>JAPTHN010000001.1:39864278-41064278 GCA_026936325.1 Platynereis dumerilii
TTTAGTGCAATTTGACAAACCATTTTCATAAATGGATGGTAAACTACCTCCTCTTTTAGTGCAATCTGACAAACCATTTTCATAAATGGGTGATGAACTACCTCTTTAAGCAGAATTAGACAAACAATTTTCATAAATGGATGGTAAACTACCTCCTAAATTTATGGGCGATGAACTACCTCCTCTTTTAGTGCAATTTGACAAACCATTTTCATAAATGGATGGTAAACTACCTCCTCTTTTAGTGCAATCTGACAAACCATATTCATAATGGGTAATGAACTACCTCTTTAAGCAGAATTTGACAAACCATATTCATAATAGGTGAACTACCTCCTCTTTTAGTGCCATCTGACAAACCATATTCGAAATGGTTGACGAACTACCTCCTCTTTCAGTAACCGACTAACCATATCCCATATTCATTGATGAGTGATGAACTGCCTTATAATTGTCTCTTTGTGTACCTAATCTTATAAACCCTGTTTATTAAACTCTTTCTGAGATAAACTTTGAGGTGTAAGTTCACCAGGATTAGAATGGCTGTTTCCATCCCATAACAGTTTATTTCCTCATCAATTTTGGCTGTGCTTCACTGACCAAAGCAAGACATTCTCACAAATGGTCAACCCATGACAATCCATACTTCCTACTGTAACATTGATATCTCTTTTGATGAGTGAACAATTGAGGCACTGTATGACAACCAATATGATATTTATATACAAGCCAATCCAAGTTTATTTGAACATACATACATATTACGTTTGAAAATTCTGTCGGGGAACAATTTGAAAATAGATATTAGCGAAAAACATTGATGCACCAAATGAAGCAGCGCAAGAGTCAAATTTATAAATATTCTTCTTATCTTGAGGATGCGGTAATGGCTCAAGAAGGACTCGGTGTTCATTCTAAGGTCTTTCTTCAATTCAATGAAAGTTTCTGTCTCCTTCAGGAATGCGTTAAAAAAACTCCTATTATGCCCTATAGATGAAGAATAAAAGTCACACATGAGCTTCATTTATGCAAGTTTTGGGAACCTCAGTTCAACATTGAGTTCACAAATTCTTCACATTAATATGCTTACTTGATCAACTTTCTGCAATGTTAGCCTCGATCTTCAGCCTCTTGTTTCTTTCTCTCTGCCTCAGCGACTTTTTGGATTCTTTCATTTCTTGCCGCCTGGTTTTAAAAAGTTTTGGAAAAAAGAATATTTTGTTTTGATGCTTTCATATAAAATATTCCAAATTAAATCTGTGATGTGAAAGAGCCCAAGGCCATTTTCGTAACATTCTCGTAACATTCTCGTAACATTCAACGGTATACACGGGGAAGTTGAACACCTCTTGCTGCTTTTATCATCGGAAAGTAGATACATGATACATTATATGTATACTTATTGTTTCCTTGGGACACCTGGTGGGCCGATGTAATGATGAGATGGTAGATTAATAGTTCTTTGCATTAAAAACTTTGGATAAAGTCATATTTTGATGGAATTTTGATTATAATTGGTTCTTTATGGAGGGGGTGGGCTTTTATTAAGAGAAACATTCAGAAACATAAAACATGGTATTCATTATAGCGAAATCTACATGTATATAGACCTAAATACGCAGTCAATTTTACGAAGACCTTCTACTAAAGCGTTGTTATGAAAAAGGCGAAATGAGATACCTCAACGTCCTTTCGAGCTGACCACTTGTTCCTGACAGCATCTTCATATCTCGACGGACGTCTGATGTCCGTAACCTGAGAAGTAGAATACTACATTTCAAAAGTAGAAAGACTCAACAATTCAGGCCCACACTGTATGTATACATTACAATACACCATGTTTATCACACATTGTGTTATTTCTACAATATCAGTCATGAATCACAGTTGGCATTCTTAGAAGTGCATCTATCACCCAATAATACACTGAATAAAAGGTTTTTTTAGAAACCGAAAAAATGAACGTTAGCTGGTGTCCGTCCAAAATATTGGCATTATCCTACATTAGCCCCCTCAGGGGTCTAAACATTTAGGCCCTTTTTTCATGGGAAATAGTGGTGGTAATTTTACTGTATAAACGTCATTATGTTTATACACAAGATGACGCTTATACAGTCAATGTAACAAAGAAATAATTGTCTAACTATTTATCAAAATACTGTCTTATTATACTCCTGCTTTGGCTCCCTTTTCCATTGACAGTACCATTGAAAAGGGGCTAAAGCAGGAGTATATATAAGACAGTAGGATATACGAGGGGCGTTCAGAAAGTTCGAGGCTTTTTTTCATATGGATACTAATTTTCAATCTAGAACTACGAATTTTTCACAGGATAAAATTCAGCATATTTGGAATGAATTTCCAAAATTTTGGACAATTTGGACATTTTTAAGTCATTCTGTGGTTGCCATGGAAACTGAAAGTTCAGCTTCTTGGGGCAGGTAACACTGAAACCAAGAATGCCAAGAAATTGTGACTGTGAGAGACTTCCCTCTGTCATTTGTATTAGTGAGATGGACAATATTTGACACAAGAAAAATGATATTAGCTTCTAAATATGCTTTCAAGCACACCAAATGTGTGTATTCTTACACTGAACCCATGTACGAAGCACTCCTGCATGCCAGATTTGGCGAGGGAAATTCAGGAGGCAAAGGTGTGTTTCCCTGACTGCATAAGGACTTGTGAAAGCATGGATTCACTAGTATGAACAAGAGACCAAAATGGACAGCATTATCCATCCTAGCTATTCCTGAGACATGCTGCTTTACATAAGTCCTGGTTTAGTGGTTTTCCCTTACTATAGTCCATGGGGGCTATAGTTTCAGGCACTGGAGGAGAAAAGGCTTTGGATGACCGAAATTCTTTCTCAGAACTTTGTTTGGAGGACTTCAAGGAACATTTACTTCAATTGGTCAGGTGTATGAATCAATGCTTTTGGTGAGCTTGGGAGTATTTTTTAAGGCTAATATTATATTTCTTGTGTCAAATATTGTCAATCTCACTAATGCAAGTGATGGAGAGAGGTCTTTCACAGCCAAAATTCATTGGCTTTAGTGGTTTCAGTATTAACTGCCCCAAGAAGCTGAACTTTCAGTTTCCATGGCAACCACAGAATGACTTAAAAATGTCGAAATTGTCCAAAATTTTTGAAATCCATTCCAAATATGCTGAATTTTTATCCTGTGAAAAATTCATAATTGTAGATTGAAAATAAGTGTCTATATAAAAAAAAGCCTCGAACTTTCTGAACGCCCCTCGTATAAAATACTGTCTTATATACTCCTGCTTTAGCCCCCTTTTCAATGGTACTGTCAATGGAAAAGGGGGCTAAAGCAGGAGTATAATAAGACAGTTTTTGCTATATCCAACTGTCTATATATACGCCTGCTTTAGCCCCCTTTTCAATGGTACTGTCAATGGAAAAGGGGCTAAAGCAGGAATATAATAAGACAGTTTTTGCTATATCCTAGTGTCTATATATACTCCTCCAGTAGCCCCCTTTTCAATGGTACAGTCAATGGGAAAGGGGGCTAAAGTGGGAGTATATATAAGACAGTATTTTGCAATATATCACACTTCAGTTTGAATGTTTTAAGAAACATATAACTGTGAGTATTCTTGGTAATGATCTCCCTTCACACTTTTACAGTATTTATTCTGTGATATACAGACTGGAAACATATTTGAGTTATTTTTCAGTTTTTGTTGATCAATATCTATGGAAATACCTATAAAATGTTTAAACCCTCAAAGGGGCTAAAGTAGGATAATGCCAAAATATTGTCTATATCGGTCAAATTTTTTATGTGTAACAACCAAGGACATTATCCATCTTGAAATTTTTTGTGTGTAATCTGATCGAAATGCTGATAATAAACATGGCTTTTGTCTAATAAACATGGCTTTTGTCTAATTCTAGACAAACTGTTTTGACGGACACCAGCTAACGTTTGTTTTTTTGTCTGTTTTTTAACAAACTTTTTGTTCAGTGCAATAAATATCACAATCTTCGATTTTCCTCACAGCTCATATATAGAAACAGATGGTTACAACACTTTTCGTTCATCGAAGTTTTAGTAGAATGATGTGTAAAAAAGCAACATACTCAGGTCACAATTAATTGTCATATTAACCTGTTGGCTGCTCCTCTTAAATTTGAAATGCTTGCTGTACAGGACCAGCTCTTAGCAAAATATCTCAAAATTCAGAAAATAGATATCCACTCCATAAAGGAATCATTCTTTAATGACAGAAAAAATATAATGGTGCAAAACGTACCTGTACGTCTGCTACAGCAGTAGAGAAAATTTCATAATATTTAATGACAAGGCGAACACGGATCTGCCCCTGAAAAAGCCCTCTTTCTGGTTGGATTCGTGAAGTGCTGTATTTACTGCAGATATCATAGATGGCTGATTCACCTGAAATGTTGAGATGGCAGTTATCCTAACACAAATGGGGTAGAAACACTAGTTTCAGAGTGGAAAATAAATGCACACACCGCCAAAAAGGTTGGATTAAAACAGACAAAAGAAACATTAGCTGGTGTCCGTCGTCTCTTCGGGTAAAATTAGACAACACATGCAGGCCTAATATTAGGGTGGGACCGACTTTGATATTCAGAGGCGGCGCATCTCACTTGATGTTTATAAATTATAATGTAAATCCGCATTGGCGAGCTCCGAAAATCTCATGATTTCCAAAAATAGAGACTTAGAATCAAAATTTTTTTCAATTCAAAAACCATGCGGGACAGTTTTGGGAGGGCAGTTCAAAACTGAAATAATTTCTCATTTTTACCCCGCTCAACAGGGTTGCTGGATGACGATTTCGTCAAGCATAACTCACTTTGTGATGGACATATTTCATTCAAATTTTGCCTGTTCATTGATTTTGTCATGATGTCGGGTATGACAAGTTTCCAGGCATTTCCAACAATTAGATGTGTGTCTTTCCATGTTATTTCAACACATTTCAGCAATTTTCCTAAATTAACCAACTCAGATTTTCTAAAAAAATATTCACAGACCTGCCTTTAGTAGTGTAATCTATTTATGCAGAGTTTCTGCTCAATATCTTGAATAGCTTAGTCTAGAAAAATTATCAAAACAGAGTTTTTAGGCCTTTTTTTTTCTCATCTTATGAAAGTCACTTTTCAAATGTTAATATTTTGGATTTCATGAAAGATGCAACCTTGATTGTTTCCAGACATGACATCTAGGGTCCATAAATTGCCTGCGAATACCTTTAAGGGTATCTTTCATCTTGAGTCATTTCTGTAGGCATTCAAAAAAGCCCTTCCATTTGGCGTAAATTATTGATGCAACGTTTTGAAATAGCTAAACTCCATGTATCATCTAGGAACTTCTTATGTCAACCCATGCCATTTCAAAGTGTATATTAATGCTCATTATTCATATAAGTTTCTTTGGAAACAATACTGAATAACTGAATTTGTTAACTTGTGTATGCAGTGTCCTGATTGTCTCAGTGGCTTCATATAATAGCCAGTGGGGTTTACGTGCTTGCACGGTATTTTCCACTTTTCATCTCTGCACAATATAATGTACAATACGGCACAAAATGACACAAAAACACCTAAATTTCAAGATTTTAACTCCCTATAGTGGTCTACCAAATACCAATATATCTTAGAGAAAAAATTATGCCAGTTCTGAACAGCCCTCCCAAAACCCTCTCCCATGGTTTTTGAATGGTAAAAAAAAAGACAAAAATATTGATTCTAAGTCTAATTTTGTGGATATCCTAAGTTAAAGCCCTCGGGTAATAAATCACATATATTCCCTCTCCTGCGGTGAATCACCCATACTTATCACTACAAAATCTGTGCTTGTTTTTGGACATTTATTTAAGGGCCATTCTCAAATTTCGGGACAAAGTGCCCTGGAAAATGTGGGGACGGAGTGGACATTTGATGCAAGAAACCTGCTTTTTGAGCAATTTAAAAATATAAAAAAAATATTTTAAAAAATGTAAGTCTTATTTTCAGAAGAACTTCATCTCAGATCAATCGTTTTTAAAATTAAATATCGATTTTTTGTGGTAACAGAGTGGACAGGAACGGGTAACGGAGTGGACAGGAACGGTTTGGTTTTCCGTTAATAGTGCACTATTTGGGAGATACAAAGTTATGATTGCATTCTATTGAATCCTATCACCCTCGGCAACATATACATACAATTTGGTAAGCTCGGAATTGGAGGGAACGGAGTGGGTTCTTGTTCCAATGAAAATTATGCCTTAATTTGTTGAATACCTGTTTAATGAAATCTGCAAAGCTGTGGTAGTGTGGCGCGTGTGCATCTTATGACATTTAGTGGAAATTGCTCATTAAAAACAATAGCGATCCTAGATATGGCAAGGAATGGAGTGGACAAAAAAATAAACATAAACTAGTGACACGTCTTTTACATCAATTAATTAAATGAAATTAAACAAGAAAAAAGTTAAATATGATGTATATATTAATTCAAGTCTATATTCTCATGAATTGTGCATAGCAGTGGCGGAGCTATGGGGGGGGCCTGGGGGGGCCAGGGCCCCCCCAAATGGATGAGTGGCCCCCCCCGGCCCCCCCCATTTGAGATTTGAAACTTTTGAAAAAATATTGGAGCAGCAACAGTCGCTTGAACACGTCCATCTAAAGTTGTGGACTTCGATGGTGCTCACTTATAAATACCCAATTTTCTCTAGAATGACAGTTGCGCAACATCTAAAATCAGGGTGTTTTGAGGAAATCTTTCCGTCGTATTTATAAGTGAGCACCATCGAAGTCCACAACTTTAGATGGACGTGTTCCAGCGACTGTTGCTGCTCCAATATTTTTTCAAAAGTTTCAAATCTCAAATGGGGGGGCCGGTGCGGGGGCCCCCCCCCATAGCTCCGCCACTGGTCCCAGGGGAACAAACTACAGAAAATATGTTGCCATGACTATCCTCTTTACATTAGAAAAGATTGGATAGAGAGTAAAGTTTTTCCTTGACCACCCTGTAAGTATGAGATGCATGGTCATTTTTTGTTTATCAGTCACAAAAGATAAGATTGTCAACATTGCTAATTCATTCGTAAAGAAGGCTTGTAACGCTGTGTCACTTTTTATCCATGTAATTGCGCAAAAATGCCGCAAAAATGTTTCAAAAATTCCGCGAAAGGATGGCCCCCCTAGTTCAGACCCTGGCCCCCCCTTGGCCCCCCCACTCATGGATTTCTGGCTACGCCACTGGTGCATAGAAACTTTGAAAATGATGGTACTTAAAGGCACACAAGAGTGCAGTTTTTTTTATTAGTTGAGAGCTTCGAATGTACCATTTGAGGAAACACGATAGTGATTCTTTTGAATTTCTCCAAAAATAAACCCATGAAAAAAATTATTTTAGTTAATGATTTTGGCCAAAATTTTGGCACAAGCAAAAGGGACTCCTGTTGGAAGAAACTGAGCAAGTCACATAGGACTGGGTAATGAATAAACAAATAGATGACCTTTTATGACCTCTGGAAGTATGAAAGAACAGTGAGGCCTAGCTGTGAAATGTTTTATGAACAAAGAGATGAAGCTTAAAAAGCTGACAGTATAAATCTGAGAGAAACTGAAACTGTGGAATATCTTCCAAACGCTTGTGAAAAGGTCTATTGCACAGCCAGCTCAGCCCAAGTGTTAATCATATTCATAATTATACACGGTTCTTTTGACTTTATTTGGCACTGGTCAATTTTCCTCATATTTGCTAAGTCAAGAACGCATCTTGTGAAGGCAGCAACTGGTATTTTAGATAAACAGAATGTCAAGATGGACAAATATGTGAAAACAGACAGACATACTGTATAGATCGATACAATGTAGACAGATAGACAGATAGACAGATAGATAGATAGATAGATAGATAGATAGATAGATAGATAGATAGATAGATAGATAGATAGATAAATAGATAGATCGATAGATAGAAACAGAGATACATAGATACACAGACAGGGTGTATCTTGAAACCTGCATGGGAGTGTTGCTTCATCATTCTATCATACATTTAGGCCCACATTTTGCGATCTAGTCTTGCAAATTGTCGTTAAAATCAGTCACTGCTCACTCTCTCAACATTGAGAAAATCAACCAATCAGATTTCAATGCATGGCTGAATGATTGTAAGTTGTAAATTGTTTTATTCTGTGTTTTTTTAGCAGCTATTGTCACTTGCACAAATAAGAGCTTCATCCCATGTGTAACAAATTCACAGCTAGCATTATATCAAGTCATGTTTCTTAATTCCTTGACAGTTTGTCATAGGCATATTAAGTGGACAAAATAGCAGGAGTCCGCACCTCAAATTTGTTGAATAAATTGGAGGAGAGAGGGGAGGCCCACCCTATCCTATGTCACGCATCAGCTGACTGAACATGCAGTAGGGACACAAAATATTGCTGTAATCCCAATTTCATATATTTTTCTTGATCTGTGGTTAAAACCAATTTTTTTAAGGTTGACAGAATGCACTTGCAGTAGCCCATTCTTTCATCAGGAAAAATATGAACAAAACTGTCATTTTGATGAGTGTTTGCCTTTAAGGAGGAAATTAACACTTGATTTTGTCATGTCAGGTCCAGTGACAGGGAAAAACCATCGATTTAGCATGTATTACTGGACACAATGCACCAAAAAAAGGTCTAATAAATGACTTTTTGGTCCAAATGCAGTGGTTCTAAATAGAAATATGAATAACAGATGTAGAGTCACAGTTCAGATATTTTAAAATTGCATTCAAATAAATTTCAGGGAACTTGAGTGACACAAATTGTCCTGAAATTTGAGAATGACCCTTAAATGGATAACAAATAAAAGTGATTAGGATTGCCAAACTTCTTGGCTGTTTCACCCAAAAATGTTGCTTGACACACACAAAACTTTGGACGGACACTAGCTAACGTTTGTTTTGTCTGTTTTAGACAAACCTTTTTAGAATGTGATACTTCTTACCGTGAGACATATTTTTCAAAAAAATTGAACAGAATGGCAGATCACAGAAAGATGTACTGACTTTCAAGAGCAACCATACATGAAAATAAGAACATCGATTACATATCACATCCTTACCAGTAGCCTTCAAAACATTCAGGAACCTTTCATGTGTTCGGAATTCTTTTATCAAATTGTAGAGATTAGCAGGGTGAATTTTATACTGGTAGCTGATACTTAGTCTGAACTCTACCCCATCTGTGTTGAGACACTGAAAATATGAAAAGGGTAGAAACAAATCAGCAAAAAGTTAGATGAAACAATTTGGAAATCTGCATGGTCCGAATGAAATCTTCGGCATATTGGTAACGTTAAACTTACTCTCAATGAATTAAATTCTATGTTTTGGAACACATCGGGGAATATGACAAAGCTGAATCCGGGTGGTCCAAAATGTAGACCTTGAGTGCTGACATTCTTGCTCAGAGACTTGCTCACATGGTCGTACTTCAGGCCAACTGGAAATGTGAAAAAAAAAAAAACAACTAAATAATGAAGTAGAAGCAGACCTATTAGTTAGGGAAGCAATTCATTCATATGAAAAACTGGAAGCAAAAACAACAACAATCCAAAGTAAGAATGTCCTTATGTTTAGGCAAAGCTCATTTGCAGAAGCCAAGTGATTCCATTTGAAAGAAGAGACAGGTAATTTTTCCAAAGGCAAATAACGCCTCAGGGTCCTTGGTATATCAAATGACAAACACAATCATGAAAGAAATATAGATTTGGATCGGATTTTTTTTTTAATTGGATGATTGACTTGGCCAATAGCTTTATATATATGCATATATCTATCACTACAGAACATAATTATAATTTCTGTCTCATTGTCTCTCTATAAGCACCATCAACAGATGATGGGCAAAAATAGAAAATTCATAAAAATAAACTCATACCTTCATCTGAATTCAGTTTTTTTAGTGAAACCCCAATTAAAGCGATAGCAAGAATAATGCATATGGCAAGTAAAATAATTGCTATCCTCACTCCTGTCCCCATCCTGCTGCTGTTGGAAATTGTGAAACAAAACACAACTGAATGCCTCAACTACTTGTATATGAAACAAAATAACAAAAATTCTCCCTTTCAACTTTGTGTGACATGAAAACCTACATTTCTCCCAAAGTGCTCATCAATTGACAATATTTGGTGACAACAACTACCGAACATACCCCGTTTAATGGTTTTTCAACAGGACATATGTCAGGTCATGCACTGTGTCCAATTAGGTTGATACCAGAACAAAGCCAATGTTAATTTGAATTATTTAATTTTGACTCAAACTGGGGAGGAAGTAAAGTGTTCACTCATCAATCAACCAGAGTGTGATTTTGCCAAATGGTCAAATAATAGAAAGTGAGATAAACCATTCCATATCTAATGGGTGGTATAAACAAGAACTTTTTCCATATATATATATTAGTGTCATGGGCTACATGTTACATATCAACCATCATATTTACCATCCATATATGTCATCAAATGGGTCACCAAATCGGCACTGAGGGCAATTTTAAAAAAATAGCTTTGAAATTTGTGACCCATAATAAATACATATTAGGTCACCACTCACTGTCAACTGCATTCGTTGGATGAATGATACCATCCAGTCATCTGGCTGCAGTGGATACCAATTGATGCAGGAGGATCAGATGCTTATTTACTTGGTTTCATTAGTTTAAGGTGAGTACAATTCTTATTTTATTATACTAAGAGGACCACTGCGCTCAATAAAATTAAGGACAAAACAGGTGTTTTGAAATACCAAAGGGTTTCATGAATGGAGAATAGGTTTCCCCATGGAAAAAAAACTGTACTCATGAAAATGCTGTTGTAGGTATTTCCAAAAACCCTATTTGGAGAATGACTTGGGAGGACAATCCTCAAAAACCAATCAGGGTCTTTGGATGAGCTGTATTTTTTAGGGCGATGCACAGGCCATTCGCTGTTATGTATTGTAATACTTTCTTTCTTTGCAAGGAGCCCTCAGTATGTTCATCACCCCTGAAAGAAAATCTGCCAACAGGTGTGCAAAAACGTCATCAAAGTATGGGCAGAAGCACTTCCAAGAAATACAGAAGAATCCCAATTTAAGGCCACATCTTTTTATGCAATTAAGAGCATGCAGACCTGAAACTCGATATATTATATTTCTTTTATGCTGAATAAGACCCCTCTAATGTTAGTGCAGCTAACCGGGCTATAAAAGCTGCACCAAAACCTTTTTCAGTCTCAGTTAAATGCAGGCACTACTGTATTAGCTGTTTTTGTTGCATGAGCCTGTGACCCACTTTTTCCTCTGTGCAATGAAGTGTGGTAGTGGGAGATTTAAGGCTCTGTGCTTAAGGGTACATCTGTATTTCAAGCTTTTTCACCTGTATTACACATAAAGCCTTATCAATTGCTGCTGCAAATCTTGGAGAAATGATCAGTAGGCCTAACTGTCAAGCAAGTTGACTCCATTCTTTAGGTCCTTTCAAAAAAATTTGCCCATTAATTGGGCACACAATGCAATGCTGAGATAAACACAACCAAGCAAGTGATGTTGATAACCTTTTGTGCATATCCCTGGCCTGTATGCATTAAAGTAATTCACAATTGAAACTATTGAATTAAATTTTTTTTGGGGAAATCCACCAGAACTTGAACTTGCAGCTCTGATGAGATAGACAGCAAAAAAGCAAGATAGATGTATAGATGTATACAGACAGATTTTATTACATGTATGGATGTGGATTAATGGTTGATATGTTAGAAAAATACATACACTTAAATCATGTAAAATGAAGCTTGGATAAATTTGTCAAAAATGCCTTATGGTGGCAAAGTTAAATCGCCCTATTTTTTTTCGAAAAAAATTTTCTTGTTAGAGTTTGCATGAAATCCAGGCAATTGTGAACTTACAATATCAGGCCTAATCACTGAAACTGCATGCAGCAATGGTAAAAATGTGCACAAAATACTAAAGTGAGATAGTACTTCCTCTTGGGAATGAAACAAAATTGTGGGGAAAAAAAAAATTCATGCACCCACCGCACCTCTTGAGACTTCAGTTGAGGTCAATATCACAGACCTGACGTGTTTTATTCACCGAAGTCTTGCAGCTCAATCATCACAAGGGGTCTTCAAGTGATGACGGAATGCAGAGTTATCTGAACTCTCAGTGACCTCTGTGTTCGATCTCATATGTGAACACACAGCTATATTATACATGCTGCACTCCTAGTTTAAATTTTTTTCATACTTCATAATTTCAGGACAAACGGTGGGGCAGCATCACAAAAATTGCTTGATTTAAAACCAACAATGGGAAAACAGGCTCTGCTTATGTGCATTGGGATGGCAGTTGGGGTGATAGCTTTACTTTTGGCTATCCTGGTGCCTATCAGTTTTGGAGGAGTTGAATATTATGAGGTAGATTGAATGATTTATATTACTGTTTTGTCTTCATTCGTAAATTTATGTTAAAAGCATTTCAAAATGCTCCAGCTTTATGCCGAAAAGCTCAATAGCCCTGCCCGACTACCAGAACATGAAACATTATTATTATTAAAATATGACAATATGTCCCTCCCATACTGTAAAATAAAGTTTAATATCAAGCTAAATACAAACAAACATAGGCACTTGCTCAGTACAGAGTATTTACCAGTAAAGGGAAGTAAATTTACAAAGAAAACTAAGGAAATTATTAGAATGTGAGGAGCAACTTCCTCGTGCACCCTAAAAAATTTCAGACAAAATTGGTTTTTTAGATTCAAAATGGTTTTTTGAAAAACCAAATTTCAATGCAAAAAACCAAAATGGATTTTTTTAAAAATCCATTTTGGTTTTGCATTGAAATTTGGTTTTTCAAAAAACCATTTTGAATCTAAAAAACCAATTTTGTCCCGACATTTTTTAGAGTGTGCACAGACTCGTGCCCAAATTCATACATTTTGCTGCTTATTGTTGCAGTTTGGATTCCTTCAACGAAAATCAACAGGGTCAGTGGACAACACGACAGTTTATAGTACAGGACTCCACTTAATAGGACCCGATTATGAGTTCAAGAAGTTCGATGCAGATGCTCATTTTGAAACTTTTGAATCAGTCACCATATTTACAGCAGACAGATTGGAGGTAAAAAAAATATTAATGTTGCTCGTGTATCTGTGTACATCACAAATAAATATCTAATTGTTTATGGACATTTCTTCGCTTTTGGGCAATTCCGTAAAGTCTGATTTACAGATTTGACACTTTAGCAGCTTGTGTAGCCCTACCATTACACCTCAGCCAATCCATTGTTACACAGGGATGAGGCCATGTTATAGGGGTATCAGACAAGCCATGAACCAAAGCTCCAAGTGTAACAGGAGCTGAGCTATCGCAAAATGTCATGGTGTCGGACGTACATCGTGTGATGTACGTCCGACACCATGATATTTGCCTTGTAGCTCAGCTCCTGTTACACTTGGAGCTTTGGTTCATGGCTTGTCTGATACCCCTATAACATGGCCTCATCCCTGTGTAACAATGGATTGGCTGAGGTGTAAAGGTAGGGCTACACAAGCTGCTAAAGTGTCAAATCTGAAAATCAGACTTTACGGAATTGCCCTTTTATTGTTTTACATTTTATAGATATTATTATCCTTTGATTGAACCTGATAACTTCCTCTTGAGAGAAAATATATCAATTCCAAACATATATATGGATACACCCAATCAAACAAATTCCTACAAAGGTCAATTTTTTTATATTTTCGTATTTTAGGTTTCAGTCACTTGCCAATTCCAGTACTTTTTGCGCAAAGAGGAATTCTCAGAATTATACAAAAAGTATGACATCAATTACAGACCAATCTTACGCAGTAACGCATTGGATGCTCTGAAGGTAATTCAAATGTGTATCTCCATTTCAAAATATTTCTACACTAACATCATATTAAAAGTTGCCCAGAAACATCTTATCCCCTCTGCAAACCTTGATGTGGATATTCACTGGGGTGTAGAAACTGTAGATTAAACTATTTGCTGAAGAGGGTATCTCTTTGCAGGCATGTTTCTGATAGGGAACTACTCTATGGTCTAATATAATATCAAGCATCTTTTTACTCACATCCGACTAACATCCCTTTGTTGTTTTTTGCACAGGGTGCAGCAACGCAATTCCAAACTCGAGAATACATCCGAGAGAGAAATAAAATAGAAGAAGCTCTTTTCAAAGCAGTGAAGGAAAGACTAGGTGGATGGTGCTGCGAACCAGGATGTAATAAGAAAGGTATCAGACTTTATAAATACAATTAGATCTATGGACTTCTGTTGAGGTCAATAAAAAAAAATTAGGCCTACTCATATTTCGAAACTTCAACAACTACTGTTCGAGCATAATAACATCATGTTGTGATGCATGCAGTAAGTAAGTTTGTCCCAATGTCCATGAAAATCACCCATATATAGATGGCCCAAACTGTTGTGTTCATGTACATTTTTGAAAACTTGTTGAAGTTTTCCCAATGCTAAATACTAAGCAACCTCTCTTGGCTTCAGCATATAACTTACACCTAGCTTATAATTTCATGGGTTTCTCGAGTTACTTCATAAATATAATTCTTGGTTGTATTATAGTATAGTAATTTTATTTAACGTCGTTTGCAATCGGACATTATACATCACAATAAAATTGATACATGTACAATTCAAGCATTAAGCTTCTGTACGACAAGGAGAACATTAAAAAATAAAAATAAAAATACTATCTACAGTTTCTACAGCTACTAAAGCAGTTACTTAATTTCATGTAAAACAAGACATTGCAAGCAATATACATACAGAAAAGCACAGTTTGGTATCTTTATAATGGTACGTGGCACAGTATATATCGCAATTGTATTAGCACCAAAGTGTGACCGATAATAAAAGATTAATTTACATATAGCATACCACAGGTAAGTTGAAGCACATAGTTGGTACATATAGGTCTTTCACGTAGTTGCAATATGTGTGTATAATTCGAAGCTACAGGAATTGTAAGTTTACAGTTATATTTTCATTCAATAACCATTTGGTGAGAGCAGATTTGAAGCCATTGAGTGACTCATTTTCTTTTATGTCATAAGGAATTAATGACCACAGTTTGGCACCATAATATTTAAAACTCTTCCTCCCATAGTTTATAGTATTAAAGTTAGGAATATCGAACAGGTTATTGTCTCTCATGCTATAGTTGGAATGCCTCTCCGTGAATAATGTTTGTAGGTATATTGGAGACATTTCCCTTTTTATTTTGTACATTTGTATGGCTACTGCTTTTATACATCTTTGTTTTATGTTTAGTTGTTTTTCCAGCCTACACATATCATCATATTGCATGGTATCATCAGAGATCACAAATCGCAATGCCCTTTTATTCGTTGTCTCAAGTTTTTCTAAGTTTGTCTTATTCGAGAACATCCATACTATTGGGGAGTAATTAAAATTACTACTTATAAAGCTGTTATAAATTATGTACTTGCATCGTTTGTCTAACATATGTTTCATCCTTTTAAGTGCATTTACCTGTTTGCTGGTTTTTGTGCATATATCATCAACATGGCTAGTAAAATTTAGCTTGTTATCAATCTCTATTCCTAGTATATTAATTGAATTGGTAGACTCAATAGAACAGTTTTCTAATGGTAAGGTATCACGCATTTCATTTTCGAACCTGTTGAGGAACATTAATTGAAACTTATCGGCATTTGCTTTCATATTATTTATCTTGAACCAGTCCATAGCTGATTTGCAATCAGAGCTCAGCGTTTGTTTAATGACTTCAAGGTTAGGATTGCTGAGGCTAAGGGTATTATCATCAGCATAATTATAAACATTAGAATTAAACGTATGGTACAGTAAATCATTGATAAAGATATTGAAAAGAAGAGGACCAAGAATTGATCCCTGGGGGACACCCTTCCTATTTTTAACCCAATCTGAGAAATTGTCACCTATTTTTACTCTTTGCAATCGGTCAACTAGATACGACTTCAGAAGTGTACATGCTCCGAGCTCAAATCCGTAGCTATGGGCTTTGGCTAAAAGTAATCCATGTGACATACAATCGAAAGCTTTAGACAAATCTATGGCTACTATTCCTACTGTTTCCCCTTGGTCTAAAGATTTACGCCAGTCTTCAGTCATTCTGATAAGAATATCTTGGCAACCATGTCCTTTCCTAAATCCAGACAGGTGTAAATGAAACATTGATTTCATGTGATCATAAATTTGGTTATAAAGTATTTTTTCAAGAATTTTGGAGAGGGCTACAAGGAGGTTTACTGAGCGGTAATTTTCCTTATTCAGCTTGTCTTTCTTTTTGAAAAGAGGAGTGATGTTAGCCTTTTTCATACCATCTGGAAATTGCTGCTGTGTAATACACATGTTAACTATTTTTGTGATAGGTTTTATTATCACCTGACTGACCATCTTAATGAGTTTTGTGGGTATCTCGTCATACCCTGCAGCTTTTTTGGAAGAGAGCGATTTTATCACTTTTTTAACATCTTGTTCTATCACTTGTTTAAATTTGAATCTTTGTCCGGATTGATTTATACTATCAGTGATTAGTTTGACACTTGGATGTTCCGCATAACCTTGGATTATATCTTCTATTGGTTTGTCATTATCTTCAGTCCTTCCAATATCTGATCCTATTTGAACAAAAAATTCATTGAAAATGCGACAAACTTTATCATTACTTGTTATAGTTTCGTCTCCTTCTCTTAAAGGAATATTATCAGACTTAGTTCTTGTTTGAGAGAATACAGGTTTTACGGCTTTCCAGAAATCTTTATTTGAGGTCCCCCCTTTACACTTTTCATTAAAGTAGCTCTTTATCTCCTCTCTTTTAATGAGCGTCACATAATTTCTTTGTTTCCGGTATACTGACAGGTTATGCTGGCTTCTTTGTTTAAAGAACCTATTTCTAGCTTGATTTCTTATTAGTATAGCCTTTCTTAATCTGGCGCTCATGCAGTGGAAATCAGTTACCCTAATTACTTTTTGTTTTTTTTGGTGCATGTTTGTCGAGCATATTCTTTAGCATACATTGCACCCACAACTGTTCAATCACAGGTCAGTGTAGTCCAGGCTGCATACCTGAATCAAGATGTCAGCCCGGTGACCGAGGTCAGCACGCAGAGGTTCGATACTTCCAATTGACCAACATACAAATCCCCGATGAGCTTAATCAGAGATATCTCCGAGCCTTGACTCTATCAGAAGAGGCAGAGACCGAGGAACTCAAACAACAAGCACATGTCATCAGACAAGAAACTGAAGCTCAGGTAAGATGTTCCGAGATGAAGTATAGTCACTATAGTGCGATGACAAATTGGCAGTTAACACAGAGTCAAGAAGTTGATGAAATTCCAAGAAAACAGTTTGAATTGAACTAATCCCACACAGTGTCCCTTAAAAAAGTTTGGGGTTTTCAAAATGAAGCCCAAAAACTAAAAGTGCTCAATTGTAGAGCAAGGTCTGGAGAACATTTTGAGTAATTAGTCCAGTCATTCTATGAGAATAAGGGGGTCAACCCACCACAAATTGCAATAGTAATGATTTTGGTACCAAATTGATTGCCATATTCTAGAGCAACTTTCCTGAAGTTTACCCATAAATTTATGCATTGGAACATGGCCTAATTAGCATAAATCCAAGATGGCGGCAGTGAAAATCATGTTTTCTGCTAATAACATGGAAACTATTAGGTTTAGGCCTCATATCTGTATGAAACATGAATATAAACTTGGGTATTACGGACAATTTGACACCATTCCCATGTCTCTATCTCTATTAGTATCCGAGATATGGAATATTCACATATCTGATATTTCAGGAAATATCTGTAAAACGGCCAAAAAACTTAATTATTGGTGTTGATTCCAAATACTTGATTTATGATTTTTGTTTTATCCATTGAGGATGCAAAAGGGAAATATAGTGGACCATTTCACAAATCAATCATGTCTTTACCTCAATTCTGTCCCCTAGTATCCCATCATTTGCATGTCAAAGTCATGCCATGAAAATGCATTCCTTTACAGCAAAGAAATAACTTCTGTTGGGTCTATTTTTATGGTCATGGTTCTCAACAGCTGTCTTAAGCATTTAAGCATATAAGTAGTCAAGTGCATTGAATTCTGCCTATTTTGAATTATTACAAGCATGGTTAGTAACTATAATAGAAAGTTAACAATGGAATAGATTCGGTTGGTATCTATTAAATATGGTAAATACTGCTATTGTTGAGGGCATTATAATCATGCAACTGCAACACTGGCCTGAATTTCACTACTGCTTCTCCTAACTCCTACCATTGGCCACCACAACTTTCTGCAGCCCATCATCACAACAGCACTGTCATCAGTAAAGTCGTGTGGTGTCTCAGAACTGGGAAGAAGAATTTTCCATTATTGGAGCCTCTGAAAGGCAAGCAACATACAGTTGAGTAGTGCAAGCCAGCAGATGGTTGTGATTAATTGTGGTCATCAACCTGGCAGATTTCAATCAACTGTTTTCTTGAATCTTGAACAATGTTTGATGTCAGGGAAGATCCGAGTCAGTGTCATCCTGCCACGGACAGTGGGGTTCAAGTAACATGGTATATTGTGGAAATTTATCAGGATAAAATCTGAGCCAACTCTTGTGCCTTTCTAATTATATACTAGATCATATCAATATATTATAATTGCCCCGCCCCGTCTTGAATTTCCCCAACGGCCTTAGGGACTTAAATGGAGGCAGGTTGTATCCAGTATTCTATGCTGGGGCAACTGAAAGACCTTGGGCATCCCTGAATCAATCGGGTATTTGCCTGATTCCCAGACTTCTCATCTCATCATCATACGATGGTCACCAAAAATGAAAGTGCATGCAGCTCAGTCCGCCAAAATGGAGTTTGAGCTGCCCCGGCTGATCCGGGGTATACAAGCACAACAAAAGTCAGTCATGTTACAATCTGTGAATTAAGCATGCCGATTTTGGAGCAAGCACCTCACATTTCTTCCATACATTGATGTGTAACAGCATTAATTGAGCAATTATTGCAGTATAGGGGAGATTGGAGAACACAGATGTTTGTTTCATATATTGTACCCTGAGAATGAGAGTTTCAATGGCTCAACATCTTTCTGGATGTCAAGTTAAAGCAAAAAGTGTTGATTCTCTTCAATGACTGTCAATCCTCTTAATTATGAAAATATCCTTCTGATGTGTTTAACTTTTATTTTGAAAATCTAACCAACCTCAAGTTGATGTCTGGCAAGGTGCAAGTTAATACCTGAACCTTTTTGACAAAAGTCCCAAAAATAAAGATATAATAAAATATGATGTCCCAAGTGTATTCTGTGATTCTGAATACCAATCTGACTAAACTAGTTACTCCTGGGGGAACATTGTCACTCAGAATGAGAGAAAACTATTGAAGACATTTCTCGGTTACCTTACAGACGTGCTTTAAGTCACTGTGAAGGTAAGTGTTGCAAAAAAAAAGAATCAAATCTTCTGATGATCATAAATCAATCACTCTCAGAAATGTTGTTTATGGCTTAAGTTGAACCCCAGTCATGTCTTTATCACAGGGATCAACTTTGTCCTTTGAGCATGTTGAGAAGGGTTTCCATTACAGATCTTTCAAGATCCGAAGAGCTATGTCACTGGGCTTGAAAGCCAACTGGTGCTGTGGCCGACGCAACTACCGAATGCACCAATTGCAGTGATTAAATCATATAGCCGTATTGACTGAATAGAATCTTGTTTTGTTTCACTTTCAAGTTGATTTAATGTGCTCTTGGGAAAAACTAATTTAGCGCCCTATCCATCAGACAACAGCACCTCAATGCAACTCTTGTCTATTGACCAATCTGGAGAGTCTCATCCATGCATTTGTTTAATATGCAACCAAATTGGCAGCAACCTGAACATAAACCACAGTTTCACTTTTCAACAGTGAAAGTGTTTTTCTTCATAAATTCATATCTTTCCTTATGAAGACTTCACAAATCTAGAATCGGAGGGGGGGGGGGTAACCCACATTCGAAAAAGTGTATGTCCTTCGATTTTCTACAAATCAATTTACTCCGGGGATCTACTTAGTCTGAGGATCCACTTACCCCATGCAGTCTCATCTAGATAATTGTAGTTGTTTAAAATAGGCTGCATTCCATGCACGTAAGGTATCATATCCTTAAGAGACATGATAATAACCAGACCCAATTTTGGGTCGTGGTTGGATAAAATAATTCACTATTTTCAACGAATGACGCATTTTCAAGGTATGTCTTCAACATGCAATACGTGGGATGTGGGGGTATAGAATTGAGGTAAAGACATGGTAAATGTGTAAAATGGTCCACTATATTTCCCTTTGAATCCTCAATGGATAAAACAACAAAATCATACATTAAGCATTTGGAATTAAGGCCAATAATTACGTTTTTTGGTCGTTTTACAGATATTTCGTGAAATATCAGATACGTGAATATTCCATATCTCGGATACTAATAGAGATAGAGACATATGAATGATGTGAAAATGTCCGTAATACCCAAGTTTATATTCATGTTTCATACAGATATGAGGCCTAAACCTAATAGTTCCCATGTTATTTGCAGAAAACATGATTTTCACTGCCGCCATCTTGGATTTATGCTAATTAGGTCATGTTCCAATGCATAAATTTATGGGTAAACTTCAGAAAAGTTGCTCTAGAATATGGCAATCAATTTGGTACCAGAATCATTACTATTGCAATTTGTGGTGGGTCCATCAGTAGAATGACTGGACTAAATGTTGATTTTAAGGTTTTGGTTTATCACACATGCAAGAGGGAAGAAAGCCAGTAAAAACAGGTAGAGGTAATTAAACTGAATGAGATAAATATTAATGAGAAAACATTACTCTTCAAATTCCATTACCGTCACGGTTGTTTCTGACAAAATTTGCCAAAAAGTATTTACCAGAGCGAGATGAACATGTGTGCCTACATGCCTCAGTGATGAGCAAGTTATAGTGGTATGTTTTGTGATATATAGACCAGATTTTGACTAAATAAAAAACCCCAAAAATGTGACAAGTGACATCATGAAAGACAAACAGGTATTGAAGTAGACTGACTAAATAATATTAATTACCTTTTTTTAATTGTTTCTTTTGACATCAGTGAAGTGTGTTAATTTTACTCTCCGTTGCTCATTGGTCAATCTTTATGTGTTGTGAGTCTATGTTCAACTGTACAAAACATATTTTAGGATCACATCAGACTTCAGATGATTTTCAAACTATCCAGAAGGTTGACAAGATCCTACATGTACAAATAAAAAGTTATATGACAAATCTTATTTTTCGTCTGCACTCTGCAGGACATCAATAATCTGGAAATCTCACTGATATACGGTAGAAAAACATGATAGAAGGCCCTCAGAGATTAACTTGGAAAAAGGAAACATTACAAAACCGTCATAATGAGGTTTAACTAGTTAAAATCAGATAAATACATTCACAATATGCAGAGTCAATTAAACCAGGTTGCAAACACTCATTACAATATCATGCAGCAAAAAATGTGTCTGTGCACACTACTCGCTATTTGTTGGCAAAACTTGACTTTCACAAACAGGATGGCCATTAACATTATAGAGAAATGTTTCTCATTAACATTTTTCATTTAATTCCCTCCACCCAATTTACTGGCTTTCTATACCCCCATTTCGGCCGGTAATGAAAGTGTGATAAACCAAAATCTCTAAATTGACATTACTCGAAATTCTCCCGATGGAATTTTTTGTTTTGTCTTAAAATGTTCTCCGGACCCTGTTCTACAATCGTGCACTTTTAGTTTTTGGGCTTCATTTTGAAAATTCCAAACTTTTTTGAGGGACACTGTGCCCGCATTAGCCAACACACTTCAATGAATACAAAGCATACAAATCAAGAGAATCAATTTGGCACTGTATATGTGTGTCTGACAGATTCATGAAAATCACATGCCACTGAGACAAGGAATTTTTACAAGTAGCATTGTAGATGGAACCTTTTAATGAGTTTCACAGGGCACATAATGCAGAGCACGATCTTTTAAAAGTTGCTGATCATAAAATCATGTTGCAAGCTGAGTCTTTTAATAAAACATGAATTACAGGGCACCACAATCCCTTTGCACAAGGACATTGTCAAAATTTGGACCGAGGGAGGGGACATCATTTATATAAAAAAGAACACGCTACATCCAAGAAACACATGTGAATAATATTATAATCAAAATTCATTTTTCGTTTTCAGGTCAGGCAAATAGAAAATGAAGGAGCCAGCTAGGAGTGAAGGTCTTCTGCATTTATAAAGGGGATTAGAAAAAAGAAAATCCCAAACACAGAGATACGAGATGCAATTAAAAACACTGTAACGATATGTACAGAATGTGATATTTTGTCTGTCTGCAGAGAATATGTCCATTGTGCAACTGTAACGACAGCCCAGTTTGTCAACAATCTCATCCCAAGTGGTTTGAAACAAGCCAAAATATAAACATAAAAATTCGCAGCCATTGCAGGTGCAATTTTAAAGCCACACCCCGTATGGGAGGGACCAACTTACAGAAGAAAATACACTAACTTGAATCAACTTTACATAATAACTTAGGCCTTATTGACTACTGTCAGTTGGGATAAATGAAAATATCAAAGCACCAAGTGGAAATAAAAGTATGAGACAAATTTAAGCTGGTTTTGACAATTTATTTCTTTTTGAGAAGCCCATAATCTGTTTTCGCAGGGCTCTTCAAGCCAATATACACATCACTGTTAGCTTCTGCAATGACACGCACTGCTAAATAGCCCAGGAAGGACTCTGTGTTCATTCCGAGGTCTTTCTTCAATTTTACGAAAGTCTCTGTCTCCTTATGAAATTCATTGAGAACTCCCTCGGCCTCTGACTTCGCCCTAGATTAAGAAAAACAGTACATTTAAAATAGAATAGTCACACATAACCACCATTGCAAACAACAAGCTTCATCTACACAGGTTTTAGGAACTAACTTCACATTCATCAACTTACTTTGTTTCTGCTATGTTAGCCTGGGAAATGGCTTTGTCTATCTTGATGTTAGCCTCGGTTTCAGCCTCTAGTTTCTTCGTCCCTGCTTCTGTCAGCTGTTGGGGCCTTTCATTTCTTGCTACCTGATTCATTAAAAAAAAAAAAAAAGAAATATAGAAGAATCTCCTGAAACTTTTCATAGGCTGTATATACAGTTTATACCAAATATTACAATTATATAGGATTTTGAAATGAGAAACAGCCAAATTCCATTCTGTAAACCTTTTGCATGCGAGCAGAACAGTGCAACAAAAACAGTGTACCTTTTTAGATACAACCTAAAGTATTTCAATATTTGGCACATGTATGCAAATAGAAATAAGAGGATATCTATGTGAAATCTTCTGTTTGAAACATTGTGCTTGCCTATATCCAACACCATTATGACTTTCAAACGGCTGAAATCCAAAACTACTATACAACTTTAAGCAATATCACAAAAAAAGTAGGTACATATTCATTTTGGTGGGGTTGACAAACGAAATGCACAGTATTATTGTGTAATATGCCAGTAAATCATAGTTATGATCTAGCTAAACAACAGGAGCCTCTCAAGAAGGAACCTCTCAAGACATAGGCTTACCTCGATATCTTCTCGAGCTGACTCCTTGTTCTTCACTGCATTTTCATACTTCGAAGGACGTCTGATGTCCTTAACCTGAATAATATAATACTGAATTTTAAAGTAGGAAGTGTGAGCAATCCTACACCGATTTTATTACCATCTGCAAAGTTTTTCACATTTTTTACAACATTTTAGTCATGGGACATTTAACATGGTCCCACAACCACACATATGGAATTCACAGAAACATTGTTGCACTCCACTGAACTGAGGTTCGAAACAGGTGATTACAACAAACAGTCAATGCCAAACAATGCTAAACAAGATAATCCAGCTTGCTATTTTGTAACAGGGCCCCTTAAACATTGTCAGAGCATAAGAAAATGTATTAGAGGCTCACAGAGCCAGGGAATTTTTGCCAAAGAAGTTCTGATTTGAGCATTTGTGCATCCATTTATCCACATGGAATTGTTCATGGACTATATTTATATTGCATGGGATATCTATATTTGGAATTGCTAACAGGACAAATTGTAGGATACAGATTCATAGAAAAGGTAAGATATAAATTCTCCTGTGGCCATGTCAGCACAGAATTTTTTGCCAACTCACATTGAAACTTTGAAGGCTGTTACTGCAGATTCTATAAGTATGAGTTTCTCTGGCTAGTTTACTCACTATGTACGTAGCATTTTCAGCTAACCTGATTGGACCCTGTGCAATAAAACGTCCTCCAAATCAGTTAGTTGGACGTAGAAAGCAATGGAATGTCAATCTTCTGCTTCAGTGACCAGCTCAGTTGGACAATTTAAATCAGATTAACAGGTGAATGCAGGCAGTCACTGATATTACCAGACACGTCAGCTGTAATTGAAATACGTTTTTATGCTATTCAAATTAGTTTTGTGCCATGTAATTCAGTCCCTAAACCAATCAGATGAACTATATTTGCTACGTTTTACTATGCTATTGCAGAAACTCATACTTATTGAAATTGCAGTAATCAAATATCAAAGATGTTTCAAGGTTACACTTTGCATAGGCTTTTTCCACAGTGACTAAATACACCAGTTTTATGTTTTCTGCAGCTGACAGCAATTTGATTTTATATGAATTGACTTTTTCTGAAACATGTGCTTTCTCCAAGCCAATGTTTTGATCAAACAGGAAGTCATGTACAACATGTACAGTGCTGCCACGTTGTTGCACTATGATTGATGAAAAAAACTTTTCAAAGCAAAAAATAAGAATTTGCTTCATCTCCAAGACAACTTCTCCCAGAGTATAAAATACCTTATATGACTAGAAGCCTTTGTTAGTATTATTCATTCCACCCTAAAAGGTTGCAATTGCTCCAGTGCAGTTGGAGTTATTTTATAATATAATTATTATATTACATATAAATTTACTCACACTTTCAAATACAATATTCACATAGGCTTATATTATTTTACAACTTCAAAGCTCCACCAACCCAACAACTTCCTTTTCATGTATAGCATTATCTCTAAAATGTAATCTCCAATAAAATGGTTGGAAATTCCCTCCAGTAATTTATAATTGTTCAAATTTTTAAGGGAATTTATCTTCATTCATTGAGCTTAGAACGACAGTCAACTAAATTTGGCAGGTAGAATAGGTTTAATGTGACTCTAATCTTTCTTTTTGTACATTATTTCAATCTGACGACATACTACTTTTAAAAGATTACCATTAAAATGAATATTTCTTTCTTCCAAGCCATTGCACTGAAATGCGAAACTTGTGTCCCCTGAGCTTGTTAGCACAACTTGCCGTCAAGGCATCCAGGAGTAAAATAGTAAATGACATTTCAGACCAAGTTTTTAAAAGCTCTTAGCTTGGAATCTGTCACAAAGTTGCTGTATTTTTGTCTTGTTCATAGCAAAATCTGGAACATAAATCATGGCTCATGATCATTGCTTTGATGAATTATCCATAAAAGATATAGCACTAACTTTGAATTTGACATTTGCATGTCCTGGTGTCATACAGTACAGTATGTTCTGAACAGAAGAAGTCAAAAAGGCACCAAATCAACTTTGCCTGACATGAACAAAGCGATGGAATTACAAATGACTGAACTTCACAAATTTATGTTGGAAGCATAAAACAAGGTTTCCCATTGAAACTAAATCTTGAATCTCTCCCGATGGAGAAACAGCTATCTTGTTTCATAGGTTGTGTGGCACAATCCAATTTAGACCACAAAACACCTTACTTGTTTGATGTTACAGTCAGTCACTTTGACATAGAAAAAAAGATGACAGTTCACTGTGGAAAATGCACTTAGTGACTCATGATAGCCGATGAAGTGTCATCTTCTCTACTTTCAACATGGGAAACAGAGAGCAGTTTGATAAGTAATGATCAAGAAAAGGCCATTTGACTTGTCGTAATTGATTTTAGAGTGAAAATCAGATGCATATAATCCTTATGTTTGGCTGTCACCAACAAGCGGGATAAGTCTCCTTAAATCAAATTAACATTGAAAGTATTGGGCATGATCATGACAAATCATCAGCATGATGACACACAAAGTGCCATTTTCACAGTGCAACAGTCCACTCT
Organism: Platynereis dumerilii; assembly: GCA_026936325.1. Lineage (NCBI taxonomy): Eukaryota > Metazoa > Annelida > Polychaeta > Phyllodocida > Nereididae > Platynereis > Platynereis dumerilii. The sequence continues at coordinate 39,890,573 of JAPTHN010000001.1, forward strand.
TTTTCTGGCCCTATTTCACAGGAATCCATGGAAATTCCTGCACAATTTTTCAAAACATCAACTATAAGATTGTGCGAATCTTTCCTATGTAGTGTAAATGAAGGATCATGACAGCATGAAACATACCTGTAAGTCCGCGACAGAGGTGGAGATGCTGCTATATTTTTCAAAAAGTCGTTTGTGGACCTCCTCCTGAAAGGCCCCTCGCTCTGCTTGGAACTGTGAAGTGTTGAATTTACTGCAGGAATCATGGATTGCTGATTCACCTGCAATTATCAGGATATAATCTTATTAAAAATATGGATAATGGCAGTAACACAGTAGTTTGGCACAAAACTACATGCAGGAGGAACCGGGCACAAAGCGATAGTTATGGTCATGTCATACTTCTTATGCCTAGGATTTAACTTTTAAGCTCGATAATATTGGTGATTTTCATGCAAACTTTTGAGTTGCTCTGTGTTTTTCAACATAGAGTATATCTGCAAAACGTCCCACTGTGCCCCCTTTCGCCCTATCTAAGTCTGTCTTTTGTCTCCACTTCCAAATTCTACCGGTTGTATTTTATATAAGTATCATTAACACGAGACAAAGAATTTTTCTAGCACACGTGCACGCTTGTGCCACTATAATTGGTAGGGAATTTGACTAAATCCCTCCTGTGTGCTTTTGGGAAATATACCAGGTAAGGTATACCGTTTTTGGATTTTCTAGTGTATACATGTATGTTTTAGCTCGCACACCCTTCACTACTGCATTAGCATTGGTTTATCCCAGAAAGGACAAAAATATGATCAGTGTGCAACATAGGCATTCCAGTAAATCCATTAGAATGCTACCCTGGTCAGAATTGCTTTTTAGACATTACATCGCAGCAATAACGTTGCACAATTTCCTCCACCTCCCTTCCCACTAATGCTAGCATTAATCCTGCCTCACAGGTTGTGCGTATTTACACAGGACCACAGGCATTATTATCACCAGCCATATAATAGGCAGTTTGTAGTTCCAATTTTTGCATGAAGTAAGCATCAAATTGAAAGTATGACCATCATACAAAATGTTCACATTTTCTGAAATGCAATATACAATGTATATCCATTCTCCCTTGGTCATCGGCTCACTTCCGAGCTGGCTCTGCCAGTGAGCCTCTGACTCTGTTGATAGTTTTCCCTGTGGTTTTAGTCAAATTTTGAACTTTCATGCTTTGGTGGTCCAGCCAATCAGCATGAATCTTCCAAAATAATTTTGGGATTAATGTATCTGTCACTGATCACACCTTAAATGGACAAACACCAGTACTGATGTTGAGCAATGGAATAAAACATAGAAACTGAAATCAAGAAACTGTCGTCTGAAAGTTACATAAACTGAATTGTATGATGAGTACTAAAGACAAACAAAAAAACTGTAACTATTTCAGATGTCAATCATTATCAGCCATGCATTTAATTTGGATCTGATTGGTAGTTGGAATTAATCTCTAGACAACCTTCATGGACAGTGATTGACTTTGTCCAAGTTTGATATTTTCAGAACGCATTTGTGTGTAAATTCTCAAGTGCTGCTGAGTTTATGGAAGGCAGCCATTGTCTCTTGGGGGATTTTTTAATACCATAGAGCTAAATAATATCCGTATGTTAACACAGAGATAATTACTTTCAGTGTTACAATGAAATAACAATAACAATAATCTTTATTTAAAGTCATGACAAATATTTTAACAATAAAATTAGCATTGTGCTATTCCATGATTTTAAAAGATGTAAACAGATAGATAATTTCGCATTGAGGAACACTCCAACCACCCCAATTTTAGTAATTATTTTACACAGGATTTTTTTGGCTGCTAATCTATGTGTATCTTTAATTTTCATAAAGCTGATCTAAAGTACATAAAAAGATGCTTTGCGTATACTTATGATACAAGATGCTATTGCTCTACTGAAATTGCCTCAATGCCCTCTGATGGCATCATGGATATTTCTCTCAAGAAATGATTTTACATTAAATGAGAAACTCAAGATTTGTGAGTGGTGCAGATCTGACATTGCCACTGTTCATGCTTGGAAAATGAACCCCAAGCTTCATGTAACAGCTTCAATCCTATAGACTGATGACAAACAGGAGGAAACTTAAAACAACAAACGGATCAACAGCCAATCGCTATCAATAGTATGCAAAGACTGGAATGACATAATATTGTTTCAAATATAACAGCCTCTCTGATTGTGCAACCACTTCCCTTCGCAACCAATCACCTTGAAGCTCTAAAACCACACTAATTGCAGCCATCCAGGTCAGAGGCTCACTGGCGGAGCCAGTTCGAGTGAGCCGATGACCACGTGAGAATGATGTATATCATGTCCATTATTAGCTGGATGTCACTTTCTTTGAGAGTATAGGAGATTAGTATCAATTAACAACACATTCTTACCAATTATCTCCAAAAGATACAGGAACTTTTCATGATTTCGGAATTGTTTTGTTAAATTAAACAAATTAGCGGGGTTAACTTTGTACTGGTAGCTGATCGTTAGTCTGATCTCCACCCCGTCTTTGTTGAGACACTGAAACATTAAAACGATGAGATCAAATCAATGAACATGAAATCTGGTCACAGTGGCCAGCAATAAAAATTTTTGCTTAAATGAGTAACATTAAATAATACTTTCGAACTTACTCTCAAGTCATAAAATTCTAGGCTGTGGAACACATTGGGGAATATCACAAAGCTGAACCCTGGAGGCCCAGAGTGCAGTCCTTCGGAGGTTCCGTTCTTGCTCAGGTACTTGCTCACAGGGTCGTACTTCAGGCCAACTGGAAATGTGAAGAAAAAAAACACTCAAATTATGAGGAAAACAAATGCACAAATATATAAAGAAAAGAAAACAAGACCAGAACAAGAATGTCTGTACATATGTGTAGACATCATATTCACATGTTTGTAATGTGGGTCCATTAGCAGAAAGAAGTCAGGTTCTTTTTTGGAAAGGTGACAGGGTCTTTGGTATTTAAAATGAGCAGTCATAATCATGAAAGAATCACATTTGAAGTTTGACCTGATATCTAAAAAAAGTCAATGATTAAGCAGGCCTATCACTTTGCAAAAATAGTTACTTACTTACGGTTGCGAAGTTTCCAACAAAAGAAACCTACATAATTATGCCACATGAAATATATACATATTGTACATCTGTAAATACAGAGCATTATTCTCCTTTCCTCTCACTGCTGATGACCTTAGATTTTGTCTCTCTATAAGTTTATACTATCAACAAATTATGGGAAAATGGATGAACAATTTTAATAATACAGATCGTAATATTAGCTGAGAATTTATAAAAAGAAATACCTTGATCTGAATTGAGTTTTTCTAGCGAAATACTGATCAGCGTGATGGCAAGAATAATGCTTATGACAATTAAAATACACACTATCTTCACTGCTATTCCCATCCTGCTCCTGTAGCAAATGATGAAAATTGAAAGTTAGGGTGTACAACTGAATGCATCTCCTATATTATGTATGGAACAAAATAACACAAATTCTTCCTTCTAACTTTGAGTGGCACAAAAACCTACATTTGCTAATTTTCTCAATATTTGCATACAACAACCGACCATACCCCATTCTATTGGCAGGCCATGCACATTGTACATCCATGGTACTAAGTACACTACTACTTGGCAATGGTGGTGTCTGTGCATGCATGGTAGCTTCCAATTAGGGAGATACCTGAACAAAGCCACAATAATCATTTGAATTTGAGGCATCAAACTGGGCTTGGGAGAAGTCAAGAAGATCACTCAGCAAAATCATCATGAAACCGACTCAGCCAGATGTTCGAAGAATCAAGTGTGATAAAACTATTCCGACTATTCCATATCTAAATTGTGGTAAACAAGACCGGTTGGTTTCCATGATTTAAGGTAATACAATTACTTTATTCTACCTAAAATGACACTACCATAAAATGGGGTTAAGTTGGCAATCCAGGTGAAAACTTTGCCGAACAAATCTGTGTCAGCAAGGAAAGTAGGCGTTACTTCCTTTACAGTGAAACACTTTGATATAGAATTAAAGTGGACTGTGGCACTGTGAAAATGGCACTTCGTGACTCATGATAGCCGATGAAGTGTCATCTTCTCTACTTTCAACATGGGAAACATAGAGGCTGTTTGATTAGTCATGATCAAGAGTAAGCCATTTGACTTCTCATAACACATTTTAGAGTGAATATCAGATGCACAATCCTTTCGTTTGGCTGTCACCAACGAGTGGGATAAGTCTCCTTCAATCAAATTAACATTGAAAGTATTGGGTTTGATCATGACAAATCATCAGCATGATGACACACGAAGTGCCATTTTCACAGTGCCACAGTCCACTCTAATTCTATATCAAAGAGTTTCGCTGTAAGCGGGTTAAAATAGCTTGCCAACCTTACCCGTTCTACGGTATAGATCCAATCCAGGCAATTGTTAAATTTACAATATTAATCACCAAAAATGCTGCTGTAAGTAAAAATATTTTACTGAAGAAAATAGTGAACCTAAAGTGAGATAACCGTCCTATGACAGGGATACTGGTTTTGCTAAACTGACCCATCTTCCTGCTTTGGTCAGTGAGGCAGAGATTATCACAGTAACTCCTTACCTCGGTCTCTGACCAACTATCTTGGACTGGAGAGAAGCCCTCTTAAGCCAGTTCTGCGTGCTAATGACAGTTTAATGAGATAGGAGAGAGAGGCCCTGCAGGAGACCTCAACATGTTACAAATTTACCCCATGTGAGGGATCTTCTGCCTGCCGCAGGGTCCTGCCCAGCACAGATGCTATTACAATTAAGGGACTGCCAATTTAATGTATCATCCGAATGACATCCAGCAGGGATTTTACTCTTGAACGTCCACTGAATTTTTTTTTTGGGATTTAGGCCTGCCGCCAAGGGTTGCAACCCATGCAGGCAAAGACCATCAGACAAGCAGGCATAGACTGCAACCACCCAGTTGAGACAAAATTTAATAGAGAATCAACCATGACATTTTGTGTTTTCATACAGTTTATTTCTCATCAATATGGCTGTGCTTCACTGACCGAAGCAAGATATTCTCGCAAATGGTCAACCCGTGATATTCATACGTCCTACTGTAACATTAATATCATACATTTCCTGATGACTGAACAATCGATGTGTGTTACTACAATCAATATATACAGCAATATATACACAATGGTACATGTATTGAAACAGCTTATTGTTAAAAAATACAAGAAAATTTACAAATGCATACTTTGGCAATAGAAGCTGTATGAGAAAGCGCGAGAAAATAGTTTTGTTATTCCGCCCGGTAATTTCTATTTCTCTTCTGTCTTCTGATGGGTTTTTCGCAAAGGTTAACACAACAATAAGACAAGTATACACTCTAAAACATTTCAGACAAAATCGGTTTTTTAGATTCAAAATGGTTTTTTGAAAAACCAAATTTCAATGCAAAAAACCAACATGGATTTTAAGCACTTAATTGAATCGAAGATCACATAAATGGACATATTACGGCTTGCATGTTGGTGTGGAAATTTATGTTTGAAATTCTGTTAATTGTGTTATTGATAACTAGATGTAACACTTATCACTTCTTCACAAAGGCCCTCCATACAAACATAACAATTATGAGATTTAGATAACCTAGTAAATAAAAACTTTTTTACAATATACATATTTATATACAACAATAAGTTACCAAGCACAATAATATCACAATAACATTACTCCCCCCCAAAAAAAAAAAATTCAGTATAAAAAAAAAACAGTACAAAAGACTTAATTATCAGTGTGACAATAGCTTACCATTGTATGACGAGGGCAATAGCAAATAATCCTTTGTGACAAGAGAGAGATAAAAATATCAGAAATTCAAATGAAATTTTTCGCAGTAACCAAACTGGTGACTTATTCTGTTGACAGAACTAAAAAATTAAACTGTCATTAAAAAAAATTGCTGCAAAATACTGAAATACAAGCTGATTAATCATCTCAATATAATAATACACATGATTTATATCAATTAACATACATTGATCAATATTGGATGCCAACTGCAATATAATATGTATTTCACATTCATCAGCTACTTTTCCAAATAGACTGTTGATGGACATATAACAATAAAAAAGATTTTTGGACAGAATTATTTAGCTGCATATTGACCTACATCAAGCTTAAGTATATATACATCTTATAACATTAATACAACAATTTTAGAATAATTTTATCAACTGTGTATATTTACTTTTATACCAATATATGCATATAACCATTTTTAAAATTTCATACTTGGGTCATAGCAGCATGGAAGCTTAAGATTATCTGCTGCTTAACACTAAGTTTGAGAATTCCTAAAGTCGCAACCTTATTAAATGTTTTATCATATTCAAGAACAGTGCCAGAATGGCCACCTTGCTACTGTGGCACTGTAGCAGTGTTTCTTCGATAAACTGTTATTCGTCTGTTTAGTAACTACCTTATGTGTTGATATTATATAACAAAAGCTATGTGACAATATATTACTTTAACGTCAAGATATATATCCAATCTCTTGTTCTTCTACCATTATTCATAGATAATCATATCTCATTAATAACATACAATTTACTGTACTTACTTTTTTTTCATTTTATTGAGGCATACCCCAAGCAATTTAGGCCGGGTAAGTACAGATACAGCCGCAATGTTAAATTCAAAAACTTTAATCAATTTCATGCATGTTATAAGTTTAGTCTGTTTGAACATGAAGATTATATGTTTTAAGTTATGGCTTTACAATTATTAATGGAGTATTTTGAAAATAGATATATATGAAAATATCGAAGCACCAAAAGGAGATAAAAGCATGAGACAAATTTAGACAATTTATTTCTTTTTGAGTAGCCCATAATCTGTTTTCGCAGGGCTCTTCAAGCCAATATACACATCACTGTTAGCTTCTGCAATGACACGCACTGCTAAATAGCCCAGGAAGGACTCTGTGTTCATTCCGAGGTCTTTCTTCAATTTTACGAAAGTCTCTGTCTCCTTGTGGAATTCATTGAGAACTCCCTCGGCCTCCGACTTTGCCCTAGATTAAGAAAAACAGTACATTTAAAATAGAATAGTCACACATTATCACCATTGCAAAAAAACAAGCTGTATCTACACAGGTTTTAGGAAGGAACTCATTTCACATTCATCAGCTTACTTTGTTTCTGCTATGTTAGCCTGGGAAATGGCTTTGTCTATCTTGATGTTAGCCTCGGTTTCAGCCTCTAGTTTCTTTGTCCCTGCTTCTGTCAGTTGTTGGGGTCTTTCATTCCTTGCTACCTGATTTATAAAAAAAGATGAAGATACAGATAATGTTTAAGACTTTTCATTAGAAAAATTACATAAACAACATTCTGAAGAAAAGTAAACATTTTTGTAATTTTTTTTCGACTTAACACATATATTGTACACAGTGCAATGCTTAACATGTTTGGCCTATATATCTTTCTATTCTGGTAAATCTAAAATTTAGCATAGCCTATATATAAATTTAGCACACACTTGCAATTTTATCTAATCTAATATGACATAGACATTACAAATTTGGAAACATTCTGCTTGACTCTTTGTGTCCATCGCCATCCTGACTTTCAAAATTGCTGCACCCAGACTTCACTTTCAGCAATACAAAAACAATCAGATAAATATATATTCATCTTAGAGGGAAGGACATACGAAACACTGTAAGACCTCCACAAAATTGCTGTCATAAAGATAAAAAAGAAACCTGGTAAGACATTGCCTTACTTCAATATCTTCTCGAGCTGACTCTTTGTTCTTCACTGCGTTTTCATATTTCGAAGGACGCCTGATGTCATTAACCTGGATGGTAGAATACTACATTTTACAAAAGTAGGAAGTTTGAGCAACCTACATTGTTTTCATTACCATCAGAAAAGTTTCTCACATCTATAGTTATTTCAAGTTCAACAGTACATCTTTTTAAAAGATCAACTTAATTATAACTGCATGTTAACAATCTTAGAAGTGCCTGGATTGGCCTACATCTCTTTTTTTTATATTAAACAGTGCACTTTTATGTTCAGTGGATTGTATTCAGTAAAAGCAAGGCAATCACGTCACATTAACTTGTCGGTTAATCAACCACCATCTTGTGAATTTCAAACCACATGGTGGACATCATTAACGATCAAGGTCAATTTCATTGTCTACCAAACAGGACGAGCTCATGATTGACAATATTTCAGGAAATAGGATTTTGAATTCATTTCAGTAAAAGAATCCATCATTCCTGAGTGGAGAAAACATATACATACAGTGTAATAGTATGAAACATACCTGCAACCGCGTAACAGCGGTGGAAACTTTGCCATATTTAGCGACAAGGCGACGTTGGACCTCCTCCTGAAAGGCCCCTCGTTCTGCTTGGAACTGTGAAGTGTTGAATTTACTGCAGGAATCATGGATTGCTGATTCACCTGCAATTATCGGGATACAACACTATTTTTAGCATACAATTATAATTATGTAGCCTACAGGAATAAGTCTACCAAATACTGGGAAGGGAAGCTACTTACTATAGGGCTAAGCAAAAACAAAAAGTTTGTCCACTGGTCCAATTTAAGGCACACGAAACTTATACTTGACCAACCTGTTTCCTAGACTACTAGTAACGGTCGGTCGGATATGGGGGGTCCAATATAGGTTCACACATCACTAACATCTTTCACATTTTGCATAGAAAAAATAATAATATATTGAACCCCCTTCCCAAATTTCTAGCTGGTAGGCACTTATCTACTAACCCCAGTCTTCAGACTGATGTGTCATTGTATCCAGAGATACTTTAATAAAGTGTCTCTGTTGTATCCCAAGAAAACAACACCTCATGATTATCATACAAAAATGGAACAAGAATAAATCCATCTTTACATGCTGTTCTTTGCTCTTTCTAGACCCTCATAAATGCTGCACGGGTCAGGATGGTATTCTAGACATTGCGTATACCAAATTGCAAGTCTAACCATCATATAAAATGCTGAAAATGTGAACATCTTGTGAAATACACAATACAATGTATATCATGCCCATCATTAGTTGACTGTCGCTTTCTGTACCCCTGTCCTAATAAAGTTTACGCTGAAACTTTGAAAGCAATTCATGATATCGGTCACCTCGATCATAGCGTAGGAGTAGATGAAAATGAATTAACATAATTATAAGAACCTACCAATAGCCTCTAAAATATCCAGGAACTTTTCATGATTTCGGAATTGTTTTGTCATGTTAAAAAGAGTAGCTGGCTGAACTTTGTACTGGTAGCTGATCGTTAGCCTGATCTCCACCCCATCTTTGTTGAGACACTGAAAATATCAAAAGCACGGTAACAAATCAAGAAAATCTACATTCAAAAACAGCCACAGAAATGTGGTTAGCAATAAAATATTCCGAGTAAAATAGCAACATCAAAGAATACTCACTCTCAGGGAATAAAAATCTAGGGTGTGGAACACATTGGGGAATATCACAAAGCTGAACCCTGGGGGACCGTAGTGCAGCCCTTCGGTGGTTACGTTCTTGCTCAGGTACTTGCTCACAGGGTCGTACTTCAGGCCAACTGGAAATTAAGGAGGTTTAATTAAATTCTACAAAAAAATTGTAATATTTGGGGTACTTACATTACAGTTGATTGCATACTTGAGCCCATATTACGGGTGAATTGCTTCAGCCCCTTGATACATGGTCCAAAAAATCAAAAATATTCAAAAAACTTTTTTTTTCCCCTCACAAAAACGGAAAGTAGGCCTACTATACGCCACACAGTAAAACCAGATGCATCTCTTTACTAGCAGCTGCCATTGTGAAAAAAAGCTATTTTACTGTAGAACATTTCTTTTACAGCAGGCATCGTTTTTTCAAATGTAACTGCGGCAAAAGTAACGGGAACTGGTTGTACAGTGTGAGCTGTACAACAGCATAGCAGTTCTAAGGTATAAGGTATTTTTGTTTTCTATCAATAAAATATTCTGTTCATATCTTATTCTTACCTTCATCAGAATTGAGCTTGTCAAGTGAGATGCATATTAGGATGATGGCCAGGACCATGCAACAGATGAGCACAAAACTTGCAACTTTAATTTTAGTCTCCATCCTTATGCCTGAGTTGATGCTGCTGTAGATCTAGTGATGAGGATGCTATGCTATGAGGTAGTGATGATGAAAGTAGCTTCTACATCTTAGTCAACCTGCAAGTAATAATGGGGAAAAGTGCTGTGTATGAGAGATTGGGAGTGAATCACCAACACTGACTACGATTGAGCAAAATTGTGCAAACTCAACTCCTCTCATGCATATAGGTCAATATCAATAAAATTCTCAAATGTGAAGAAATATATAAACAAAAATCCAATGAACAACCCCAGTCGTATTATGCCTCCGTATAGCCTAATGGTTAAGAGTCCTTGTTTGTGATATCATAGGCTCTGAAGGCATGGGTTCGAAACCCACCCTGGTACACAATTTAGTTTGAGCCCATGGGACTTAAAACGGAGGATTCCAAAGTCCCATACTTGGGCAACCGAAAGACCCTGGGCATCCTTGAATGAATAAGGTATGTACCAGACTCCAAGGCTTCTCATCTCAATATCATATATGCAATTATGCATGGAGGTCAACATGAAATTGCTGAAACTCAGCCATCCCTCCGTAACAGAGACATACGGAGTATAGAGACCTTTTCCGCCAGCATGACCTAATAATTCAGAATTTTACAGTAAACTGAGACAAGTACACAGTAAATGTGATAATTGATATCCATCAATAAGACTGGATACGGAAATACAAAGATAAAAACATCAAACAGCCATATACCTTTGATTATAACGATTTTGGGGATCAGCTAATACGGTTTATAGACTTTGCCAACATCATCTTTGATGTTTACCAGAAAAAGGCTCTGTATATCATAATTATAGAGGCATTCACCTTGTTTTGGTGCCTTACTGCTGTATTCACAAGATCTAGGGATCTTCTAGGTAGGCCTGCAGTGTATACAGTGTAGCTAGGCCTATAAAGAACCAAAGATGGTCAAAACATATATATAAATGTAATTATTTTAACATTTATTTTCAAAATGCCTGCATTGTACTAGACATTATTTGTACTGTTCCATTCCAAACCCAGAATATCTTGAATTCATGGTGAAGAATATATTTTTCTCCTTAAATTGCAAGCCAGTGAGCAATTCAAATTGTTGCTGTGCAATGTTGTGCAATCTGCTTTTTCTTGCAACACATCACTTTGCTACCACTGAGTGCATGATCCAGTCACCACAGTATCACCCCCAAGAGAAACTTCCAAGAGGATCAAATGTTAATACAGGCTTGTTCGGGTAGGTTCAGAACTTGTGTTAGTTCATCTCATAAAGCAGAAAAGGCAGTATGTCAGCGTGCATCAGTGAGTGCAAACAGGCATATGATTAGAACAGAGCACCATATATATAAACACAGAGGATTCAAGATGCCACAAGGGGCAAAGACAAGGAAACAGACTCACAATCATGATCTTGTAAGTCAAAAGGAGTAAAAAATTCACAGCGTACCTGCAAAATTGATTTAGCTAAGATGTCGCGTTGAGTTTAAAATATGAACTAACTCATCTCTGAAGACAGTCCTTCGGTCGCCATTTGCTCTCTCGGCTTTTCCACATCCAGAGACCCACAGAGGGCCTAGCTAGCCCGCCAACTTAATCGATCAATTCTAAAAGTGTTGCCATAGTAACGGAGTAATTGACCAACATTCTCAGATCCATGTGATGCCGCTGCAGTTGCCGCTGCAGTTGCTGCTTCAGTTGGTGCTGCGGTTGCTGTTGCTCCTGCCTGCAGAGAAAGCAGCCTCCATCGGCTCCAGCAGCAGCAGCAGCCTCATCAGTGGCCTGCATCACCAAAGGCCTGCATCACCCTCCTGCAGCTTGAAGCATCACCCTGCAAACATCCTGCAGTTCTGTTTAAGCAGCTAACAATCAATCAAATGGGGCAAAAACTACAGGGGATAGAACAGACCCCCTGGGTACTCCTTTACATACCTCCCTTCCACCAGTGGCATCATTGCATTATTAGCCTAACTACTCCATAGTAACTGTTATCTCTAATAACTAACTGACCATGAAAGTCCAGAAAACTGTATACAATAACAATGACTTTTGCAGCAAAATAATAATAGAAAAGGTAAACACCACTTGGTAAAGAGATGACAGGACCAATTCCACATGCACCACATCTTTTATCTTTCAACTGCCAGTTACAATTTTTGATTTATTTACAAAATGTCTTTTAAAATTCTCATTCCACGTGAACCAACTAATGGGAACTTCATTCATGCTGTCCTTGTCACCTTACAGCTGTTTGCAGATTGGCGGTCCAAACATGCAGTTTCAAAATTAACTTTCAACATGGTCGTGTGGCTTAAAAATTTTGTTTGTGTCAGTTATAGTTAATCAGTCGATTCAGTGCTTATCATATCCAGTAGCATTGGCGATGATAAACAAAGCAATTAAATTACTCAAGGCACTTAATCAAATAAGAAGATAAGGCGACCAACAGAAAAGAATCTTGCTGCAAAAAACAATCTTGCTACCCATAAATCTGAGCTTAAAAACTGGACGAATAATTTTAAAGAAGGTTTGATTGTGATCCACTGTTCATTATGAAATCAAATTTATAAGCGATCTAGAGCAAGAAGGTCAGGGGTTACTAAGACGAATCATCGCATAGTGAATAAATATTATGCAAATAAAAGTTACTACCATACCAAACTTCATTATAATTAATAACAAAAACACTACATTCATTGTGACTACCTTATTGCATTTTGCAGAAAAGAGATATTCTATCTCAGCAAATGTCCTTAGCCAATGTCTTTGAGACGTGTAAGTAGTAATTATGCAGAATTGCATTTGGTCCAGGATAACTTCTCAGATAGAAAACAACTTTACACAAGGCCTTAAAGCAAATCAGCAAATCAAAATATATCCTAAACTCTTTCCTTTCTTTTAGAATTTATTTGAGCGATTGTGATTAACAGTTGCTTACAATAAATTATATGAGACATAATCACAGTATTAATGCCTAATGGTAATGTTTACTGATTGTTTAGCACACTTCTGGATCTTTCGCCATGAGTTTATCTTCCTGGCAGGCCATTCCAAGCATACTCTATTTCTATTCAGCTAAGCATAAAGGCCAAACAGCCAAGCATACTTGTTAAGTCTTTTTCCTGGAGATGGAGATTTTTCCCACAACAACACAACAGTATACCAGAGTATGGAGCCTATGGACTATTCTTGTAGCTATTGCTGCACTGTAATAGCATGACAGACTAAGTCCTGTTGTCAATAATGAAAGATAGCCAGCCCAAGGGCAATTAGACATACAAGCAGCCAGAGATTCGGCCAGGCATTAGGCCAAAAACACCATGAATATTAATACCCAAGTTTGGGAGGCACCAGAGGAAAGTTGATGCAGCATAGCCACCGCGGATAAGTAAGGTAAGCTTCTACTGCATCATAAAAAGATCATAATATCATAAAATCATGTTAAGTTAATCATGACATAGATGTTATTGGAGACTTTCAGATAAGGCATTGCCTATAGGGTAGGACTAAGTTACTTACAGAGTACATAAAGACATACAGAATGAGAATGACCTTCAAGTAACAATTTAGATTTCGGTTCTCTATCAGGGCATTTAAATTGCGATTAGTTGCAAAGCAGAAAAGTATTTTACCAAAGCCAAGAGTCACACAACGTAAACGCGACATTGCTAATTGGTGGACGGCTCTTTTGTTGTCACGTAGAAATGCATGGTAGAAATTATGTTGCCCCAACGTGAACACAATGTTGAGCATTTTTTTCACAATGTCATGGTGATGTTGCCACAGTATTGCATGCTAATGTCATATTATTTTGACATTACATCACAAATTCACAATGTTGTGACAACATCAACTGTGCATACAATTTCTCGTAAATTACACCAATATTGTAACGTTGTCAAAACGTTGCTGCAACATAAATGTGCCCATTGGGATACTATTATTGTTGAGTCTCATCTGGAAGATGCCCATCTACAATTAAGCTGAGGTCTACCGTTGGAAATCAGACCTGCACTGTAAAATTTGAAATTTTGAGTCAGCTCAATTGATTGAGTGAGATGTTTGCACAATTTGTTTGAGCTATCATAGCTTGTTGTTTTGAGTTATGATAATCTCTCGGCTGTTATAACTTACAAACAACAAGCTATGTTAGCTCAAAGGAATTGTGCAACCATCTCACTCAATCATTCAAGCTAACTCAAAATTCAAATTTTACAGTGTGGGACCGTCTGGCCTCTACTGAGCATGAGGGACTGAGGGAGAGCTCTTTTCTCCAACTGCTTCACCAACAAGCAGCTAAAAGACAGCATAGTTCATTAAACTTATCTATCAAAAGCAAAAAAAAAGTTTCTGTCATAAACTCATAACAGAAATACTTTTCACTCTCCCACATGAAAAGGAGCAGAAGATAGTGAATCAATTCAAATGAATTAATGATGGGTGGGAGTAAATGAAACTGAAAGGAAAAGTACTGATCAACACAAGGATCAATACTATCAAATCACAGATAAATCGATTTGGTGCACTGCAACAAAAAAACTTTTGCTGACAACTTCTGGATCATTCCTTTCCAATGGTTAAAGTAACACCAGAGTTAGACCAACAAGGCAACAAAGGGCACTATCATCACCACCTCCCTCAGCTCCACAGTGCTACTGTTTTGGGAGCATCCTAAAAATATTGACCAGCTGAGTGGCTCCCTAAAAAGCAGGCAGCACAGTGTGAAATGAAGAGGGTGGAAAAGCTTTGTGGCTCTGGACATATATTGTTATCGTCCAACAACAGGCTGGATTCTGACCACATGGTGCTGCCAAATGTACACATGGTCTAAGCTGGATACACCCCATCTAGGGCAGCAATCGATTTATTGATTGGCTGCTTTAGATTCTACAGACCAAAACAGACACAGACAGCAGCAGAGGCAGGCCCTCAATCTGACAACAACAACACCAGGGAGACAAGACATGACACAGGCTGGGTGTTGTCAAGGGAGTACCTCAAGGTTCAGTCTTAGTGCCTTGTCATGTAGAGCCACAGGCATGCTGCCCTGGACCACGTGAACATCTTTCTAATGCACCAAGCATAATATATTTCAAGAGCAAGGTTGCCTGCATACGTTAGCAAGCTGGCTCTCACCAGCCCAAGTTGGAGCTTGAACACACTCTCCGAGGTAACCACTTCATTAGGGTATCTAGAGCAGTTGACACACATGTCACAGACGTTATAGACGTTGTTCACCTTCCCCAGGTGGCCAGGACGTTACAGGTGACGTTGTGAAATACGTCACAGCGTTGGCCAGGACGTTGCTGCTGCAGCAGATGACGCATTGATGTATGTTTGATCCCTGAAGCATCAGATGAGGCAACAGATCCTCAGATGCCAGATATAGATACTGCACTTAACTGGAAGCAAATGCAACGGATCTTAAATCAGCATCATCAACCATACAATTGCCTTTTTGCATAAAAGCATGGGTTAATTAACACGAGGAAATAAGTTAGCACAGCAGTCTCATTGCATGCATTTCCATTGCTTGCTTGCATTCTATATATAACCTCTATTCCTCCAGCGCAATATTTTTCTTCACAATTCTCAAAATGCTGCTTTCTCTTTTAGGATTACCGGACCGCCCCTGAGACACCGGAACTAGACTTTGAAGAGTTATTTCTTGAAAATCATAGGCGCATCGCACAGGTGAGTATTGACTCTTTACATCATTTGCATTATATCATAATTATTGCTATTAGTAAATCTCTGTGTTGCAAAATAGAAAGGAAGATATATGTATTATGTAATCCATGCAAGTGATACATTTTCATTCTTGGAAATATAAAAATCAGCTTCTTATACGATTTCATCATTACAAGGTATATGCACACTGATGTTGTGCATGCAATTGTGCAATGCCGGACTCCCAGTCCGGTTGCTGTGACTCACAATTGCTGAGTTTGGAAATTGCTAACATAACAGGTATCTGTAGATGGAGCGATATTTTCTTTCTTAGCAGATATCAACCAGTGCACTGTAAAATTTGAATTTTGAGTCAGCTCAAATGATTGAGTGAGATGGTTGCACAATTCCTTTGAGCTAACATAGCTTGTTGTTTTAAGTTAAGACAACGGACAGATTATCATGACTTCAAACAACAAGCTATGTTAGCTCAAAGGATTGTGCACCCATCTCACTCAATCAGTTGAGCTGACTCAAAATTTCATCCATCTCACTCAATCAGTTGAGCTGACTCAAAATTTCAAATTTTACAGTGTGGCACACTACCAAGAAAAATTGAATATCACACCAATGCAGGAATATTGTTCATCTGAGACATCCAGCAGTGAAAAACCTAACAAGTTTGGAGTAATAAACTGGAACCATTGGATATGGAAAAAGTTTTTCCTGCACCGGCATCTATGTATGAAGGCTTTTTAAAAACTTAAAGACATCATTCAACCCTTACCACAATGTCCATATTTGGAAAGACTCATTGTCCCCATCTTCTGAGAAATGTGCCACCAGTCACATTCTATCATTTCACAATTTCTGCTGTTGGGAAACCCTGGGTTTTTCCAAGATTGTTGCTTTTAGCACTCAAACTTCCAAACTCAGCAATAATTCCTGTGAATCACATAAGACAGACTTGGAGTCAGCGATTGCACAACTACACCGACATCAACATCTGATCGGAAATTTAAAAGAGCAGTGTCATCACATTTCCGATAACTTGGATGAATAGTTTTCTTGCAATTCCTAAAGGGACATTAGCAATGTCTCCACCACGCATTGTAGCACCAAAACCAGCCTTAATAAAAATTAACAGTCTACTTTGAAAATCAATGCAAACTCAGCATCAAGAACCTGTAAACATTAAAGAGGACACACAGTGTAGAATGACAGTATTCTAGGAAATTATGTGTTACTACTATAGTAGGTACTATACCATTATAGTACAATTCTGTTATTACTGGCATTTACTTTCTTGCCTTTCTTCCTCTCTGTCTATAGTTCCTTCTTGATCACTCTGTTCTTCTTCTGTTGGCCTATTGTCAGGAATCAAATGTCGTTTTATTTTGGCTATACCTTGAATTTGTTGAGTCAAGGACTTTTCATACAGTTTGATCCTTTTTCTTGGAGAAAACATTTGAGAAGATGGTTCACATATTTTAGAAACATTCGATATGCATGGAAGTGACTGTTGGCAAACCATGCATCTTCAAACAAATTTTCCAGTGCCATGATATTATGCTCAGTGTTTGCCAAAACATTTTCAACCATTAATTCCTCAATTATGCAGCCTTCCATGACCTGGATTCCACAAAACACGTCCCAGTATTTCTCCATAGCCACCATGGAAACAATATTGGGACATTTTGGACTCAGTTACACTGTGGTCACACCACATATTGCAAAGAGCTAAAGGTTGGTACTTTGAATATTGACGTTTACATAATTCAGTGTAAACACAGATCAACCTCAAACTTTGAAGGTTCACAAAGTAAGAAATCATTTTTATTAAAGTTCAGCAATCACAATTCATACTTCACCAATGATCATAAACATATGCACAAATAGAAAAAATAAATAAGAAGATAGTACTCTCGCAACTCTCCATTCTTATATAGAGTACATAATCCCACCATAAGATATAGAGGATATTAAAGGGCAACAGTCATGAACTTTTTTTATTTGATCTATAAATCAAACCTTATTTTTTATACTCATTGACACAGTCACTCACACATTAATGCCACCAAAAGTCTAATAAAGCAAGTATTCATTCTCGATCTTTGGCCCTAGAGATGGGACAATTAAAAGTGACCCCTTGTGAACTATTTGGAACGGGCCACGTCAGGCTGGGCAAAAAGTAAACAAAATGGCAATTAATCAAATGCAATAGATGGCAGCAGTTTACAGTCAATGACCACAGAGACCAAAAAACACAGGTATGATTGCCATGCATGATTGCATGGCCAGTGGTCACTCTTGACTGTGGGCTTGAGGGAGGGAGGGGGCCACCCAGCCTTACGTCATTCATATTAACTGAGCCAGCTGACTGGCAGGCCAGGAGGAAGGCCTAAAACCACTATTTCACAGATCCTTTACAAAGTGTACACTTTACAAAAAAAAAAATTTTAACTAGCTATAGGTCATGGCAGAGGGAATAAGTGAGTGAGTGAGTTTGTGTTTTACGTCTCATCAGCACCTGTTTGGGCTATTTTAGTGTCTTTATAATTTTGTTTGATTGCTACTTGGTTATTATTTTTTGTATCATGTTTGTACTAAGTGTCTTTATAGTTCTGTTATACTGCTCAAGTTATTTCTTTTTTTGTGTCATGTTTTCTGTTGTCCGTTGTTTTCTTATCAATTTCAAAACAGATAAATGGTCATGTACAACCAATATAATGAGGGTTCGATAGAACTAGTCAGTGAAGGTGTACTTGGCGACTAAATTGAATATTTCTCTTTTGGTTGTATGTGTATCTTCATGCCAGCTGCGCAACTTCAGTTTTGTTCGTTCAGTCAGCTTCCGAGATACATTGCCAAGCCAGACATTTGAAGATGTTTCAGGCAGAGGGAATAAATGGGGATTTATAAAACTGTATCTGGTAATAACACTGTATCTGCCACACAGATCTTCACCAAAATCTAGTAAGCTCTTCATTGTGGAAAAATCCATTTGAGTTTGATGAGAAAGCGTACAGTAATACAGTGATATTTACTCAATCTTGTTGACAGAAGGACAGAAGGACGGATGGATGGACAGACAGACAGACAGACGAAAATGAAAACATATAGTCCCATCCTGCTGTGGGACTAAACCAGTCTAACATACCAAAGTGTACACTGGTATAATTTGGTAATTTGGCAAACAAACTACTCGAATAATAAATTAATAATTGTCAATTAATCCATGTCGATTTGTTTTTCAGACTATCCCTCTGCTGCAGAACTACCCCCAGGTGACCTTCTGTCCTCCCACTCCACCTTCACCATTGTCTGGGGACATCAAGGTTTGACTTCTTCCAATTATATTAGGCCAGACACAACTGATCTTTAGCTTCTCGGATCTTCTTGAGGCACTTTTCTAGGGTCGGTCGGTTAAGACAAAAAAAAAAGTATTCTTAATTTTTTAAATGTCAATTCAACAAAAATGGTGGGTGAGCTAATTTTTTTTGCATGTAGCCCAGACAATCAGTTAGGTCGGTCAATTCAAGAAGGAAAAAATTAAATATATCGTGCCTTATTTGACAATTTATAATAACCCTAACCCTACCACCAACCCTACCCCCAACCCTAACCCTAACCCCAAACCTAACCTTACAGTTCAATATGTACACACCAAATATTAAATGTTGACTAAAATCTAAAAATCTGCCAATATATATTACATTATAACATTGATTTTGGTTGCCCGGCATGCAGAGCTAAGTTTATTGGTTTTAGTAGGATCAGCTCAGCTGCTCAGAACAACCACTGCATTGAATCCTTGAGTTTGAACTCATGACGGTAGATGAATGAGTCAAATATCTTCCCCACATAGTGTAGAGTAGAATGTGATTGCATGTACATGGCCAATTTACCAAGCAAATTTTAAATTAGAGATATCAGTGATGACATGCTGTTGGCCATTACAATTCCCAAGACAAGTTTTGTCTGGAACGTCATCTGAATGAGCAAGGCGGACAAGAGCCTCCGGGGAGGGCATCACTGGATGTGACATGGAAGATTTACACAAGATGAATTTGTATCTTATTCCCAGAACTGTCATGCAAGATGAACCAGCTTAGAGTTTTTAAAATAACTAATTTGTACAATATAATTCTTAAAGTGAGTGATATCACAAATTGAGAATCAAGTTTGAAATTCTGTTAAGGCAAGACTTTAGATAAGGAACTGTTTAGAATTTAGGACTGGGGGAAGGTAAGGAGTTTCGCATGTGTTTCAAGAGAGGGGGGGGGGTACTAATTTTTAACATGCTCAAGGGGAAGTCTGAAATTTGAAGAAAAGGAAAAATTCTTATTGTGTGTGTGTGTGTGTTTGGGCTTTACGTCTCATCAGCACCTTGTTGGGCTATTTAGAGACATACTTGGTTTTCACTAAGTGTCTTTATAGTCCTGTTTGATTGGTAGTTAGGTATTCTTTTTTTGTATCATGCTTGTACTAATTGTCTGTATAGTTCTGTTAGACTGCTACTTAGTTATTCCTTTTTTGTGTTATGTTGTCTGTTGTCCGTTGTTTTTTTATCAATTTCATAGCAACAGACAAATGGTCATGTAAGACCAAAATACTAAGGATTCCATAGAACTCGTCAGTGAAGGTGTAGTTGGTGACTAAATTGAATATTTCTCTTTTGGTTGTATGTGTATCTTCATGCCAGCTGTGCAACTTCTGTTTTGTTCGTTCAGTCAGCTTCCGAGACACATTGCCAAAGCCAGACATTTGAAGATGCTTCACTGCCGGTTCTAGCCAGTCTCGTACAAACGTCGGTCGGAATTTTTCAATCTTTTCAGGTGATGCACCTGATGGTCCTTCATCTAGGAAGTAGTAAAGATAATCTTTGGTTGTGATTGTTTGGTTGTCTTCGTTTTGTGCCCTGTCTTTTCCTTCATCCACAGGTTCTGTTTCCCTTTTGTCCATTCCATCCTGTTCTTGGTTTCCTGGATCATCTTCTTCTTCTTCCTCTTGTCCTTCGTTTTCTTCTTCCTGTGAGTCCCCTTGATCCTCTTCATGTTCTTCCTCTTCCTCTTGTTCTTCTTCCATGGATTCGTTGCTGGGTGTCGTGTCCCCGCCATCATTTGATCCTTCCTGTTCCTCTTCAGCGTCTGCTTCATTTGGATGTTCTTCTTCCATTGCTGTATCTGGAGGAGTTGTGGTGCCAGCCGGTGTGTTTGATTCTTCAAGGTCCGCCCGGGGAGTAGACTGGTTTGTTGTGTTTGTTGTCTTTAGAGTGGTTTTTTCATTTGTTCTTCCCGAGTGTCTGCTAGTGTCTTCTGGGTTCTCTGTGTGTTGTTGGTGTGATCTGTTGATGCTGTGTTCTTCGAGTTGTAGTCTTCGTCTTGGTGTCGCACGTTGATGAGGATGTCGATATCCTGCCATGTCCGCATAGCTGGGAATTCCTGAGTGCTGGTCCACGATCCTTCTAGCCTCCGGAAAAGATATCGCTTGGGTTGCCTTCAATGTGAGGATTTCTTTTTCCTTAGTCCACTGTCTACAAGTTTTGCTGTACGAGGGATGATCCTCCTTACAGTTGACACAAAGAGGAGGGGCTGAGCAAGGTTGTTCCTTTGATTGAACGTGGTCCTCGGATCCACAATGTCCACAAACTTCTTGTCGTCGGCACCACTTGCTCAGGTGACCGAAACGTTGACATTTATAGCATCTTCTTGGATTGGGGATGTAAGGTCGTACCTTACATTGCTCCCATATAACTTTAACGCTCTCTGGAAGAGTCGTGTCTGAAAATGTCAAGATAAGAAGCTCTCGATTATCCCTCTGTGGGATTCTATGAAAATGAATGACATCGGTAGCCTATAGCGGCCTACTAGCCTTAAAGGGGTCACCCTCAATAGAGAATTGTCAAACAAAAAAAATACTGTATAACATATCAATAGTTTATTTATCTTTTTCATAACTTATTCTCTATTGAAAATAAATATGTCTGAGTCTGTCTGTCTGAGTCAGTAAAAGTTTCAAACCATTCTTGTAAATCGTCGCCCGAGTCTAAATAGCTAAGGGAGGAGAAAACCACTCCATTGGAAGTATTCAAGGTTCGATGAGGCTCGATTATTGCCTGTGTACCTGCAACATCTTTCAGCCTAAGGAGTTTCCGAGTCTGGTCGTCGTTTCTGGTCTTAAATAGGACGGTTCCATCTCTCTGTAACGTTGTCTCAGCAGGTTCGCCGACTTCTTGAAGTATGGTCTTGTAGATGGCGAAGGGAGATAGCCTGTTAGTTGGTTTGAACACTATGTACCTGTGTCGGTACTCCGACTTTCGTGTTGTCGTTTGTCGATTTAGAAGTTCCGGGTCGATACAGTCATCCGAGGATGACTGCTGCCGTTTTAGTCGAGACTGTGAATTAGGAAGAGAGTATGCCATAGGAAATTGTGATGTTCATCCCCCATGCTCCCCACCCACCAAGGAGCCCAACAAGGGGGACTAATATGGGTAGGGCTGCGCCCAGTACCCTAGTCCAGGGATACATGAGGGATATACTCGTAGAAGGCTTGGTAAGAGATACAGCTGCAATCATATTTAAAACATGGCCAGCATGTAGACTTGGTCAGAACCTTCTTTGATTGACCCATCAGCCATGGCCAAATAGGACCGAAGTCCTAGTGACAACATGACAAGCCGATTGACTGGACCGGGCCAATCCAGCCTCCCGTCTAGGAGAAATCCAGGCCAAAGTAGTGTATTGTATGGGACGGACCAACTTAGGCCCACCCAACTCAACTACCAGGACCCCTTCATCCTCCGACACGGGTCGCAACCCACGGCAAACAGGTTGCCCCATTTCCGTCGGGGAGACGTGTGCAAGCGCACTGTCTCGTGTTGGCCACTAAGGATAGAGGGCTTCACCTTAGTGTTACCACCCACCGCCACGAGAAGGCCCGAGACCTGCGGGGGCGAAAAATTCTTATTAAACACACGCACACCAAGTTCATCCGCACTCCTGTCTTCGCGAAAGTCTGCGGCTCCGTACACCTGAACACCAAAGGGCGCACAAACCAGTATTTGTGTATTGCTTTGAATGTTGAGGGAACGAGGGAAGGGGTACTAAAAATCTGCATGGAACCTAAGGAGGGGTGGGGGTAATATTTTGGGGATATGCCGCCAAAAATTCCACCCTTTCCCTTAATCATAAATTCTGAAGTTTCCTCAATCTCCAAAAAGAACTCTAATGAAGTTTCACTTTGGTTGTGAGATTATATGAACTCTAAAAGCTTGTAGCCTCCTCATTTTCTCCACTAATTCATAATTATAACAGCCAAGGGATTTCCCACCAGGGATATTAAAGCTTTCCTTATCCTTTACCCTCAATCATCTTCAGGTGGACCAAGAGTTAGAACTACAGCCTCTGCCTGTGAGAGAGGGACCTCTGTCTATGACTGCAGCGGACGGGTTAGGTGCCACATCTTTGTCTTCAGAAGTAAGTTTATATGTAAGCATGCCCCTTTTCTATTTATTTTCAATTACAATTTAGTTAAACTGATTTAAAATTGATTTCAATTAAGTGCTAACTCTACTCTCTTTTGCTCCTAAAGTTTTCGTATTCTCACAACAGTAATTTCAATTTTTAAAAATAATTTTCAAATTTATACCATGAACTTCTAAATTCAAGTATTTTCAGATACCCTACACTGTTTTTCAATACCTGCAGATATCATTTATTTAATATTTATTGTAATTTTTTATAAGTCTATTTTTCTAAACCTCCACAAAATTATCTTAATCGACCACCATAATGCAATCTTGTTATTTTGAGGGTTGACCACCGGTTCTCTAATTTTTCACATCCTTGTTGAAGGTTTTGGAAGCGACTGCTTCAACAAATTAAAATAAGGAATAAAAAATATGTTTTCAAAAAGTCTGTTGGCATTCTTAGAAACAAGGTTCTGAATTGAGGAACCATAACTATGACAATGAACCTTCAAGTTATTTTGACTGTGCGCGGGTTCCTAAAGGCCAAAAAAGGTCAAGTTCAAAAGGTTCTACCCGCTCCATCCAGACAGCAATTTGGCAAAGGATTCCCCAGGAAGAACCTTTCTAAATTCTAACCAGGTCAACTCTATGAAGAACCTTGGAAAGGTTCTATAAAATGAATTTGCAGAGAAAGAACTATAATCATTGTTTGTTTAAGATTATCTTCTTTCTTGAAAGTCCTTTTTGAAATTCGACTCTGTAAAGCCTCTGAGTTCAGAGACAGGTTCATTGTTTATGACTATGACTCTTCAAGATCTATCACTAGGAATACAGTCTCTTATTACGGTTCACAAGAAGTTTATTTGGACATAGAGGCATCAATGTAAATATTTGCATCTCAGTATTCATTTTCAGTATTCATTATCCTTAATCAGACTTAATACCATGATTGTCTGTATGTTTTACACTTGTTGACTGATGCTCTAAAAACCACAAAGAGTTTGTCCGTTTTCGGAGACTAAATAAAGTATATTGTCATCGTTTTCTCATATCTCGGGCCAATACAATTGTCTTCACGGCCTGCTCATCGCAAGGAGTCTTCAAGGGATAGCAGAATGCTGCCCTTCCCTGTCTCCACTATTTGTGCTTTATAATTTTAGGACGAACGGCGCAATAACAACAATCGCTTGACATCCAGAATGGGAGAACAGGTGCCTCTTGTGTGCATTGGCATTGCTGTTGGGGTGATAGCTTTGCTGGTGGTTATCCTGGTGCCACTCAGTTTTGGGGGAGTTGAATATTATGAGGTAGGTTGAATGATTTGTATTAGGTCTATACTATGTTTAGTATTTCATTGTAAGTTTTTATTTTAAAAGCATTTCAAAATGCTCCAGATTCATGACAAAAAAAAGCTCAATACCAGAAAGTGAAACACTTTTATTCAGACAAGAAGTTTAAACAATATCCCTCTTCCATTGTAAAATACACAGTATAGTACCGTACCAATCTCTGCACTTGATATAGGCCTACACTTGGCCTAAATAGGCTGAATTAGGACCTTTCAGAAGATTTCAGCCAACCAATAAGAGTAATAATTATCAAATGGCAAAAAACTACTCAATTGGCACAGCTAGCTACGTTGCAGCATCGTTGTGACGTCACAATGTCTGTGAAAATTACATAGAATAGGTCTGTCTCCATATGGGGATTACGACAGGTATTATCGATAGGCGGCACTACGATAAGGGGGGAGTGCTATTTTTGTCTTTGGGGAAGCCCACCCGATGACATAATATCTGGTTTTTTTTGCAAAGTAAATGAAATCCTGTGACCAACAGTTAATAATAATATGGTTGTTAACACGCTATAATCCCCCAATCTTTATGATAACAACCACTTTTCTGTTGAACTGCTGTATTGAGAACATAATCAATACAGTGTAGCTGACCCAAATATTCAAACATTCAACAAACACAATCATTAAGTCAGACTCCTTGGCTTGGTCAACAACACCAATCACCTTGTTGAAAGGCAAAGGGGATTCCATCAGAGCTCCTATTGCTTGGAGACACCACCTGTACATAAATTCAGAACTACAAATGGAGACAGACCTATTGTATGATAGAATAACATTGTCACAATGTTGTGAAGTAACATCAAAGATGTGACTTTAGCATGCGACGTTGTGGCAACATTGTCAAAATGTTGTGAATAAATCTCAACATTGTGTTCACGTTTTGGCAACATAGTTTCAAGCAAACATTTATATGTGGCAACAGACAAGCCCTCCACCGATAAACAAAATTGTGAACAAAATTATGTTACATTGTGTGGCCATTGGAAAGGCAGTCACATTTTTCTCAGGATGCTTTGCAGAATTCAAAAATGTTTCCTTTTATTGTTGCAGTTTGGGTTCCTTAGACGAAAAACGACAGGGTCGGTGGACATCACGAAAGTCTACACGACAGGACTGCACTTAATAGGACCTGATTATGAGTTCAAGAAGTTTGATGCAGATGCTCATTTTGAAACTTTTAAAACAGTCACCATATTTGCAGCGGATAGGTTGCAGGTAATTGCAGTATATAATAATTATTATCCTGATGCTCAAACTCTAAAGAGACTCAAGAGAGGATGTCATCTCTAACAGAATTCAGGACAATGAGAGTATTTATACAGCATCAAAATGCACACGAATCCCTCAATATGAAGCTTTAGCTTATCAAAACCTTCAGTGGCATTAATTAATAATCATAAAATAGTAATATTAATTCATAAAGCACTTCTGCAAGTAAACTGCTCAGAAGCATTTTCACTGTATCTGTATTGTGAGAGCATTCTCCTTTGGCATATACCATTGACAGTCAGTTCTATCAATGACAATGAAATGCAATAACATAGAGCTCAGATGCAGGGACGAACAACTTGGTATATAGGAAATAATAACACCACTTCTCAATATTTCAGGTGTCACTCAGCTGCCATTTCCAGTACTTTTTGCGCGAAAGGGAACTCGCAGAGTTGCACAAAAAATACGACATCTATTACCGACCAATCTTACGCAGTAATGCAATGGATGCTCTGAAGGTATTTTCAATCATAATAATTTATTAAATATATTTATGTATTCAATTATTCATACATAAAAATAGTTATAGCTCTGCTCTAAAATACGGGGATAAATACCATTTTTAACATTCCGCTGGCTTGGAGTTTTTTTAGAAATAAATAATTTCTAGCTCAGTTTTCAGTTATGGTGAAATAATAAATTCCTTCTGGGCAGTCTTGAAATAAATAGTTTCCGGTGGGGGTCTTTCTTAAGAAGGTGCTGCTTGATTGGGGACTTTGCCTGCTTGAAATGAATAATTACTGCCGCAGTTAAAACAATTTCCCTGCCGAGGAAAACTCCAAGCCCCCCTGATTATTAAATGGTGTCACCTTAAAGGGTTGCCATGTTACTAAGTCCCCGAAATATTCATTCCGAAATCAAGCAACTTTTTGTAAAGATATACCCCTAGCAGAAATTATTTATTTCAAGACTGCCCAAAGAGAATTTATTTATTTCACCAAAACTGAGCAAGAAATTGTTTATTAAAAAAAAACCCAAGCCCCCCCAGGATATTAGGTGGTCATCCCCTAAACTGATGTCCCTTTGTCATTTTTGCACAGGGTGCAGCAACGCAATTCCAAACTCGAGAATACATCCGAGACAGAAATAAAATAGAAGAAGCTCTTTTCAAAGCAGTGAAGGAAAGACTGGGAGGAAAGTGCTGCGAACCAGGATGTGAGAAGAAAGGTATTAGACTTCATCATTTACATTACATGAAGAACATAATATCTTACATTCAAACTTGAATGGCTTATATTTTCATCATTTATAAAGCAATTGGTTCCAATGAGGAATTAGGTGACATGTATAAAATTGATGCCAGTATCTGTTATTTTGGATCCATGAAAATTCCTTGTCTGTACTCGGAGACACCCAATTCAAAGCCTTATAAAAACTTAATTCAGGGCGATTTTTTGATTATCAGGTAGATTCTGTTGGTGAAAGATCTGCGAGCTGAAATTAGATCAGACACCACTGTTTCAGACTTTCCTTCATAACTTCAAATGTCTACACTTTTTTAACCCAAGTATCTGTTGCACTTTCAAAATAGATGAAAGTGAGTTAACTAAGATAAGATAAATCTCCATAGTTGATCAATGCTCACATTGAGAAAGTCCGATAGAGGCACTGGTCTGACCCAAGCTACTCTCTCATAACTCCAGCATAATACTTTTCGTAGTTATCCAAATGCCAAAATCCTCAGCAATCCCTAAGCTCCTCTATGACATCCTCTCACTACCCAGCTTGACATTCCATGTGTCTAAGATAGCTACAACATTTTTGTTACATTTTTAATATCTTGACACCCACTTTTGTTCTCTTACAGGCACATGTACTCCAGGCTGCCTAACTAAATCACAATGTTCGGTGGACAAAAAAGGTCTACATGCAGATGTGCGATACTTCCAATTAACCAAAGTCAACATTCCCGATGAGCTCAACCAGAGATATCTCCAAGCCTTGATTCTGCAAGAAGATACAGAGACAGAGAAACTCAAACAACAAGCACACATCATCAGAAAAGAAACAGAAGCTGAGGTAAGATGTTCCGAGATCAAGCCTAAAAGAGACATGATATTGGCGTTATAATGTGTCAGAGTTTCATGAAAATTCACTGGCACCGAAAACTGCAATCAGAAATGCTTGTCTGCCCCTCAATGAAATTCACATGCTATTCGGATTGAGTATTTTTAAAGTAGCATTGAAGAAAGAAGAGTAAACCACTTGACAATCAGAAAATGCTCAACTGCCAGTCAATGAAATTCACAAGCTAGCGTTATTTAGCATTTTTCAAGTAACACCACAGAAAGAATAGTAAACCATTTGGCTATCAGAAAAACTTGACAGCCATTCGATGAAATTCACATGCTATAGAGGTTGCAATTTGTAAGTAGCATTGCAGGAAGAACAGTAAACCATCAGACAATCAGATGCGATTGCCTGCTATTTGATGCAATTCACACGCTTTCGAGGATTAGCATTTTCTAAGTAGCATTGCAGAACAACCAGTAAACCAATAGACAACCAGAAACACTTGTCCACCATTCAATGAAATTCACATGCTATTTAGGTTTAATACTTTCCAAGTAGCATTGCAGAATGAACAGTAAGTAGTTTAGCAATCAGAACATGTCTGCCATTCAATGAAATTCACATGCTATTGAGATTTAGCACTTTCTAAGTAGCATTGCAGAACAACCAGTAAACCAATAGACAATCAGAAACACTTATGCCATTCAATGAAATTCACATGCTATTGAGGTTTAGCACTTTCTAAGTAGCATTGCAGAACAACCAGTAAACCAATAGACAATCAGAAACACTTGTCTGCCATTCAATGAAATTCACATGCTATTGAGGTTTAGCACTTTCTAAGTAGCATTGCAGAACAACCAGTAAACCAATAGACAATCAGAAACACTTGTCCACCATTCAATGAAATTCACATGCCATTGAGGTTTAGCATTTTCTTAGTAGCATTGCAGAACAACCAGTAAACCACTAGACAATCAGAAACACTTGTCCACCATACAATGAAATTTTAACATGCCATTGAGGTTCGGCACGTTATAAGTAGCATTGCAGAACGAACAGTAAACCACCAGACAATCAGAAACACTTGTCTGCCATTCAATGAAATTCACATGCCATTGAGGTTTAGCATTTTCTTAGTAGCATTGCAGAACGAACAGTAAACCACTTTACAGTCAGAAACACTTGTCTGCCATTCAATGAAATTCACATGCTATTGAGGTATACATACCATTGAGGATACCCAGAGCAAAAAGGAGTGCATTTGAAGTGGTCGAATTACTTAAATTACACTTCATTTATACTCCCCATATGGAAATCTATACGCACCAAATACGCTCCCTTGCAGGGAGTATATGCATTTTTGCAGTACAATCAGAGAACATTTGAGAAATTTAAATAATTTGAGCACTTCAAATGTGCTCCTTTTTGCTCTGGGTAAGCATTTTCTAAGTAGCATTGCTGAAAGAACCAGAGCTATGAAATATGTAGAACATCAATCTGTCCACCACCAATACCACCTTTGATGAGATTCACAGACCACAAAATGCAACATATGATCTTTTTAAAATCACAGATCATATGTTGCAATCTGAGTCGTTTAATAATTCATGAATTACAGTCCACCACTATCCTGCCTTTGTGCAGGGACATCAGTCATCCTTTGGACCCGGGACAGTCCCTGTTTGGTCCCAGGGGGCCATCATCATATCATCATAGTCAGAGGGACAGGAACAAATCCACATGATTCAAGAAACTGGAACCTGCAGCTCAGAAACACACGTATGGAATCTCATTTTAATAACCATTCAATTCTTTTGCAGGTGAGGCAAATAGGAAACGAAGCAGCCGAGATATCGCAGAACGGAACAGCTCTGTCTCAACTGATAGTCTCAAAAGCAAATGCAAATGCCAGGTCAGTTGTGGAAGGAGCCAGGAGTGAAGGTCTTTTGCACTTGTACAAGGGATTAGAAATAAGCAATCCCAAACACAGAACGTCGTTGGATTATCTGAGATCACTTCGCGGCAAAAAGGGCATCAGTTTTGCTGTGGGTTACGACACCCTTGTAGCAGGCCCGATGAAAGACTTTGATACTCATCGTGGTAAATAGAAATTACGAGGTGCAATTAAAAACAATGTAAAAGTGTGACTTAAATGTGATATTGTGTCCATCTCCAGGGAATATGTCCATAGTGCAATGTAATTTTAGCTTAATTTGATAACAATCCCACCCAAGGTGGTTTGATGCTAGCCAACAACAAGGGTACTTTTGATCACACTAAAACATCCTATGCAAGCCCCAATATATTATTATTGTGGAAATAAAATATGTTAGACTCAAAAGAAGCATTGGTGTCACAATGACTGGCAGAGATATTAGTGATAGCTATAAGTCTACTGAATGATTTGTAAGATTAAATTATCTCAGGAGGTCGCCATGCCAGATTATTAAAGGCAAGATGTTAAATATTGTTAAAACTTAATAATTTCCGAAGTATCAATGCTACTACATGAGGAATTATGTCACCAAGTGTTGTTTGTGACCTGGCTTCATTCACCCAGGTGAGAAGTTTCTAAACCTTGGGTCTGAGTCCATTTCATTTAGCCAGAAGACGGAAGTGTATAGGCCTACATGTATAAATGTTGTCAATTGTAATTAAATTGTAAATTTATGCAGGACATAAAAAGTTACTTCAACATAATTATGTAACAATCAAGGCTTTCAATGTTTATGTATATATATCATGTACTTCAGAATGTCTAAATTAAAATCCTGCGATGCTTTTTAACCTATGTATATTGTATAATATTGCATATTACATGAAAACTGTTATTACTGACCCAAATTTTGTGATCAATTTTCATGTGAGGTTTACCAACTTACTCAAAACTTAATACTTCATTGAACTACGTCAATGACAATCCTCTTTGATATTTTGATAAGATTATTTTTGTACTTATACATTGTAATTGTAATTATATACATTTATTTTGCATTGTAATAGAAATACTTTATAAATATAAAAAATATTTAAATATATTCAATCAAATTAATCAACATACATTGTACAATTCTTAGAAATCTTGTTGACTTGTACTCATAGCATGGTACCTTGAAAGTGATTTGCAAATTAGAATTTGTCATTAAAATGTTACAAAAAGGTTCAATAACAATGTATAACATGTAGCATATACTCAAAAGTAACAATGATTAACAAGAAACAAACTATACAATGACATTGTAACAAATTTACTTAAATTTAGATCAACTTAACGAATCCAATTGTGACTGTATTGCTTCAAGCTGAAATAAAGAAGAATGTCAATATATCTTGGTTTCTTTGCTTTTAATTAAACATGTTAAAGGTAGTATATCCGCATATTTGATTGACTGTCTATGGATAGATTTCCATGTGAGGTTCACCAACTTACTCAAAACTTAATATTTCATTGAACTATGTCAATGACAATCCTCTTTGATATTTTGATAAGATTATTTTTGTACTTATACTGACTCACCTTGTTATAAAATTCATATAATTCTTTGTGATCAAATTCAACATGGACCTTTTCCCGTTCCTGAAACAACACCAATTAAATTATTTTAAAGTATTTAGCTTTCGTCCATCGTCCATGGGAAAGCTCCAAAAACAAGAACGTTTCATTAATTTTGTGCAATCAAAACTGACAAATATAAAAACTTCCAAAGGTCTGGATTAATATTACTAATTTTTACAAACTCAATTCATTGAATTAATTGCAAATCAAAAATCCTAGCCAAGACTCCTGAGCACTGTTAGCTTTTAGGTCCATTTGCAACTTTGATGGACAGAATTTATAGATACCAGTTGCCATAATAAATTATTTGCCATAAATATATGGTACTTCATGCCTGATACTTACATCTTTCATCTCATCCTTCACATTAAATTCAAATACAGCAACTGGTGTTTTTAATTTAGCTTGGTTCGCTTGAGCCAGTTGTAAATGCAGCCTCCAGTTCACATCGTCAAGCTGAAAATGTAACGGAAAACTTTTCAAAAGAAACTACATACCAGACCTAGAAATAAATCTCACAAGCAACCTGAAGCAGGCATCACTATCATGTGCTCATTGTCAAAGATCCCAAAATTTTATGTTTAATATATATTAAGTGAATAACCAAGCACTGAAAAATACAAATGAAAGATCATTATTTGGTTTAATACCTGCTTTGGTGCCATTGACCTCTGCCGCAGTTTCTCAATGACCTCTTTGCCTAAATTCACCCATACATCTGTGAAAGCTTGGACCTAGACACAAAACATATAGAAGACTCAAATAAAAACTATAAAATGGATAATTAATTAATTAGCAATTTTGACAAGAGATGACCATTGCGCAGTGACAGACAAATTAACAAAGTAATTCTGTTAACCTTAACATGCATGCTTAAAAAAACGTATAGGCCTATTTTATGTTTGACATAGACATTCCTTCAACTGTTGAGGAAAAAACAATACTTTTTGATTTGACGAACCTTGTCTTCTTCCAACTGAAGTTGTTGCAGCTGTTTTCCGAGGACAGCTGGCTTCGCGGAATGATATGCTGCCTGGAAAAGAAAGAAGAGAATAAAAAATCAGATCCACATAGTTCAGAAAACTACAAGATTCACTGTGGTTATTCATAGCATGCTCATAGATTTTTAAAACAGTATAAAAAGATATATACAGCAGACATGTCATCACCTGTTGTAGGAAGAATTCGCTAGACTCCAAGACGAGCGTCAAGTCTTTACCCTCCAGCTTAAATGCGGATTGGAGCTTCTCTTCTTCATCCTCGTTAAATGCTGTTTCATCTTTGGAATGCAGTTTCTGCAGGATACGGGAGAGTAGCAAAGGAAACTTAGCTGAGTCCAAGTCATTTATAAGTGACACAGCTTTCTTAACACTGGAACAAAAAGATATCATGAAAATTAATAGTCAATTAAGTATAGGCTTAAAATGGGTACCTAGGGTAACATTACCTATTAGCTAATAACCAAACTGAATTGTTGTCAAGCCTAATTACAACACTGTGACAATACTGCCTTCATCATAATTATTGGCAATTTGGCATCACGCATCAATCATCGAATCTGATCATGTACCCCCAGATTTATCATGTGACTGATGTGATGACAATGTTCAGATGTTAAAAAACATTTTTTTGTCAAGAATTATTCAGTGAGACAATGATGCCAAGGCATTCTCACAAATTGTACCTTGGGGTTGCAGTGAACATTAAGGCCATGTTTGTGCCTTATCTGACCATTACAAGAAGTTTAAAAGATGCCCAAGTAGGAAAGAGGTGTGTCTCTCAAGAAGTCTGGATGCAAAATGAATAGTTCTTGAAAAGGTCGTCTGGTGTCGCAAGTGTCGCTGGGAATCTAAAACACGGCTCAAAAAGTAAGTTTTACATTTTTTTAATGGAAGTTTATTGCATAGGGACTGGCATAAATTTAATAGGGACCATGGTAGATGCATGGTAATGAAGCAAAGTAGCCATACATAAGTCGTCAGGTTCTTGCTTTTTTAGGGGAGATAATTGATGCGGACAAACCGGATTTTTGGTCCGCAATACCAAAAATAACAAGTCTGGGAAATTTTGATCTCATGAAGTTTGAGGCGGCGCATGAAATTTGTTGGAAAAAGCTGTTTTATGGCCCAAAATGAAGAGATCGTTTCCTGAGGAATGTACAGGACGAGTCAAAGATGATAGAATCGGTCCGGCAAGACGTTGACTTGAAGCCGATCATTGGCAAACTTGGTGAGAACTGCAGCTGCCTGAAAGTTGTTACTCTTCCTGATTTTGGTCTTGCCCAGACTTGCAGCTACTGAGTGTTTTATCATGAGCCTTTCAATGAACTAACAAAAGCAGTCCAAAAGTCTGGTGACCAAAATTTTTAAAAGTACTTCTTAACAATTTTTGTGTCCCCCCCCCCCTTCCCTCTCCCATCTGCCCCCCCCCCCAACATTCTCACCCCCAATGCCCCCCCCCCCCCCAATTATTGGCCATTATCCTCAGTCCAATGTGAATCCTAGATTCTGATGGGTCAGTGTAAAATGCGGACCATGCAGACCATGCGGACCATGCGGACCAGACATTCTGGCAGCCAGTCTGTTGGTTCAAGCCTTGGACCAACACTGACCAGTCTGGAGGGGTTAAATCATGCGGACCAAACTGTGCAGACCATGCGGACCAACTGGATAACAAGGATATATTATTTGAAAATAGATTTAATGAACCCAATAAAAAAATTAATTTGGTAAATAATTAATAAATAATTATTTTTCATAAAAAGGCAAACATGCTAATTGGTTAAAGTGGTCTGCATTTGGTCTGCATATTGATCTAAAATATTAGATCTATAAATAGATAAAAATAATATCTTTTAATTTTATTAATGAAAAAGGGATTAAAACATTTAAAAAATATAATTGAATAGGCAATATGTTGACAGCCAATTCCACTTCGTTTGCATCCTTGATTTCAAAGATCTGATTAGATTTCGGTCTGCATTTGGTCTGCACTCTGGTCTGCATGATTTGGTCTGCATTTGTTCTGTATTTGGTCTGCATGCAGATCTGGTCAGTATTTGGTCAGCACTGTGTTCTGCATGGTTTAGTTTATTGGCTGGAGAATTCTGGAGAATTCTCTAGCCTTTTTAATAATGGGTTTTGGGGGTGTGGTCGATATTTGGAGGTGTGGCGCATAATGACAGGTATGCATTTTTGGCCATCATGCGTTGAGTTTGTGTTTGTGGTAATTGCTGGTTAGAAGCAATCTTAGTTGGCTAATTTGACAGCATTAGGCAAGGTGTAATGGGTTGACAGTTGTTCGGTTGAAACTGTGGCAGTACTTAAAAATTTTTAATTTTTGGGGGTGTGGCCATTTAGAGCCAATGAGAATGAGGGACTTGGTGGGAGTGGCCATTTCAGCCAATAGGGAGACATGTAGAATGCAAGGCCTGGGGGGGGGAGGACACATCCAGGGGGGTACTTGCAGAAATTATTTTTTTTGCTAGTTATACTTCTAGGCTGGGGGTCACCTCGGAGGGAGGTAATTTTAAAATTTTTAGATTTTAAAAGTCCCGAGGGGGGTCACCTCGGGGGGGGTACTCGCAAAAAAAAAAATTTCTGCCGGTTATATTGCCAGACTTGGGTCACCTCGGGGGAGGTATTAAATTTTATATTCTATACAAGGCCCCGGGGGGGCGGTCACATCCGGGGGGGTACTCGCAGAAATTTTTTTTTTTTGCTAGTGATATCTCTAGGCTTGGGGTCACCTCTGAGGGAGGTAATTTAAAATTTTTTAGATTTTACAAATCCCGAGGGGGGTCACCTCGGGGGGGGTACTCGCAAAAAAAAAAATTTCTGCCTGTTATATTGCCAGACTTGGGTCACCTCGGGGGAGGTATTAAATTTTATATTCTATACAAGGCCCCGGGGGGGGGGTCACATCCGGGGGGGTACTCGCAGAAATTTTTTTTTTTTGCTAGTGATATCTCTAGGCTTGGGGTCACCTCTGAGGGAGGTAATTTAAAATTTTTTAGATTTTACAAATCCCGAGGGGGGTCACCTCGGGGGAGGGTACTCGCAAAAAAAAAAATTTCTGCCTGTTATATTGCCAGACTTGGGTCACCTCGGGGGAGGTATTAAATTTTATATTCTATGCAAGGCCCCGGGGGGGTCACATCCGGGGGGGTACTCGCAGAAATTTTTTTTTTTTGCTAGTGATATCCCTTGGCTTGGGGTCACCTCTGAGGGAGGTAATTTAAAATTTTTTAAATTTTACAAGTCCTGAGGGGGGTCACCTCGGGGGGGGTACTCGCAAAAAAAAAAAAATTCTGCCTGTTATATTGCTAGGCTGGGGTCACCTCGGGGGAGGTATTAAATTCTATATTCTGTGCAAGGCCCGAGGGGGGGAGGACATTTCCAGGGGGGTACTTGCAGAAATAATTTTTTTTGCTGGTTATATTTCTAGGCTAGGGGTCACCTCGGAGGATGGTAATTAAAAAATTTTGGATTTTACAAGTCCCGAGGGGGGTCACCTCGGGGGGGATACTTGCAAAAAAAATTTTTTTTTTCTGCTAGATATATTGCTCGGCTGGGGTCACCTCGGGGGAGGTATTAAATTTTATATTCTATACAAGGCCCGCGGGGGGGGTCACATCCGGTGGGAGCTTGCAGAAATTTTTTTTTTTGCTAGTTATGTTTCTGGGTTGGTCACCTCGGAGGGAGGTAATTAAAAAATTTAGGATTTTACAAGTCCCGAGGGGGTCACCTCGGGGGGGGGAGTGCTCGCAAAAAAAAAAAAAGTTTATTTCTGCTAGATAGGCTGGGGTCACCTCGGGAGGTATTAAATTTTACATTCTATACAAGGCCCGGGGGGGGGTACTTGCAGAAATTTTTATTTTTGCTAGTTATATTTTTAGTCTGGGGCTCTCCTCGGAAGGAGGTAATTTTAAAATTTTATATTTTACAAGTCCGGGGGGGGGTCACGTCGGGGGGTGTCCTCGCAAAAAAAAATTTTTTTTGCTAGTTTTGCTAGTTATATGCTAGGGGTGAAAGCAGAAGAATGAGTAGCCTACCTGTCGAGACAACTGAGATAGCGTGCATTTTAGCAGACATCTTTCTTCATTCCTGGACTGCCAAATGTGACCTTAATATTTCACTTAAGAGTTATAAAATTTGGTTCAGGTGTACGCCTGTGGGTATTGATTGGGAACATGACGATAAATTCAAGATGTAGGCCTTTCTGGCAGCCATCTTTTGTCATTCTTGAACTGTCCATTTGTGACCTTAATATTCCTCTTATTTTAGAGTTATGAAATTTGGTACAAGTATTCCACATTATGAATTTGTCGGCCCATAGCTCTATATGGGCAGCGACTCTGTTAGACACTAGTGTCTGCTGTCACGCTCTACTCAAACACTTGCGCAATGCTCACTGCAGCAAGTTGCACCTATACTTCATTGCTATACCCTCACGTCAAGAGAATCTAGTTCACGCGGACATCACCCTACTACACCTCAACCTTCAGTTCCACTGTTCCTACACTCATATATTTTGCCTCAGACGCTCTCGCATGCTGCAAATCACACCTTCTACTTTCCCATAGGATTAACCAGCCATTGTATCCGAGGATGCTTGTTAGTATATATTCTCATCATGCAGACCAAATGCAGACCAGAATTACTATCATGCAGACCAAAAGGCGGACCTATCAGTAGTAGTACTCCTATCATGCAGACCAAAATTCTAGTCATGCAGAGCCAATTCTGGTCTGCATTCTGGTCTGCATTCTGGTCTGCATTCTGGTCTGCACTCTGGTCTGCACTCTGGTCTGCACTCTGGTGGGAATCTGGTGGGAATCTGGTCTGCATTCTGGTCTGCATTCTGGTCTGCATTCTGGTCTGCATTCTGGTCTGCATTCTGGTCTGCAGATATAGGTTGTTTTTTTTTAAATAAAAAAAAATTATAAATATAATTGAATAATTATCAGGCTGATATATTGTCTGTATCTTGCTTATTGTCTTGGTCCGCATCTGGTCCGCATTTTCCGCTTGATTGGCTTTGTATTATTAGCTTGATTAAACCAGCAATGCTCCTCTGCACCCTCCTGTGTTTGTTTTGTGTCTGGTCCGCATGGTCCGTTTGGTCCGCATTTTACACTGACCCGATTCTGATTGGCTGAGAGCCGCTGTGTATGACACCGTATACCCTGTCTGTCGTCACCAGACAGTAGGGTGGGCTGAAAAAAACTTTTTTTGGAATTTCAATATGCCAGTGGTATAGAAAGTTGGCTATGGCCAAAAAATGAAAATTTGTGCAAAAAAAATTTTGTGGCATGCGACGTGTGCCGGGCCACTCCGGCTTTTATGAAAATGCGTATTTTCAGCCATTTCGCATGCCTTTTTAGACCATTTTTTGGCCTGAGTCAGCTTCCTTGGTTTCAGAAGGCTCAATGGCATACTTAAATCTTCTATGAAGACCATTTTGGATATGAAATGCTATAAACAGGTCCCTGATATTTAAGATATAGCCATTTCTGGGTAAATGTTGGGGATCAGAATTTGGCCTTTTTTGCTAAAAATTGCCCGAAAAAATTGAAAATATCGGAATTGACCGCACAAAAAATGATTCCAAGTGAATTATAATTACCCCGTGTCCTCCCTAATGCCCTAAAAAAACACTTCCAGCGCATTACCTGCATCAATTTGTGGTTTCAGTTTCCAGAATAGGGGCAATTCCGTAAAGTCAGATTTACAGATTTGACACTTTGGCAGCTTGTGTAGCCCTACCATTACACCTCAGTTATTTCATTGTTAAATAGGGATGAGGCCAGGTAATAGGGGTATCAGACAAGCCATCAACCAAAGCTCCAAGTGCGATAGGAGCTGAGCTACATGGCGAAATGTCATCGTGTCGAATGTACAGTGTGTATGTCTGACAAGATGACATTTCGCCTTGTAGCTCAGCTCCTATTGCACTTGGAGCTTTGGTTGATGGCTTGTCTGATACCCCTATTACTTGGCCTCATCCCTATTTAACAATGAAATAACTGAGGTGTAATGGTAGGGCTCCACAAGCTGCCAAAGTGTCAAATCTGTAAATCTGACTTTATGGAATTGCCCCTATTCTGGAAACTGAAACCACAAATTGATGCAGGTAATGCGCTGGAAGTGTTTTTTAGGGCATTAGGGAGGACACGGGGTAATTACAATTCACTTGGAATCATTTTTTGTGCAGTCAATTCCGATATTTTCAATTTTTTCGGGCAATTTTTAGCAAAAAAAAGCCAAATTCTGTTCCCCAACATTTACCCAGAAATGGCTATATCTTAAATATCAGGGACCTGTTTATGGCATTTCATATCCAAAATGGTCTTCATAGAAGATTTAAGTATGCCATTGAGCCTTCTGAAACCAAGGAAGCTGACTCAGGCCAAAAAAGGGTCTAAAAAGGCATGCGAAATGGCTGAAAATACGCATTTTCATAAAAGCCGCAGTGGCCCGGCACAAGTCACATGCCACAAAATTTTTTTTGCACAAATTTTCATTTTTTGGCCACAACCAACTTTCTATACCACTGGCATATTGAAATTCCAAAAAAAGTTTTTTTCAGCCCACCCTACCAGACAGGGTGTATGAGATAAACAATGATGTCACAATTGCAACCATAGGATTGTTTTGATGTCATCCTTGTTACAACAATAGTCATGACATCACAATGCCATTGCTTGAGCCATTGTGACATCATCCAGGTGACAGCACTGGTGATGACGTCACTATGCCGTTGCTTTGTTACTGAAAGACATTTCAGACTCAGTTTGCAAGATAATCTACGAGCATCAATAAAACAAGAAGTCTGAGGATAAAACCGTTGCACCCTGCTTGTTTTTCGAGGGTACGGGAATATACACCACTCAGGCCTTCGTGATGTATATTCCCGTACCCTCGAAAAGAGCAGGGTGTAACTGATAATACCTCTTTTGGCGGTCTCGTACATGTAATGGAATTGCTCCATCACAGGGATGCGTGTGTGTGGCTACATCCTGCATGTCGTGTCTATAAAATCAATTTTAAAAGCTATTAAAATACCCCCCTATGCTATTTTTCGGTGTATTGCCGGCCTCCTTCTGATCTAAAAGAGTTGATAGGGTATGTGGCACACTGTTGCACATGTGACACACTGACGCAGAAATTAACTAAACATTTGTTGTGTCGTACTCTTGACAAGTGACGATATCATGAATATATTATATCATGTATATGGCAAAAAAGTATGCAAGGTAACAATAAAACGTAACTAAATGAACTATTTGAAGTTACACGATTACCAGAATATTGAAGGATAAGAATATTCACAAAAGTAAGAAAATAAGTAATTAGATGTGTTTCCTGTTATTTTAATGACCAGATAGTTGAATTAAACTAGCAGTGAATCAGTGTTGAAAGGTCTGACCACTGCTGGCTGTGAATGTTTCCAGCTGTGAAATGTCCTGCTGCCCCAGACTCCCATTTCTCAAAGGGGGGAGGGTTGGTCTAGTGGTAGCGTGCTAGGCTGCCAGTCGCTGGGTCCAGGGTTCGAATCCAGCTCTTGCCAGGTCACCTGGGCCTATGTTGGACGGCTGTTTCAATGATCCTTCGCCTCATTGCCGTGTCCTGCCCCTGTCCTAATTAGCCTACCAAGAGCATAAATACAGGACGTAAAGCCCCAATCATCCATCCATCCCGTTTCTCAAAGTCAAAGTTGTGTATTAATGTAATTTTTTGGCTGTAATTTGTGTTGATATGATGAGCAATAACTTTTAAAAGTGCTGTTGTCTCCAATTGGCAATTGATAGCTTGATTCAACTGAGCATATTTATTGCGGTGAGAAAATCTTCCATTGAGCTTTCAAAAGAGTGAATGAAGATCAATTTATACGTAATTAGGGGGTACACTGAATTTAGGCCACACATAATTGATTCTTAGCTTCGCGGACCCGCCGACACAATAGAATTCCTGCCGATGGAAAAAAAAAATTTTTTTTGACATTACAAAAAAAAATTTTTTCACCTTGTTTTTTTGGTCCTACCGACCGACCCTAGAAAAAGTGCCTTGAGAGGATCCGAGAAGCTAAAGATCAATTATGTGTGGCCTTAGCTGCCCAATAAATTTTTCTCTAAATGTTTTAGCTATTGAATGGCACAGATGAAAGTCACGTTATATTTGCAGGTCATCAAATAGAGGAGATCCGCATCAGAGCTCTGGATAACATTTTATCCAAACTTCATCATAATGTAATTTGCGAAGTGGATTTGGTCCAAGAGAAACAGCTGTTTATCCGGTTGCTGGAGTGGTTCAACTTCGAATCTTGTCCGAAGCAAAAGAATGTGCTTGAACTTGTGGAACGTTTAGTGAAGGTTAGTTCATTCCTTCATTAATCAGTGTTAATACATCTTGGCTGATTCTGTGGCCTGAAGAAAAAAAAGCTGGCATTCGAAATTCAAAGAAGGTCATAAATCTGCAGAGCTCTCCTAATTCTTGCCTGGAATCTTATATTTTTAATTGAGTATAATTTGTGATTTTGGTCAGAATTATGGAAATTGATAAGCACTGCGGACTCCTATACATTAAACAAATTTCAACTCCTGTTCAAACCAGGAACGAGGAATGTATCTTTAACAAAATTATCTTCGAGATACTGAGGTTGAAACCCACAGGTTCTTTGATGAAATGTTTCAGACTATTGGATTAGTTTATTAATATTTCCCTATTTACTGGGCTGGTTGTGTTAATTCACCCATCAAACATTTCAATACCAGGCATTACTGCTTTTCATTTCAGCATCCTTCTGCTGCATCCATTATCAGAGATGTCGGAGGTATAGAATTCCTGACAGAACTTCGCCAGAACATAGACAACAGCTTGTACAGTTCCATTGATGGCATCCTTGACTATTTATTTCATCTGCCATCGTCTCAAGTTGCCGTTCACAGGAGAAAATGCATTTTCAAAACTCAGGAGGCTCAGAAATTAGATTCAGGTGAGGTGATGTGTGTGCAGTTGTTGTGATCCCGTGCATATTAGTATTCAGTGAATTCCACTGTAACTGAAATGAGTGGGGAAAAAAGTGGTCAGGGTCATCTATTCATAAACGATTGTTGCAAAGGTAACCTGTGTTTAGAATCAGTGGAAATTGATTTTCCTCACTCACATGCCAGTTTTAGATTAATATCTGACAGCATCGTCAGTATTAAGAAAAGAATATGTGACCTACTCCACCAAAATGAGTTCAAAGTAGGCAATTTATTTTTCCCAGAAATTAGCAAAATGTACCAAAAGGTCACATTTTGATGTTTTTAGCTCTTGGTATCATGTTTTAGGAAAACTAATTTTCTTTAAAAAATTTAGGCCATTTGTACCAGAAATTGAGTTTAAATTCTCTAAATTCTGTATCCTTCTTGATTTTGTTAGTTCTTTCATTGTTTGGCGGGAAATTTAAAACTCATTTTCTCAAAGTTTGATGTTTCGTATCGTCAATGTTTGAGGTGCCATATCTTTGGATTGGATGAAGATATCAAAACAAATGAACCGTAATTTTAAAGCCCATTTCCTGTAGAATGAAGTCATTTTCACAACTAAATATGACAAGAGGCCGACTTTGAACCCATTTTGGTGGAGCAGGTCACATATTTGAATTTGTGAACAACATGAATTTATTTTCTTTTTGTGAAATTATTTACTGGAATGAATTTAAGGAATTTTGTACTGATAAGCGAAATAGACTTGGAAGTTTGGACAATAGAAATTAATGCCCATAACCAGGCCAGCAAGTCCCAGACAGATCGATAGATTTATACTTATTTCTAAATCTTCTTTAAAAATGAAATGTATTATGAGTTTCACTTGTTCGCTTAATTTTAGTGTTGCATGATGAGTCTGGCATCAGTCACTCCCACCACACGTCCGTCGCGACCAACAGAAGCAGAGGATCCAACCAAACTACCAATGAAAGAACTTACCAGCCTCCCCCTGAACCCCAGTTCGGCTACTTTCCTCCGACTGAAGTGGAACCTGCCATTCACACATCACCCCGACCTGTCACTGGTGAGATATCTGGGTTCTGGATTTATAGCATTTGTCTTTTAATTTAAGCTGAAAGTTTGTATAATTATTCTTGAAAGTTAAGTATGAATTGCTTTGTTAATGAAATGACCAGATTTGATCAACCCACTCTTGTGTGTTAGCCACATTTCGCATCTAATACAAAAAGTGAGGAACTTGTGTTACTCATCCCCTGAAATCCAAATCAATCCTCCTGTAATTCACTGGTCATCTTGGACAAATTAGGATTATCGATTTGTCTTCTTTCTGTTAAACTGGTATGTGTTTATTTCTTGCAGTGTTGGCTCAGTGTTTCAGGATTTCAACATTACCCTGGGTTGACCTGACAAGCACTGACAGAAATGTTCTTAGATCGTCTGAGAGGTAATCTATTCGATATTACTAAAAGAAGTCCTGTTGGTTCAATAATAAATATACTTAAATGTCAGAATTAATTCATGTGGTGCAGTTCAGTTTGCTTTGTAAAATAACCACAAGAGTAATATTGATAGTAGCGGACTTAGAAAATGTAGGTTGATTTTGATGTATTAACTTAATGATTTTAAAGTATGTTTCACAATGGGATTTGAGCTTAAGCAAGGTTATCTTGTACAATACTGCACTTATTTGTTTCCTTCGCAGCTCATTGAACAGCAGGGATCTGTCATTAGTTAGAAGCGCCTGTGAGTTCATCAGTGATGTGGTGCTTCAGGACTTCCCTGTTGAAGTGTTTCTGCAAAGGCCTGCAATTGTCAAGGTACATCAAAGTTATTAATTTGTAAGATGAATTAAATGTAGCTTTTAGAAAATTGCACTTCGTAATAAAGTTATGCTTAATGCAACCATGCTCCCTCTTTATGGACGTCATGAATAGTTTTGCAAATTTGTATTTTGAGCTATTAAAGTGCTCATTTCTTGTTTAGCTGTTGCATGATAGAAATCAATCAAATGATGGGATATTTTAAATATGTATTTGTGTTTCAGAGCCTGTTGGACCTAG
This sequence comes from Platynereis dumerilii, assembly GCA_026936325.1. Lineage (NCBI taxonomy): Eukaryota > Metazoa > Annelida > Polychaeta > Phyllodocida > Nereididae > Platynereis > Platynereis dumerilii. The sequence continues at coordinate 39,934,165 of JAPTHN010000001.1, forward strand.
TCAGTTCAGGTGGAAGTAAATTTGATTTGGTGCTGAGCTCTCTCAGTGCCTTGTCTTGTCTTACTGGCAGTTTGAGCTCCCGGATAAACCAGTACAGAGACCCCGCTTTCTATATGGCTGGAAAAGGTATGTCCATCTGGCAAAAACAGTCTTCCTGCATGCAAGACCAGACATATGCTTAGCATGAATGACATTATATATATATAAACTTTTATTGACAAACAGAAATATCAAATACAGATACATGTGTCAATCAAGAATTGAAAATTGAAAAATCAAAAAAATTCAAATCTACATCTACAGTATTCTATGTTACCAAACATAATCTAGTGTCATATCATAATAAATGACAGGTTTCACAGTTCATGTAGAATTGTCTTTCATAGTTCATGAAATATGCACATTGGTCCCAGTTTCATATGTGTTATTGCACAAAAGTCAATAAAAGCAAAGTAAGGATGTATATCTCGACATAGACAGCAGCACCGGTGAAAGTAAAGTGCAAGGAGGCACAGAAGTTTTAGATTTTATTCACATTATTTTATTGAGAAAAGAACCCACAGCAAGTATTATGTCAGGGCTTTTATTTGACATGAGTATTTTATATTGTTGTATGCTATCAAGATCACAGAAATTAGGGATTATGCTGCTTGCTTTATTTACAAGTTCTATTCTCTGAGCAGTGTTATTGTTGCACACTAAAAGGCAATGTATTTCATCTTCAATGTCACCTGTGTCACATTTGTCACATTTTCTAAGCTCTATCGGGGTCTTGGGTATATTATGTCTTCCTGTCTCAATTTTAAGATTGTGAGAACTTAATCTGAATCTTGCAATATTAGTGTATGTTTTCTTTGGGAGATTCAAATTTAGATACGGTTCCAGGCAGTAGCTTGTCTTAAAGAGTTTATATGTGCGAAGTTTAGGAAGCTTTTCAGAGTCAGTGAGTTCATTAAGAATTCTGTTCTGTTCTTTTGCGTATAGTTTTAGTTTCACTTCCTTTAATACTGAAGTGGGATCAGCAGTAAGCCAATTTGAGATGTCAGCTTCTGTCGTAGTTTTCTCTACCTTACTGTACCAGTTATTCTGACCTGTGTTATGTAAATCTTCCTGAATTTTAAGACATTTACTAAGGACATCATGACTTGGGAGATCTTTTAATTTGGCCCAATAGGTTATTGTGCTAAGTTGTTGCCTCAATCGAAGGGGGAATCTACCTGCTTCTGCATACACTGCTAATGTCGGTGTTTGTCGTCTAACATTAAGTATATGTTTTAGGTAACCAATCTGAACTTTCTCGATTTTAGAAATCTCCGAAGTACCCGACCAAAAGGTGCTATTGTATTCCAGTATAGGGAGGACATAGCTATCAAACATTTTAATTGCAAGTGATGGGGGTATATGACCAAGAGACGGTTTCATTGAATGTATGACCTGTCTTTGTACTTCAAAAATTATTTCCCTTCTATACTTTGTGTTTTGTCATTCTTATTAGTTTACTTGTCATCATTGATCAACTATGAAAAAATTGAAAATAACATGATTTCAAATAGTGACACACAAATTTTTTTTTTTACTTTTCAGATTTTTATCAAAATGGAACAAGATTTCATGTGCATTCTGATAGTTTATCTGGCAGTGGCAGCAGCAGTGCTAATTCCTCAACTGGCCCAGGGCTGCATCAACAAAATGGAATCCACCAATTCAATCCGAAGTGAGAATTTAATATATTTCACACATTTATCTTAATCTCAAATTAGACGGGTCAATCTATGAGAATTGGCCACCTAACCCACAGCAAATTGATACAAAAGGTTTTTCAGTGGATTTTGGTACCAATTGCCTTGGTCAATAACATATTAAAAATCTAGGATTTTCTGACTATGCAAAGTGGGTCAAAATCAAGATGGCGTCCAAGATGGCCGCCGGAATCTTCAAAGTGTTATATCTCAGTTAATATTCAACTTAGAAAGATAATTCTTGGGTCCAAACCTAGGTTTTCATACCCAAGGAATCTGTTACTGCCCTTGAAATTGTAATAAGATGAGATTTTAAGCTCAAACTCTCATTTCAAGTTCTAGATCACTCCCAAGATTACGTCCTAGTGGTTTAAGATGCAATAACTTAGTGACTCTTTGACTTATGAAAGTGATGTTGGTGTCTATACCTATGTTTGTGGCCTCAAGGAAACCAATGAGATCAACAAAAATGTATTTGCTGCAATATTTGAGGGAGGACAGAATAATGAGGCATATTTTCATATGTAGTGTTCCCTTTTGATGAGATCCGAATAGATGAAGTTGAGCAGAGGAAGGTGAAATGTTCATGTCAGCACAAGCAATAACATCATAATTTGCTTAATTTGCTTGTGTAGAAATGAAATGACCTTCAATTTTTTGTTTCATCATAATGATTAAATACAATTGAAATTAAGAAGAGGGCATTTTTGCTATGAAAGCGAAAAAGAAGTGACTTCGTATCATGGTCATACTATCATGCATGAAAGGCCAAGATGGTGAAGATGCACAAAACGGTCATTTTTGTGACAGCAGTGAGAGTAATAAGGAGTAACAGTTCAAATAAGAGACAATTACTCATCATAGAAGTGGCCAGGCTCTTCTTTATTTCCTCGGTATGGCCAAAGTCAATGTCTGTCTCTAAAAACACAATGAATTGGCAAGTGTGCTGAGCAGAATGAAGCAAGCGCATTGGACGTGCAATCATACAGACTGCATGCCCGACAGCTGTACTTATCCACTAAAAATATCGCTTGCAGTGAAAATACATTTATATCAGCAGAATTTCTTATTGATTGTTTTCAATATTAGATGGGGTTTGCATCTTCTTACAGTGAAGTGTTTACATGGTTGGGGTTTGAAAAAAAACGTATCCAGGTTGTGTTGTAGTGACTACACTTGACACAGATATTTACATTATACATGGTTTCGACACAGCTTGTAGTTTGCAGTGCACAGTGTTTACCATAGCACAAAATTGATGGGAAAGGTACATTTCCTGGAATGGGCATGCTTGTGGCATCGGCACCAGGGCAAAGGAATGCCCGGTAAGTTCCATGACTGAAATTTACAGATCTAATGATCACAAATGAGTTGTCAATTTCTTACATTGTGCAGTCATCCCTGAATTCAAGAATACTCGTATGTGTATTTCGGTTGATTTTTCTGTGGGATTTCTTTTAACTATAGTCTAGTCCAGGAAGGCAAGCAATGATGCACTTGATTAATAAATCGAACGACCATCCAGGCCAATTATAAATCAGACATTTATCTATGGTGAACATGTATGCTATATATTGTAAAGTATTCCAATTATTAGTATACAAACAGCTATATTTACCTCCATTGGAAGCTTTCAGGCTGTTGCACTAGCCCTTGTTCACCCAAAAGTGATCACTGTATATTGTAAACTATAGAGTTTCTGCATTATCTTGCATACATTTGATGAATCACTGTACTGGAAAGCTGAGTTATGTGCATAGGTAGTATGAAGAGAACTGAGATAATCCAGGAGTCATGACAATAATTATAGTCACTTGGAATTCCGCTTTATTGCTTGGCTGCTTCCACACATTTGTCGTAAATGACTGAGTTATTTACATAGGTATGAAGAAAACTGAGAACTCAGTCAACTATGTTGACAGGCAAATCAGTGCAGAAAGCATTCCATGGCCATCTTCTCAGGACAAACAACAATGTGGTGTCTGAAATTCCTGACTTTTTAGATGTTACTCTGGTCTCTGGAGAATGAAAAGTTGGAAAACCTGTACACATTGATAACCAATGAAGATGCATAATATAAAGAATCAGCATTATATTTTTCTGCCAAAACAAAGGACTAACTAAAAGAAACAAGGAATTGGGCAGAAAGTCCAAAACCAGTCAATTGTTGCTGAATTACCAAAGTACGAGTATACTCCATGTTAATAGATGAAGACAGAAGTGGCTTCAGGTCAATGCAAATCAAACTGTTACCAACTGCTTTCCTGTATTTGCAACAGTAGGGCATTGTTACTACTTGAAATAAGCATACCTGTACCTTCAAGATATGGTCGCACGAAAAAGTAGAGGTCTTGCCATAAAAAACCACTGGACCCTGAGAACACTGTTGAGACCAGTTTCATACAGCATATCAATGCAGGAATTTACAAATGTGTTCATCAGGAAAATGCGAAGACCTCACAGCCTCACTGCCCCAGTGATTAAAAGACACCACACTGGCCTCAAGAAGATCATTGCAAAATTAGCAGGATGCTCACCATACACTCTGGACCCTTTCTTGAGGAATATTGTCATTGGTTTTTGCAGTCTAGAATGATATGGATGTTCATGAATATAGCTTAGTCAGATGCAAGATTTTACAAAAAAAATTACAGGACACCTAGTATTTTGGTATTAAGCACAGGACACCTAGTATTTTGGTATTAAGCAGAAAAGACAAGGCCATCACATATAAGATGCTTCATGATGAAAAGCAGTTCCTCTGCACATTCATAATAGGGCTAAAAATCATTCATAGCCACAGCTAGACGCTCTGAGAATGAACAACAGCATCAGCAAAAATGTTGTAACTTATATTATAACTATGTAATATCTAACTAGCTGCTGACTGCTGTCCGGACTTGTCACAAACATCATCCATTAGCAACATCTTAGTAGACATTTCATGGCTCCATACATGCTACTATTAAACCGCCAGGTACTAGTTGAAGCAAGTATCTGTTCCCCTATGAAGAAAAAACACAATTAGCCAATATAATTGCTGTATCACTCAGTGTTATTACTGCCGGAAAAATGGACTACAGTGCATACCCCTGTCCTGCTTGTGGACCATTCCAACTTCAAACCTGCAAAAGTCCATAGAACAGGGCTGTTGCTAGTTATGAGGATTAGCCTATTGTTTATGAAAACAATTATTTAATATTTGTAGCATACATTTTTACCAGTTGCTTTTTGTAATGTATCAATTTTTCTTTCTCTGTGCATTAGGGGAGACCGGGGCTGGTTGTCACAGGGGCAGGTTGTCACAGTGTGTAAAACTTAAACATGCTACTATTTCTATATAAAGCATGCAGGAGCACTGCCATTCTGTATGAATGGCAAAAGGGGAGTGACTTAAACCTATCTGGTGAATATATACCTATATCAATCGAAATCTTGATGTGATATTGGACATTTTTTAAAATTCAGAATTCGGGGCAGGTTGTCACACTTTCGGGGCAGGTTGTCACACTCTCGGGGCAGGTTGTCACACTTTTGGTTATGAGCTCGAATGCAGGAAGTGGAACTCTGTAGGGCAAATCTTGACCAAGAAAAGTTATTTTGGACATATGAGGAATCCTTTACTTCCCAAGTGAAGACCTTAACAAACATGCTACTGTGTACTAGAGTGCTGCAAATGAAGGCTTACCAATCAGTAGGAAAGCATTCTGATACGGAGTAGGATTTTTACGATTTTTTTGGAAAATTTTACATATAAATTTGAAATCGATTTATTTAAACACAATGCAATATCTGCATACATCTTCAGTCATCAATAGCATGTATAAAGCACAAATTTATATTTGTGTTAGTTTTTTTGGTTTAAAAGCCTGGTCCTAATAGGTAACAACCAGCTCCAAAAAGTGTGACAACCTGCCCCGCCTTTTTGTGACAACCTGCCCCGACTGATGAAAATTCCAAAAACGGGTGACCAAGGCCGTTGTTATCAAAATTTTCACTATTTGTTCTTATGATGATTTAAAGAAATGTTTATATGGTAAGTGTATTAACTGTATCTTTTTCAACAACTATTTGATAAAGACTAGCATTGCATGCAAGTTAAAGGTAAAAAATTACTTTTTGTGACAGGAAATTTTTAACAGTCCTTGTGCCTACCAGACTCCCTTCCAGGGGTCAAGATTTTTCAAAAAGACTCCAGTGGGTTATAAAAGCAAAAAACAATGATTGGTTGAGCTGTGTGACTCCATAGTTTAGTGCAATAAAAAGTGTGACAACCTGCCCCTGTGACAACCAGCCCCGGTCTCCCCTACTGGCATTTATAGGCTTGAAAACTAAAACGTTGACAGCATTTGTTACTCAAACACTACCATTGTTTAGATATACATACAGAATCACAGATTGATCAGAAATTTTATTTTTTCATATTGGATTTCTGGATATAAATAAAACTTTTACATAAAATCTCATCTTATTGTAATTTCATTTTTTCCTTTGCCTGAAAAACTTTGGACATTTCACCTTCCTCTGCTAAACTTCATCTATTTGGATCTCATCGAAAGGGAATACTACATATGGAAATAAGCCTCATTATCCATGTCCTCCCTCAAATATTACAGCAAATACATTGTTGTTGATATCATTGGTTTCCTTCAGGCCACAAACATAGGTATAGACACCAACATCACTTTCATAAGTCAAAGAGTCACTAAGTTTTTACATCAACCATTAGGACGTTATCTTAGACGTGATCTAGAACTTGAAATGAGAGTTTCAGCTTAAAATCTCATCTTATTACAATTTCAAGGGCAGTAACAGATTCCTTGGGTATGAAAACCTAGGTTTGGACCCAAAAATTTTCTTTCTAAGTTGAATATTAACTGAGATATAACACTTTAAAGATTCCGGCGGCCATCTTGGACGCCATCTTGAATTTGACCCACTTAGCATAGTCAGAAAATCCTAGATTTTTAATATGTTATTGACCAAGGCAATTGGTACCAAAATCCACTGAAAAACCTTTTGTATCAATTTGTTGTGGGTTATACTACAGATTGACCCGTCTAAATAAAGATAGTAACCTCATGAAAATGTTAAGTTTGTTTTGGAAGTTGACCACTCCTGAAATTCCATATAACACTCTTTTCAACTTTCGTTTTCAGCCCCTTGTCTCAAGAATATGCAGAAGATGGCTTCCTTGACAGCCTAGAGGAAGAGACCCATGCTCTGCAGTTTCAACAGTGGACCATTCCTCAATTTTGTATCAGTATTTTAGGAAAAGTCACAGCGATCCTCAAAGTACCGTCCGAAGAGGTCATCAGGGAAAGTGTCAAATTACTTCAGATAGTCACAAGACTACTCAGGAATGTTGTAATTGCAGAAAGATTGTGGTCCGATGAGAGTGTCATTGCCAAGCAACTGGTAAGTGTCCGTGTTTTATATAAAAATCATTTAATTCCAAGCTCTCGAAAGCCCTCCAATTTACTTAACATAGCGACCATCCCCATGCTGTTTTGTGACAATCAGGTGGTCATCCCTCCAGCTGTTGTTACTTATTGCTCAAGATTACATTACTAGCTGTTATTTTGTTTTGCTCAAAATTACATATACTAGCTGTTATTACTTTTACATATATTACATATATCCGTTTCATTGCTCAAAATTACATTGCCATTTCAGTGTGAGCAACTCCAAGAATGCCTTGATGGTATAGGAGGAGCTATTTATCATCACTACCATGGCCATTTGGCCATTACCACCCCTCCCTCAGAACTCAGGTTCCACCGGGTTGTCTTTGTTGGTTTAGCTGGAGTTCTGAGTGACTTACTGGAGGCTCTCGTTCCCATTGATCAGGTAGGTTCTGCTGATTTGTTGTAAAAACGATTTCTGGAGATTATTCTGTCATTGGATTGAAAATTTAAAATGCCATTGGCCTTGTTAAGCTGAGATCAGATTTTAAGTTCATTCAATCTTAATCTGAGTTTCTGAAGTCTGTGTACCTTATGCAATTGTTATGTTTGATATGGAAAATTTTAAAATGTACCGTTGAAGTCATCATATGTTATGGAACAGGGTTAAGTTCAGATTATTGTTCTACAAATGGTGTAAATCTTAGTGCTTTTGTAGGGCGATCTGTGTGCGTTATTTCCAGATATACATAAGCTATTGAGTATTGACTATGGATAAAGAATCTTAAGTCCTTTATAACCGATTATTAACCGTACCATCATAGTCATACAAAATCTTGGAAGTTGTTGATTTCTCTGATTTGTAAATCTCCTGCCTTTTTTTTTCAGTGCTCGAGCTATTTACCAGAAGAAATGGAAGGTGTCTTGGCCCTTCTTGTTGAAGATGAAAGTCTTTCATATTCTGCTGGGTCTGTACGAGAAGGAATATTGCCATATTTGACGAACACAGATCCTGCTGAACATGAACTGTACTTGAGAGCTTGTCACGTTTGTGATTCAATGCAGTCCACTTGCAGTTTCTTGTCAAGGTGGCCTGACCAGGTAGGCCTAATAAATTTCATTTGACTTCGAAAGTAAAATTTGGCTTGTTAATCAGTATTTCATATGTATGAATGATATGCATTTCACTTTCAGGCTAATGAACAATTAGTAGACCTTGCGAAAGAAGCTGATGAAGCATTTGACAGCCTTCCTTACCATCTCCACTTACCGTATATCAAGGCTGTGGTGGACATGACTTCTTATGTGTAAGTACTAGCAGCAGTAACAATCTACCAGTTCTATTAAAGTGTTGAGTGATTGGATTGACCTCTTTGAGTTAGAGTCAAAAAGTTTTGTAATAGTTGTGCTAAGTTGGATAGGAGTATTGGATTGTGATAAATGTATTGGTATTTCTGTCTGAAATATGACATTTGATTTATATTGATCGGGTTTGTATGTCTCAGGTACAGCAAGAAAAATCCCAACCCCGTAGCAGGAGCTACCTGCCTTCAAACTTTGCTGAGGTTACTTGCACATCCAATGGAAGTCGTTCGATCCCACAGTTATACCACCTGCCTGAATTTAGTCAAGGTCAGTCAAGTGTCTTTACATTTATTATTTCCCCAAGCTATTATTTTCATGAGTGAGAGTTTAGTAAGATTGTCTGAAAAAAGGAGAAGAGAAAATTGCATTTATGTAGCTGGTGACTTCACAGATTTACAACTTTATTTTCTGTTTGTTTGCAGGATGCTCTAGGCATCAACAACATCACTGAACCGGCCTCAACTGCCCACCAGAGGGCCTCATTCCTGATGCAGCCAGATATTTTGTACGAGATCGCATGTTTTGGTATGGTGGATGGTTGCACGGAGAAAGCGGCAGGGGAAATTATGCTTTACCTAATGCAGAGTGAACTCCTTCTGCCGCAGTCGAAGTGGCAACAGTTTTTGGAGGTCCTTGTGTCTGTCCTGCCATTTCTTCAGGTATGCAAAGAATAAACTTTTATGCTCGATTCAGTTGTTTGAGATCAATTTGAAAATTTAACGAGATTTCATGTGAAATTGCCCAAAACTACGTGATTCAGGCTTGGAAAATCACTGCAACCATGAAATATTGCTTTGTTACACATTGCTTATGAGGATGTATGCTATCCCTGGAAATTGTAATGTTATCAAAATTCCCTAACATTGTCTTGAGCCTTTGCCTATGGTACTTTACGCTTTGTTTTGGATGATGTTACAAAGAAATTCTTCTCGTTTCTAGATTTTCAGCAACACAGAAACTGAACTAGGAAAGTGTCTTCTCACTCTACTCAATGCCGAGCAACAGAAGAAAAAGGGAGGACCTCCTTTGTTGGAAAAATTCAGGGGAACTCTTCGTCTGCTGTTTTCTTCTAATATAAGGTAGGCCTAAAAGTTGTCATGCTACCATTCTTTCTGTATCTCTTGTAAAGTTGTTGACTCTTAGAGATAATCTTTCAGGGACTTATTGTCTTATCAAATTGATCCTTTCAGAGTGAGATCTGAGGCGGTTGGTAGATTGGCATGGTTTCTAACTTACGAGAAAGACAGTCTATACAAACGTCCATTGTTTTCCGAGCTGGACTTGACAAACATCGGAGGTCTACTCATTGTTGAGTCTCCTGTCATTCTTCAGGAAGATGGTTTGAACAGATCGATATATCGAGAAGAGGGTCTGGGTCAGATTTACCAAATATTTGAATCTGAAAACTTGGAAGTGAGTGTCCGGAAATCTGCCGCTGAACAGTTGGCCATTATGTTGCAAGGTAACAGTCCTGACAGAATTATTTTCTTGAATATATGAACTGAGTTACAAGTCTCTCGGGGTGACAACAAAGAAATCTTCTGCATTTGACTTCAATTCTTTTGTACTTAATTTGAATGTTAATATGAGACGTTTTGTCAACTAAAATTTATAGAACAAAGATACATAAATGTAGTATTCAAGTATTGAGCCCTCATTCTTTCAATTCCAAAATACCTAACTTTTGTGTTTCTAATCTACTATTACAGAAAAATCAATGCATGGACACTTCCTATCCAAAGGAGGACTGGAGAAGACGCTTGAGTTGTTGCAAAGTGCTGTAATGAAACCACAGGAGCAAGGAACGGTAGGTGAAATATTTTTAAGTTAATGAAGAATAAACTGATAGAATGTGGTGTTTTTGCTGCTGAGTGTCATTGTGCATTTACTTTTCATTTCTCTGCATTGAAACTGTTTTAGGTTAGGTTGTAAACATCCCTGTAAATATGACAGATGATAATTTGTAAGAGGTGTGGATTGATTTTATCCTGTGTTTGTTGGTCTTCTTTTATTTATCACTTTTATAAATTTATTTTTTCAGAATATTCTTCTTGTTCTTATACCTCCAATGGTGAAAATTGTCCGTCTCTTACTTCAATGGAATAATGATCTCCGACATAGACTCGCGCATGAGCCTGAACTGTATTATGTGGCCGTTAGATGTAAGTTATATTTAGGCATCAGTTTGCTTGTGTCTGTAATAATTTCTGTGAGTCTCCAAATTGCTAATTGGTTTTCACTGACATGATTCTGCTAATTCGTTTTCTGATAAAATTTCATGGATGTGATTCTGCTAATTCGTTTTCACTCCTGAATGAATGTGATTTTGCAATTTTAATTGTTACGTTTACAGGTGCCTTGCTGTTTTCCAGAGATGAGTCTTGCAGAAAAGAGGTGTCTGTCTTGTTGGGGCTGATTCTCTTTGATGAGGTGGCGTCTGTTCACCTTATGTAAGTACTTTGATAATTTTGTGTTACTGAGTTAGAGGGGTAGAGTGCCAATCGCTTGGTCTAGGGTTTGAATCCAGCTCTTGCCTGGTCATCTTGGTCTAGTTGGACGACGGTTCAAACATCCTTCGCCTTGTTGCCTTGTCCTCTTCCTGTCTTGATTAGCCTACCAAGTGCATCAATACTGGACGCAAAGCCCCAATTGTTCATCCATCCATCATGTTGCGGAGTTACTTTTTAATGGAGGTGTTTACACACCGCCATTTATGTAGTTGGTGAGAAGGGGGGGGGGGGTAAGAGAGTGGGTAAGAGAGTGTAAGACTGTTAGATTTAGGCGGGAAATTTGAAATTGGAGAAGAAAATCTGAAATTACTCTTTGCATGTTTTAAATTATCTACTAATTGTTAAATTGCCCGAATCTAGAGGTACAAGGCTAATATTGCAGCTTACTTGTATCAACCTAAAATAATTCTAAGTACTCCTTTCATCAGTTTTTTGTTTGGAGTTTTTTTTTTGGTCTTACAGTCCACCATTTTGAAAATAATGTGTATTGTGTTTAGTGTATGCAAATGAGCTGTCCACCATTTTGAAAATTATGTGTATTGTGTTTTGTGTATGCAAATGAGCTGACCTGGAACTATGTCATGGTGACATTAGGATGTGTATTGGTCAGTTTTCTGACCTGGAGATTGATGTCAACATAATACTAGGTCACAAGAGATGAGATTTCAATAGTTTTATAAATCTCCAACTATTTTAGTCAGATATATATATGGATGGGTAAATAGATAGATAGATAGATAGATAGAATCTGATAGATAGATAGATAGATAGATAGATAGATAGATAGATAGATAGATAGATAGATTGATAGATAAGTAACTTTTTAAAAGGGTGTATTAGATAGATCTGATTGCATTAATTTGAAGGATAGATTATATAGATCAAATAGATAGATTACTCAGATTAGTTATATTACCCAGTGTTATCAAAAGGGTTTGGTAAGCAGAGTAATAGGTTGCAATTTGGTACTTCAAACCATTTGTGACATGATCAAAAATGTATGGGAGATGGGGGTAGGGTAGGCCGGTAGGGTTAGCTCAGTTGTAGCACACTGTGGTTGTCAATCGCAGCCTGGTTCGCTGGTCCTTGGACTCCAGGGTCTGATTGACGCTCTCACCAGGTCAACTAGGACAGCAGTTTCAATCATCCTTCGCCTCATTGCTATGTCCTCCTAATTAGCTTACAAAATGCATAAATACTGGACATATAGCCCCAATCATCTATCCATCTTTCTATAATATTCATGCCTATCCGACATGAGATTTCACTTCATTTCAGCTATCAGAGCTATTTTTGAATTCTGGATTTATAGATTTATTGATGCAGTTATAATTTTAACTTTAATCGTAACCATTACTGGTCATGTTCCGCATGGGGTTCAAGAAATTTCTGGTGAGCCTTCCACAAGATACAGCTCAGGGCAGCCGCAGAGCAGTGCCCATGGGCTGAGATTAAGGGAACATTACCAAAGGTTCCCATGCCATCGGCATTCTCAAGTTTTGGTGACCACCGTGTGATGATGAGTGATGAGAAGACTGTGAGTCTGGCGCATACCCTATTAATTCAGGGATGCCCAGGGTCTTTGAGTTGCCCCAGCATAGAATACTCGATACAACCCGCCTTCGTTTAATGTCCCATGGGCTCGGACTGAAGTGAGTTCCCGGGGTGAGATTTGAACCCACTCCCTCAGCGCCAGTGGTAGCCAGACAAGCGCTCTTAACCATTTGGTCAATTTGGCAGTCCACAAGTTAGCTGGCAGAGGTAGGAAGATTGACATATGTATAGAGCAGCATATTAGTGAGTAAGTCAATTTAGAATATTTTCAGTGGAATTTCAAGATCAAAATCCCAAATGTGTTTCATTCAAATGAGATGTTAAATTGGTGTCCCTTTTGATAATTTTAAAATGGGGTAAATGTGCAACATGTAGAGAACTTGTGTTCTATCTGCCATCTCATCGATCAATCACTGTGAGCAACTACTGCTCTTAAAGGGCAGCACTTGTTTATATCTATCTATCTATTAGCTATCTATCTGTATACATAATGCTGGATTTCTAATCTATATGCAAATAAATCTATATATCTATAAATCTATCGGAGTAGTCATAGCAGTGTAGGATGAATGATCTACTGGATTCATGGTATGCGAAATTAGTCACTACACCACCTCCATTTTGAACCCCTGGGTTCTTGTTCTGAACTCTGTTGTCATAATTTCAGCTTCTGTTCACTTATCTTTTCGGTTGTAATATATTTTCTTTAGTATGAATTTCTTTGAATATATCTTTGATTATATTTTTCTTATGCTTGGTCTCTTTTCAGGTCACACAGCCAAGAAATGGATGACAATCTCATAGAAGGAATGGCTGCATTGAGTCTTCCTTCTATTATTACTGAGAGGTGTGTTGAAATTGGAAATAATGAAGTTACTGAATAGTAATTGTGTGGCGAAACCTGCTAAAGCCTCTTTATCAGAAGGTAATACATTTATATCTCATGCATTTTACATGGATGATGTTGCAGGTACAAGCTCCCCTTCAAATGTGCCAGTCATCACCAAACAAGTCCTCACAGGGTGGACTCCCTTCCTGATTACGACCCTCTCGGGCAAGGAGCTCTCGCCGAGAAGATCAAGTTTGGTTGGAGTCTGGCTTGGTATGGCAAGGTGGAAGAAATAATGAGGACCTGCAAACAAGGTCCTGAGGCCCAGAAGCAGTTCAAGGGGTTGTAAGTGTTCAATTCCTTTGTTTTGTATGTCCTCATTTTGTGACAAGATCACTTGATGTGTTATGTTGTTGAGTTTGTCTCCATGTAGGCTCTTGGAAAGATGTCTAGCATCAAGTGCTGTATAGTTGAAAGTCAGCTGAAAATTTAACGAATAAAAAATTGCAATTTTGTTTTGGTCATTTACACTGTCACTCCGGTGTTTTTTAAATGGGCACTGTCTTGGTGATTCTGATTTCCCACTTTAGCTCACCATACTTTTCTTCAATTGCAGATTTAAGGACCAGCTGCTGCTGAATTCTGCCGACCGAGTCATCCTCCCGGCCTCCTTCTTCCCTTCAGCTGTTACCCAATGCATCCACGATGTGGAAAATGCCACCAATCACGGGGCAGTCACCAAGGCATTGCGAAGATTCTCCACTTATCTCACTATTGGAGGGAGGCTTGACATTAACCAGGTTTTGGAGGCAATTCAGTGGAAGAATGCCTTATCAAGGTATCTTGAAGTTATAAATGTTTGTCTGTCATTGGTATGATTCTGAGATTGTCATAACAGATAGAGTCTCGCATGGTTACACTTACGATTATGTCATACGAACTTAGGCCTCCTGAAGTAATTAATAAGCATTGAGCAATCTCATTCGCAGATAAAAAGTAAGTCTGAAAATGCAGATAATTATGGCAGAAGGCAGAGTTGTGATTTGGTGTTCTTTTAAAATGTGGAATTTGTATGAAAATTAATGAAATGGAAGAGGGCCCAGGTTGATTCACTGATAGCTAGTCTGGCTGCCTGAGCTACTTGGAGACTGTTAACTTGGAGATATATTTCATCTATACATGTATTGAGTGTGAGAAAATGTTGACCTTTTCAGATTTTTAAAGACTATTCCCTCTTCAGTCGCTGATGAAGAGTTATTGACTGAGATATTAAAACTGCTGGGGAACCTGATCAGAAATGAATATGAAATTCCTGATGACCTCCAAAAGTGGCTGAGTGACCTTGTGCACAACCCTAATGGAGCCTTGTTGAATCTGGTCTGTCGGACGTCACACAAGGGCAGTGATGGAGTTGCATCTGTTCACAAGTAAGATAAATATACTAAATATTGGGAGTTGTGCTATCTTATCGTCCCATGGTATTTATACTGACTGTTAGATGAAGATAACTATTTTTCTCAATTTTTTACAGCCGTGGAGATATCCATTTGAAGTAGAATCTTTTGGATAGTTCTGAATGTTATAATATCTTCTTTTAATACTTCTGTTCCAGGCAGCTGAACAGATTTCTCTTCTACTTCATCAAATCTTTTGTTGGGAAAGTACCTTACAATATCCAAAGGTGAGACTTTCAAGGCATTTCACTCCATTTGTATTTCTATTATCCTTTCTCCAGCTACAAAGTCAGTAAGTGCTGACCTTTAAAATACTTATCCTTCTGACTTCTTGAAACATTGACCGTTAAATGACGTGGCATATTATTTCTTTGCAGAAATGTGGTTGAATTTTTGAAGAGTGACTTGACGAAGAACATTGTTTCAAAACTGACTGTAGCTGATGTGAGAGAGTTTGAGAATCTGGCATCATTGGAGAACTCCTTGTTGTGTTTGGTGGAAATAACTGCAAGGTAATTAATTTTATGCGGATATATGTCAATTGAATGGGATCTGTGTGAGTTGAATTGTGTGAGATGTGGCTGTAGTAACTTTCAGGTGCATATAGGTGGTGAAGTATGCAGTTAAATTGTTATTTTATTGTCTACAAAGAAGACATCTCCTAAAGTATAATATCATGAAGTCCTTCACTCTGAAATTTACTTGTGTTCATGACTGATACACCAATTAATGAGCCACCCTTGATCATGAAAACTAGAACTTCTGAAGGGTCCAACACTCAGTATTTTTCTCTGCGTCCAATAATCCTGTTGAAATTATGCTTACAAGTACAGTAAATGCTAATCATTACATCATTGCTTTTCAGACCTGGCTTCAGCCGATCGCAGGAAGACGATTCAGTGAATCTGCTCAAATTTATGCTAGAAAGTCTTGTCCGGATCATCAAAAATTTCCACGCTGGTCGAGGGAATACTTGCATGTCCTACATGGGAGGTGGAGTCACCCGGAGTGCCGCTATCTGCCTGAGACACCTTGCATTTGAGATGGCATCCTTCAGCCAAAATGAGGTGAATATAGCTCATTGTAGTTGGTTGATCAGAATTTAAAACTGAGAATCTGGTTAAAATAGCAATCAGCTGGCATAATGAGGTTTCTAAATTTTGGTTTCTTCATTCTCTTATTTATCAATTCTTGTGAATGTGCTTTGAATTGTGTCCTATCTGTTTCTCACAGGACTGGACACGAGACTGGTTGTTCCCAGAACAGACAGCAGAGGGAGGCAGCAGTCAAACAGGTCTTCATTGGCTGACACCTTTATGGATGTATAGAGATTCTCAGGTAGGTTGGAATCTAAGTTACTCTATTAGTAAAGTTTCCACAATGATCTTTGAATAAACTGATTGATATGGGAATATTTTACTGAATTTAGATCAATCTAAGCCTGGGTTTTTGGACTTTTACTCATAGAAACTTGACGTTGACTATTAATGGAATAATAATGGTGTCTTGTTTGAGCTCTTGTAAGTTTGTTCTTAATGACTCCTTATATAAATTAAGAAGGATTCCTGATATTCTTCACTCAAGTGACATGTGACTGACATTTCCCCCTTCTGTTTTCCAGACAAGAGCAGCAGGACTTGGCATTGCTGTAACACTCTCATCCACAGAGAGAGGACGACTGATGTTAATGACGCACACTCAGCATGTATCTGGTGGATTATGGGGCATCACGTTTAGATTTCTGCTTGACAAATCTGAGTGTTGCATCGTCAGAGAACAGGCTGCTTTGTTGCTCATCAATATGACGAGCCAGTCATCCAACACCAGAGCTCTTGAAGATCCTTTACAAGGACCGGTTGTGACTATGGACGACAATCAAGTCCTAACGGGCCTCCCTGCTCTCTCTGCTTTGCTGCACCATTATCACTTCTATCAAGAAGTCCTCACAATGCTGTCCAGCTACTACCCCCAGCCTCTGATTCACCCTGTAACAGTTGCGGAGAACTTCAGTGACTTCCAGTTCGATTTTGAAACGACAATGACTACCCAAGGTGAGAATGTCCTGTGAGAATGTTCTGTGAGAATGTCCTGTGAGAATTTCCTGTGAGAATTTCCTGTGAAAATGTCGTAAAATCTCTTGATGAAAAATTTCTGACTTTAGTTTCAGCTATGGTATAAAAATGTGTCATTGCATTATTTTTGCGGCTTTTCTTTTTCAGCAAGCCCTAATCCTGGATTGCAGTCTTCAAGACGATCTGATGGCACCGTCCAAAATGCAGGGTGTGAAACATCAACCTCTGAGTCAGCTGTGACACAGGGTATGTCATTGCAAAAAGTCTGTATGTTTGGAAAAAAAAATTATGAAAAAAATATTTTAAACCTTTTCACACAATTGATTGGAATTGTATGTAATTTTGCCTCCTACTAAATAGATAATTTATGTTGTCGAACATCTTGTCAGGTCAGAAAATAAGTTATTGTTCCGGAATTATGGCAGTATTTGTTATTTACTTTTTCAGCTGAAAACAATGTTGAAGACTCAGAGCGGCAGAGCGTGGTCACCCCTTGCCTGTTGGCCAGTGTTTGTCGGTTGCTGACCAACTTAATCGTCTTGGATCCTGAGAATGCCTTGGAATATTTGCAGAAGAAGACCATTGTAAACACTGTATTGGGGTAAGTAGATTGAAGATTGAGTTGTTCTGATAGGGACAGTTTGTCGCCATTGAAAATTTATACAAAAATCCATGAATATAATTATAATATTGTAATGTTCATCAACATGCTTTGGCAATGAATCATTATCCTAGGCTTTTCTTGATTGCAATCCATGATCACAAGCAGCCTGTCTCCTGCACCGATTTCTTATTTTGATCATCTGAAGCTGTCCTACTTTAAAGTTAAGAAATTCCGTTTGCTGGTGTGACTTGATCCTTCACAAATTTTGATGTAATTTTACAAATGGAATTACATTTTTATATTCCAGAGCTTTTGATGTCAAACTGATGAGTGCCTATGTGACTGAGCTGAAGAAAGACTCTAAAAGGAAGTCTTTCCGTTTGGTTTTCCGGGATTTATTGAGGCTTCAAATATCCATCCTGAGAGTTGTTAAGACATGTATCATGCATGAGCCAAAATGGCAGAGTGTCCTTCTTCAAGAAAAACATGCACTGAATCAGATTGTCCAACTTCTGAGTATTACTTATGAAGGTAGGTCATGTCATTATACTTTCTGTAACAGTAGGGGAGGATCCAAAGTGTGGAGTAGAAGAAGTGAAATTTTCTTTTTAAAAGTCATATTTACTTAGAAAATCAAAAAAATTAACGTAACACCAAGAGGACTGTTTCATTAGACATAAACATTTTTACTGCTAATTCTTCTTTGTATTTTTGCAGATGATCCTGATACTTCAGTGTTATGTGAATCTCTTTGGAGTGAAATTCTCTCTACACTGACCTTCACATTGCAAACTGGAGGACAAGATGCTCTGGAAGGGATGTCTCATGTGATGATTAAGAACTGGTCTGTCATCACTGGCCGTTGCATCAGTATTCTTCAAGAAAAGAAGCACATGGAAACTAAACTTTGGAAGGTGACCTTGACCTTCTTGGCTGTTACCTTGACAACTGAAGGACAAAGAATTAACAGTAGCAGAGAAGAGAAACATAGCATCAGTATCGTATTAGACTCGAGGATTCCTACCACAGGTGATTTGCAATTGTTATTTTGGGATAAAAGTTGGATGTTTCTATTCAAAATATTATAGACGGGACAGAGCCACCGGCTCACCGAGCGAAGCGAGGTGTCTCGTCCCTTATGGCTATCAGGCGAGTGGAGTGCTCCAGATGGTTCAATAAAAAAAAGTGATTCAGACATCCCATAATATGATCCTGGCACTTGCTTCTTTTCACGCGTGACTACAACTTGACTACCTTCTTCTTCTTCTTTTGTTTGATATTCCCCCCCAAAAAATTTTTTCCGAAAAAAAAAAAAATGTTTCCGAAAAAAAAAAATTTCCGAAAAAAAAAAAAATTTTCAGAAAAAAGAAAATTTTCTGAAAAAAAAAAAAATTTCCCAAAAAAAAATTTTCCCAAAAAAAAAATTATCAAAAAAAAAAATTCCCAAAAAAATAAAATTAGCAAAAAAATAATGCTTGGATATTGTCAACCAATCGAGTAGTTACAAGTCCCGTCTTCTATGCTGCGGCATTATCATATTAATCATCTATCTCATGCCATACTAAATTCTTATCAGCTGATAATAGTTTGGTTAAATGTCTTCACCATAAACCTACAGTATTTGAAAGAAAATGATTTACTTGGCAGACTTATTTAGCTGAGTTATGTTTTGAAAAATCTTTTTGATTTTGAACTTTGTGCTGTGCCAAAAATAAGTATCCGATCCATGCAATGTAAGACTACAGTGTTATGGATAACATTTATCCTTCTTTGTATCTGAGAATTTGCTCTCTTTTGTTTCAGAAAGTGACATCTCAGCTTGCAGTGGAGCCTCTCTCTGCCAATGCCTCATCAAACTTTATGACTCTGTTGCCTTACGCCCTCATCCACAAGCTTTCCCTGTGAAGCAACTGGTGGCTAATGCTCTGAAATCTGTTCTGGGTCTGAGTGAGACGGCTAAGGTTTCAGCTATGGAAGGTAAGGGATTTTCGTTATCAAATTGAGAAGGAGAATATTCTCGGCGTAGAGATTACAGATTCTTATGAATGTGTATCATGAAATCTTTGTCATTGATTTTTTGTTGGCAATGACTGTTTGAAGTGCTCAAATTTGGAATCATCTCGATGAAGAGGAAACTTTAGATTTGCGATTGACTTTATTATGTGACTTCTTTGTATACTAAAATAAATCTAACTTTTTACAGCTGGTTTTGTTGAGAGCTTGTGTGAACAAATAAAGGGACTGCATCTAAAACTGACCATGGAAGTGCTCGATGGTCCCCAACTTCTGCTTCAGCAACAAAATGGCAAGAAAGATGGACACCCCCTTGTCAATCAGGTCATTCTCACCTTGGATCTGCTGAGGAATTTCATGTACAACAATACTGACGTCAAGGTAATAGAAAGAGATATGACGAAATGGAAGATATGATTACTTTCTCAATTAGAATTCATTGCAGTAATGATTTAGCGGACTAGATAGATGAGACCTGAACTGTAATCACTAAACAGCATTGCTGGAGGTTATTTCCCTCGATGGAAAACCTCTGATCTCAAACCTGATGTCATATAAGGACCACTGGACAGGATTAAGTAGCATGCTTTTAAAATTTTGCTAATCCATCTGGGATCAATGGCAGCCATTTTTGTCTTTGACATTATCGTACGAAGCAAAAAACTTCTGAATGTAAAACCACCCAGCTTATACAAACAAAATTTAAAAGAAGTTGCAAAGACTGGAAATTAGTTATCTTATGAATGTCATTGATGTTTCCAGGTTGCTGCCCATGAAACAGGACTGAGTGGCCTTGTACACAAACTCTGGGCTTGGGGTCAAGTGGACAATGCGTTGATGATGGCCATATTGACATTATTGGCCACCTACACAGCAAAATGCCCACAAGGTGAGATTCAAGTTTGGATTGACAATTTGTTTTGCCAGGAAATAGTTTGCTCCAACAATCCCGTTTGATATTTCTACAATATTCTTCAGTGAAGGGTCTGATGGATAGTTAGTTGCTATTTGTAAATATTGGAATTTCAAGATCAGTCCATGACTTTGATTTTGTTTGCATAAAGGTAACTTGTAATTTGGATTGTTTGAAATAAGGTCTGATGACATGTCCTATGGAGCTAAAAGTTAGGATATTACGTGCTGATCATTGTGGAGTAGGAGTTTGTAATCAGAAGTATCGTATCATATTAGTTAGTAAATGCGCCTGAGATACATACACTCTCACAGACTGTATTCATGATATTGAAATATTAAACTCTGCTATTAGAACTGTGAATAAATTAATTTAATATAAATGATATTTTCTTTCAGCCTGCAGCTCCCTGGCCTTCACATCATCGCAGATCACCCTGGATAAGACGATGATCAACGCCCCTCAAACGAGCAACTCCTCTTTGGTGCACTGCCTCATTAGACTTGTGCAGAAGGAAGCGAATGAATTGACTCAGTCCAACTATCCCGAATTACTCAAGATGGCCTTTAATGTCTTGACTACTTTGTCGTTGTCCCAAGAATGCAGAGGCATAATGTGGAAGGTGGGTGAAAATTGATTTTGTTGGGCCCAGCGTGGTTGAGAATGAATCTTAATGAAGCAATTGAGTAATTATGTAGTATCAGTACTGTACTGGTATCCTCTGTCTGATTGGCTGAACGGCATCCATTTATTTTCAGAGCAATTTCCTTCAAGACTTCTCCAAACTTTCTCCTAACAAGAAAAAGAAGACAAAACTGATGAAAATTGTAGAAGGTCTTTGGCTTGAGCTATTCGTCAACTTGTCATTTTCCAGTGAAGGACAGAACACCATTCTCAAAATCAAAGGTATATTTTCAAAAATTATGACGTTCACAGAAATACATGTTATTTAATTGACGTCTCTGGAAATATGTGCATTATTGTTTGTTTGAAAATGTCAGTTTGTGATTGGAGGTCAATTTAATTTTCAGATGTCCTGACTTCGTTGTTGGAGTTTGGAGGAAGCCAGTCCACTCATCATCGTCATTGTGCAGCTATCATAATCAGAAACCTCTGTTTTCAAAATAACAACAAACCGAAGCTTCTAGCTAATGGTGAGTTGAATCCGTAACTAAAGTTCCATGAAACAGCTAGGTGTTCTTCCGGAAAGCCCAGTGCAGTTTTCTGAACCTGGTGGTCACTGAGGCGCCAAATTAAGAAAAAACAACATCAATATTGCATTCAGAAGTATTTATGATTCTTTTTAGCATAGGCTTGTGTCTCCCCCAAAGTTTAGAACTTTCCAAAGACTGTTTTGAATATAATTTTCTCTACACTGATTTGTTTAATTTCAGAGAAACTAGTGCCATATCTTCTGCAGTGCCTTGAGATGAATAAGGACCAAGTCCAGGTCTATGCCAGCTCAGCGTTGTTCACAGCAGTGTATAACAATCAAAAGGTGTGTATTAAGCGAAATGTCATCAATGAATGATTAATTAGTGTTTGTGAAATTTAACTTATGTAAATTGTGGTCAAGACAGTTCTCGTCATTTCATGTTGTATGCGTCAATTAGAATGTTTTAGAAATATATTAGAAAATACCATCGAAATGTGCCTTGATAATAAAAAAGATGTTCGGGTATCCCTTTTGGATTGTGTCATGATGAAATTCAAACAACTGATCATGAGAGGAAATTTTGTTTTCAGGCTAAAGTGCTTGTGAAAACGAATGAGGTCGTGAGAAAACTACAAGAGACCTACAACCAAATGATAAACCTGCAGCAACCCACTCCTATCACTGCAAAGACTGTTGAAAATATTCACAACATCCTTGTAATATTACGAGGATAGAGAATTAAGTGATTATGAAATTGTACAGATTTGACTTGCTGATCTCATGCCATGACGTGTGAGTGTTGATTTTCATGTAATTGTTATTTATTTATTGAAAAAATATATGATTTAAGACTAATCGCATGCTGTTCTCTTTTCAATTTTAATGTTCCTTCATTGTTTTGTTACTAAGATAAGTTACTAACAAAGGTAAGCTCATGCCATGAATTGCCTTCGCAGGAATTAAACCCAAAATCTTATTATGGTTGGTGGTAGATGTGGAGACCCATGCAGGGTCTCACTGACTCTCAGGGCCAGGTCGCGATTAATAATTGAATGGAATTCCATCAAAGTTGCTGTCCATTTGGGCATTGAGCTTGTCGCCACTTCCAACCCATCCTTTCTCAAACTTGTGATATTCAAAAGATGGTTCAGGGAAACCCGAATACGGCTAATAGCAAATAATAACTCATATTAGCCTCCTTTTGAGTCTCCTAATTATTTCATCTTGACAAATTCATGAAGGACAGGACTTAGTTGCTACAACTGAAAGCACTAAGACTTAAGACAAATGACAGTCTTAACCATAAGACATCATTTTACTGCAGTAACTTGCATAATGTGAATAATCCTATGCGAAAAAGCAAAACACAAACTGGGTGAATATGTAAAATATAATAGAATTTTATTCTAGGCATCGTATCGAGAACATATCATTAGGAATTGAGAACATACAAATAATCATGAAGAGTTACGCAAACAAAAATTAAAACTGGCTAATAAACCACAAACTTTGTGCTTGAATAAATACAAATAATCCCAGTGTATATGGTATAATGTAAATTCACTGTAAATAGAACACCAATTTTTGAAAAAAGTGTATATTTTATGACTAATAATATTACAGGAAGGACTAATCATTTACAACATAAAGTGAAAAATAAAATTGATTGTGGTATTATGAAATAGTATGAGTGAGTTTTGCATAGTTTATTTAAAAAGTATGTATATTTTAATATCATAAAACACATGAAATATGCACAACATTTATTATCACGATCATTACACTGGGTTTGATATCACAATTGTCAACAAATTTTGAGTAGGGAGATAGCATTGGCCCTCAATTATATTTAAAACAATTCTAGAAAATAAATACGATTTGAGAAACACTAAGAACTGGTATTGCACATGCATTGTCAGTAGTTATCCTGATGGGCATTTAATCTGTTGTTTGTGAACCTTTAAATTCTGAGCTGTGCTCTGGTATGATATTCAGCACTTGAGGTAGGCAAACAGTAAAATCAGAAAGTATATTACATCTCTGCTTGTATGTATGCCATTTTAAATGAGTTATATGACTTCTCCAATTATGCAAGGCACTTAATTAAATATATATTACAAAGAACAATCACAAAATAAATATCAATTTGTGTGTTAGCTATTCAAACTTTGGATACTCCTGTTAACACCGTTCCGGCTACGGTGATTGCACCAGCTACAAATAAGATGCTTAAATTCCTGACTCCCTGAAAAATAAAATAGAATCATTGCATTATGTATTTTAATAGGAACTTTGTATATTTAGGAATAAATTGAAGGTAATATAAAACACAAATTGAAAACTCACTCTGATTTCTTTGAAGAAGACTGTGCCCCAAAGAGCACCCAAGAGACCGGGTCCCTGAAATTAAATTGAAGCCATAATTTACGAAACGATACAATTGTAATTTATATTTGTCAGGAAGTTCTTGTACATTTAAAAATTCTGAACTTTGATATTACAGAAAAATTTTTTATTTTTCACATGTGAAGATCCTTGATACAACAACAGCCAAATAGCCATAGCTATATGCATGAGGCAGCATGACAGCACTAACTTAAATGTAATTAGAAAAATAAAACTTACAGCAGTAACAATAGGGAAGCTGACGGCTTCTGATAGGACGGCATTAGCCACAAACCAGCTGATGTCTGCCACTCCCCACATAATCCCCGAGATGAAACCGGGCAGAACAGCTTTGGGGTAAAGGGACGGTTTGTTACGAGACCAGGCGCAGTATATCAGAAAGTAGCTGGTGCTGGTCAGGTAGATGCCGCAAAAATGCGCAAAAACATAATCGAGACCTGCGAAAGGAAAAATAACGGGGAATGTAAAGCATTTTTCATTATTTTGTCAATTGGAAATGTGTGACTATAGATTGTTTACAATGTCAGACAGCTTGTATTGAATTGAAAACCTATCGACTAAAATTTATGAGATTTTATTGGAATTTTGCTTGAGAAAGAATTATTCATTTTTGCATTCGTCATCATATTTTCAATGTATCCTTTGAATGTTAAAAATATAATACATAACACTTTTATCACAGGAGACTACTTACCATTTTGACTCACGTTCGAATATCTATCTTGAATATAAACGACTGGAGTGAAATTGAGACCATAAAGAACTCCAGATATTGCTGCCATGGTGATTCCTCTGAAATTATATAAAATTGTTGATAACAATCATTTGCAAAACTTCAGAGATCTTTATCCAGAGATGAGCAGAACGAAAATGAAAATTTGCAAAACTTACATTACTCTTTTCGCCCTCGGACTGAATCTGTCCAGGAATGTCTCGTTATTGTCAATGATTTGCAGTCTCTCGCTGGTTATGCTGTGGTCCACAATCGGATCCACATCCTGCAGGCAATCATGATTGTGCAAATTAATGGTCATTGAGAATATGAAATTAACACAGTTAAAAGTTTCAGCAGCACTATCGTAGAACAGGGTTAAGTTGGCATGCCGGGGGAAAGTTGGCCACCTAATTTACCTCCAATAAGTGGCAGAAATGCCAACTTTCTTCACTGATACAGGTAGCCAAATTCCCAAAGAAACCTGTGTTCTAAAGTGAGAAAAGTTTACTTGGTTGATTGAGCATTATTTGTGGCGCAATCGATTGTCATCTTTTCATGAAGAAATATTTTCACTCACATCTTCAGTTAAAAGGTTTTCTCTGTCTATATCACGATTGATGCTCCTGTCTTCGACTGTAGTTTGTGCGTTCGATTTTATGAAACAAAATACTATCCCACTGAAACGGAATTAAAAATGTATTTAATTTTATGCAGACATATTATAAGAAGGTAGTAAATGCTGATGTTTCACACATTTGATACTCAATACTCTCAAAGTTATAAATAAAAGACATAATTATAATCTGGCTCTTAAATTGATTACAAATTAAAGGAATTTTTTTTTACTTACCCTAAAACACAAAGAGCCACACCGCCATAGTTCATAGCAACTTTGGCAGGTACCTCTGGGTTTATGCCAAACCAACCAAATCTGAAATAGTTGTATACTTTGTGAACATCCCAATTACGTTTGGTATTGATATGGGCCAAAGTGTCATTCTTGCCAATATATCTTTCAAATATGAAAACTAACCTTCCACTGGCCCAGCCAAGAAGTAAATTAGTTGTGGCCCAAATTAAGATTCCTTGTCCCAGACCAATGGTCTTTATAATAGGGACGACCATGAGATTTCCTGTAACAACAAGAACATTGGCTTATTTGAGCTATTTGTGAAAATATAACAGAAAAGTTCAAGGCTTCATGATGGAAAAAAAAAGTACATGTATCGTGTTACATAGTTTCAACTTTCAAACAAAGGAAAAGATTTACAATGAGCTTAATTACAGCTCTTACAAATATGAAAGTTTTATGTGAAATAAATTCATAAAGAGCAATGAAATGTAATCAAACCATTGCTGTAGGCCTACCTGTGCTCCATAAAAAACCTCCCAACATAGCAAGGGGAAAGAAGGGAGGAAACTGGCGCCAAATGTTGACAATCAAACCTGTCATCCAAATAGCACTGCACAGGATCCACTGAAAAAACATTCCTGAAAAAAAAAAGTCCAAAATAATTTCATTTTAAAACAACGGGTAACAACTTGCTGAATTAGACTTTTGTGGAGGTAAATATAAATTTGAGCTGATGAGAATGCGTACATCGGCTATTTGGCAGATTTGCGAGGTTTGATGCCTGCTCAGTGTCCACCTTTAGCGTTGATAACATGTTAAAAATGAATGTCCTAATTAAAAATATCTTGTCTTACCATCTCCAGTTTCAATCTTTTTCACTGGCAAGAAATTGCTGCTGAAGAAAAATACGGCGATCGCCGCTGCGATGAATCCCGCATATGTGGGATATTGGTCCGTGGCTTCCAACATTTTGTAGGTTCTGAAAATAAACAGCAATATTTATAGAAATCTGTTGAAATCAATGAATGTCTTCAGAAATGACAACTAATTTGCAATTTAACAAAACTTATGACTTATTTAGCAAAAATGCTACATACAGTTCTGCCCAAAAGTTTACATACCCCTCTGAAAAATGACCGATTTCTCTATTTCCAGGGCAATTTTAACAACAATAGGCAAATCATACATGAAATACAGTGCACTGCATGTGGCTTAAAACTTCTGAACCATTAAAAATCCAATAGCAATGAGATTCAATGATATAACCACTTAATTGAATTTTATGACAGTTTCAAAAGTTTACATACCCTCCTGTACTATCACATATTTTCCCGCTTAGGATCAAGAACAGCTTACAGGATTTTACCACAATATGTCAAAAGTACTCAGACTACATCAACAGTGATTTTAATCCATTCTGCATCACAGAATTTCTGCAACTCCACCTTCGTTGTTGGTCTCGGCTGGGGCACGGTCTGTCTCGGATCAACCCATAATTTATCGATAATATTCCAGTCTGGACAGTGTTAAACCACTTCAGAAGCTTCTCCCAACTGTCCTGAAAAAATATTTGGACAGGATTGGTGGAAGGTTTTGGTTTGTTGTCATGTTGCTACGACTTGTTCATCCCGCTCCTAACTTTCGCACTGAGTCATGTCAGTTCTCTTCCAAAATTTTCTGGAAATCAGTGATATTAAACAATTCTTCAGTCTTGACAATATCTCTGGTGCTATTCCAACTGAATCAGCTGCAAAGCAATGAAAGCGCACCACCCCTGTTCAATTTGGCAATGGTCTTCTTGCGGTCATAATTCTGAATGAACTCCTGCAAACACATTGCAAGGGATTGCAAGGGATTTTAATGATATAACACCTCAGCTAAGTCTAATCCATCCAAAAAACACTTCGACAGACGGCTTGGGACTACCTAAACTGCTTCTGGTGTATTGCATCCAAGTTTGTCCCATAATCACCCGCGCTATGTCTGGACGCACGTCAATCAGGTACGCAAGCTGAATTGTCCCATTCACAGAGTGAACCAAGGCGGTGCATTTATGATAAATTTTGGCTATTTGAGTGCAAATAGCACTGGAAAATTGGTCAAGACTAATAAAAGTTGTAACACCACTGATTTACAGAAAATTTTGGAGAAGAACCGATATGATTCAGCGCGAAAGTTAGGAACGGGATGAAACAAGGTGCTGCAACAGGATAACTATCCAAAACCTTCCACCCATCCTGTCCAAATATTTTTTCCGGACAGTTGGCAAAAGCTTCTCAGGTGGTTTAACACTGTCCAGACTGGAATTTTGTTGATAAATTATGAGTTGATCCGAGACAGACTGTGCCCCAGCCGAGACCTACATTGAAGGTGGAGTTACAGAAATTCTGTGATGCAGAATGGATTAAAATCACTGCTGATGTAGTCTGAGTACTTTTGACACATTGTGGTAAAATCCTGTAAGCTGTTCTTGATCCTAAGCGGGAGAATATGTGATAGTACAGGAGGGTATGTAAACTTTTGAAACTGTCATAAAATTCAATTAAGTGGTAATATCATTGAATCTCATTGCTATTGGATTTTTAATGGTTCAGAAGTGTTAAGCCACATGCAGTGCACTGTATTTCATGTATGATTTGCCTATTGTTGTTAAAATTGCCCTGGAAACAGAGAAATCGGTCATTTTTCAGAGGGGTATGTAAACTTTTGGGCAGAACTGTACAATCTGTATGCATCATTCTTTAGTATTATGATGAGCTTACCTTCAGTTATTAGTCATTTACTGCTTTTCTAGTTAACTGTATATGACATATCTTATGAATATTTCATTTCAGTACATTGTTGTCATTGTTGATAAGCATCCACCATTTTGGTAATCATGTGACCAAGGACAAGTCACATGATGGTGAGTGCTCAGAAGTTTTTACACAAGATGGCACTGGAGACTACCAGTGATGTTTTTAGCACCCCTAGTGGATGTGAACCAGAACTGTGCAGCTGCTAAATTTCATTAGTATTTTTTGTCTATGTCATTGACAATTTGACAAACATTTAATAAGAGTGACACACAGTGGGACAAGGCCTAACTGAAGTCTGTCGCAATTTAATTAAAACAATTGATTTTATGGCTTTCAATTGGTGTCTGAGTGCAGATCTCTGGGCTCGCTCAGCACAGGAGCTCATATTATGTAAGCTTCATCACAGGCTAAAACAATATGTGGTTTTTGTGTGGGGTGTTCCACTCCACTGACCATTCTCCAGCCACCTCTCTGATTCCTCTTACTATTAGAAAAGGTATGACAGCTTGCTTGAGCTCTTCCAGACTGAACTGGTACGTTGTCATAGGGTACATTCGTTTCGCTGCTCCAAAGTGCTCTTGGAGTGGAGTACTTCACTCCAGATCATTCGTTTTGCACTTCCGGGAGTAGTTTGGAGTAGATTGGAGTAGATCGGAAGTACTCCAAGAAATTGGGATATCCCATGACGTATGATTGTTTACATAAATAAATGGCACTTCAGAAGCTTTGATTTGGTCGCTGATTGCATTTTTTTGATGTGCATTGCTGTAATTCAATTGACTCAATTACGGCAAACAATTGAAAATGCCACATGGCGTCTTGAATTGCCATTGGCAGGGGAATCCTCACAGGAAGGGAACCCCCAAATAGTGACGTTCCTAAGTACTCCTTTTCATTCGATTTGGACCCACCTTGGAGTAGTTTACTCCTGGAGTAGAAACGTCACTTCCTGGGGTAGATACGTAACTTCCGGAGTAGTTAGAGTAGATCGAATCGAATGTACCCATAGTAGCAGACGACAGAGGTAACTGCAAAATGCAATCAAATACTTGGGACAGCGGACCATGCAGGTGAACCTCCCCCTCTCATCCTCTGTTTCAATGCACAATTTGAGAGTCCAAACTGAGTAGCACTGTTATTTGGCCACTGTGACAAACTGTAACATATTAACACATCATAATTTAGATAGGCCTAGCTGTTAATTGACAACAATGGGATGAAGTTTTTGGTGTACAAATTTGTGTGGCTGTCTGGTTGGGGTCTATCTATCTATCTATCTATCTATCTATCTATCTATCTATATATCTATCTATCTATCTATCTATCTATCTATCTATCTATCTATCCATCTATCTATCCATCTATCTATCTATCTATCTACCTATCTATCTACCTATCTATCTATCTATCTATCTATCTATCTATCTATCTATCTATCTATCTATCTATCTATCTATATGTGTCGATCTGTCGATCTATCTATCTATTATACTTTCCCCTTAAGTGCTTAGGAGCAACCTATAATACACAACTCACAACTATCTTTGCATGCAATTGGGACTTGGTATGAAGTATATAAATTTAGCTTATTTCTAGGATACATCGAAAAGGCGTTCTGTGCTATTTAGCGGGTAAGGTACACATTTAAGGAAAAGGTAGAAAAATGTATGATTACAATGAAACTTTACAAAGAGACCTGCATATTCTCCGTATTAATGCGATCTGAATTTGTCAAATGTGGTCAAACTCAATCACTGTTCACCAAAGTGTGTTTGTAATCAACCAATCAGATCATACATGAATTGCTTGACTGAGTTTGATTGACTGCTTGATGTTAAATTCCAAAACTGTTCATTTTAAAACAATTGACATACAAAGAGAAATAGACAAACGTGAACAACATGCTGTTTAACAGTTATCAGTTTATATAGCAGTTTGTTGCAGTCACTTTAAAGAATAAAGCTGGTGACTTGTCAGCTGTTTCTTGGTCCGTCTGAACTGAATTTTACTGAAATGTGTGAATTTTCTATTTATGTTGACATGCATGAATTCCCTCACTTCGATTTTTAAAACTCTTCTATATGATTCTAAACAATTTCATTTGAACTGAAAATTTTGCTCCACCTTAAACACATTGTTCTGCAAATGTTGTGTGAAAATTAGTGTTTAAAATGCAGCAATTAATTTGACATATTTTTATTATTGTTGGTGTGGCAGTCATGGAAATTGAACTTCCGTCCAGATCAGTGTGGAACTCGGATTTTAGATTTATTTTTTGCTTAATTTTGTTGTTTAAAACGACTGTCAACCCTACCAGGTATGTTTGATATCAAGAAAATGTACCAGGGAAACTTATGTATGCAACATCCAGGTGTTTTCTTTGAGATAAGTGTGAATTTTGAGGAATTATACCACTGACTACGTAGAAGATCGTCTGCTGCATATCAGAGCTGTCATACCTTTTTATTAGTTATAAAGAGAGGAGTCAGTGGACTGGCCAAGCGAAGTTCAAGAATCACACTGTTTCTGCCTGTGGCTTCATGGTTTGAGAACTCACCTTTAAAGTGTGACAGGTTTTAAAAGAAAAAGGTGTCTAAAATTACATTTGAATGCCTGAGGCTTTGTAGCACCTTGAATCTACAGACCAATAAAATTTAATGCGACCTTTGCCTTTAACCAGTTAGGCCACCTTGAGGCTTGTTATCAAGCGCTTTGGGTCTATTTTGAAACGGAAAAATTAAACTTGCAATATTTTCTCCAATAAATTTGTTTCGAGCAATAGGATGTGATTGAGTGATCAGAGGTCATGTATGGTGTCTGCCTTCAAAACTTGAATCTCTCAAGGACACTCATGGACTCTTTTCTGGCAAGTGTCCAAAACCACCACATATTGCCATTTATTAACCGGCCTAAGGCCGTTATTAGAGGAGGGCTTAAACGGATTTTTGGTGAAATGGGACTCTTGTCCACTTGTCCATGTGTAAATGTGTCCATGTCCTGTCCATGTCCACTTTTATTGTCATTTCCACCAGGTGTCTGTGTGTGTCAAAGTTAAGTCTAGGGCTGCCACCTAGCAATGAATAACTCAACTATTGCACTGTTATGTGGTTTCAATCTGCTTACCTTAAGGGATTGAAATCACTTCATTGATCTAAGAAATACAAGACTTTTGTATCCATTGCTCAGTACTTTTGTGAATCTGCATTTGACACATTCACTTAGTGAACTTCAATCTCGTACAAATAATCTACCCAAGACTAGTGTTAGGTACTAGAATTACCCATGATGAAACAACCAATGAGAGAATGGGTGAAAGTGGGTTTTTTTATGTGTGAATGCATTTATCTATGTAAGTAGGCATTCTTATCTACTGTATCGGTGAACACATTTATCTGTGTCTGAGGCTGTCTCTGTGTATCTGTCTTCATTTGTATGTATATATTTTTGTATGAAAGGTAGCATGCATTTATGTATACATGTGACTGTAAGTGTGTCTGTGTATATTGATACGCTGAGTTAATGTGTAAATATATATATGCAGTGTAGAATACAAATATATTGACAGTGGAATGATAGCTATTTTATGAGATACATTGCTAGATGTATATATATATATATTAATTGCACAGACACACAGAACTGTGTCGCACATCAGAGAAAGATAGGCAGATCATACATCTATCGATAAACAGATCATACATAGTATATATAGACAGATCTTACATAGTATATAGTAGACACACCATTTGCACCAATTCATTCATCCCCTGATCAGCAATGGGCATTTGTAGTATAGCTTATATTTTATTAATAATTGAGTGAAATTTTGATGAGTGGAATGGCCTGACAGCTGTGGTGAGGGTCTTAATTGCTTGATGAAGGGCTATTAAAGCTTATTAACTACATATCTATCTATATATATATAAAGGTCAAGGGCTTTAATTGAGTAATTGACAAAATAACCTTTGAGAAGGTGTGAATGTCAATTTCACTTGACAAAGTGAAAGGCAATCGAGGCTGTGAATGAAGGACTTATGGACTGACATAGGTTAATTGGACAGTTTCAAAGCAGTGAAGTGAACACACACGTAATCACGATGGCCTCTTGTTGTTAGATTGCCGTGAATGAGTAGAGTTACTGCCCTAAAATCCTTGATCTGGGAAGGTGTGAAAGTGAATTGCACTTTAAATTGTCAGTGGTACCTTTGATTGTTTCAAGTGTCGGTGTAATGTTGCACAGGAATCAATTCAGTTGAGTGGAATGTAATTAAAAGCAAGCATTCATGTGGGCCTGTAGAAAGTGCAATATCCTGCGTATACATAAGCAGCAGCAAAAGGCGCGAAAATGCAGCCTGCATGGATCCCAGGGTGGATCACAACAAAGTCATCTGACCGGAAGTATAACCATGAAGGGAATGGCTTGCTAGTTGGTGAGATCATTAGGTGCTTTCCTTGTAGACTTTTGAATGGAAGGCAAAGAGCCAGTAGGAACTCATTCAGAAATGGGTTCATCAGAAAGGTATGTATGAGAAAAGAGCAAATGTGCATAATTGATGGGGTGAGGGTTGGCAGGGCTGTTGAAAGTCTTGGACAAAGAAGCAGAGGCAGAGGCTGATCTACATAGGGTGAAGGGGGGCTGAAAAGGGGATTGTTTGAAAGGAGACATAAGGGTTTTACAGGTGAATAGGTTATATGGATATGGGAAAGTAGTAATATTTGCGTGCATTTAGGGGTGGTGAATGGGAAGAAGGTGAAAATGGGGCGATTTTGATGGTGTCGGAGGTGGGACCCCACATGGTGAATGTGCCACTGACATTACACTTTTATTTATATAGATTATAGGCCTAATGTAAATTTCATTAAATGAGTAGGTTATTATTTTTTCCATTTTCTAAATTTATTTAACCCATCCATATTTTTGTGAGATACGAAATCATTGTTGCAAAATACATTTGAAAGTTAGTCAATGGATAATGTCATACACATAGACTAGAAGCCATGTGAATATGAGCCATTAGCCACATTACCATTGGCTAATGCATCTTCCATGTGGTTAATACAAATTGCAAACTTTGGCTGCAAATTAGCCACAAATGTGTGCATATCTCTCAAAATTCTCCAATTGGCTGTTTTGGCTAATGGGATTTCAAGTCTAAGGGAAAGCACAGCCTGGTCTGACCACTTCCAAGGGATTTATCATGAACAATCATTTAGCCATCCTTCATGTCATTGCTGTTTCCCTTTTGTGTCCTACC
This sequence comes from Platynereis dumerilii, assembly GCA_026936325.1. NCBI lineage: Eukaryota > Metazoa > Annelida > Polychaeta > Phyllodocida > Nereididae > Platynereis > Platynereis dumerilii. The sequence goes on from JAPTHN010000001.1 coordinate 39,967,806, forward strand.
AAGTACATTAATTCAGGACGTTGCGGCCAAACATCAAGTTTACATACAATGTATATGTAGACTACTTGATTTCAATAAATGCCCATTCAAATGTAGTAAATTCAGTCCAATTGATACCCTTTGACATATAATACATTCATATATATAGGAATTCCATTAATTGCTTTAATCAACTCTCTACCACCTTGACACAGCTTGTTTGGCATACAGTTCCCATCAACCTTGTAATAGGTCTGTCTCCATTTTGTAGTTCTGAATTTATGTACAGGTGGTGTCTCCAAGCAATAGGAGCTCTGATGGAATCCCCTTTGCCTTTCAACAAGGTGATTGGTGTTGTTGACCAAGCCAAGGAGTCTGACTTAATGAGTGTGTTCGTTGAATGTTTGATTGTTTGGGTCAGCTACACTGTATTGATTATGTTCCCAAAACAGCAGTTCAACAGAAAAGAGTGTTGTTATCGTACAGATTGGGGGATTATAACATGTTAACAACCAGATTATTATCAACTGTTGGTCACAGGATTTCACTCACTTTGCAAACAAACCAGATAATATGTCATCAGGTGGGCTTCCCCAAGACAAAAATAGCACTCCCACCCTATCATTGCACCACCTACCGAATACCTGTCGTAACCCCCATATGGAGACAGACCTATTGCATGCACTGCAATCAAATTTGTGCTCTAGCTCTCATCTGATTTAAAAGTTATAACTGTTCTCTCTTCCATCCTATACGAATTACATCAGTTGCTCACAGCTTAGGGCAGAACCGTTAAGTATTTCCAATACATATTACATACAGTGTGCCTTCTCATTCTTCAGCTAAAATTTTCTTTATTCTATGACCAGCCATATATTTTCCCAAATAACACCAAACCTGCCCGGGAAAGTACCTAACTGTGGAGGGACAAGAACTCCTATTTCCCTCAAAAGAAGTTGCCAACAGAAATCTCTTGTTTTAATGTAAAGTTTTTGTGGAAATGACTGTTAAAAATTGATATAAATGTCATCTCTATAAAGCCAATATATGTGCATGGCTGGTCAAGTGGTCATGGAATAAAAACATTACTCGGGTCAATACAAAACAATCCATGTTATAATATATAAATCACCCTCTTCTTGATTCCAACCCCGAATATACAATCACCAAAGGCCGGTTTTGAATCCTTGGATTCTTGTTTTTGTTTTATAACTGCATCACCAATAAGTTATATTTCAAAAGTCTAAGGCCGTACAATGACCAAGGCAAAAATGAAATTTAGAGTCAATCAATCATGAGTTAATTAGTCACGGGGACATTTTTAATAACAAGCTCAGTAGTTTCAGTTCACAATCTGCCATTAACAAACATTAAACAACTCATAAGTTAATACTAAGTCAAAATACTGCAACAATTATTTACAACGTCAACGCTTGATAAAATCCAAAATATGTAAAAATATTCCTGTGACAACAGGTAAGTAAATGTCAAGTAAGTAACAGTCAATAAGTTTTGAATTGAGATAAATAAAGGAAGACCGCATGCACGAAAGCTTATTGACAAAACAAAGTAAAACAAAACAAACCTAAGTAATAATCGACAATGATAATAGGACGGTTGAACTGTACATAAGTAATGTAGACGTCCTTAAAAATAGTAATGAAGTAAATGAATTATAACTAGGAGATGCAGCATTACGAATAAATGAAGCATAATCGGTGATAATGAATCGAACTATCATGAGAACACAAGTTAACATTTCCTAATGCCATATTTGATTGAAAAACTAATCATTAGACATATCACTGCCACTTTCTGTAATAAAATATCACATTCATTGTTCCTTACATTTCCTAAAAGACCATAGAGTTTAATAGTTCGGGGTTAGCTCTCCAACCCACCATTCCGAGAATCTACAAAATTGCTAAGAGTCTTTTTAACCGTCTCGTATGCCAGAAATAGAGCTCCAGTGGCCGGAAATGTCCGCAATAAAGTTGGTCCCAATCCTTTATACAGAGCGAATATTCCTGCAAAATTATAAAACATATTTCTTTCATTATTATATGCTATAATTCATAGTAAAATGACAAAAATTTAAGTGATGACTGAGATCATATTACTATATTTTTCACCCAAATATCCAAATATTTCTTGGTTAAATGAGTAACAATCTAATCTAATGTTTAAAAAAAAAAGGACATTATTAGCACACTGCACTTCAGCATTGTTTACAATATGAGTGTAACTTTTTGCAAAATAACTTCCAGTACTTTTGAATGCTTAGACTAGTAACAGTACTATCAAGTTGGACATAAAATATTTTCCTGTTAACCTACCCTAAGTAGTACCCTTACACCTTTCTGTGTTCCAATGTAGGGAATTCTCTCTGTAGTATCTTTCAACTTAACTATGTGTACCATCTATCATTCTTCTGTTAAACGAAAATAATGCACACCTTCAGTTCTGGCTATATCCATGAATACCCTGAAGAAAGACCCCTCAGTTGAGCGAGATACTTGAACACGAGATTTAATGACATCTGCAGGAAATATGGCAATCCACAAAGAAGCGCCTCCGAACCCTCCACAGATCATTGTCTTCCAAGGCTCTGAAATAAATAGATATCATTTAGATACATTCATAAATTCTGTAGATCAATATATATGCAATGTAATAGTAAGATAGTTATCAATTGTTATCTGTGAGATACGTGTAGTGAGCTTTGAGAGCTCCTCGCTACTCATGTTGGTACACCAAAACCATGAAAATCGATTGTCCATGTCAACGATTCATGTTACTTTAATGCACTGCATGTAAACAGCGAGCTATTTGAAAATATAGCTGACATGCAATGTAAATGTGTATTATGGTGAAATTTGACAACATCCTATTCTTCACATAATTCTAAGTCATTTAAGTTTGAAAGTAACTTTACTTTCATGCCATGATAGTACATCTAGTTTGTAAACACCTGGTATATCCAGGCTGACTTCATAAAGTTGATTATAATCATTAACCTATCATAACACAAATTTGTTGTTTATGACATTTAACTCACCAAGATCATCCTTGCTTTTGCCAACAGGCGTGAGTAAACTTCTGCTAATCTCATATCCACCGAAGAAAAAGAAGTAGCCTGGCATTTCTCGAAATAATGTGGGGACTAATCCCCGAAATAATCCACGAAAACCATCTTCTCTGATTATCATACGAGTTAATGACATTGGGCCTCTGAAAGGAACATGCACAATAATAAACTTGGTATTACAATGCAAATCTATATTTTTTAAAAAGAATTGAGACGATTAGACTGACTGTTCTTTTATAGAAGTGCTTCAAAATGAAAAACTGATAATGCATTGCAATTTTCAGCTGTCAGCTGTAGTTCACATGGTTTATCTTAGCATACATTGTGTACATATTTCAAATGCATGTATTATCAAATGAGGACAGTAATGGCATCATATTTCATTCTGTACTTACATATTTTTTAGATGAGGGTCGGCATTGCCTGAAACTTGCATCTGCTGCATGGCTTGTAACCGGCATTTTATCAATTCTGTTGGACAAAGGGTCAGGGAGGAGAAGAATGCTGATAGCCCCCCAGCCAGAGCATTTTGTAGTGGTCCGAGATCAGAGACTTTCTTGTGACCTGAAGGACAATTGAATTCCTAACATAAGTTGGTCCGCATACAAAATTTGACATCTTGCTTGTGGAAAACATTTAGAATACCTGCCTCAGCAATTGCAAACTGTTCCTACGTTAGCAAATTATTTCACAGTCCAAACACACAAAGCTAAGCTTAGAGAGGTCTCGTAAAACTTCTCGCAGACCTGATGGTTCCAGATGTTGTAGAGATATTTTAAGGTCCTGGGAGGCACAAAGAGGGCAGAGGGCATAATTTACCTAACATTGAAAAAAGTGTTTACAGAAAAACCAGTATGAACATATTGAAATCATTAACTTTTTCTACTGACAGATAAGAGAGAGATGGTTATCAAATAGACTTTATACCCGAAACAACCTTAGGTTTTTGGCAAGGTCTAATTAAGTTCTATCACAATCAGACTAAATGGTAATAACTCCTCAGTCAGTTATCTGTCGGAAAGACTTGAACCTTGGAGGCTGGACCCTATTTAATAGGCAGAAGAAACTTAACCATTGGTTGAGAAATCTACCATATCCCATTCAGACTATGGACTTTGGAAATACTTCAGAGGATGTTGCTTGTGGGCAAAATAGAGCATCTTAGTAGTATATATAATATGCAAATTGGTTAGATAGTTGTAGGTAATGCTCCATCTTAAATTTTCTGCAGATAAAATCACTTTTAGTCAGCACTTCAGTCTTCTTCAAAATTTAACTGCCAAAACACTTGCATAGTTGTATGTAGCACGAAGGAGGTGCAAGTTTCATGTTAACTAAAGCCCTCTCTCTCGTAAGGACGGCCCTGGTGGCTGGGTATGTGAGTATGGCACAGTGGTGGAAATTACAATCTCTTTAATATAATAGAGAAAATTCAGAAAAAAAAGCTTATTCCTAAATGCCTTCAAACTGGCCTTCACTATGAAGACCCACTCTTTTCACAAAAGTATCTTTATAAATGCTCACCAGACAACCACATGATTCCCTTCTGACATTGCCCGTAGGCCATAAACAGGACGGCATTTTCGGACACTTGAGCAGCAAGAGACGGAACTGTCCCAGCGTATAGTCCTCTGTATATCCCTTCATGTCTGTAAGTCAGTCTGAAGCAGTCCAAAGCATTCTTATACAAAGTGGGAAACGTCTGCATCTTCACTTTGACTGTGTCCAATGGCTGGCCTACGTAGACTGATGCTGATCCACCTGAAATTTACAATAAGATATGAAGATTTATTATCAATAATTATGTTAAAAGAACTGGTAGGATCTCATTCTAACTCCTGATGGATTTAAATCTGAAATTGGGATTTTTGTAGGGCCACAAGGTGTAAATGATTATTCAAATAAATATTTTGAGGGTAGTTAAAAAATTTAATTTTTCAAACTGCTCGTTCCTGAATGTGGTCTATGGGAGCTTATGGGGGTTAATAATGTAATTTGAGAACTTTTCTACTTTTTAAAGGTAGGCCTAAGTTCATGCAGAGAAAAGAGAACACACAATGTATGGTAGACTCGTTGTCTCTTGGATGCTATTCTGGTCATTGGATCAACTTTTGGATCAATGGCCTTGAAACCACTTGTCACAAAAATACAATTCTAAAATTCTTACCTGCTACTCCTCCCAAAAAGTCTATAGCAGCATCAATGGACTTTGCTCTGGTTGGGACGACATCTGCTATAGGAGGCAGACCGTCCATTTCTATGACTGCAGGGGTTGACGCCATGACTCAGGAACACAGCCAATCCAGATTTCAAAGCTGTAAAAAAAGAATTACACTTTAAAAAGTACCTCATCATGCTCATAGCTGTGTCTATGTGGGTGCTGGTGGCCTAAGCTACGAGAATAGCCATACCATCGTGTACAACTCAATAGCATTTACATTTGGTATGATGTAACAAATCAATAAGTGTAAACAAGTGATGTTCACTCATTGAATAAAATAGAGGTAGGACAAAACACAATGACCATCATCCGTCATAATACCCAATGAAAATTCAGGGACTAAGAATAGGAATCCAACCTGTTTGTAGCTTGTAGGGCAGAATTTGCCAAAAAGGAGCTTAAAGGTCTCCAATCACAGATGCTATTTGAAGTAGTGGTCAATAATGGATTAAAATCCAACTTTCATATGGATACCTCACAGATTATAGATGTGTACTGTGTGGGGTGTTCAATTCTTGATAAGAACCAACAGGTATCTACAAAAAAGTTCCATACTTCAATAAAATCCATGCAGCTTAGCAAGTGTTACAAACAGTGATGAAGTTTGCACCATCCCAGCTCCAGCAATAACCATCCTAGCTTAGCAGTAGCTATCCTGACATACAACCATTGAATGTAACAGTCTGTCGAAAAAAATGCAGGTAGAGCTCTACAAAGATATCCCAAAACTAAGCTAAGCTCATCCTCATGGCCATACAAAAGATCCAAGGACATAGTCAGACATTCTCTACGTAAATAAATAAATACAAGTAAACAAAACAGAAATAGCTCTATAACATTTAAATAGTGAAAGCAGCAAACTAATGAAAATTAAGGCAACAAACCTATGCCAAGGTTGAAAATCTACTTTCTCTCCAATAACTTAGAACTCTAATGTAATGATGCTTTAGTCCAAGTGATTAATCTGTAGACTACTGGCATTTTATAATACTCATCTTCTTTTTTTCGTGATGCAAATTGGGAGGGGGGCAACGGGCAGCTTAACTTGATCAATATCAGTGCCAATCTCTAGATATCTCTTGATGGTGTGAGGATGAAATGATAAGCACTCTTGCATCATTTTGTGGGACAAACAAATACATTCACGGTCTTTTCGTCAAAGAAAATAAGGACAGTTTTATTCTGTGTAATATACTATAAAAACAGTAGTACTATTAATACTGATAAGAATAATCCGACTGTCACTTAGGCTATCAGCAATGTTCATACTTAAAGGCAAACACTCATCAAATCCCGACTTTCAATAAAAACACCTTTCCCTGCTAAAATTGAGTCTTATAAGCACACAAAGATAGTTTAAAAAGCCTCTGAAAAAGTGGTTTTGGACCTTCTTTGTGGACTGCCAGTCAGCTGGCCAATTCAATATGCATGACGTAGGGCTGGGTGGCCCCCCTCCCTCTCTCAAGCCCACAGTCAGGAGTGACCATTGGCCATGCAATCATGCATGGCAATCATACCTGTGTTTTTTTTTGTCTCTGTGGTCATTGACTGTAAGCTGCTGCCATCTCTTGCATTTGATTAATTGCCATTTTGTTTACTTTTTGCCCAGCCTGACGTGGCACCTTCCAAATAGTTAACAAGGGGTCTCTTTTAATTGTCCCATCTCTGAGGCCAAAGATCGAGAATGAATATTTGCTTTATTGGACTTTTGGTGGCATTAATGTGTGAGTGACTGTGTCAATGCGTATAAAAAATAAGGTTTGATTTATAGATCAAATAAAAAAAGTGCATGACTGTGGCCCTGTAAGAATTACCGAAAATTGTAGGTATGGAGAGCTCACCTTGTGTGCTGTGGGCATCAGTGAGAAGCACATTGTACAGTGCATGTAATATGTAATATGATTATAATGATGTATTCACCATGTATGCCGAGCTCTGCCAGCGTACTGCCTGGTGAAGTGTGCGCCAAGTGTTTTATTCAGATAGAAATGCAATGACCGGATCTGATGACAGCAAGATTTACAAATAGATCGATCCACTATGCTCCAAATACAGCCATGATACAGGTCATTGATCTACCGGTCATTAATGAATCAATGGCTTTGTCTGCTTAAATATTTAAGCTCTTTTAATTCTACCGTAATTCATTTATTGGAAAATCCAGGGGCCAATTGTGATGTATTAGCCAGCGCGTTGTCAAATTGACTACAATACAGTAGTGCTTTTTTAGATGATTAATTTTTGATTTTTTTTTTTGTTGATTTATTTATTCATAAGAACAACATGTGAACAATACAAAAACAATGGGATTTTAAGTAAAAATTACAACGTAACTCCCACTAGCTAGCAGAATTAAACATTTTCAAATTAGTTATAAAATTTTTGATTGACACTGAATTAATAGTTCTTTCATCTAAATTATTCCATTTATTTACAATTCGATTGCTCCAAAAATATTTTCTTTTATCAGTACGGCTATAAAACACATACAGCTGTTTATTATGACCTCTACTTCTATGTACAAATTTATAAACTTCTTCATTTATAATGAGATTTGTATGACAATTGATAAATTTGTAAAACAATATTAAATCAGAATTTTTTCTTTGAATGTCCAATGAATCTAAATTCAAAAAATGTAATCTTTCTTCATATGAAACATTTTCATAGTTCAATATACGTCAGGTGAAATACCTTTGGACACGAGGTATTTCACCCGACGTATATATACAATGCATATTCTTATTTATTTAGATGATTATTTAAATAAATAAGAATATGCATTGTATTGTATACATTATCAAACACATTTAGAATGGTTATTGCCAGTATTATAGTCCCACAAAAATGTTATGCATCAGTGTACCAGCAGATATGTCGTTGTAGTATAATGTCGCTCACTATGAATTTCTCTGGGTTCAATTAGAGCCATTGCAACACTTGACGCCGTTTTTTGTGTCAAAAATACATAGGCCATTAGGCCTACATTATAATTCTACGGCTCTTTCACTGGTCAGATTAGGTACGTAGGTAAATTTTATTTTAAGTCGTATTCAATCAGATTAGGGACCGACCAGACAATTAATAGTGGGCGGCTATGGATTCTTAGACAAACAATTTTCTTTCGCTTGCAAAGTTGCGGACAAGCGACAAACTTTGTTATTGCAACTTTAACATTACAGAACCCTAGCTACAGGGGAAAACAAACTTTTTTTTTCATGTGCTGAACAAACTTTTTTTTATCATTATCAAGTGGTAACAACCTTCTTTTTTTTTTTCACCAAAAATCCATAGCCCCCCTCCAAGACCATCTGGCCCTAAGGCCTTACTGGATGTCAGCCGTTTCAGAGTGTTGCTGCATGGTTGCTGACGACATTCTTGATTTCAATTATACCAAAAAAAAAACTGCAAAAAAATTAAAAATTTTTTGGTAACATTGAAAATTGTACAATAGACTTAATTCAAACTTTCAAAGTCAGTCTACCATAGATGCAGTACTGGCTGAAAGAGCCTCAGCTCAGGTTGCTCAACTCTTTGAGGTCAACAGCCTGGTACAGGCATAGAAATACATAGAACTGACATGAGGCTGTATGATGCCACCTCAAGATGAGGTCACCAAGTCAGCCATATTGGAACTGCCCTGAGACATGACGTCACAATAGACTAATTATGATGTGACGTCATGCCATTGTTATAAGTGACATCACAGTTATTGGTGACGTCACAGTCACATTGTGCCAGGATTCAGGGCAGTTCCAAGATGGTGGATTTGGTTGCTTCATCTGCCAGAGCCTCATGTCCCTTCTATGTATTTCTATGGGTACAGGTCACTGGTACAAGTGCTAGGCCTACTGAACAATGCTTAAAAATGATGATGCAATACTCACAAGCATTTCAACCACTCCAGCATTGGGATTCAGAAAGCATTTCAACCAGGTTCTGATGTGAAGCAAAGCACTGAACCAGACAAAACTATAGTACACATGCTTTTATCACGTGAAAACTGACTTATGAGAAATGAATGAAACTATTTTTAGCCATCATAACAAAAGCAACTCAACTGTTGCTCCATGTGTATGTCTTAGATATTGATTAATCATGGACACAACCATTGACAATGCCTTCATAAACTCACCTAGAATATAGCCCAGTTGTCAAAAATAGGAATTGAAGTCAAATGGATCAGTATGACAGCTGTCATTATTGAGTTACAGAAGTGTGGATTTGCAACTTGAGCTGTAGAAATCTCTGAAGTCGACAGTGGTGCCCTCTCGTGGGAAGGAAAATAACCACAAATGACGTCAGCGCTGGTCAGGGGAATCCCTGTAGTCCAGGAGCTTATGGGGATAATTGTGCATATTTGTCTACAAGCATGAAATTTGGCACAAATGTTGCTGAGGGTATATAGATTCAAATTTTTGAGGGCGCCGGAATGGGCGCTCGTCTTGGTTGCCATAGCAACAAATTCAAAATGGCCGCCGCTCGATATCTAATTTTGAGTATAACTCGGTAACAAAAGGTCATAGGATTGCAAATAATAGCTCTAAATATATGTTTTTGATGCTAGGGATTCTGATTCTGCCATTATTTTTCATGTCAAACACATATTTTGGTGTATAGAGCCAAAATTGCCTGTATATTGGGGTTATAGAGCTCTTTTTATCGAAATTCACCACAAATCTTCAGCTTAAACTATTGCAAATTGTTCCCAGTAGTAATTCATCAAGTTTTGACAACAAAAATAAATTCCAGCCGTATGTAATAGAAATACATCAACATATCCGTACGATGATACCAAAGTAACCAAACAAATGTTGCAGAAATGAGTATTGTCAATGCAGCTGCCTTACGCAGGTGACACCTACAGGTTCTTTTGCGTATGCAGTCCTCTCCACGAAATCTTTAAAATCCATAGCCCTACATGTTGCATGCTGATAATTTATATGGCATACCAAAAGAAACCTGTTGCTGTTTCAAATATTGGCCAGTATTAGATCTATTATGTACTTATCCTCTCCTGTTTTCCATTTCCTTCCATTGAAATCTTGGATTTCCTAAAGATACAAAGGCAATTGATTTGAAGAAAGACTTGTTTGCAACTACAACCTTTATCTGTGCTCAAGCATAAATGACTCTTGGGTATATATCTGCATCAGACTGCCTCGTCCCAAAAGCACCACATCATAACTCAGAGTTCTCCGTGGCCTAATGGTTTAATGTGCTTGTTTGTGCTACCAGTCTGGCTTTGAGGTCGTGGGTTCGACTCCCACCCCTGGAACTCAATTTGGTCCGAGCCCATGGGACATTAAATGGAGGTGGGTTGTATCCAGTGTTCTGTACTGGGGCAACTGAAAGACCCTGGGCATCCCTGAATTAATAGGGTATGTCCCAGACTCCCAGTCTTCTCATCTCATCATACGGCGATCGCCTGCCTCGATATAGCCCACTAAGGTGCTGCAGAGGCGTAAAACACAAACAAACAACAAACATCATAACTCTCATTTGGAATACTCCTAACAGATGGAAGTCCAATAGGAAGAAGAAAAAGGAAAATATTGTACAAGTGTAGCGAGCAGTCTGATACATAGCGAGCAGTCTGATACATTTCAGCATGAATTGCAGTCCTACGAAGGGGGAGGCAAAAATAGAAAGCCAAATGAATAAGTGAAATAATGTGACGTCGCCGAGTTGACTATCGGAAACCTTGGAAACTGAACACATCAGAGGAAGGGACTGACAGGTACAGTCTGTATCCAAGGGATACTACCAAGAGATTTTCGTTTCTACTTGTGAACAGACTCATGTTGCATTGACTTTTGCCAAGCCACATCCCACAAATCTTGAAATTATTTGCATGCAATGTCAAGACAATATTCACTTGTGGAGGATTAGTTTTAAAAACGACCTAGGTATCAGTAATTCTCCTACATGTAAGGTGACCAAGAATGCTGCTATTCCAATACCAAAGGAAAAGGAAATTCTCACACTGTAGATAAGCATGGAGGAAGGACAATACTAGACAGATGTGGTAAGTGCAGCCCTCTAACCCCCATTCTGGGCTCACGAGGGTTGATTGATGAGATGCGAGGGAGAGCGGGAGTCCTCAACATGTTTCACATTTACCCCACTAATGCCATTCCTCTGGCCAGGCTCAGCTAGACACTAGTTTGATATATACCAGTTTTAGTACAAAATTTACCAACTCAAATTTAAGTCAGGCCAAGTTCAAATGTAAATCCAACAGCATTTACCATCATGCGACTATATAACATTTCACACAATGGCTACTGTGTGACTTTCTGCATGTAGATAAAAAGGAGTAACCTCAATGTTCATTATTGAGCTGGAATGTGCAATTTTAGTTATCCTTGGCAAGACATTGGTGATCCATTTCACATGACTGGAATACTTTAGAAAGGACAATCATCAATTTGTTGAAAAAACACTTTATGCCTTTCACCAATCAGTCCTGAGGTTGTTTGGATGCTGTTCACTGTAGTTCCTACCTAGGACAACTTCCCTTATGACAGCTGCAAGATGTTTGTTCATGATAAATGTACTGGTAGGACTCTCCAAACCTACATTTTAGATGAACAAACACAGGCATGGTGGGAATCGCAGCCAATATTTCAGACAATAAACAAAAAGAGGTACACATTTTCCTGATGAATATAGAAGTCAAAAGTTTTTCTTTTATTCAACAGGCAAGATCTTTGGGACACACTACTAGCCAGCACTAATTTCAAGATTGTCTTGTCAAAAACAAATCTTCTTGGATCTCTCAACTCCCGCCAGCGATCACTTTTAGGCACATAAACCTTCTTCCTTTATCTAAGTTATCTTCTACACTCACATGTAGCAAGTAATAAAACAGCTAGCCTACCACTCTACCAGTGTGTGAACTTCCGACAGTGAAACGGTGGAAGGCCTACAATGGTCCCTGTGTTATAGGACTGCTTCTTATGCATTAGTCAGGCGGTCTCTCGTGTACTTGAATTCTTTTGGAACTATCAGAAACATATGTGACATCCCAGCAAATTAAACTTGTGCCAAACTCGGTCAAGCTAAATGTTTGGTCACTTGGTATTGTATTCATGCTTCATTTGCGTGAGACATGATTTTCCTTTGGTATTGCCTGTTGGAAAAACAGTCTCCTTGGTCAGATTAGGAGAATTGTCTTCCAGTTACTAATACCATGGTCTTTCTGAAGAATGATCCATCACAATTCTGTATTGTTTTGACATACCATATTAACAATTTAATGAGTTCCCTGTGATCAAATGGTTTAGAGTGCTTGATAATGCATGCACAGGTTTCAAGAGCATAGGTTCGAACCCCAACCCTTGAACTCAATTTATTACAAGCCCATGAGATATGGTGTGTTCTATTCTGGGGATACTCAATGACCCTGGACACCACTGGTTTTATAGCATGACTCCTAGTCTTCTCATCACTCATCACGCATACACCCATCACCAAAAGTGAAGGTGCTATAGCAGGGAACCTTGAGCAGTGTTCTCTTGTCCCCTACCCATGGGTATTGTACTGTGGCAGCCCTCAGCAGTGCCATTGTTGGAAGGCTCTAAACAAAGTCCATGTGCCACATGTCGGATCATAATAAGAAACCCTGAGTGACAACAGTCTACTGTAGAGGCAGGCGAACTAGCAAGGCTGCAGACTGAAGATATTCACATCGAATTGGGTATGGAATTGGCATCTGGGACACTAGTGCAGTTGCCTTTCAGGTCTGCGCTCAGCAGAACTACACAGAACTGTGCTGGGCTGCCTCAAAAATGCGTGTATGCATACACGGACATGAAATACAGCGCCTCTACAGAAATGTTTTAGCACGCTCCCTCCGGTTGCAATAGAACAGGCTGCTGTAGCATGCAAGAAACCAAGTCAAATCATTTTCAAGACTTGTGAGATGTGACTGAAGTTAATCAAACAAGACAGTCTGTGCAAAGTCACTGCACATATGAAACAAATGTCTTGGTAGTGTGATAGTATCCCTCAGATATATACCCATGAAGCATCTTCATGTATTGATGAGCACAAATAAAGGTTGTATTACCGTTGTAACTGAAAAAAAGTCTTTGTTAGAATCAATCGCCATTGTATCCTTAAAAAATTCAGGATTTCAAAGTATGGGGATGGCAAACAGAAGTGGATAAGTACATCATAGATTTCATACGGGCCAACACACAAAGACAGCAACAGGCTTCTTTTGGTATACTACACAACTTATTGGCTAACATCATGTAGTGCCGTGATATTTGAAAGATTTAGTGGCAGGAACTGTGTGTGCAAAAGAAAAGGAGTGCACAGATGCAGCTGCATTAACAATACCCTTGTCTGCAACATTCATTTAGCTACTTTGGTATCAATACATGATAATTGATAATTTGGTTAACTGTTGTCAGGAAATTGAAAATAAGTTTAAAGTTTCGATAAAAAGAGCTCTGTAACCCCAATATACAGGTAACTTTGGCTCTATACACCAAAATATGTGTTTGACATGAAAAATGATGGCAGAATCAGGATCCTTGGCATCAAAAACATATATTTAGAGCTATTATTTGCAATCCTATGACCTTTTGTTACCGAGTTATACTCAAAATTAGATATCGAGCGGCGGCCATTTTGAATTTGTTGCTATGGCAACCAAGACGAGCGCCCGCTCCGGCGCCCTCCGGTTGCAATAGAACAGGCTGCTGTAGCATGCAAGAAACCAAGTCAAATCATTTTCAAGACTTGTGAGATGTGACTGAAGTTAATCAAACAAGACAGTCTGTGCAAAGTCACTGCACATATGAAACAAATGTCTTGGTAGTGTGATAGTATCCCTCAGATATATACCCATGAAGCATCTTCATGTATTGATGAGCACAAATAAAGGTTGTATTACCGTTGTAACTGAAAAAAAGTCTTTGTTAGAATCAATCGCCATTGTATCCTTAAAAAATTCAGGATTTCAAAGTATGGGGATGGCAAACAGAAGTGGATAAGTACATCATAGATTTCATACGGGCCAACACACAAAGACAGCAACAGGCTTCTTTTGGTATACTACACAACTTATTGGCTAACATCATGTAGTGCCGTGATATTTGAAAGATTTAGTGGCAGGAACTGTGTGTGCAAAAGAAAAGGAGTGCACAGATGCAGCTGCATTAACAATACCCTTGTCTGCAACATTCATTTAGCTACTTTGGTATCAATACATGATAATTGATAATTTGGTTAACTGTTGTCAGGAAATTGAAAATAAGTTTAAAGTTTCGATAAAAAGAGCTCTGTAACCCCAATATACAGGTAACTTTGGCTCTATACACCAAAATATGTGTTTGACATGAAAAATGATGGCAGAATCAGGATCCTTGGCATCAAAAACATATATTTAGAGCTATTATTTGCAATCCTATGACCTTTTGTTACCGAGTTATACTCAAAATTAGATATCAAGCGGCGGCCATTTTGAATTTGTTGCTATGGCAACCAAGACGAGCGCCCGCTCCGGCGCCCTCAAAAATTTGAATCTATATACCCTCAGCAACATTTGTGCCAAATTTCATGCTTGTAGACAAACCTGCACAATCCACCCCTTATTTCCCCATAAGCTCCTGGACTACTGGGAAATCCCTGAAGATGGGAAGCAGTTGTGCAATGTAGAAAACAAGCACTTTTCTGCATTTCTGTGACTGACAGCTTCCACTGCAGTACCTGTGGCATCATCTGCTACCATGGCTGTAAGTACTGTCTTTCTAAGAGGGTTGAGATATGGAGGGTTTCAGTACCTACCCTGCAGCAGAAGATTTACCTGCTTACAGTTTACTCACCTTTCAGTTACAAATACAAGGCTGAAAGGGATTTGTTCACACCACAGAGGTAGTTCACACTACAAAAATGGTCAAAAGATTGGTCTCACAGATTCCATCCAAGTAAGTGTAAACAACTGATAATATCCATTTTCAAGAACCATTGCCAATTCCCCCAGTATGGGCGGAATGGCCAAGATACATGAGAGACGAGGCCTACGGTACCCGGTCAATCCGCCCTGGGACTAGCCGCCTCGCTATTTCCCGCCTCAAGAAAACTCGCCCCGGGGGCAGCCCGCCCTCCGGCCGCCCGTCGGGTGGACTGCCAGCCGTGGCCCCCGCCCAATTAGCCTTTAATTACCCTTCTCCCTGGTCGCCCCAGTCCACGCTGATTGTCCCAATGCAGACGAATATACACCTGTTGCAATAAAAACTTGACACGTTTTCTGTGTGTATAATTATGTAATGAATTGCAATTAGGCCCTGTATAAACAGGGCCGACTGTCAATTAAAAGATTGGTTTACTGTTAAGCTTTATTAAGAGAACAATAGGCTAAGTTTTCATACTAATTTATACGCCTAGTTGTTGTTACCAAATAAAACTTCACAAACAAACAATTTCAAGATAAAAGTCAGGAAATAGAGAGAAAAATCTAGAGATCTCATCAACAAATATTTAAGACTATCTATCGACTACTACCATGCAACTTCAATGCCAACTGGGCCTACTTCTGTTGTCAGATAGATGTATACCAGAACTTTTATCTCAAACAGATGTTTTTCGTACAACTTATCTTTAGATAGATATATATCTTTAGACAGATAGATCTTTGGATAGATCTTTAGATAGATAGATCTTTAGATAGATAGATCTTTAGATAGATAGATCTTTAGATAGATAGATCTTTAGATAGATAGATCTTTAGATAGATAGATCTTTAGATAGATCTTTAGATAGATCTTTAGATAGATCTTTAGATAGATCTTTAGATAGATCTTTAGATAGATCTTTAGATAGATCTTTTGTTTGGTCTTTTGATTGATCTTTAGATAGATCTTTAGATAGATCTTTAGATAGATCTTTAGATAGATCTTTAGATAGATCTTTAGATAGATCTTTAGATAGATCTTTAGATAGATCTTTAGATAGATCTTTAGATAGATCTTTAGATAGATCTTTAGGTAGATAGATGGATAGATAGATGGATAGTTGGATAGATAGATACCCTGCAGGCCATTAAAATTGACTTTGACTAGTCAATTAATAGGTAGCAAATAAAAATAAAGACAAGAAACAACTGCATCAGATAATTTGATGATTTAATTGATATTTAGGCAAAACTCAGATTAGGAATACAATCAATTGTCCAAAAGGTGTGAACGCATTGGCAGTGGGTCTAGTTCATTGATACCATTGTTTAATTGCCATTCATTACATAATTAAAGAAAACGTGTCAACTTGAGTTTTAAGACCCTTTTTCATTTTTATAATTTCTAAATTCACTAGATCACAAAGAGTGAGATTTTATCACTGAAAAAGCAAAATGAAGGATTTATTATTTTTTCCTCTGAGTGTGATTAAAAGCTATTGAATAAGAATTTTATTTTTATGAGAAGAAAATAGGCCAACTTCAGAGTAAGCCAAGCTTGAAAGCCTGTGACATTGTCGAACAGTGTAACGTACATGGCATGTCTGTCAATTAATCTTTAAAATGAAGAAGAGAAAAAGCACTATTGAACCATTTCATATCGTAAAATGAAATTCAAAAGACGGATAGTTCTTTTTTATTGTTTGCAGATATGGACAGATTGTAAGCATTTTATGCAGTTGTAGATCTTGGCTTGTAGATAGATCTACCAATCAATCTATAACTATCTAGCTATATATATATATATCAACACTATGACCATCTAGTTTAATAGAGCTTTTAAATAGCTAATTAATAGCTGCCAATATAAATAGGGGCGGGTCAGAGGTAGGGCGGGTAGTACGGGGGCGGGTAGCAGTGGGGCGAGTTTTGCCGAGGCGGGTAGTGGCTGGGCGGGTAGTCCCAGGGCGGGTTCACTGGAAACCTGGCCTACTATAGGGCAATTCCGTAAAGTCTGATTCACTGATTTGACACTTTAGCAGCTTGTTTAGCCCTACCATAATAGCTTAGCTATTTCATTGTTATCCAGGCATGAGGGCAGGTAATAGGGGTATCAGACAAGCCATCAACCAAAGCTTCAAGTGTAACAGAAGTCGTGCTATGGCAAAATATCATGGTGTCGGACATACACAGTGTGATGTACGTCCAACACCGTGATATTTGCTTTGTAGCTCAGCTCCTGTTACACTTGGAGCTTTGGTTGGTGGCTTGTTTGATACCCCTATTACCTGGCCTCATCCCTATGTAACAATGAAATAACTGAGGTGTAATGGTAGGGCTTCACAAGCTGCTAAAGTGTCAAATCTGTGAATCAGACTTTACGGAATTGCCCTAAAATAGAGTACGGTAACATGTTGCCTAAGCAACGATTCACAGCTCAGAGATGAGGGAAATTTTAATTAAGGCCTACACTCAAATGAGATGAGGACAAGTTGCACTAAATCCGATACACATACAATAGGGCGCGCTTGAGCATGCCCAGACTGAAGTGAAATATGTTTGTAACGATTCTACATAGTACTGTAGATTGTAAAAAATCTCGCAAGTTGTAACAGATGAACAGTGGCATGCCTGAGCATCCCTCCAAGCTCCAACCACCCTGTACATAACACTATAAATACAGTCACAAACTGTACGTGACTCATTGCTGAGGAAATGGATGAATTGGTGCATGTGATACGTGGTAAACATTGTGCAATTAAATGTAAATTTTGTGACTGTATTACACTGGTATGTATAGGGTGGTTGAAATTGTTGCTCAGGCAACGTGTTAGCTACCGTACTCGAATTTCACTTAAATACGCCTTCCACTATAGGCCTCATCTCTCATGTATCTTGGGGGAATTGGCAATGGTTTGCACATAGGATATTATCAGTTGTTTATGTTATGATTACCACCACATCAAGGTCACAACCATTATAGACAATCGGGTCATGGAGGCTGTGAAAACCTGCGACCATTATTTACTTATAAAATTATCAATTCGCATCCCTTTAATCAGTTAATTCCTTACCAGAACTATGTAAAATGAATTTTATGAAATATTTTCACTCATAATGCAATTACTCAGAGTACCAGTGATGGAAATGGGGGGGGGGGGAAGCGAATGCCAAAACGATGCCAGGGCCCTGTTAGGCTTCCTTATGACGCAGTGGTCGTACCTCATATGCTGTATTAGGCTTATGTGTCTTGTTTGATGCCAGAAATTATCCTTGATACCTGACTAGAATTTGTTAATTGAATTCCAGGAAAGCAAATTGGCTTGGGACAAGGAGGACAGGATTAGGGCAACTATATACGGCAACTGTATAGGAGATGCTATTGGGTTAGCTACAGAATTTATGACCAAGGAAGATGTCAAAGAGGTAAGACAATTAATTTATGTCATTGTCTCTAAAATTCTTCAAATCACAATGCATGGCGCTTTCGGCAGAAAAACTTTTTCAGAACTGAGTGCTCCCAAAATATTTTAAATTTAAATAGAAATTAAGGCATGTTGACGAAAGCCGGAATAGTAATGAGTTGCTTTCTAGAATTTGAATATGCCTTATTGGATTGTGCTTGATGATGAAGGATTTATAACTCACTGTCCCACTGAGCCCTAAGTCCCTCACATTTCCAGGTCAGGCTGATAAACTTTGTATAGTTTCACCTTATCATTCCCAATTTGCCTTTGACATTTTATTTCCTGCTTGAGATCAACAGGATTGCCGAACTACACTTTTTCTTTTCTAATGAAACTGAATTGTTTTCCCAAAGTGATGGCTTTGTGAAAAAGTAAGTATACCCTTTTTCGTATCATATTGTGATATATGTATTATATGTGTATATAATTATCTTTAGCTCAAAACAAGATGTATTTCTAACTCTCATCTGTAAATATTTTGCTGTGACACATTAGTTTGAGAAGATTTTCTCCTGTCTGAAACTCTGAATTGATGTGATCACTTGAGACTGTCACTGAAGAAGGAGAGTTCTCCCGCCACACTTAATATATTCTATTACAATGTATAGTAAATATTCTCTTGAAGGTCTAAACTTCAGATGAATCCCAAAAAATGTTTTCGCTTGACTATTTGTGGATTTAGACAGATTTAATGTGGCCTTTCCTAGATAACAAAGTTTCTTTGTATTTTGATCTCAACATGATTTTCAATCACATCGGCCATTTTAACTTCAGTACATGATGTATGCATTTTAAGCAAGCAGAAACTACCTTTCCATTTTGCAATCATGTGACAAATTGACAGCGTTTTCATGATATCTCTTTTTTTTCATGCTGTTGACATTTTAAATTTAGTTTAATTTCCTTTCCTTCATATTACAGACGTATAAGAAAGTAAAGCATTTTGAATACTCGGACATTGGTGATCGACTTGGATTCAAAAAGGGCGACTGGACTGATGACTCGGATCAGATGATTCTCATCATGATGTCATTTCTTGAAAATGATGGAGAAGTAAGAACATTTTCACATTTATTGCTGATATCTTACAAAGTTATTTACCACTTTAAAGTCTTACTGTAATTGAGATTTAAAGACTGGGATCAGAAAATGTTTCTGAAATGTATGTAGTTTAACGTCAATTATGCTCATTTAGTAATTCGGAAGTTGAGATTTTCTGTACACATATTTCAAGTCAAGCTGACTTCCTATTTCTAAAGTTGTCAGCACTTTTTACGACCAGAAACAAAAGGTAAGACAACTCATTGCACATTGCGAGCAGCACAACTCACGCATGACACTCTGATGTTATGAGAATCACTGAAACTCTTCTCTTCTCTACATAAAATATATTTTCTTTCAATTCAGTCTGTCCCCACAGATTTTGCTGCAAAGATGTTTGACTGGTACCAGCATGGATATCCTGAACTGGGTGACATAAATTGTGTGGATATTGGAATCAGCACAACTCGTGTGGTTATGAAGAAGGACTTTCTGACTGAACCACACAAGGTAAGACGGCATAACATACAAATATGGTAACAGATGATGGCACATGAGGTTACATGGTTAGAGGTTTGGTTGAATGAATGTGAGATTGGATGGTATGAGGTTACTTGATTTCTTTGTTTCCAATTGTACTTTGCTAATAAATCAAATCAAGCTCAAACAAGAGATTTAATTTTTAGGCAGCTGAGCAGGTTTGGGAAGAAAGTGGTCGCAAAAATGCAGCAAATGGAGGTGTGATGAGAACTTCGGTTGTTGGAACTCACATGTATTGGGACATTGAAAAAGTGATAGAAAATACACTGGATATGTGTGCAGTTACTCATGCTGATCCCAGGTTAGTTAAAAGTGCCGTGAAAATATTTTCAGATAGCGATTAAGTACCTATCCTCGTGTAGGTACAGCTATATCGTTTTAAATGTTGGTCTCTTAAACTGAGTACTTAAATATTTAATATTTATTTATTTGGAATTAATTGATCTATAAAATGAAAATTTCATAATTTGTTGAATATTTTAAAAACTTAATAATTGATATTTTTTTGGGTCTGCGAGGTCACATTGTTGTATTGAAAGCCTCCAAGTTTGTGGAACATGTTGAAGACTCTGTCCAGGGACAATTTGATGACTTACATGTACAACAAAATTTTTATCTCCATTGTCAATGATTGACAATTATTATCATTTTAGAGGGCATTGTCTGTGGGTTAATGCTCATTTCGCGGGCGTTAATTGGTCAATAACGTTTTTTTGGAGGGCGTTATGGGGTATTAATCAGTTATGGCCAGAGGGCAGAAATCATTAACTTAATGCCCGAGCCGCCAGGCGAGGGCATTAAATGATTTCTGACCGAGGGCCATAACTGATTAATACCCCATAATGCCCGACAACAAAATGTTATTATCATTATTATCATTTTTAACATCCAGGAAAAAAATTACCTTCACTGAACGCCCGCGTCGATTTTCCGTTCGTACGGCCTTATTATTTAAGCTACAGCAAATCCGAGTCCAAAAATGAACTCACCATGCTGAGTTTGATAATCCTAGGCTTTTAAATTTTTCAAAACGGACCATTTTTAGCCGAGATTGATCCAAATAGACAGCTTGATTCAATTTCTGAAGTCACAACATCGCCATGACGTCACTTGTGATGATGTCACGATACGGTACAATACACCAGAGGTCGCTTTCGCGGGCGTTAACGGCCATTAACGCCCGCGAAATGAGCATTAGGGCAAGTTGACCTAACTTCAGCCTCTCACCCAACTTCAGCCCCCCTACAAAAAACTCCTTTTAATTAAATTTCCATTTGGCCAAGGTGTCAGTTTTTGGGTTTAAAGTTATTGTCAATGTGTTTAGAATAAATTATCAAAAATTTATGACCATCATAACATACGAATCAGGAATTTTATGTCTTTTTGGTGGACCGCATTTTGCTTGTTTTGCAACGCGAATACAACGCGAAACGAAAAAAAGTTTGATAAAACGTTAAATCTGTCAGTTGGCTGTAACCAATTCACCCGAGCAGGAGCAACCGAAAAAAAAGTTCATCACAAGGGAAAATTAGTAGTCTTCCATAAAGTAAGGTTTTTTTCAATATTTTCTACTTAATCATTCACTGAATTAGGTGATTTATAAGACATGTCAATATTACCTAACTTCAGCCCATGGTCCTAACTTCAGCCCCCATATGACCTAACTTCAGCCCCCAGGTTTCCCAAACTCCAGCCAATAAATCTCACGTGAGAAGTTTGTTTATTCATCCCTGAATATCTATCTATCTAAAAATTTAATTTTTAAAGCATTTTTACGTCTGGCATACTGGAATAGACCAGTTGCCTGAATTGGAGTTTAAAATAAATTTTTATCCTCTTTCCGCGAAAACGATGACTTCTTTCCAAGCTTTTTTGAAATACATTTTTGGGGGATTGATTTTTTTCAGACCATCATGTTTTACATACAGGTAAGTAATTAAAGCCAAATTTAAACAGTCTGCTGTTTTTATGAAAGAATAGGGTCAATTGGTTGAAGTTAGGTACAGGGCTGAAGTTAGGTACACCCTAGGCTGAAGTTAGGTACTATGTGGCTGAAGTTAGGTACAAGTCTCACATTTGTCTTTGGAGTGCATTTGCTCTGCCTTATAAGGCATGCGGCTGCTTTTCACAATATGGTCATGAAGAGGAGTGGAGGCTGGGGTTAGGTCCATAGCTACATGTTATTCCCATGAATAGCCAACCGCTGACAAGCCATCAAAAACCAAAGTAGGCTGAAGTTAGGTCAACTTGCCCTAACCCACAGACAATGCCCTCTAAAATGATAATAATGGCCATTAACGCCCGCGAAAACGCCCCCTGGTGTATTTTATCGATCGTGACGTCATCAAAAGTGACGTCATGACGATGTTGTTGACATCAAAAATGAAATTTTCTGTCAGTTTTTGGGCTAAATCGGCCGAAAATGGTCCAAATTGAAAAATTTAAAAGCCTAGTTAAAATGCCCTCGCCTGGCGGCTCGGGCGTTAAGTTAATGATTTCTGCCCTCTGGCCATAACTGATTAATACCCCATAATGTCCTCCAAAAAAACGTTATTGACCAATTAGCCTTGGCCTAACTTCCAATCATTCTATGTGCATTTGACATTTAGTGTATAGATAATTGTACATATTCTTTCACTTGCAGATGCAAAGCGTGTTGCGTTGCAGTCTCCACCAGCATAGCTTTCATGCTTCAGGGGCAAGAGAGACATTTTAAAGACAGTAAATTTGACACTGAAGCCATAATGAACGACAGCTTTGAAATTGCCAAGAAACAGATGACAGATGAGGCTCAGGTAAAGTTACGATAAATGTTTTTGTCAGTTTGCGAAATAATGGATGTCCGATCGTCCTGAAAAAAGCTTCAGACAAGTGAAATTTGACTGAAACATGAATAATTGCCATGTTAATTTGTGTGCCTTCTGAAAGCCATTTCTCACACTGGTTTTTAATGGAGGTGTGTACACATCTCCATTTATGCAGTCACACAAGAGAATGGCGGGAAATTTGAAATTTGAGCATTTTCAGAACGTCTTTTGGGCCCTGACTTGGCCATTTTGTTTGGAGGTGTTTGGTGTCATGTTATGCACTTAGCTTGATTATAGTGCATGCATCTGGCATAGGAATGAATCCCAGACATGTTGTAATTTGGATGTGTCTTCCTTTACAACCTGCTTGGATCCACTGCAGGCAGCATCACACATAGCCGTATTGGCCACTGTGCCTAAACTCTGGTACTTGTGTATATGATATTTTGCACATGAATGGGTCTTGTAGCATATATGTGCCATTTGGTGTTCATATTTAAGCAATTGGTACAGTTTTTGTTAAATATTGAAAATTAAAAAAAAATACTTTTTTTTTTTGTTTCCCCAACAGAAATCCGAAATGGTTGTACCTATGGGCATGAAAATCTACCATAATATGCATTAAATACCCACAATGTGCCTTTTTGGGGGTCTAAATCCTCGTTCAAAATTAATAACAGCAAATTCAGCAAAATTACATTTTTGCCAATGCTCCATAATTCCGTCTATTTTGGAGTTAGATCTCTGAAATTTTGCATTTAGATATCTAAATGATACCTCTTTAAAAAACTTAAATCATTTGGAAGGCCAATCTTATGAAATTTTCATTTAAAAAAAAAAGGAAAAATGAGGATTTCTGATATTTTTCTCAAATTTTGGCTTCTCGCAAATTTATGCTAGTGAATAAATTGGTAGACTTAACAAATATTTTGGTTAAACATATTTCGGTAGGCCTAACTTTTATAGCCATATATAGTTTAGTGTTAACTTTTGTGTTGGAAGTCAGTTTTGTCAGAGTCCATTGGATATTGATGGATGTCAGTAACATTGTATCCAGTATTCCATACTGAGACAACTAATTGTAAGATTCCCAGTCTTCTCATCTCATAATCACATGATGGTCTCCAAAATGATTGTGTTGCTTCTTCCACAAAAAGGAGGTTGAGCTACCTGGCAGATGACAAACATTTCCATGCATCATTTTAAAGCTCTTTCCAAGTTCGTTAATGAAATGTATTCAATTTTACGTATTACCTATACCACATGGCCATTTTGTGGACTGAAAATGGATTATCTGTAAAAATTCTGAAAATTAGCTCACAATATATATATAGGCCTATATTTTAACAACAGCTGGCTCTTGGCACTCAGGGAAATTGTCATTTTTTGGGGGGATATGAACTTAGGATACTACTCCACCTCCATTTTGAACCTCTGAGTTCTTGTTGTTCAAGTTTCGGAAATGTAGGCATTCCATGAAAATGAAATATTTGTTTACTGTTAATGTCTGTTATTATCAAAATTTATTGTCATCAGTTGCTATAAGTGTGTTGCCCTTCATGGTCAGAAATCAAACCTCACATTCCGTCTATTGAAATTAGCACCATATTTACTTTTCGTTTCATATTACTTTCAGATTGCAGAGTTTAGGGACCACATGTTTGCGCCTGACCTGGAGCATCTGAAGCTGGACTCTGGAGGAATTGGCTACACGTTCAAGACCATGGGAGCAGGTTTCTGGGCCTTCAGACAAGAGGACTTCAGGACGGCCATTGAGGCTATCACCAGAGCGGTTAGTCTTCTATAAACATCAAATATTGTTATTTTGATAGATGTATGTGTCAGTACTTCAAGCCCTCCTGCTATACTGGGAATGAGGCTCAATGAGCTCTTTATTAAAAATGAAATAGTATTGAAAAATTTAGGCTGAATGATTTTCTGTTGTATATGAAAATAGTATCCGTGAATTTGATTTGAATAGTGTTTAGTGTAGCTATGGGTAGTCAATGAGGCAACTTTAAGAATCCCCTAATGCTAAGAGTTAAATCCTAAATCTCTATATTAATGTACAATCTTAAAAAGTATTTTGTTATTCATCGCAGGCAGGAGATGCAGATACAAATGGGGCTGTTGCGGGAGCTCTGTTGGGATGTAAACTTGGCACACGTGGCTTCCCAAAATCTTGGCTGAAGAAACTGAGGCACAAAGACTGGCTTGACAAGAAATTGGACAAGTATGTTGAATACTCCATGAAATGAATATCAAATTATTTGTCCATCTTTGTCATTAGTTTTGTGATGGCAGTGTTTTGTTGAACTTCAGTCTGTTGTAGGGTAATTTCTTCTTCAAAACAGTCTCAGAGAGGTAGAAACTGTATATTATCTCTTGACTAACTTGGTTTATAATATTGTAATGAAAACAGTGGTAACTTATCAACTTAACACTTCCATTGTTAATCTAATATGTATTTGCTAGAGGCGGAAGAAACCAGCGAAAATAATGAAATAATTTATATTTTAAAGTTTGATAAAATATTTCATCAATGTTTCTTTGTGTTCCAGATTTGTCAGTATGGTTAAGAGTAAGGCTCCGAAATAAGTTCTCCACCGACAACTGCCAACAAATTAGTGAATGCACTTGTTATCCAGCCTACAATTGCCAAAACGTATCGGATTTATCATGGACCATGACATGGTTGAAATGGACCTCGAGAATGTTAATTTATGACATTTAGACGTTATATTGCAAGGATGTGATGACTCTTCTCATACTTTAATTTCCTCGATTCTTTGTTCTCACTGTATACATGTGAAACTTCATGGGATTGTGACTGTCACTGACTGATAGTTCTGAGGTTACTGTTTCCCAATAGACAAGGTGGTGCCACCTGGAGTCATCTATGCATGAACTGGTGCTGCTCCCTGGCCTAATAATCAGTTGATAATGGTCTTTACGAAAGGAGAGGGTGCCATAATGATACATTTGTAAAATTTGTTATTTGTGTAAATTAGTTAGTGTTCGAACCAATTAGATATTATGAGTTTTAGATCTATTTAAAAACTGGAGGCTCATTTATGTATGGAGTGATCATCAGACGTGTCATGCATTTATAAATTATAATGAGTTATGATGTTATATTTTTTGTCAGTCTTCAAATGAATGCATTTAGAATGTTATGTAGAGTTATTAATACACAGATTATGTTATACATTTGTATTAGTGTTATATAATTATATACAAATAGACAGACAGACGGTCTAGGAGACATGTACTATGGCATATACGAGTATTCAGATGATTTAGCTGTATGCAACCTTTGTTGTTGCTGTAGCAGGGCCGTTGGCTTGGCTGGTCTGGAGGTATGCGCACCCCGGAAAACCTCATAAAATTTCAAATTTGTACATGCACCTTTTTGGCAGGCTACAGCTACGTGTAGCTGTTTCTATAGGTATGTTATTATTATTGTTGACTTATTGAATCCTTGCTGTTCGTTTGCCTCAAGAGTATCATTATGTATTCTTTTATTGTGAAATTTTGAAAGTATGGATGGAATTTTAGTAATAGAGATTTGTTAGTAGCCTTTAGTGTTTGATAAATTTGTGTGAAAGTTATGAAATTTGTAATGTTACGTGATGAGTAGGCCCTACATATATTGTAGACCTATTTTTGCTGAGCTTATAAAAATATCTTAGACCCACCAAGTCAAAATGGTTTCTTTTTATGATATTGCAAACATATGTAAATGTCATTGCTTCTTGATTATATCTGTTGAATGCTTCCAAATGTCAAACTAAATTTAGGTGTCACTGCGCATAATGAAATTATAAGGCTTACAGTTACATGAATACCTTATGCCTCCAGCTCGATCCTGTTGTCTGGAATATTCAAGTATTTTACTAGATTGACTTCTTGAAGAGTTTATTTTTTTACAAAACATACCAGAACCTTTTTTAGCATGACTCGAAATTATTCTGATTTTATTATTGCAGATATACAAGCAATTTTTCAGAGTCATTGTGAATAGACTTTTTGTCTGTGCATATGTAAATTTTACTTTCTGTTGCTATTTATAGCAATAAATCATGAAAAAGTGGACTATTCTTGAGTTATGTTTTTCAGAAAATGAAATATATCATTCACTTAGTTTATCCTAATTATGTTTATATCTTTGATATAATAAGATCATGTAATGAAAAGGAAAAGAAAAATATTGGATATTTTTCTTTGCTTGTTCTTTTATGTTGACCTACTTTGAGATCTTTTGGCAAATTACAGGGTACATCCAATGCCATACCTTTGTTTTCCGTCTTGGTCATTCTGATGGTGCTATGGAACATATACAATGGTCCCTGGTAGTTGGACCACCATTTATATCTGACCACTTCCTTGTTTGACAAAATATGATTCAAACTTACCAGTCAGCAATTTTTCGGTCTAACCATTTCAGCATGGGCTTTTAGTGGAGAAGCATCTGATCTGCTAGAGGAGAGATCTTGGTCTTCTGATACATTCTCTGTTGTTGTGGAGCAAATTTGGTAGAATTGTTGATAGTTCTGTTTATGGTACATGAGGGCTTGACATGGGTCTTGGAAAACAGATAGTCCGTCAAATTTCAAGGTTTTAAGAGGATATCGAGCATTGTTTTTTCTGGGCATCATGAGTTCTCTCATTATTGACAAAGGAAAATTTTAGTTTCGGTCTGTTCCCAGGTGAGAGGGCCTGTTTCAAAATGATTGACACCCTTTTAAGAACAGCTGTGTCACAACTCGTCATATCAGTTATGTCGATATTTAGCTGCGTAGGTCATTCCCATACAGATTTGCAGTAATCCAATGCTTTATTAATTTTGGCCAATTTTAAGATCTTGCTTCCTGTGTTCTGTAACTTTTGTGCATTGTTTAAGTTTAAAAGTGTCTTAACCTAATGGTGCCATATCCAATTGTTGGTTTCAGCATTATGGAGACCTGAAGCATTTTGAGTACAAAGATTTCTTGAATGATCTGCACCGAGTAAGGTGGAGGGGAGGAGACTGGACGGATGACAGCGACCAGATGATCCTGATTATGATGTCCGTTATGGAGAAAGAAGGAAAGGTAGATACCTACTGTGACAGTGATTCATTTATTTCATCATGTTTAAAGTTGTGTACATGTGTACTGAGTCTATAGATAATCATTTTCGAACTTTAATGTCTTTATCCTTTAAACTTTCAGAGGCTTCTCAATGTATAAGGATTTATGAAATTTTTGTTTGATTTTCTTGATGATGAGAGAAATTTTGCCTATAGGCCTACTAGTATATGTGTAATCTTGTTATTTTATTATTATCATTTGAAAGATGTTAACCTTCAAATGACTTCACATGATAAAAGAGTTGTATTAGCATAGGCCTACGTTTCTGTGTGTTCTTTCAATTTTAGCTTGTCTCATTTGCATCTGATCTTTTCAGGTTGATGTCCAAGACTTTGCAGCAAAAATACATTTTTGGTGTGAGAAAGGATTTCCAGAACTTGGTGATACGGTAGGATTTGGAATTGGCACAACAACACATAAGGTTGTGGGAAACAAGGAATTTCTTGAAAAACCCCAACAGGTTTGTTCAATCCTTTTAGTAATTATTGTTCATTGCCATTTGTTTTAATAGACATCTTTGAAACACTATAATGCAAATGTCTGGTAGCTCTGGTTACTCTGAACTTATCTTTTTTACCTTTCCAGATAGCAGAAGATGTTTGGACGAGAGGGGGTAAAAAAGTTGCCCCGAATGGAGGAGTGATGCGAACTTCAGTGCTGGGGATTCATGAGTTCTGGGATATTGAAAAAGTCAAAGAAAATACTCTGCAGATATGTGCAGTCACTCATGCTGATCCAAGGTGACTTACTATTTCCATTAATTATTTTGCTCTTGTATGGCCTTTGTATGTGAAAAGTCTGATTTGTTTTAAAAGCAGTTTAACTTCTGCTTACGCATTTTGTATACTGATAAAAATTCTGTAGTATTTGTTAATAAGCAACTTTTTTATGAACATAAACTTTTTTGCATAAACAATTTCTCCTTTAATACAAATATGTATTGCGCGTAGAGATAAAAGAAGGTAATACATTGATACTTGACACTGCAATGATGATGGAAAATTACATCAATTGACTTGTGGCATTTTAGGTGCAAAGCCAGTTGTATCGCAGTCACCACGAGCATAGCTCTTATGCACCAAGGAGACCCGAAGTACGTGAAAAAAGGCAAGGTCAATGTGTCTAATGTGATGAAGACAGCTTTTGAACATGCCAAGAAGGTCCTGACTGAGGAGGAGCATGTAAGTCTTCAAAAAGATAATTTGGGTATCTGTCAGTTTGCATTTCGCTAAATCTTCTTTTTTTGGTTTGAATAGCAATTTCATTTTTGACTGCAAACTGCACAGTTTATAGTGTACACAATTTAAAGGAGCAGCATTCAGTTCCCTTTAAATATGCTTTCTTTCTAAATTGTTTCACTTGTAAAAGTGAATGATACAAATATTAAAATTAGCATTGACATTGAATTCAATTGCAGGTATCAGAATTGAAACGTCACATGTTTGCCAAGTCAGTTAAAGATCTCAATCTGTCGGAAGAGGGCAGGATCGGATACACTTACAAGACAATGGGAGCCGGGTTTTGGGCCTTTCAGCAGAGTGACTTCAGGACTGCCATTGAGAAGGTTTTGAGACAGGTAGGTGTCTGACTGTATATTATCAGAATAGGAGGCTTTAGGAGCAGATGAAGTCGTATCGGAGAGCTTGACTAACTTGTTCTAGTGTCCTGCAATCAGAGGAATTAGAAGATATTGTTGAGCTCTTTCAATTAATTTAATATTCTTTGATTGCCCATTGACTGATTGTGTTATCTAAACACAATTATGTTTCTTCAGGGTGGAGATGCTGATACCAATTGTGCCGTGGCTGGGGCTCTTCTCGGTTGTAAACTTGGAATGAAGGGTCTGCCGGACTCTTGGCTGAACGGAATGAAACATAAAGAATGGCTTGACCCCAAGGTAGACAGGTGAGCGTCAATCTTAATTTGCTTATCCACAGAAGGAATACTGCTGCCCTATCTCATCACTAAGCTAAGGCTAATACTTTGAAAGTATACGAATGACACATTGCTATGTCAAACCACACTCTTTTCATTGGGTCGACCTAGGCTGCTAATCTTGTACATGTAATACGCTTGCCAATAAAGCTTTTCTTGATATATAATACTACATATGTATATAAAACTACTTGAGCATTTTAGATAGTAAAACTTTTTGGCCTTGTTTTTACAAATTGTCAAACACCTTGTAATTTTGTTGTCTAATGCATCCTGACTGTTTTCTCTTTTTCCAGTTTTGTTGAGTTCGTCCACACTATGTCCAAAGGAGCTGCAGAAGGTGAAGGAAGTAAAGGAGAATAATTGAGTTTTGGAAAATATCGGTCTGACTGGGTAAACAACTCATCTCAATGACTTGGAAGTCTTTGAGTAAAGGGAACATGATATAGATTCTAGTCAAAATGCATTTATATTTATCCAAGAAAGTGACTTCAATTATATATTGTTTGTTGAATTTGTCCGTAGAACAGGGTCCCAAATCCCCCCCCCCTTAAATGCCTGGGTTTTGCGGGGCCCTGGCATGAAAAGTGTTTGGTATCATTAGATGTTATGAAGTGCAATGATTCAAATAATGTTATGATATTTTAATACCTATTGTAAGATTATTTAATGGCATTGTATTAGGTCAATATATTTATTTTTTGTGCAGAGTATACATTAGAACTTTCTGTTCAGTAGCAACAGCTAATAAGTCTGAATGAATTGTATTTAATGATAAGGTTATATTTCTGCTTTAACATCATCTACCATGGGGTTTTGTTCAAGTTCTGTACTAGTGTACTGAACTACTGTCGCTGCTGTGTTCTGGCACTGCAGATGCTGATAGGCCCACCTTATTTGGACCCACCATTTGTTAGTGCCCCCTAGTGTCTACAAGTGCCGCCATCTGGATTTATTCACAATTTATTGGCATGTCTTCTCCTTGGTTAATTCACAGAAAGATGATAATATTGTTTTAGGAACATTGTCAATGTAATTTTATGCCAAATTTGCCATTTCATGTCAGTTTTGTATTTAAAATATTTTATCTCAATGTGTTTGTTTATGTTTTCTATTCTGTTCTTTACGTATTTGGATACTCCTTACATATATATATATATATTTTACAAATGTAATGGTATTTATTTACAAAATTTTACAGTATTTATTGAATGTGCTCAAATTCATCTTTTTGAAGTAGTAATGGATGTGTTGTGTTTAGCATTTCTTCCTTTCCCAATCTTTTGAAGGGATAAATTTGAGTATCTAATGCTGCTCATTTATACGCAATATTGAAATGTTGAGCCATTGCGTATACATAATATTAAATTATATATTTATGATTTATATTGTCACCCAAAATTTTAAGCAGCGTTCAAAAATTTAAGGAGTGAGTAAAAAGTCTACGATAATGTTGATGCGAGTTGAAAATTGGAATGTGGTTTACATTATGAAAAGTGAAGCTTAAAAAATGCTCTTATATGTTATGAGTTGTAATGGTGCTTTAATCCTTCATGTTTGTTATATATAGATCTATATAAATATAGTATATCATTGAAGCATGAATGTTGCAGTGTATTATTCCCTTAGTTTAGACATGTTTGCAGACATGTTTCAGGTCATTTTGTATGTCTTTTGCAAAAAACTATTACTGCACATGGTATTAGTTTGTGAATCTCATCAGATGATCAAGTGTGATGTGTTGATTTGGTTTTACCCAATAGCCAGTTCACTCTGAACCATTGGAAACTATTGAAAATGTTTGCTGATCGGCATCTATCAATTGACAAGGGATTTTGATTCTTTACAAATTTCTGTCTGGCTGTTTGTCTATTGATCCTTATGAATTTGTGAGATAAGGTGTTTGCTCGAAATTTTCAAGAGAAAGAAAAGGTCATTATTGAAGGCCTGTAAATTAACAATATAATCCCTGCGATGTTCTTTTTGTCTGATGTCAAGAGGTGTATGTTTCTTCAGACCTGTGGTAAAATTCTGTTGCTGTCTCACAAAATGTTCGGGGAATCATTGTGGCCAGATGGAAAGTTTAATACTCTTTGCTCAGATGTCTTTTATCGAAAGTTTTGGGTTATCTTGACATTGAAGTCGCAGGTCCACAACCTCAGTGAAACATTGGTGAAACACAGGTTATGTAATGTAGTATTATTCACAATCAGTTCTTAAGGGTATTTCTTATATTTTCTTGTTCAAGGTTATTGGTATATATTATATTGTTCATTTCTCAGAGATGAATTATAAAAAGTTATTCTTGTGTCTTTGTTTGACCTACATTCCATTGATCCGAGGAATGGGGACGCTGGCCATGGAAGGGAGATTCCTGAGACAAGGCACTAACCACAAGTAACCAGTGCTTTAGCCAATGTTGATTCAAATAAATATGGTAGCTAGTATTAGGCCTGGCACTGTCATGGTTTAGCTGGCAGCTCAGAAGAACTGGGCAGTGCTGGAGGTCCTCCAGTGGAGGATTATCCGTTTGAAGAGGTCTTTTGGTAAATGTTTTACCACATTTGGAGAGTATTCCCATCATTTACAGACCAACTAGTTTGACCAAGTTGCTTCTGCAATCTGCTAATGCTGTGTACAATGCAGTTTATCAATGTTTATTAGCGATTAGGAACATTAATCAAGATTTAGGTGCAACCAGTGATCCCAGAACTGCGGTGGCACCATAGTGTCATGGCCATGGAGGTCCATGGAGGGTGAGGGACTCACTGAGGGCCTTGGGGGACCTCTTGTAGCCCCTGTGGGCCAGTGGAGGGTGGTAGGGGGTCCCCTTTGACACTTGCTAGCATTTGTTCTCCACAGTTGGTCAGTAAGGGGACTGGAATGAACCCAAAGTGAACCAAAAATGAACCAAAAGTGGGACCTATGTGGGACCTATGACCAGGGGCTGTGGCCAAATGACGCAATTCCATTAAGCCAGTCATGGTGGCAATCAGTGCCAATCAGGTTGATCACTGGATCGTGGCATTGTTCATCTGTCACCTGCTAACAATGGAACCCACGTGACCTATTAACATCTGACGTCACAGGTGACAACCAGCGACACCTACAGCCACTGCTGTGAACCCATTGGTGACCAAAGGACACTAAACATGTCACATGGTCACTGCTGAATCGCTGCTGATAATGCAACGGCCACACTGAATGGACAGCTCTCTGCCTCAATTCAGAGGAAGTATATTGTTAGCCAGATGCATTACTCTTTCCATGATTTTGGCCAAAATGTGAATGTCAGGGAACTGGCAAGGGCACTTCAGAATTTTCCCTTATGATGAACTTGGCAATCTTTTCTAATATTACTATCTTTTCTGTTGGAGGTCAGTGAGTTGAATACCTACAACTTCTCATGGTGGTGCTCACTGATCTCTACCTATAGATCACCGGTGGTGCTACTTCAATTCCAAGAGTTAGAACATATAGCAGGTTCTGACATTAAATGTATAGGCCTATGTTTTTAATTGTCTGTATAATGACAATGAGCAGAGGCCCAAGCCTATTAGATTTTAGTCTGAATAGGCCTATACTAGACAAGTATGATCAGGGGCGTAGATTTTTTATTTTTGTAGAATATAGAATATAGAATTTTCTGTGCGCAGGTCTGTCGACCTCTATGCACAGATCATGATTCAACTGGTCATTGTGACATCTTGAAGGAGTGTGGACTTGTGCTGGCCTGGTGTATTTACAAATGTACACTATATACATGTATTTACAGAGGTTGTCCTGGGGGAGGCTAGCCGCTGCCGCTGCTGCCAAATATTTACAAAGGGATTTTAATATCCTATAGGATAGATCTGACCTAGATTCTATATCAAACTGATTCCACATAAATAGACTAGCACCTATGGGAAAGGCCGCTGCCAAGTATTAATAATTTGAAAATTCTAGGGGGGGCCGGGGTGTAATCATATGATCATCCCCCCTAGGTTCATCCCCCCTCATCCCCCCAGGATCTACGCCCCTGAAGTTACTGTATGATTTGACTGCAGCTGATCATATATTCGTGAAGTTCAGTCAGTTCGGTCCATAATTATGTGGACTCACAGGCACAAACAATCTATGTTTTGTGTGATATGTTTCACTCCACTGACCATTCTTATGCCACCTCTCTGTTTCTGTCTGTGGTGGACTATGCAGACCTGATGCCCTTGGAAGTTGATTCTCTTTTGATAGTTGGCCGAAATATCAACCATGGTTGTGATATTAGCGAGGCTTAAAGTCCTGATTCTAAAGATCTGAATTTTACTCTCATCTCGAGTCGAGCAGTGCATGACCCATTGTGGCTGGGTTTGTCGTGTGCATATCTGCGGCACTGTCCGTATAGCACACGGTGGCCGCAGCTCTGGTTGCTCTGAATGCAATATGATGAGACATTCTGACAGAGGCTGTTATGCCAAAAATAGAATTTGGGCTTGCCAAACATTGGGATTGGTACTTGTAAGCAAAAAGCACATTAATCTATGTAGGTCTATAAGTTTTAGACATTGGATTGTTTTAATTGGATAACTGAGTTGTATCTTTAGAGTTTATGGCTGAGATTTCTCGGCTCTTGGCCGATTCTATCACATAACTTTAAAGAAAGTAGGCTTAACTATACAGACTATTATATTGACCTTGAAATCTATAAGATGCTAGGTTGACTTGAACACTGCTTTCAAGTGCATGACATTTGGAAGTGAGGTAACTGGTTGTAAGAGTACTAAAGGGATGGCTTAGTATCTTTGCTCGGCCTGATTAGGGCTAACAAATTTGCAGCGATTGACCGCAGCCCAGTGAACACAGGCCTGCAAGGTCCTTGGAGTGTCCTGCCCTGTGTTCAGTGGACATTATCATTGTGATGAAGATGGATGGGTGAGGAAGCGGGGGCCGGTCTGTCAGGGTTGGCCAAGGAGTTGACCCCGCAGTCAGCGTCCGTCCATCCCTGCTCCGGCCATCAGTGGCAAGGCTGCGGACTCCAGATCAAAGCAAGCACAGGACTCAGAGAGGACTCGAAGAAGGCCCTTTGTCCTGCCCAGGTCATTCATCATGCACGCCACCTAGCGAATAGACACCTGTAACAGAGCTGCTGCCACAAGTGCTGCCCTCTGGGGACCTGCCAATTCCTCAAGAGCACAGAGGTCTTTCTAGTCTCCCCCTGCCCTGCTCTGGGCCTGATCTGTTCTGCTCCATTCGATCTCGTGGGCAGATAAGGGGCAAATGTCATTGTCTTTATCTAACCCCCTGAGTCCCAGGATGGCCGTCTTATCCCTTCTTTTGGTGGCCACAAAAGGACCTGTCTACTGGTCCTGCCTGATACGTCAGACCTCAGCTTGCCTGGTGATTTGCACAACCTTGCAAACACACATCTGAGGCCCGGGTCCTTTTCTTCAGCCTCGTCTTGATTAGGGGCTGCCATGCTGGGCTGGCCAAGTGACGGGGGCAAGGCAGCTGAGATGAGCTAGATGCCTAGTAGATGGCTTCTGATCTCAGCATCTCGAGGTCCGTGTGTTAGGGACAGGAAGGCTGCAGGGTCTTGTGTGTCATAGACAGTGTCAGCCAGTTGTAGTAATTCTGTCACAACAAATCTCTCCTGTATGTAGTTTTGGACACTTGTAGGACAATGTGGGCAAAAAAAATGACATGACAGAACTTGCCAAAATGAACCTTGGTTGCAAGCTTCCATGGAAAATCCTTTTGAATACAAGCTATACCAACTTTGTGTAAATGTGCTCTGCGGAGTTGAAAGTAGCAAATGAAGTTTAGACATCAATTGCAGCCCAAGTAGGCCCATAAAGCAATGTTTATTAACTTATTACAAATGTCAGTGTATTGTTAGCATCATTTGTTTGCATTCAGTATCTCAACTGCTCTCGATCTTGTCATGTCCGGCTGCTCTTCTGATACATTTCTGAGTCTATGTCACAAGTTTTGTCTATCATATTCTTTCATTCTCCTCCACCAGTTTTACAACAGCCAATCTTGAATTGAAAATTAATTTTAAATTATGCGTGCCCCACGACTTTCAACCGTCTGGTTCTAGTTTAATCGTCTTCCTTTTTTTCTTCAGTAAATGTGTTGGGAGTACCCACTGCTTGCTTCACATCTAGGCACTAGTAATAATTGTGACACACAAAAAAGGACCCAACTCTTGCGATTAATCACCGGGTCAATGACCTCCCAGCCCCCCTGGCGGAAAGGACAAAAATGTCCATTAAGCTGTGCAGGGCATTTTTCCAAGTGACAATCCGGCCCTGCCCAAAAAGCCATGATGTCCTAATGATCCGACAAGTAAGCCAGAAAAATGTTAGAACCCTGACTGCTTCTTTCCTATTAAAATTTGTCAGTGTCAGTCTCATAAAACATAAAGGCATAAGACATGATTGTGTAGGAAAAAGTTTATCATGCATTAACAGATTAATGTTTGTAATCTCAGATAATCTGCTGCCCTCTTTGACACAAAAAGATAGTCCAGGAAAGATATATTTTTACGAAATGTTGCATGAGCAGATGAGGTGAATGACAAGAGATAATATTTCAGTGATCTAAGGCATCCTCATGCAGGCTTATCCACTTTTTGTCCTTGATTAGTTTTGCAGTTGTCAGTCTTGTTGTACCTTTTGCTTGTTACACGACCTTTAGATTAAAACGTCTTATGACGAGTTATTTAAGTCTAACATTATTCCAGTACTTTTTTTTCCAAAAAGGAATATTCTAAGAAATTTCAAGTGAACTCACATGCAGAGAAAGTCGATCTCTGCATTGTACTCTTCCAAACTTGCAATCAATCAAACAGATTTCGATTTGTTTGTGTTGTAACCAACGTTTATTAACTTTTATGCACCGCTTCATCCCATTAGTCACAATTACTTGTGTTACACTGTGGGTAATTTGTATAAGTGCATTGTATTCAATCTTTCATCTTTTGACCTTCTGAGCTTCTCAAGGTCATATCTGGAGGTCAAGGTCAAATCCCAAGCTCAAGGTACTTCAAGGTCACGCTGACCTTATTGTAGTGTTGTCTTTGGACTCATTGACCGGAATGATGCATTACATCCATACATTACTCAAGTATTATGCATGAAGCATTGCATGGAACATTGCATGGAGCACTTGCATTGAGCACTTGCATGGGGCGTGGCATGAAGGTATTGCATCGGTTGGATGCAAGGATTGTTCAACTTTGTAGAAGAAAGCACCGAGACAAGGCGTTGTGCAAACAGTGCAATGTATTGGGGCATTGACCGCATTGTACTCTGATAGCTGTATCTACTGGGGCATAAGTATTGGTGACCTTGGCTTTAAACTTGTGACCTTGACTCAGTTGGCCTTGGCCTTGGTTGTGACCTTGGCTGTCCTTGAGGAGTCAAAGAGGACAAACCCAGAATCAGGAGGGCATGGTCTCGATAAAAAGGACAGTGTAATTATGGAATGTACACCTCAGCAGGGCCCAGGACCTGGTCTGAGAGTGATCGTAATTTGCCAAGGTCAGGAGCTGGATCAGAGACACAGGAGTTGCTCAGAGTGATCCATCATCATTTTAGGACACCCCTCCCCTGCCCTCAGTAGTCTCTTGTCTTGACTGCTGACTTGAGGGACACTTGGCTGCATCTATTGAGATGAAATTTGAAAACAGGGCATAATAGCTGGGCTGAGATGAAGGGATGGGGAGGGGGGTTCTGCCATGTCATCTAATTGTATGCAATGCTGGGTCATTTGAGCAGCTCGAATTGAGCTCATGTCCAGGGGACCTGTCAGGGGTTGAGGGCTTGGGCAGATGAGTCCTGGGCATGGTTAGGAACCCATTGGTGCTCTTGGGGCAGTGATCAGGGCAGTGATCAGCCCAGGATCTTTGGATGCCAGATGAAAAGACCCGAGGTTGCCCCCAGCTACGAATTAGGGGCAGCAGTGGGCAGGTGGTGTCATTGACATACTGACATATGATTTATGGGGGGAGGGGGCCAGCAGGAGTCATCGATCAAACGCTGATCCCTCGGACAGCTCCTTGCCAGCTCCTTCTGCCCTTAATAAGTTGGCCAGCTTAAGGCAAACACAATCACTTGCCCCTCGCTGCCCCAAAGACCCTTCGATCCCTTGGCCCAGTGGCACTGCACGTCAAGCTCAAGGGTCTTCTTAAACTGCATGTGCACTCTTGGACAGTGGACACACTAAAGTAATGTTGTGTGCTCTGGGTGTTGCATGGACATGGAATTTTCATAGCTTGCGACAATTTCGTCCAAGTTGACCAGTGCCTGAACTTCCTGGATCAATTTAAGTGAATTGTTTAAGAGAAATTGACTTGGTAGAATAATATTTTAAAATTAAGTGAGGCAAACAATCCACCATCGTTTACTGCAACTCATAGGAAGTTTCCCCGGCCTGTATTACTCTTAGTCAAGCAAGTTGGAAGATCAAATCGTGCACTATAGCTTTGGACCACCACCTGCATGAGGAAGATTTGAAGTGTAGGGTGAGGTCTAAGAATTTTAAAGAAATAAAATGATAAATGTTTTTGCTGACTTCACTTATGATGAAGCTACTGAAGCAGTTGAAATACATTCCCTCCTTTCATAAATATATACCTTGCAGCTTGATGCAGTACTTCAAGTGGTGGCAAGATGTATCTTATCTAAAGGTCAGAGCTTGACCTTGTGACCCAGAAAAAAGGTCATGTCAGAGGTCATGTGCGGGTCACCTCAAAAATGGACGTCAGGGCTCATTTCGATTGGCCAATGGCAGGGTCATTATTCATCTAATTACATTTCCACAAGGCCAAAGGAAATACTATATGTACTGGTCTCAGCTGGCCCTTGGCTGCCAGAGATAGAGAGTTTATCCTTGGCGTAAAAATAGTCATAGGCCTAAGTCATCCCCATAGGTCTACAAGTTTTGTCCTACAGTTTCTGTTTGGGTGAATCTTTGCCTAAAACAAAGTTGTCTTTTTAACTTTTCAATCAACTTCACTTTTCAGTGTCTGTTTACAGAAATTTGGAATTTCTGTGAAGTGTAACTGTTGTTTGAGGTATGTTTCGAAATTTTTGCTTTTCTGTGAGCTACTGTATGTGTCTATCAGTTCTACTATAATGTTACCCGCATAACTCCTTTGAGCCTACCCCTATACGAATGCTCATTTGAGCCATTTATCTGGTTCATTTGAAAATCACTGTCATCCTAAATGCTAAGTCTTTGACATGCACTTTATCATATAATTATGTGGATATAGCAGGGTATTTGGGGTCAAAAGAGGCCCACTTGTTTGGTCTGGCTCTGATTTATGATTTGGAATGCCTAGTTTTCGTCGCAAAATAATTTTTCAACTTTGAGAGACCCTGATTGGTCTGATGAACTAAATTGATACACTTTTTCCAAAAATGCATGCTTACTCAATGCCCATCATCATCCCTACATAAAAAGATCTTATAACATGTCATATGTCATACTAAGTTTTATTTTGAAACACTTTGATTTATTTGAAGACAATGTCTTTGTATATAATTTTCTTGTGCATTTTGTTATCAAACATTCCATAAGCTCTTCACAGAATTTAGCATCTCAGGAAGGTGTCAGTGATCTACAAACACTAGACTTTGCTGCCCCCTTGTGTATGAAATATGCACTAACTAATTGGCCCACTCAAGAGCGTGTGACTGCGTGAGTTGAAAAAATAACTGAAGAAAGTTTGTATGTTATAACGGCAGAATAGAATCAAATTGATTTTGGTGACATCTTGAATCAAATTTGAGAAATAATATGTAAATGGCACTGCCATGAAATTCGCGCCGCATTGTCATAGAACTACAGCACTATCTTCAACTTTCCATGCAGAAGTCTGAAGGCCAATTTATCTTTTTAAAGGACCAGGAAAATGGCCTGATAGATAGAATAGATAGATAAGATCAGATCTACAGATAAGATTAGATAAATAGATAGATAAATAAATAAATAAATAGGTAGATAGATAGATAGACAGATTGCACTGACAGCTGTGTAATTCAAATCTGTGTTAAATTTGGATCTATAAATTTGGATCTATTATGTTAAATTGTTGATGTTACATAACTGATATCAATAAAACCATAGCTATTCAGAGATGACTGTTTACCATTAGACTGTTACATAATTTGTTGATAGTTAATGAAGATTATGTAACCTTTTAAAAGTGTTGTTACGATGTCTTACTTGGTTAGCCATTTAAGTCATTAACTTTTGTGTTGACTTTATTAAAATTTTCAGACACTTGTTACAGTCAGGGGTACGGAAATAATTATTTCCAATGTTCATATATACACGTTGATTTAAATCCCTGAAATATGTCATTGGAGGTTGTTTAAAGACAAGACCGAAATTTTAAAGCTATTTTGGAAGATATTTGAGGTATTTTAATTATTTACCAAACTAAACTCTGACTAAACTACTAGCTCAACTTTTATGGCAACTACAGGCACTTCCTGTTTAGGCAGTCACTGTAGACAGGAGCACCACACAGAATGAGCTGTCCTTGTGCTAAGTGAGCTTCGCTCATGGCTGCCTTCGGCAGCCATTAGCTGCGCTCATATTATCTTGAAATTACTTGATAAATTTAAAGACTTGATAAAAACAGAAAAAAAGAAGAAGTTGAGATCACTTGTTTACTACCTGGATCACTGGCCATCAGTCTGTTTCCATTTAATGCTGAAGACAAGTACTTAAAAGTGAA
Source organism: Platynereis dumerilii (assembly GCA_026936325.1). Taxonomy (NCBI): domain Eukaryota; kingdom Metazoa; phylum Annelida; class Polychaeta; order Phyllodocida; family Nereididae; genus Platynereis; species Platynereis dumerilii. The sequence continues at coordinate 40,008,655 of JAPTHN010000001.1, forward strand.
AAAAAAAAACTACCAAGTTCTATATTTAACTTTTGAGAAGAAGTCCACACCGTAAAATTTGAAATTTCTTGTCAGCTCAAATGTTTCAGTCAGATGGTTGCACAATTCCTTTGAGCTGACATAGTTGTTGTTTTAAGTCATGAACTCAAAACAACAAGCTGTGCCAGCTCAAAGGAATTGTGCAGCCATCTCCCTCAATCATTTGAGCCGACTCAAAATTTCAAATTTTACAATGTGGAAGAAGAAAGAGAAGGATTAAATTTGTCTCTTCGTTGATAGACAGGTAGATAGATAGACAAATAGATATAATAGATAGACAGATTGGCCTAGTTAATTCTATATGGACTAGCTTTAATTGCTTGATTGTTGGCTTGTTTGATTGAGTGATTTCGAAATTTAATAAATTAAGTTCGTTTGAAGCCCTCTCCCCTTCTCTTCTTTTGAACAAATGTTGGTGCAGATTGCACTTTTGAATATAATCAACTTTTATTAATCATGTCTTTCCCTGGTCAGTGACGGATCAAAGTTGTGGAAAGAGTGGTGATCCATCTTGGACGCCCCCTGTCTGCGAGGACACGCAATTGTAATGAAAGCCTATTGTTGGTGGCGCCCCTCTCGGTCACAGCCAGTCACAGGAAGTGAGGGGCGCTAACTAATGAAGGCCAATCGCTGAGAGTCATTAGTCAGCTTAATTGGTGACGCAGCCGGAACGCTGCACGTCACACAGGACGCAACGAGGACAACGTAAAATGCACCGTCATGACGTCATAGACGTGTAAGAGTCACGTGGGGACAAGGGCCTTGGGACCTCTCTGCCCCTTGGACCTTGTTGGACCCCCGCTGGGCCCTGGATCGTGCAATGGCATCAATGAAGCTTCGCTGCATCCCGATGACCGCCTGATTTTCCCCTGATTGTCCGTGGCCCTCCATGAAGCAAACTGGACAACGTGGCCCCTCATCCCCTCTCCCAATATCCATTTATAACATTGCGTGTCTCATTAACGAACCATTCAAATCATGTGCCTCTCTCGCCGACTGTCACTCTGGCATTTGCACTGTGTCCTCAGTGGTCCTCACTGGGATTAGCAAGGCATTGTACTTTGACTCATTTTGCAGATAGTGAAATTGGGATCTCATTGAGGGGTTACGTGGCAGGTTCATAGGAAGTTCATTTGGCGCTGAGATCAGTCAGATACAGTTTTGTAAGCTCTCAGATAGGCCTGTATAGACCTTCTTCTATACATTAGTTGAAAGTGAACATTTTCCCAAGATTTCTTGCAGATACATTGCCTGAAAACTGTTCAGGTAGTTTGTGAAAGTATAACTGCTCCAGTAGAAACCCCTGACCTTCAGAGATGACACCGACTGTCATAACCATTACCCATGTTAAAGGTGTGTAAAATCAGAAATCAGATAATCTCGTGGCAGCAAATTATTGACTAGTTTTCCTTGCTCATTGACTGACATTGGTTTACAGGGCTGACCTTGAGATACAGTCCACACACAGATGCCAAGTGGAAGACCTTTGGTCAGCATGGTCAGTGCCTTGTGCCCCCAGAATAGCCTGACCCTCGCCCTCTGACCACTCTTGACCACTCTTGCCCAGTGAACATTTCATAACTGGATGGGCAGTCCATCAGTTATTTTGACAGAGGAATCTCTGCTCATGAAAATAGAGCATTACTACTGCATTAGCAAAGGCAGTGGTGTTGCCAAAGGGGCAGTGGTATGGCCCATACATATTGTGTACATATTGTGAATGTCCCGCAGAAACCAGCAGCACCTGTTAGCAAGGTTGAAGGGCTGAGATCAGGAGATCAAGAGAGGGCTAAAGGTAGGTTAAAAAGGGCCCGGAAGAGGACCCAGGAGGGCAATATGGGGTAGAAAGGTTGGGAGGTCACAAGGCCGGACCTTGGAGATTGCGACCTTGACCTTTTTCAGTGATCTGTGGTGTTTGTCATGATGGTTTAGGCTCACCTGAGAAGCAGAAGGTGACCTCAATCTTTGAGGGCAAAATATGAGGGTGAGAGGTTGAAAGGGTTACTGACCACCCCGATACAAAAACAGCAGGGCCACAGAAAACCCCACACCTATATTACAAGCCACCACTGGGTATGTGGAGGGTAATATCAAGAGTTAAAGAGTCAAGCAGAAGTTCAAGCAGTGCCTCAAACTGGGAATCCAGTGGGATTCAAACTGAGAAGGTGTTGGGTGGAAAGACAGTGTTAGCATGGGTCACATATGGCTGCCCTGTGGAACACCCTGTGAGACAAACACCATTGCAAGAAACACTCCATCTCCTGCCTCCCTAAGCATCTCCTGCTTCTTGCCTGCATCATCCCAACACATGTTTGATCCAATATCAAGATCACACACACTGATGCACCCTGATCCCTGGTTGGGTGACTGGCAGAGGTGTCCCCGGGTTGACCACGCCCTGACCCCCGGAGACCCCCGACTGGCCGCCTAAGATCTCACCCGAAGACCCTCCACGAACTTCCCCTCTTGAAGGTTTCTCCAGGAGTTCTCCCATAGCAGGACCCCCACACCTCCTGCTGCTTCTGAGCTTCTTCTGAGCTGCTTCATAACTCTCCACTTATCTTTACTCATCACTTTGTGAGGTATTTCTTAACCCTTACAACTCACACGCCACCTGTGGGCTGCCCTCGTTCTGAACTCTGCTCCCACTTTTTAGCTCTTTTTCAGCTCTCACTTGGTCTATGCTCATTCCCTTGCTCCGAGTAACTCGTTTGGCAAACTTTTGCCGATTCCTGACTGAGCGTTCCTGGCTGTTAGCTTTTGAAGATGCACCAGACCACAACTGGAGGCCCCAGGAACCAAAGAAAACAATCATCTTCGCAATTCCCAAGCCATTCATCACTGTCCCACCTAAAACATGTTAACAGACGTCTTCACACAATCATGTGCTTTTCATTTAACACAAAACACACTCACTTCACACTTTGCTCCATTTTCCATCTAACATACATCTCTGTGAGACTCCTGTCATGAATCATCATCCAAAGATGCAAAGTGTTGCTCCTTTGAGCCAATTAAAATGTGAACAACAATCTTCCAACTTGCAAGACATGAAGGCATTGGCAGGTCTGTCTCGCAGCATCTTTTGGTCTCAGTGACTTTGATGTTTCTTAATTGAACAGCCCATGTCAAAAGATCACCTGCAAAATCCAGGGAGGTCTGCCAATGACTTTCAGTTTTGTTTAATTGGAGGTGTCACAGTCATGTAGGTCTATGAAGAAATGAAGTCTTTTGAAGATATTGGCACAAAAAGGGTCAGAGATCTTTTAATGTCAAATAAGTCTGAAATTGCACTAAATGAACCAGCATGACAAAGCCCAATATAGTAATGTGCTGCTATAGTCTGCCAATTACCCTCATCCTGATCATTAATTTCAGAGTCACATCTTTTGTGGTGAATTTTTCTAAAGAGCAAAGGATCACTGCTTTTGAATCGATCGGTGTTTGGGTTGATTCCAATTGCTAACCCCCCCCCCTCTAAAAAATGAATTGAAAAAAAAAGTGTCAAGTCATAAACCTATTGCTTTGTACTGTAATCGTGCAAATGAGCAATCATCATCACTCAGTTGCAACATGAAAATGCAATATCATTGCTTGTATAATATGGTTATATTTTCTCTACAGTTTCTAGATTTGGGAGGGGTTGATCCAAGCTCATCTGTGGAGGGAAAAGAAGGATGGAGAAACAGACAAATGTAGGAAAGACAAACTAGAGGCTGAATTGGGGAGTATAAAAAGGGTGAAACGAACATGATGGGAGAAATAAGAGGCAGTCCTGGGGCTTTTAGGGGAGAGAACTGAGCAAGTTTAAGGCTGGGATAGGCACAGAGCTGCGGCTGCTTTAAGAGGCCATTAATTTGCAGAGAAAGAAAGAGAGAGAAGCTGAGAGAAAGAAAGATATTGCTGCAGCATCTTGAGACCTCCGGGGCCATGTGCCATTAGTGGGGTGCTGCCATGCCACTGCCACTGCCAATGGCAGAGGAGAGACAGAGCAAGGAGAGACAATGGCAAGAAATGGCAGAAGAAGTGGCAGGCAACTGAGGCAAGGCAATGGCAAAGCTAGCCTTAGCTAGGGACCTGGGGGAGAAGGGGCACATGCCTCAGCATCTCGACTTGCAGCTCTGCTCTACAGTTGCTGTTCAGCTTCATTTTCTGTGGCCCTTCTTTCAATTGGAACATTTCAGTAATGGGGGCTATGGTGCATTGGACTGTTCAAGTGTCTTGTCACAATGTCATACCTCTGCACTCAGTCTGCTGCCTGTGTGGTTGGAGACTGCGGTTCAATGTGGTTCATGCATGCAGCATTATAGACTTGCAGTTTGCAGGTGACATGCCATACAGCCCACGTCCTCACAGCAGCCAGAGTTGCCTCAGAGACCTGTATGCTCAACACAATATGTCAAGGAGCTCACAAGCCAGGAGATGTGACTGCCACTGCCACGCACCTTTCTGATTTCATTAGGCAAAAAGCCTGTACTGTGGCCTGGCTCATCAATTCCTGGAAGGCTGCTCACTTGAGCTGCTTGCTGGCAAAAATGCTGTGTGGCCCATGACATGTCCTAATGATCAGAGTGTATGACAATGCATTCTAGAATCTAGATAGTGCATTTACTATAGCTTTACATTTGTTATCCTTATTATAAGGCCTCACATAAATACAAAGACACAGAGATCTGTTTCAAGAAATATGAACCTTATAGACAATACACTAGATAGGTTCTATAGAAGTTTTCCATGGTCTCAGGTCATCTTGTTGTGAGGCACTATGCTGCTGCTGCTGCTGCTACTGATGATGATGCTCCTTGCCATGGCCATCAGGTGGGGGGGGGGCAAGGGGGCTGGCCAGCTACTTACATATTCTCAAACATGGGGTGCTCTTGTGATTATGCAAATATCTAGAACTACATGGACTATTTTCTTGTGCGTAGACAAGCCAGTTGGCACAGGAGTGCTGAGGTTGACCCATGGGGAACGTATGTCACCCTGGCCCCGCCCATAGATCCCTGGCCCCACCCTTGCCAGCCCGCTTCACCCCTGCTGCCCTCTACGCCAACTCTGGGCAACTCCGGCCATTCTCCAGTCTTCAGCTTCACCAATGCTTTTAGCAGCTTTTGCCAACTCCAGCTCAGCTCCAACTTGCTCTGCCTATTCTCAGCAACGCAAAATCTGAGCAGATCACTTCACTTCAAACTTTTTACATTCCCCCATAATCGCTTCAATTCATCATTAAATTTGAACAAATTTCAACAAATCTGATCCCCATCCATTGATCTGACCCCAAGATCACCTGGGAGTCAAGTTCATTTCTGCCTGATTCAGCTGCCCTCTGCGTCTTGTTCTGAGACATTATCTCGACATTAAATTTTGTTTAAAAAGGGCCTCTAACCATTGCTTGAGAACTTGTTTTTGATACTTATAGCATAAATTCATTGATTTTGATATATTTGATAAAACTTTTTTATTATGACCTGAAATTACTTCATTCGTGAGTAGATCTTTTGTATCATTGTGTCAGTTCACTTCAACTGCCTGGCCAATGTATACAATACAGTGCTGTGTTCTGCCTTATGAATTGGTGTATGTATTGTTATGCCGACAGATACCTACGTTTTACAAAAAGTGGAACATTTTAGAATTAATTGATTTCAGCGAAATGGTTACTGTTTTTCTTCCTTTTATATTCTGGTATCAGATGTTTATTGTTTAGGCCCTACGTCTCTTTTCAGTTTAACAAATAATTACACAAATTTGCTGTCGAGTCTACCACGTATAACAGCATTACATTCACAGACTGCTTCCACTCTCAACTCAGGTAAAACAGATCTGCTCTGTACCTGTTGAATCTGAAGATTCACTTAAATGATTAAAATTGATATTGACGCGATAAACAGTTTAAATGTCTCATTGATAAATTTAATTAGGCAGAAAAAGTGCTCTTTAAGCCTTCACAAAATGCAGTGTTGCAATGTTGGTTGAGAGAAGTTGGAACCTCCCGCTAGGCGCGCCACCAGTACCACTTCTATCACAGAACTCGATTCGTTAGTTGGTTCAGAACTTTCTTGCTGACTTATTTTCTTGAAAGAAAATGCTCTTTGTTTTATGAATATTAGTGTTTTAATATGACCTGCGAACAAGGCCCATAATTATAATAAGCACTTTAAAATATGCACGGAGGTACATGTGTAAAAATGTGAAGTTCTTAGGTCAAAAATGTGTTCTTGAAAAAAAAGTGGATGAAGCAAAGTGACCCAGTAATGATAATCAAATCACCGTTTATTTCATTCGGCTTGAGAAGTTGCATTTTGCATGTCAGATTGCTGTGATTCATGATATCAAACCAATATGATAGGGTATTTTAAGGTCAATCGTGATTGACCAGATAGATAGATAGATAGATAGATAGATAGATAGATAGATAGATAGATAGATAGATAGATAGATAGATAGATAGATAGATCCATTAGACAGAGATACAATATAGGCAGAAATGAAGCAAGATAGAGATAGAGATTTTTGTAAAATCAACTAGGCTACAAGAAAACCACAATGCAAACTCATTTTGCTCAAAAACTGTTTTCACAGACAACCAAAAAGGTTTGAAAATGAAGCAAAAACCCCTGAGAACGACCACAGAGCCCTTTAAGCTGGCTTGAGAGGCTTGTGGCATGGTTAGAGCGAAGCCACAGCAATTAGGGCACAAGTGAATGAGGGTTTTTGGATTGGGGTTGGGGGTACCACAAAGCCACAGTTTTTAGGGCAATGGGCCACGTCTCACGCATTGCCTGATTTGACGTAATAGCAACCTGTGACTCACTCAGCCTCACTTTGACATAACCAGCCTCACTCTGGCCTCACCCTGTCACCATGGCAATTGAAAGGAATCAAGGCCAATCAGCCGGGATGCAATGCTATCCAATCTTTTGCATCATAATCACAACTAATCCTGCTCTGTGCACCGAGCAGTCCTGACCTACAATCGTCCACTGCATAACACAGGGGTACTTTGAGGTTTGGGGTTTAGTTGCAAGAAATCAAGCTGCAGTCTGACTGCTTCTTTCAAGTTGCTGTCATTTGGCTTTCATCTTCTAAGAGCTAGCAGCTTTCTAATTTCACAAATTACAAATCTCAGTTATTTGAGAAAGTAATTTACTCGGATCAGTGTTACGTAGTGTTTGATTTGAAAGTATCATGGCTTCATGACATGTGTGCGTAACATGTCAACAACTTCAAGGAAATACTGAACCCAAGATTAAAGAAAACCTATTATGACCCAACTATAATACAAAGATTAGGTTATTTACAAATGACACAACATCACGAACATGTAACAGGAAAGGTATTAAATAGTACATTTGATTATCTGATTCTTGGTTAGAACTGTCAGAGTCTTCAATTTTTGATCATCAGTTGATCCATCTCTTTGAGCTACTTTGATAAATGTGCTGAAGACTGGGGATAGATCTATGACGATTGAGGTTGACTTTTTCACTGACTCTGCAAGTCTATAAGCCTATTCTGCTAAGTGAGCATATAACTTAATTACTGACCAATAGTTTGTCAGACAAACTGGCCCTAACTATGCAACTTATTCTGACAGAAACAGAATAAGATATGTGTTTGGTTAACTAGACAAAATATAACCTTTACTCTACATTTCAGTTATATAGTTGCTCCCCGAATGACAAGTTTAGTCAAAATACAATTAACTGGTCACTTTGATCTTATAATTTCCAGAATTACACACAGATGAATGAAATGCACTGTATTTTGGAGTTCTCTGTCTCCTTCGAGTTACAGGCACCTTTGCTATAATTAGTCTCAACAGGTGACTCCAGTTTTGAACTTTTAAAATGGAAAGCTTGTCAAAACATGTAATCTATCATTTATTAATTAAACAGCGTTACCTTTTTGACCACAATTCAGACCGATTTACCTCCTGATAGGGGCAGATAGGTGGCACCCTTTGGTCAAGAAAGTGATCAGGTAAAGTAATCAGGCTGGGATATAACATGTACACTGTAAATTTTGAAATTTTGAGTTAGCTCAAATGATTGAGTGAGATGGTTGCACAATTTGTTTGAGCCATGATAGCTTGCTGTTTTGAGTTATGATAATCTTTATGTTGTTATAACTTGCAAACAACAAGCTGTCTTGGCTCAAAGGAATTGTGCAACCATCTCACTCAATCAATTAAGCTAACTCAAAATTCAAAATTTACAGTGTAGGCTACATTGTAGCTACATATTTCTCCATTCATTGTTCCAAGCTTGTGTTCGTACATGCAGATGGCAGAACCAGTTCAGTGAATTAAATGAGTGGATCATGAATACTTATCAGACAATAACGAGAGCCATGATAATATTCAACGTAATTCCCAGATCGACGGTGGTCGTGTGGTTTACACTTTATGCTCGGGATGGAGGAAGGTGTGACCCTGTTGCAGGAACTTGCCAGGAAGTCCTTGGGAGGCAGACATGAGCAGGAAGACAAGTCTCGGAGCAGAGGGAGCTGAAAGGGAGCTGAAAGGGAGCTGAAAGGGAGCTGAAAGGCCTTAACTCATTTGTCTCCCTTTTGGAGGCAATGTCCGGAAAAAGTTTACAACTCGAGCAAGTCAATTGAGTGGATTCATTCTTGTCACGCTCCTCTCGCCCATTCTCGCAGCTGTCGAGAGTTGACATGGAGCAAGGTGAGACCAGTAAATCCTGGGTAGAGGAAAGCAGGAGGGCTGGGGTTGCTATCCAGGGGCCAAGTGAGGGGAGTGGGCTCAGTAGAAAGGGCTTGATATGGGATGGAACAATCTCATGGAGTCTCTGGTTGTCCCACAACCACTTTAGCTTGGATGCCACTGGGTAGAGAGGTGACTGAGGTATGGAGAGAACAGAAGAGAGGTGCCCTAAGTTCACACCAAGTTCGTGCCTCCCAGTTGTATAATTGAGAGTCTCACTAACTGTTGGAATAGCAAATGAACCCTGGAAGCCATCCACTTGCCTTCAGCCCCACTCAGAGCACTGACAGAGCAGACTGAACTGAGTGAGAGGGCTATTTAGTCCATTTGGGCTGTTGCTGAATGTGTGATTCATTAACCAGGCTATTTTCCTGCAACTCCCAATAAGTTCCAACAAGTTCTGCAGTTAAAGAGAGTCGTGAACTGTTTCGGGCAAATGATCCTGCCTGAGTGTTTTCTGGGCCCCTGACAAATTGGGGTCCAGTGATCACCTCCCAGTCACAGTGAGACACTCACATTTGCACAGAGCAGTAATTGGGGAGTTGTATCGTTACCAGAAGGGGCCAGGGGGTATCCAGTGTAGTACTCATTGAGTTGTGGTCTCACCTCTCAGCTTGGCTTGCCTGGCTTTCTTTGGGGTCCCAGGTTAAGAGACTTTCTGGGGAATGACAGGTTGCTCTCAATCATGGAGAGTACTCTTGTTGCACTGCATGGCAGTAAATCACATCCCCTAGTTCCCCACACAATCGACATTTTCCACATCCCCCCAACCAACAAAGTGCAGTTTTAAAGTTTTTAACTGTGGAGAAGTTTGAGAACCAGGTGAACCCTATTTTTGTAACATGAATTAGCAATGTCAAATGCAGATGAAACATAACTGATGCAGTTAGAATTTGGAATCACCTATTTCCATCGGCTCCCTCAACGTGTGATGTTTTGATTATTTTGTCTTTGGTATTATGTCAAGTTGCAGCCTAATGGTGAGATGACCACACAGCTCTAAATTACTCTGGAAATTAGATTTACCTTGAGTATCGGATTTGACTCACCTTCAATTCACAGATTGTCTCACTTTTTGGTCTGCAGAATGACATAATTGTTTGCATACTATTGAGTTTGAAAATGCGACTTGTTTTTTAGTTTGGAATGTAACATACTTTGAATGTTCCTTATTCCTAATTGAGAAGATTTGATGTCTGAATCAGTGTTGACTGATATTTGATGGTACAGAACAACAATAATTATTTTCCAAAATTTTTGAAAGACATGTTTATTGACTGTTTCAAACAATAATTTTATCATTTGAAATGGTTAATTGAAAAAAAAATCTAACTAAACATACCAGTTGCAGCAGTGTGGATAACAGCCTTGATTGATGCCAGCAGCATTTAGATGTAATTGACATCTTGGAAATGTTTCAGAAGATGACACTGGGTGATCGACATACAATTTTGCAGCAAAAACTTCAGCGATCTGCAAATAATAAAACATTTGTGAAAGTCATTCTGTGCTTACCGTAGAATGCATGAGATATATTTATTTGACAGAGAAAATCATTGCATTAAATAAAACAAGAATGATTCTTTAGTTATGTCGAATTAGTTACGTCGAATCATAAATAAACTTTATTTGATTTTACATACACATTCATATCTAGTCTCTCATGAGGTATCACATCCAGTTAATAATGCAACCAGCAGTAATCTCAAATTAATTTTTACATTGATATAACTACCACTCACCACTGCCTTTGTAGAGTACAGCAGAAGTGCAATTTGAAGGGCTTAGATTTGGGCAATATTATTGTATCAGTATTATAAAATGGCATACATACCAGCCCATCCATGATGTCTGATTGAGTTCTATTTTTGCAAAGCAATACCTTAATTAAATTTAAAGCTGATTACTAGCCTTAAGCCCGACCTGGATAAGTGTTGTAGCATGTTGGTTCAAGCTGTGATTGCCATCACTATAAAATATTCAACAAAAGAGGATAGAGACACTTCAACCAAAAACAATTCTTTGATATTTTGATCAACTTGAGCATACAGATTCAAACAATCTTCATGATTTGATCCAATTTATACAATTATTGTCTGAAATGCAAGGCCAAGGACTCTTCTGTATACTACAAGTTGAATTATATTTATTGATAAAAATATTTTTTATATATTTTTTGTAACCATCTATACTATGTGTATAAATCTTTTGCCTAACAGGTAATTCAATGTTATTAAAAACCTTAGGAAATCTAAAAGATATGCTATGTCTTGCAAATTCATGGCTCACGGAAGGCAGGCGAAAGGTATTAAATTGCCGGTGGCATTACTGGTAATTCTAGAGGTGCTGGACAACATATGCTTTAAGAAATAGTCAGGTAACAATTCATTTTCAAATTTGTAACAAAACTTCAGCTCATGCAGTGCACATAGGTCACTCATTTTAAGAATATTTAATTTTTTGAAAAGTGGGTCAGTGTGAGAATTATATCTACTGTTGGTAATTGTCCTAACTGCACTTTTTTGAAGCTTCCATAAGTTACTTTGTTGCCTTCCCCAAATGATATTCCCGTAATTTAAGTGTGGTGATATGAGAGCATTATATATATCTAGCAAGGCTTTTAAAGGTATGGTCCTTTTCAGTTTTTTCATAACGCCAAGTGTTTTTGAAATTTTTTTACCAATCATGTCTGTATGAGCTTTCCACTTTAGATTATTTTGTAAAATTATGCCAAGGAATTTAAATTCGTTGACAAATTCAATTTTGGTATTGTTAATAAATAGTTCTGGGGAAGCTATTGTTCTGTTACTAGCCGAAAAAAGCATTGCTTTAGTTTTGGAAACATTTAACGAGAGCTTATTTGATTTCAGCCAATTGCTTATTGCAGACAGTTCATTGTTTATTATTTCATTATCGCTCCTATTCCAAGAAACATTAAGAGTAGCACATAAGGTGGTGTCATCAGCATAGAGAATGGGGTAGAAATAATTACTAGCTTTGACGATATCATTCATATAGATAATAAATAGCAATGGTCCCAATATAGACCCTTGGGGTACTCCACATTTTAAAGTTAATGGATCAGATACAGTGTCATTATATTCAACTTGCTGTGTTCTATTGGTTAAATAGTCCTTTAATAAATCGAGGGCTGATCCTTTGATGCCATAATAACTGAGTTTAAAAAGAAGTGTTTGATGATCTAAAGTATCAAAGGCCTTTGAGAGATCAAGGTAAATATTTAGTGGAAGCTGATTTTTGTCCATCTTTTGGGTTATTCTATCAACAAGTTCAAGGGTTGCATGTTCAGTTGAATGATTTTTTCTGAAACCATACTGACTTTTATAGAAGATATTATTTCTTGAAAAATATTCATAAATTTGGTTATATATAATTCTCTCAAAGACCTTTGATACACTAGGTAGGATAGAAATTGGCCTATAATTTGTAAAAAGATATTTCTCTTTTTGCTTATACACTGGAATAACTCTAGCTTTTTTAAGTAGGTCTGGAAAAGATCCTTCTGCTACACATTGGTTAAAAATGCCGGATAGAATGTTTGACAGTTCAACTTTAACATGTTTTAGTAATTTATTTGAAATTCTATCGAAACTCTGACTAGTCTTAGATTTGAGAGAGTTGATAACATTTATAACAATTTCTGGAGTAACTGTTTGAAAATTAAATTCGGATTCAGATGCATTTTGTAAATAATCTTTGAATGAGCCAATACCTACTTGCTGAATGTTTTGTGCTAGTTGCGGGCCAATATTAGTAAAATACTTATTAAATTCATTGCAGACAGTTGTCTGATCACTGACATTTATTCCACAAATATCAAAATATGGTTGGAAATCTTGCTTATCTTTTTGCTTATTAAGTAGACTGTTGATTGTTGACCAGGTATTTTTAATATCACATTTATATTTTTCAAAACAGTTTTTATAGTAGGTATTCTTTGCAGACTTAATTGCTCGTTTTAAAATTTTAGAATATGTTTTGAAATTGGTTTGTCTTGTGTGAAACAGTGGATCATTCACTGCTGTCGCTTTTAGTTGAACCAAGGCCCGTTTTCACCAACATGGTATTAAGAGTTAAGCCTGGCGTTAACTCCTTTAAACCTGGTATAACTAAGTCCATTTCACCAAGAGTGTGCTAAGCATGTAAACCTGTCAAGGTTCAGTGAATCATACACATTGTCACCAAACTCAAGGATCAGCCATCTCAAACTGATTTGGTGTCAAAAAGTGATTAGGCCAATGAAAACAGAACAAATGCTTCTTATGAGATGGCATGACAAATCAATATTATAGGCCTTTGTCTATTATATTCGCATGTTTCTCTAATTTAACAGTCTCCAAAGATTTTTTCAAGAAAGACATGTCACATCATGAGATAGAAAGTTTGCAAACCAAGAACACACACTTACCTAGAAAATATATTTGTTGAAGTAACTGTTGCAAATATACTAGCCATACAGCATCAAGCACACGATTTAAAAGTATTTCATGTATGAAACTATGTTTTTATAGCATTTGCCTATGATAGTCATGACACCAAATACAGGCAATTCTTCTGTGCTGAGTTGTACAAAACCTCTGCACTTGTTGTTGGTCTTAGCACAGGGGTACTTTCGAAGGGCAGGAAATTCGGACGTGGGTCGAGGGTGCAATCTATGCATCCTATAACCCCCCCGGAAATCGGGCGATTTCGGAAAATTCCGATTTAGCCTCCCGTGTGACTGGTCCACTGGGCATACGTACATATATGGGTTTTAATGAAGCGATTACGTGACTAACACGATTCACAATCCTTGAAACTGAGGCAACACTAATACCACTCACGTCACCAACGACTTGTTGGTAACTGCCGGTAGCAAAAAATCGCAGGCACGTCAGCCATTCTGGGTACATCAGATTTTGAGGACCCTAATCATTAAATATTCAAAGGGATTCAACCATCATTGTAGTTTAATTGTGCAAAAATGCATGACCAGCTGATTTGTATTAATTTATTGTTTGAGGGGAGGGGGCTAAAGAAAAATGCATTTCTGTCACCAACACTGCACAGACAACTAATTAATTTTCTTTTTTATAAATTTCCAAGCCCACCCCTCTTTTTCTCTTACCTTGTCATGTGGCCATGTTTGGGAACTTCAGAGATTAATTGAGTTTGTAGCAGTTGAGTTGTTTAAATACTATGTGCAGACTTTCACTCAGTAAATGTTCCTTGATCCTGCTCCGCTTGAGTGATTGGCTTAGCCAGACCAGGTCTTAGCTAAGACCTGGCATAACTCTTAATACCATGTTGGTGAAAACGGGCCATAGAGTTTATCTTTGTACTTTATTGACTTAAGGATACCTTCACTAATCCATTTGGACTTTTTATGTTTGTACTTTCTGAATTTAACATATTTTACAGGAAAGTGCTTACTTATCAATGAGCCGATTAAGTTGTTAAGGTTTGTATAGCTATCATTTGCAGAGTACGACTGTGCTTGGTTAATTTTTTCCTGGAAGTAGCGACTATTCAGATCTGTTTTGAAATTTTCATACGATTTAGTGTCCGATGACACCACCTTAATGTTCTTTAATTTAGCTTGACTGTGTCTCAGATTGTTTATTGCCGCAAAGTAAGGTTGATGATCAGAAATTTGTGTCATAATTATACCTGAAGAGATCTGGGAATAGATGTTGGATTGCTTTACAAAAATATTATCTATTAGAGTTCCTCCTCTAAAAGCGACCCCTTTTGAATTATTGGCAAGGTGCCACGTCAGGCTGGGCAAAAAGTAAACAAAATGGCAATTAATCAAATGCAAAAGATGGCAGCAGCTTACAGTCAATGACCACAAGTAACCAAAAGACAGGTATGATTGCCATGCATGATTGCATGGCCAGTGGTCACTCTTTGACTGTGGGCTTGAGAGAGTGAGGGGGGCCACCCAGCCCTACGTCATGCACATTGAATGAGCCAGCTGACTGGCAGTCCACGAAGAAGCTCCAAAACCACAATTTCACAGGTCCTTTACAAAGTGTACACTTTGCAATAAATTTTTTTAACTATCTTTGTGTGTTTATTAGACTCAATTTTAGCAATGAAATGTGTTTTTATTGAAAGTCGGGATTTGATGAGTGTTTGCCTTTAAGAATACAACATGACTTGTAAAATATGATTTCTTTTGGTGATAAATATGATTTACTTTCATTCCACACACTATATCTTAATTTTCCTATGGAATATGACTTACTTTTGGTATATGACTTTCTGTTGCTGTAGGTTGACAAGGTTTGAGTTTGATACATGGCTTATTTTTTGGTTAAACATCTTTGGAATGACTTGCCTTTGTGAAATATGACATACTTTTGGTTATGAGTATGACTAACTTTTGGTGGGCAGATTGATTTGATGTTGGTTGTGAATATGACTAACTTTTGGTGGGCAGATTGATTTGATGTTGGGTATGAATATGACTAACTTTTGGTGGGCAGATTGATTGATGTTGGTTATGAATGTAACTAACTTTTGGTGTGCAGATTGATTTGATGTTGGGTATGAATATAACTAACTTTTGGTGTGCAGATTGATTTGATGTTGGTTATGAATATGACTAACTTTTGGTATGCAGATTGATTTGGTGTTGGTTATGAATATAACTAACTTTTGGTGTGCAGATTGATTTGATGTTGGGTATGAATATGACTAACTTTTGGTGAGCAGATTGATTTGGTGTTGGTTATGAATATGACTAACTTTTGGTGGGCAGATTGATTCTGTGTTGGTTATGAATATGACTAACTTTTGGTGGGCAGATTGATTTGGTGTTGGGTATGAATATTACTAACTTTTGGTGTGCAGATTGATTTGGTGTTGGTGATGAATATGACTAAATTTTGGTGGGCAAATTTATTTGGTGTTGGTTATGAATATGACTAACTTTTGGTGTGCAGATTGATTTGATGTTGGGTATGAATATGACTAACTTTTGGTGCACAGATTGATTTGGTGTTGGTTATGAATATGACTAACTTTTGGTGGGAAGATTGATTTGATGTTGGTTATGAATATGACTAACTTTTGGTGGGCAGATTGAATTGGTGTTGTTTATGAATATGATTAACTTTTGGTGGGCAGATTGATTTTGTGTTGGTTATGAATATGACAAACTTTTGGTGGGCAGATTGATTTGGTGTTGGTTATGAATATGACTAACTTTTGGTGGGCAGATTGAATTGGTGTTGGTTATGAATATATGACTAACTTTTGGTGGGCAGATTGATTTGATGTTGGTTATGAATATGACTAACTTTTGGTGGGCAGATTGATTTGGTGTTGGTTATGAATATGACTAACTTTTGGTGGGCAGATTGATTTAGTGTTGGTTGTGAATATGACTAACTTTTGGTGGGCAGATTGATTTAGTGTTGGTTGTGAATATGACTAACTTTTGGTGGGCAGATTGATTTGGTGTTGGTTATGAATATTACTAACTTTTGGTGTGAAGATTGATTTGATGTTGGGTATGAATATGACTAACTTTTGGTGGGAAGATTGATTTGTGTTGGTAATGAATATGACTCACTTTTGGTGCACAGATCGATTTGGTGTTGGTTATGAATATGACTAACTTTTGGTGCACAGATTGATTTGATGTTGAGTATGAAATATGACTTGTGTTCGTATGACACATGACTTATTTGAGAAAGAAACATTTTTGGAACGAAACATTATTGATTTTGGTTGGTTGTCGGTGTCGAAACATTTATTTGCAAGGTTACTCCCATTTAGAGCTGAAAAAATATAATTTTATTGTTACACTTGTAAGGACATATTGGATGGATGGATTAATATTAATTCCCTTTTGTATATAATAAAAATACATGTAAATCTGAAAATTCTCCTTCAAGAAGTTAGAATACTGTACTTTTCTCTAATAAATGTTTTTGGAGATCAGTGCATTCACTGTGAAGTGCTGTGTGTGCTCAGAGTTGCAAGTTTTGACACCAGGACCTCACGGAGGCCTCATGAGGACCTCGTGGAGCAGTGCAGATGTTTATGAGGTTGTCACAGCCCTGCCAGACGGAGCCAGGGCCCTGGGAGGTTAGGTGTGAGGTGACTTTGGGTTTGCCTTGTTTTCTCACTTCCCCTTGAACAACCTCTTTGCTCATGGTCTGCTGCAATAATTTGCTGCTGGGAGGACAGTGCATGCCCTGCCCTGGGAGAAGATGAGACATGTTCACCTTGCAAGTGTTGCAGAAGATGGCTGTTGTGAACTGGTGATGATGATGATGGTGGATGTGTGATAACTTGGTTGCTGGTGATCTTGCTTCTGATGCAATACTTTAGATGTTGCTGTTGATAATTATGACCAGGTATACCAAGTGAGCCTTTGCCTCAGACTTTGGTACTGTTTACTTAATGCAAAACTAATGAAACTTTTAATGGATTCAGAATGTATAAATTGTTTATGCCTTATGAGGTTGCACTGCAGCTGAACTATACTGAAAATGAAATATAGGCCCAATATAAATTTCTGTGATTGCCTTCCTGTTGACAATTTGCTGACAGCTAATATGAAAATCTTTGTTGGCACCAGCTTCTCCTGCACTTCTTCTGCAATTTTAGCATAACAAGTAACAAGTAATGCACCAACGATTTTGAAAATGTTGAAGCCACAGTTAGTGCATGTCTAATACTTTGCTGCTGATCATGAGACACTGTACCACAGATCAGACATGTTAGCCGTTGGCACTCCAATTGATGCTGCATTTGTACTGCATGGATGATACTCCCTGTTGCCACCAGCAACCTCCTCTTCAGCAGCAGGGATGAGGAGGCCACGAGTGCCAGGATGAAGTGGTCCCAAGTGCCCGGATGAAGATGGAAGGACCAGCTCAGCCCTGAACTCGTGACCCCCTTGTTGCACCTCCAAATGCACTGGTAAATGCACTGGGACCTAATGCACAGGGGACATCACACAACAGGGCATCGTAATGCACTGGACAGGAGCTTCGGGGCAACAGCATGCTGATAAGGAGAATACATGATGCACAATGCAATGCAACAAGTAGGAAACACCAACGCTATAGACAATACCAATTTATGATTTACAGTTCAAGAAAGGGTATAATTAAATGAGTCTTCGAAACATGAGTTGTCATTATGAGGAATTTAAATCACTATAGGCCAAGAAATAAATGTTGGACTATACCAATATCTTCATGATGAAAATGTATGGCCACAGCCCTTGGACAAGTGAAGACTACAGTTTTGGAAATCTATACAAAAAAGTTCACCACATATCAGTCAGCTATTGAAATTAAATTGTTTCTGTGAACTTTTCACGATACAAGGAGGTACATTCCAGAATTCATGCAGCTCTCTCTCAATATCGATGTGAGGAGATCTGTTCGCAGCTACTTTGCTCCATTGGAGGTGTTCCACAAGGGGTTTTTGCATTGTTCGCCGTTGTTGCTTGCATCACTTGGCTTTGGTGAAGGTCCTCAGTTTTCCTGATCCCCTTCAAAGATGCATCAATCAGATGCCAGTGTCACGTTTACTGGTGTTTAAGACAAGCCTGGTATGTTTAATCAAACGTACAAGATTGCTAAGCCTGGCAACCTGGGATTAAGGGCCTTCATTATTCAACTGGCCTTGGGTGACTCCCTCCCAGTTGGCCGCCATCCGCAGAGAGATGGGATTGCCCAATCAATAGACACGTGACAGCTTCCAGGTGATTTGTGGCTATATGGCCAACCCTGAGATATCTGAGAGTCGTTTTGTTGATGATCCTGCAGCAGAGCGGAGCTAGGGAGCAGAGCAAGGGAGGGTGAACCCAAGCAGAGCAAGACAGAGCATGCCAAGTATCAGACCAGGTCCCAGGGACGAGATAAAAGTGAAGCCAACAGACAGCAGGCTTCAGAGGCTAACACAAGCTAACTATGGCAGTTAGAGAGAAGTTCTCTGACAACACAGACACGACTATTTGTCTCCATTTGCAGAGACCAGAGTTATTGAGACAAACAAAGCTTCCCGGGGTGAAGTGGCTAACTTGGTGGGTCCCCCTGGGGTTCCTGGAGGAATTTTTGATGTCGTTTGTGTCAAGCAAGAAGAACTGGGTGATGTCTGATCAACGACAAGGGCCTTGGGGTCCTCCCAGGCAAGCAATGCAAAGCACGGGTAGCAAAGTTGAGGCAGAGCCGAGGTAGAGATGAGGCAGGGAGGCCGACAAATGCTTCCCCGGGGAGGTCCTTGGCTGCTGATAGCTCCTGCAGTTGCCAGTCAACCAGCGCATCTCTCTGATGATGCCTCGTAACCAAGGGTGGCCCTTATCTCCAGCGCACGATGCTAGTTTGTTGGCGGGTGAGCTTTGACAGCCAGCCTGGCCCGTGGGGGCTGTCTGTGGGCAAAGTCTGATAGCTCTGTTAGGCATGTTGTTTTTGAGGTGGCTCATTAGTGGAGCTGCCACAACTGATGGGGTATATGGGGAGCAGGTTCGTTATTCCACAGCCATGCCCTCTACTCCGCTGTCTCCAGCCATACATGTCCCTGGTAGGAACTCTGTCAACGGAGAACAAGGCCAGCCCCCACTCCCTCATTCTGTCCCCGCACCCTGTCCCCCTGCATGGCCCTGCATGGGCCCCTCATTCTGCTGGAACACAAATGGCTGGCTTTTACTGGCTCCGAGTCCTGTCCTATTAGCCAACCAGCACAAACTTGGAACTCCATTGCTCCGGCAGTGTTATACGCAGCAGAAAGTTGTCACAACACAAAGCAGTATTTTCCATCAGCGTGAGCAGACAATTTGCTCAACATTTGTGTTGGTGCTTTATAACAAGAGTTGTGTGTCTGCCCCCTGAGGTGACAGGGGCCCTGGCGACCCACAAAAACCTAGAGAAAAGTTGCTGGCCCCGGGGCTAGACTCACTCAGACTGCTTGGGTCGATTCGGTGGTATGTTGCGAGGGGGGCTTCTCTTACGTAGGGCCAGTGTCACTCTGTCCCCCAAGGTTCCGTAAGGTCCCCATGGCCCTTTCCTGGCCCTCTGCTGGCCCCGTGGCAACCACACACTTCTCTTGTTGTCAATTAATCCTGCAGCAAAGTGCCAGCAGTGCCACTAGTAGAGGAGGGGCCATCAAACTGTGCAAGATAAATCTAAGCTGGGTGAGACGAGGTCCCCTTGTTGCACTCCTGCAGATCCCGGGCCCCTGGCCTTTTCTCTTGCTTGCCTGGTTTATGGCGAGGGCCAATGCTCTTACACTATACTCTTACACTGTGTGGAGGGCTTCGGCTGGGGACTGCATAATGGTGTGTGTAATTCAGTATGTATGACATTTTGTAAGTGGAAGACCCTCTTCGTGGGAGTGGGTGGAAGTTCGTGGAACTGACAAAAGCACACGGCACGGATTATTCATTTCATCAAACATTTAAAAGCAGCAATGGTGCGCAATTACCGGCCAATGAAGACTGATAGGAAGCCAGGAGCAAATAGGTGGCTTGGTAATGGGCAGAGTGCTTGGGCGTTTTTGTCATTAGTTCCTCCTATTAAGGTGGTTAGGCAGGAGAGCTTGGGAGTGATCTGGAGGGTGGGGAGCATGCCACTTCCATCCAACATCCCCATGCAGGGGCCATGCAATGACCTGCACCTGATTCGGCTGATTGCTATGTCACGAGATGAACTATTAATCCAGCCTACCCATTGAGTGGAGGGTGCCTTGTTGGGTGCCACTGCAGGCCACTATACATCCATGCCATTCCATGGCAATACAGCCTTTGCAGGTGCCTGATTAAACATGCCTCACCATTTGCACATGGGGCACTGCTACCCACAATGGGCCACAGAACTATGATAGGAGGGAGCAAAGGGGATCCAGGCATATCCAACCCTTGATCCACCAATATACCCCTGTCCTGCTCCACCCCAGCCGGTCACCACCTTGCCCCTCAGCTGCCTCCTCTCCAAGTGACTGGGCCCCTGTAATGAGGAGCTCAATGCAGAAAGACACATGCAATGAAAATAATGGCTCTATATTTTACAGGTTGACTGGCAAAGTTTTGCGAGATCCTCAAAGTTGCAACTGATCACTGACATTACAGGCCTACAAAGAAGTTTTAGTTTCTTGGGACATATGACCAAAGAAGGCCTACATTATATAAACTTATGGCATAGCTAGCCCAAAGTAACAATAATTAGAGTGCCAACAAGTAATAGTCATTTTCCATCAATTCTTATAATCAAAAGTATATTAATTTATCTGCAGGCCTGCGTAATGGCAAGTCTATGCACTTAATTTCAATATACCCATGCAAGTCCCACATCCAAATCCAAAGCAAAACTACATTGGTACCCCGCCCCCTCCCCCTCCCCATCTCCCATGCATCTGCCTCCCATGTTCCTTGCACAAGCAATTGAATGCTAACCACCACCGCACGCAATTCAACTAAACTGCTTGAATGCTTCTTTAATGGGCAGAAAGCAAAGTGTCTGTTTGGCAACCAATAATTTGTTGATTTTCAGAGTCGATTCATTAGTTTGAATCAACCAGTGAACCGAGAAAAATATTTGATCTTCCTCTGCCTGGAAATTCGAATAACTATTAGAGGAAAATGAAGTTAATGGCTCCAGGACACACAGACCAAATGGCTTTTATGAAATTTCATAAATACTGACTTCTGTGGAAAATGTGTTGTCATCTAGTCATGCATGCCCCAGTATGAAATTGGGTTTGTTCTGGTTCAAAGTTTGGAAGACATTATTTTAGTTTTCAATAATTGTTTTGGTCATGGGTGGGTTGCAAGCTTTTTCAGATGCACAGCAAAATCGTGTATACATATATCTGAACCTATTACTATTAGATTTGTAAATCTAGGCAATGGGTTCCGACCAAACACTGTAAAATTTGAATTTTGAGTCAGCTCAAATGATTGAGTGAGATGGTTGCACAATTCCTTTGAGGCAACATAGTAGCCTGTTGGAAAGATTATAACTCAAAACAACAAGCTATGTTAGCTCAAACACCTCGATATAGCCCAATAAGGTGCTGCAGAGGCGTAAAACACAAACAAACTCAAACAAATTGTGCGACTATCTCACTCAATCATTTGAGCTGATCCAAAATTAAAAATTTTTCAGTGAATAGTCCAAAAGGTGTTTTCACTTGGAGGAAACTTGAGTTACATCAACCGCTTTCCTCGGTGTCTTTATTTCTTCTTCATTTTCTTTTCTTCTTTCATTCTTTCTTTATGGACATTTTTATATGCTTCTTTTTCTTGGCCGCAGAAAGGTGTCACAGCGTAAAATCCAGGCCATTATCGGAGCAAGAAGGCGATGCAACGGACAACCAGTGGGGCATACTTGGTCCTATCACACAATAAACTGCCTTCATTTAAATAATGACTGTATAATCAAGGTTCTTCGGTATTGATAATGTTTCTAGCCAAGCATATTATCATGCGGTGGCCACAGAGATCAGGGCTGTCTTTGTATCTTGAGTTTGCAACTTCCAGACTTTGTTCCCCTCCAGTGTGCAAAGATTGATTGAGGCAAGGTAATTTATGGTGCAGGAAAGATTAAATATCGTCAATATACACAAAATGATGCACATAACTTTCAGGCAAGAAAAATCAACAGCCAGTCAATACACCCTAAATGAGGTGTGGAGTATATTGTTAAATTATTCATGGAGTCACACTATGTACACCAGAGTGATTTTTGTGATATGGCATGTTGCATATTTTTGTTGGAAAATTACAGTTTTCTTCATTGAGAGTCTATCTACAATTGTTTCAGATCCATTCAACTTTCAATATGATGTTTATTTAATGTGTTATATTACTCCTTGATACAGAAAGCCAATCAGCTCAAGTAGGCCTAGCATTTTTTTCTCTCTCTTTTGGTTGTTTATCTGGTCATTTGGTCAGTGATTGACCATTGAACTCGCACAATTTATCAAATAGCTTTTGTGTGATAAGTCCTTTTTCAGAAATATCCTAATTTGGAAAGGTGGAAGGACTGATAAGTTAATGGAGATGTTCCATGCAAGAAGCTGCATTAGTATTCTGTGTGTGTTCTCAAGTCAGTCAAGGAAGACCCCAAAGACAAGATAGGGTGTGTCAGATCCCCTGAAGGGAGCCAAGCCAATGAAGCCAGGGCCAAATGAATGAGTTCAAGTCAAGATGAACCACAGAGACAAAGGGTTGGAAATGTTATCAAGTTGAGTCAACTGTTTAAAGTGTCATTTCACTATGACCATGTATCATGGAGTAGGTCAGGACCTGGTTCCCCATGGGTTATCAAGCCACCCCAAAAAGTCCCAGAAATCACAATCTGTATCTTTTTAATGCTGCCCAGTGTCGTAACAGTGATGAACAAAGGCCTGGATGGCATGACATCATCGCTTTATCAGCCATCTTAATGAAAGAGGTCCTGCTCCAGCCAGATATATGACCTGCGCGCGCACCATACCTTGTGTCTCGCGCGCCCTAGCGTGAAAAACTGCCCCAAAA
This sequence comes from Platynereis dumerilii, assembly GCA_026936325.1. NCBI lineage: Eukaryota > Metazoa > Annelida > Polychaeta > Phyllodocida > Nereididae > Platynereis > Platynereis dumerilii. Next base: position 40,031,922 of record JAPTHN010000001.1, read on the forward strand.
TGGCGCGCAAAATTTATGACATAAACGTGATCTGAAGTTATGATGAAGATGGGACAGACATTGCACAAAGGGGTCGCTTTAAAGTTGAACTGTTTAGCAAAGAGGTCCTCCCTCTTTGTGCTTCCCTTGATTAATCTATGCCCTAGGCCATCTGGGTACTACCTCACGCATTGCAAAATCACTCCTTTTAAAATCTTTTCAAACCAACCTGCCCTATATGGACCTTATATGCTAATAAATATAAACCGCTTAATGTCTACCCCTGCCGATTTCATACTTTACCAGTTTCAATTTAGCACTTAGCATGGAAACTTGTGCAACATGTTTTGAGCTTTCGCTGCTGGTTTTACTTTTCTAAACGAGAAGCGAAGTTTTAGAAGAAATTTCAAACTGCCAAAAATTGGATGTACCTTTTGCATGTGGATTGTTTTCTGTAAGTTTGTTTTTCACTTTTCGTTTGGTATCCTTTTTCTTTTTGTGACATTTCTTTTTACTTTTTGTTGATTCAAATGGTGAACACATTGGTAGACCTGCATGTGCATGAGGTGCAGTTGCTTTTGGCACATTTTTGCTCTCAATTGTAGCTGTAAGGATCACAGGCCTTGTCACTGCACTTATTGAATTTATATATGTATTGTATACAGGATACGTTTAGCAATGTGAGCTTTTTGTAAGAAATTATAATGCCTGTGGTAAGGATGGCCTAATTTATGTCGTATGAAGATTTCGAATTTCATTTAACCCTTACCAGACTCTTCTCCTGAGTTTATAGTTGATTTTTATGTGGGTTTTTTTAAACCTGACTTGGGGTACAAGAGGAATTGTTTTTTCCCCTCCTTCCCTTCTTTTTGTCTGAAGTGTCCATATTAAAATGAAATGTATTTATAAGTAAGTAGGCCTAAGTATTATTTATTTAATTATTTAGTGATTATATTTAAAATGGGTAGCACTTCAGCAAAGTAGATAAATTCTTGGCAATATAAAAGGAGTACAGAGTGCTTGTCATCGACCATAATAAAGACCAGATAAAAAAAAAAGAATTTTTGTAGGCCCTACATCATTTACAGGTGAAGACATGCATAACAAAAATAACTAAAACATCAAGTGAAAGATAATCTCCAAAATTACACCTACTTCCATACAAAGATTCTCGGAGTATTGAAATTATATTTTTAGTATCACATGCAACATTCAGTATTTTATAACTTAATTCTATCTTACTCATAAAAGAAACGTATATATATTGTATGTGGATATAATTCAGAGAACCGAGAATCATGCAGAAGTTGGATTTCACTGCAACATGAACTGAGAGAAGCGCGAACCTAAATGTTCAACCTTAGGGAATTATTACCTAAGGTTCAACAAAATAAATTGGCACCAAAATGTTTTCTTTTTCCTGCGTGTGCATTGTGCAAACCCAGTTGATTGTGGTAATCTTTTGAAGATGTCAAATTGTCAATGATACTACATGCACGAGAGTGTGACAAACTTTGCATCAATTTTGATAAAACAACAAAACAATGTGAATCAATCAAATTTTATCATTGAAGAAACAACAACAACAACAAAAAATAGGTGCTATACAGAAACAAACAAAAAACAATAAAAAGATCAAGTGAAATTGATCTATACATTCTGATTTGAAGAAAACAGCAGAAACATACCGTTATACTAGGAAGATGTAGCCAATAGTTTTTACTTTGAAAAATAAGAAGAAAAATAAATTATTAATTTTAACTTGTAGAAACTTTTAATGCAGCAAAATGTATTTGCTGAACTTTGAAGAAAACAAAACGACAAAAACAAGACATTGCATGTGTTTAGGTATCCTATGAAAATTGAAAAAACATGAAATTGAACAATGTATACATGCATGCCTATATTTTCTTGCAAAGCATGTTTCTTATATTTTCAGTTGGGTTGCAGTAAACAACGTTTGCTTTTTTTTTCTTGAGAATTTTCCAGGAAAGGTGCAGGAACGAAATTGCCCGGTGAAAGTATTCAGAATTGCATTTTCTAAAGAATAATTCTTTTTCTCTCGACTTTTTGAGTTGAAAAAATTTACAACCGTTTGATTTTATAAAGGAACTCATGCAAATTTATCCCATCCCTATATAGGCCTATTCTGATTTTTTTTAGAAAAGAAAACTCAATGTAGAAGTGTTTTTGTCTTATTTCCCCCCCCCTTGAACAATGATTCTGAGTAACGTAACTGACAGCAAAATATTATCATGCAACTGATGACCATAAAGCATGTATATTGATGTAATTATGATATAAATATAAGGTTGGTTTTTTTTCCCCAATTTACTATGATGTCTGTTTTTCATCATTAGCCTGAGCAAATTGGGGTATCTAAATACAAATACATGTTTTAATACCAACCCTCTCCCTTTCCCCCCAAAATAAATTTGTGTTACAAGGTTGCTCATGAAAACAAAACGTCCTGCTATTTTACTGAAAAAATTAAAAGTACCATGGTAGTTTTCACAAAATTGCAAGAGAAATGATAAAACGAAAAAGTTGTTGAAAAGGCTTAAAGTGGGCCTGTAGTTGTCCAATATCAACATTTTGGGAAAGAAACCAAGTGGTATTCTAAAATGCTAGATGCATTTATTTCCTTTTGTTTTCATCCAAAATGTGACTTAATGTATGCTTGAAAAATTTGTCACAGTTGGGAAATTGTACAAAATAGGCCAATGCCTGCGCCTCCACATTTATAATTTCATTGGTCATGAATTTTGAATTCTGATATTGTGTTCTGAAAGTTTGATTTGAAAAAGTATGATGGATGTAATCGTTTTTTACATTTGACATTTGCTAAAGTGTTGAACTTGTAAGGAATAAAATGGTACACGTTTTGGTCGTTTATTGGCCTATTTAATGCTTTAATTGACTGAAAATCGCCATTATTCCGAGGTGTTGATTTAGTTTCAAAAATGTCACATTTCCTGTTGATAAAAAGTTTTTTTTGTCCTCACAAAAATTAGGGCATGTTTAAAAATGTGTGTTTGAAAATGGTCACAAATTAGTTGAGTGGTTTTCAAACAACTCGTGGAGCGTGGAAAATTGATTTTGAATGACTGCAATAAATGTCTTTCAGGGGAGGGCGGGATGAGTGCATGTCAGGGCTAGCTCAGGTGCATGCACGAAATGAAATTGTAAAAAAAATCCTGACAAATATTGCACCCCCTTTATCAACATAGAAATTTTAATTACCTTCATTTGACAATGGTATTTGGAGATCTGTTGCGTGTCTGAGTTTAGGTTGATAAAAAGTGGAAAGAAAAACCTAAAACACGTCGGTGGCATTGTTGTAAATCGGGGGGAGGGGAGAGGGGTGTTTGGTGGTCGGGTAGGGGGATTTGCCCCACCGGTCGATGCGGTTGGGGGATCACACGACACTCCACACACCCTGTGATGTAACCCTAGCCCAGGTGGGGGAGGATTCTGGGGAAGGGGGTATCCACATGCCTCTAGGTGTTCAGTTATGTCGGAGATGAGCACCTGCTATTACGAAAAATGAGCCAAGAGTTGCACAATAGGAATCATTTACAAGACTGCAAGGGCAAGTTAAGGGGCAACCTTGGGAGGGGGGGGGGCAAGGTGTGTCCCAGTGTCTTTCTTCTACTGGCCCAGTGCTGGGGGTGCCCCCCGACCGATCAGAGACTTCCCTGAACCCCCTGCCCCCTCCCGTCACTTCTCCCCTTTTACCTTTTTGAATTTCGTAATCTTTAGCTCAGCTTGAGTGTCATGACATTTGTGGCCCTCATTTGTCCTCCCACTCTTTGAAATCATTCTAATCTTCAAATTCACGACAAGGGGTTTATTTGTTGTCAGATTTGTTTGGCTACAAGGCCTATTGAGTTTCAGACTTACTGCCCCAACGTATTTCCACAATTAATGGAGTTCAAACGCTGCACCTTGAAACTCAAGTTGAAAGGCCTCTCTCTGATTGTGGGGCCAGAATTCGTTGGCTCTCTATAATTATGATAATTTCGATGACGAAAAAGTGTTATGAATATTTCATAGAAGCTGTAACTTTTCTTTGTGATGGACCTTTGGCTTGAGGACAAAGAGCTGGATCAGGATCCGTCTAAGATTTATGTGAACGAATTCAAGTGAAACGCCAGTTAAGAGATTAATGGGGAAGTGATCAAGCAGTTTGGCAATGTCGTTCTAGTTGCATTGTCCTCCGCCAGTCGGCTGGGCAGATAGGGGAGGGGTCACGTGGTCAGTCAGGGGGCAGGGACGTCTTTTAAGGAGGCAGGCTGGTGTGAGATATGGAGGGAGGATCAAGCAACTTCTTAATCTGGAGGCATTGGTGTGAGCAATGGTGAACCAAGGGTGAGAGTCATCTTGGTCAGAGTCATATCTTGGCGAGAGTCATTGGTTTGAGTCTGCTGCATACTCTTACCACCACAATGAGATACTGTCACCCCACTGGCCAATGAGAAGACAGACCACCAGCATTGCAGGGGGGGGGGGTGTTAGATTGGGGTGGGGGGCATCGCCTGCAGCTGGATCCAGAGCACTCACCCTGCCCCAACTGCCCCAAGATTCTTGGTGACCCCAAGGAACCAGTCGTGACCTGAAGGGGTGACTCACCCTTGGGATGGCTTCTTGTGAAGAACGGGGCAATAAACTTAATAGAATGGCTCAGGCTATCCGGTGGGCAATCCGGATGGCTATCCGGTGTAAATCTTAATGACTATCGATGTGCACCTCTGCTCCAGCTATGGACAACTATCAGCCCATGGGCAGCTGTGGGTAGCTCCAAAGCTCTCTGGGTACTTGGGTGGAATCTGGGATTTCCGTGTTTAATTTTAGGTGCAATTCCCATCAGGCTGTATTTATGACCGAGTGGGCCTATAAGTGCACATTGTGCATGCATCTGGCCACAACAACCTCATGCAGATCAGTCACCAGTTAGATTGCATAAGCAGCATTCTGCAGTATTCACGTGCAGGTCCTTCTCTGGTGGGCAACCACGAACCACATAATGACGTTAAATGATGTTGTCAGATTGGTCCAATCAGAAAGTCCGCCATGACTCTCCTGATCAACCACAAGATGGATTGAAAGCCCAATTACGGTTGATATAACTGCAAAATAACCTTTTGTCTGAAAGTGTCCTTCGTGCAAGCAAAGATCACGCACTGCAAGTAATAAGTTGCCACTAACTGCAATATCTTGTCTAGTTGGCTCTTCTCATGATCTGCCATAATTACACACAAGGTGATGAGACGTTTGGCTCTGTGATTACCTTGTACCACGTGACAGCACGTGGGGAGCACGAGGAATCAGAATGGAACATCGTCTGTAATTTGCGAAGACTGATCATCAAACGGCAATCAAGGTCTACTGGTTGCTGCACCGCTTTTAATGGCCATCTAGATAAACTAACATCATTGGACACGACAAATGCACGGTAAATGACGGTCATCAGGGATTACCGTTTATGCAGTCAATAGGTGGCGCCTGGTGGACCCTTTGAGGACCTTTTGTCACGTGATGACCAAGTGGTCATGATCATTGTGATCACGTGGTCAATTGGGGGCTGGAGGGGAACAGGAAAGTTGCAAAATGTCGTGGCTCTTTACTGCCTATGTAGTTGAAGGGTGGGGGATTTTAGCGCTAATTCGCCACATTTGTAGCACGAAGGGTGGTCGATGGAACGACCTGTTGGCACGCAGAGCTTGACCGCTGTGCAGAGATGGAAGGCCCATCACCAATCATCATCACCAGCATTGATCTGTAGCATCAGCAGCCCAGCGTCAGGGCAATTACATCCCCATCATCTCACATTACGTGGCAGCGGCCATCTTTGGCAACCTTACAGCAGCAAGGAAACAAAAGGGCGACATTAAGGCAGAGACATTAAGGGAGGGATGATAAAAAACGATTAGAGGCCATGCAGTGGTGCATCGTGTGATGGGGCTCATCTGATGGGGCATGACACATGCCTCACACTGCCTCACAGTGCCTCACACTGCCACACAGTTTCTTAGCTTCATTTTCTGGCATCGTGGGGAGGCCTCATGGAGCTAGCCTCTTTCTGAGGAGGCTGAGCTTACCTCTGATCTGATGTCACTTAACTGGCACAAGAAACAGGAGGAAAAAGCAGCAGGCTCCTCCATTATCAAGGGCTATCAGTGGCCTCTTAAAATGATTCCATGACAAAGAGGCGCTGATGAATCCATGGCATGTTTCTGAGGCTAAAGTGTCTTTCAACCCTGTGTCTGACACCATTTACATGTGGCCACAAAGAGAAGCCAGCAAAAAGCTCTCAAATATATTTGATTAGGAGAGATGCTCTCAGTGAACTGCAACAACCCGGGGCTTTTATTCAGTTAGTCTGGCGACATAAGTCAGCATCACTTGTGCTGCCTGGGTCCCGGGGCCATGAGCCAAGCCAGAGGTGCTTCCATCCACCAATGAAATAAATACCATCAATCAGGAGAGACCTCCATCAACTATTCACTGCTGAAACTGCATCTGCTCTGCACGAAACTAAAACTGTTGCACAGTCACATCTATGGCATTGTATATTTATAAAGTCTGCATGGGCCATCTTTGTGCCATATCTATCTATCTATCTATCTATCTATCTATCTATCTATCTATCTATCTATCTATCTATCTATCTATCTATCTATCTATCTATCTATCTATCTATCTAACTATCTATCTATATATCTATCTATCTATCTATCTATCTATCTATCTATCTATCTATCTATCTATCTATCTATCTATCTATCTATCTATCTATCTATCTATCTATCTATCTATCTATCTATCTATCTATCTATCTATCAAATGAAGTTAATTTCAAAAGAGTTCAGAGTGATCAGGTCTGTGACACTTAGAACAAAGAAATTGCATGATTTACATTGATAGCCGCAACCATTGCTAGGCCTATGCTTCACATTAATTGTGTTAATCCTCGTAGAAGTCGTAGAAGTAGAAACAATTAACATAACTTCTTTGCAAGATATTAAAATTCATTCTGCTTTTATGTCATTGCGGATGATACCAATACCCAAACTTTAGTGCCATCCTCAGTGACATGCATCCCACCCATGCCTTTGCGGATGACACCAGTATTTGGCATTCAGCACACCTATATAGTGTATTCAGTGTCTTTACGGATGGTAGTGAAATGTCAATTTTTTGTGAAGTTATGTTTTCTCAGTCCTTATATAATTGATCGGTGTTGATACAGTATAGGCTAAACAATTTAAAATTTCAATAGGGCCTATATGCAACGTCATTGCACTTAAACATATCATTTCATTTTAATATCTGTGCTAACTTACATCTTTATGACATTTGCCTGCAATGGAGTTGTTTCAAAACATATGTATGCACTCTCCTCCAAAATGAATTGTTGGAATTTTTCACAATATGTGACCAAGAAGATATACCATAGCCTGTACACAAACACACAATTTATTTATTGCTGGAAATGGAGCCATGCACAACAGCCTACTAGTTCTTTCTTGAAAGACAACATGAGCACTTGGCACAACCACCTGTGAGATTAAATGTGTGTGTGTAAATGTCAAAGAATTTCTGAGAGCATGACGTTGTTTTGTGAGTTGGGAAAGTTGTGGGGATGCTTGAGGGGAGTGGTGTGTGCAGGGAGTGTTGATCATGCAGTCGATCATGCAGGTGACTAGTGCTCAGGGTTGATTGAAGGGACGCATGTCCAGGAAGCGGCCTCCATTTCCAGCCTTCCTGCCAGTCCCCTGCACTTTTGACTGATCAGTCAGTTGAGTCCTGCAGTTGAGCACTCCAGTTGAGAATTAACTGCAGTCTGCCAAAGACGCGCCCCACGCACGTCATGAACTTCGTCAACTGCGTCATGACGTCCTGCAGGCGTCCCAGCTCACGAGTCATAAAGCAAAAGGCCCAGGGCTCGTGCGTCTGACGTATTTGTCAAATCTGACATTTCTCACCAAGAGCAGAGCTCAGCAGACAGAAAGAAAACAGGAGTAAAGCAGAAAGGGGTGATTAATATGTATTTGCGTTCTCCGCCAGTTTGTTTGTGAGGTGGAAGAGTCATGACGTGAAAAATTGCGTCGCAGGAAACATATATGGAAGCGGCAGTCAGAGCGTCATTCCGGCTGCTGCAGTGTGTGCCGTGTCACAGCAAGTGTCATGACGCGTCACGTCGTATGTGACACGATTCCCTGACATTCGGAGCCCCTTGCAAAGGCCTGCTTGCCTCAGGTGCGCCTGGCGTTCCCGTGTCATCCGTGTCAGTGTGTCGTAAGGCGGATGGCGAAGTAGTTCACCTCACAAGTCACGGCGCTGACATGACGGCCATGACGTGACACGGTGTGACACGACGCGACATGACGGCTGAACGTCGTGGCATTGTCGTGGCAGAGTTGCCGGGGAGCAGCTACCAGTGTCATTGTTATGGAGATGGGCTGGGCCCTCATCAGCCCAGACACGGTGGCCCTGGCCCTTTCTTTTGCTCTCTGCTTTCTGACGAGGGCCTTGACTTGCCCTGACAATGACTGCAGCCTGATTGGGGTTCCTGCAGTGGTGGCATCCAGTGCCCTCTGACGAGTTGTCTTGGAACGAGACTGACGCCAGATGAGCACGTGGCATTACGTGGCAGCGACATGACAGAAGGAGGCAGACGTCATGTGTAACTCATTAACTCTTGACATGACACGACTCTGACACGACGTTGACTCTGCACTCCGACTGATTGCGTCCTGCTCCTCCTTTTATGGCATGCCGCAATACGTAGCGCGCTCTACGCAACGGCCGTTTAAGGAGACGTAACACGTCTTGACCAGAATGACTCCAATCTCTCTCCATCAATACCCGACTGGGGCCTAATTACCAGCAGCCTGCCACTGATTACTAGCAATGACCTGTTACTCTCTCTCAGCTCTGGAATCTCAAGTTCATCAGCTGACTTGGCCTCATCTAACTCACATCTGCCCCTCAATGATAAATACCCCGCCAAGACAGAAACTCATTTCTCCTTATAAAGATAAAACCAACTTTGTGGATGTAAAGTGTATGTTCCTTATACGCTCGAAGTAAAAGTATTGGGAAAGTTTTGATTTTCTTGTCGATTATAAATGTGGTTTTGATTGGTGTCTGGAAATCTTCGAATTCAATTCATTTCATTCTGTATAATTGTTTATATTTTACATGAATGACCAATAAAGAAGTCTTAGTCTTAGTCTTAGTCTTATTACAGTTCGTATAGGTCTGTTCACAATTTGTCTCTGTGCGGCAATATTTTGGCCTCTAATGTTATAGATGCATGTGTGGCCTCTGCTTATAAACCAAATAGTGGTAGGGCCATATGAAGACCAATCTATTAGCCAATTACTTCTGTAAGAGTTCAATGACATATGCTTACATTGCAAATTTATGATCTCAGTGAAATCGTGTCTTCCCTGACACCAAACAAATTACAACAACTTCACACCCCACGGAGCCATGGATGCATGGAGGGTGGGATTGGTGAACATGACATTTGTCGGCGAGATAAAGCATGATCTTAAATCAGGATACTTTAAAAAGAATGTTACTTAAGTTCTTGCAAGATTGTCTGTTAGGAGAGATGTCAAGGAGATAATCAGAGACATGAATTATGCCAGGAGAGATGCTCATCGTTGGGGGAGATCCATCACTTGTTGGCTGCTGAGCTGAAGCAAAGATGCTGAGGCAAAGATGAGGCACCAAAGATGAGGCAGCAAAGATGAGGGAAAGATGCTGGGCAAGATGGGGGGGCAAGATGCTGGGAGATGAGGAGATGTCAGAACAGCACCTTTGTCTCATGCACCGTTGACTGTTGTGGCCATAGCTGTGGAATCATCCATCAGAGTGGTTGGCAGTTTATCACACCTAAGCTGACATGACATCGCGTCGCATCACCTGCAGAAGCAGCAGCGCCAGCATCATAGCATCTTGAGTTACATCTTTTATGTAGATGCAGCATCAGTAACATCTTCTACATCATCTTTTACATCATCTTTTATAGCATCTTTTACAGCATCTTCTCCACACCGGCCATTGGAAGGGATCAGCACTTAATAGCACACACAGGGTCCATGGCAGAGTAAGGATTGAGAGGGGGGGGGGGTTGCTGGCATTGCAAGGCTTCCTGCTCCCCAACACCCAAGACAATGCCATGATGGATCTGAGGCTTGGTGATGGCAATCGAAGACTTTGTTATCTTGCCTTTTCTCCTCACAATCTCCTGTCTTCTTCCCATGGAGCAGGAGGATTCACACAAGATGCTCTGGTCCTGCCTCTGTTGCTGTTGGGTGGGGGGTGCAGGGAACAAAGGCACACCCAGATTGTCTGCCTTAGCTTTTGCCCAAATTGATGCATCACACGTCCCTGCCTTGCTACTCTGACACGATATGTTGGGGGAGTTTCATTTAATATTAATTTACTGCCTGCAATTTGTCCCTACTCTTTCTTCCTCACAGTCACCTCACAGACACCTCACTGAGCACCTCACCGAGCACCTCATAGAGCAGCCATGCACAGAGCAGAGAACAGAGAGTGTGTCATGTTTCAGTCGCCAAAGAGCTGCTCTTCAAAGGTCCTGAAACTCTCAAGACGTTACGTGCCACGCAGCGTCACTCCTGCAACGCTCTGGGGCTTATCCTTTTTCATACTGAGAAAATGAGCACATAGGAGCCCCCAGGAGTGCATAGGGAGAGCACAGGAGCTCATAGGAGCCAGTTGGAGCTATAGGGGGCTGTTGTGTGAGCTTTGTGTTAGCCGGGGGTCTTTTGTGTCTTGTGACGTAACCCAGTAAAAGGCACAAGTGTCTTTAGGCCTGTGGACCTGATCACCTCGGATCTCTCCATCACAGGGCATCATCTGCGTCTGTAGCTTATGCAGCATCATTATACAACATCGTGCAGCAGCATCAGCAGCAATTTGAGGCAGGAGGAGGCAAAAGATGAGGCAAAGATGAGGCAAGGGGTGATGCAAGATGAGGCAAAGGATGGGGAAGCTGGTGCCCTTGGACCACGGCCTGGCACAGCCCTGCACAGGAGCGGGATTAAAGCAGCAGCACCCCAAGACTGCTCGGAAAATCCTTTGCCTTCTAATGAGGTCTGCCTGTGGTTTAATGAGGGAGGCAGCAGCCAGCAGGTTATGCTCGGGTCAGGGATGAACTGGCTCTGATCTCTTGCTGCTACCTGCAACATCACATCATAATCATCATCGTCAACTGCAGCAGCAGCAGCAGGCTCAGTGTCCTTCCTTGCTCAGCCAACCACTAGCAGCCAGCCATGGACAAGCGTTGCTTCGTATCTTTTGTTATGCAGCACACACAAGTGTTGACTCGCGTGCGATGGATGGAGGGGTCACCCAGGGCTCCCCCAACTCTCTGATCTTCAGCCTACAGGAACTTGGCAAGTCTCAGCTCTGATCCGGTGCAGGAAATGACAGCAACTTGCCAGGGACACACGACTCCGGCCTTCCTGCCCACCAACTGCTGCCCCAAGGCAACTTCCCCGCAGCTTACCTGGCCGACCCCTGCCCCCGAATAACCCCCCCCCCCCTCCCTAGCTGCAACTTGCATGAACAAGCAGAACCCACCTGAGCAGAAAATATGACTGAAATATCAGAATGGATTGATTCTGTTTCTGGTAGCAGCATGTGTTCGATAAATGCGTGTGACTTATACCTATATATGAGAGTCCAGTCTTTTTCATCTCGTATTATTTGACAAACACAGACATATTGCATGCTGTCACAGTATAGTCACAGCCCGCGTGGCGAGTCCCATCCTCTTGGTATTGAAGTGACCATTTAAATTTTGCTTTAGTCGTATTTGACCTGGGATTGTGGAAATGGGTAATGGCTATTGCCATGGTAATGAATTTTGGATGTAATTGTGCATGAGACAAAGACCTGTACTGTTCTGACATCTCCACGGTTGTGGCACACTGAACACTGTTTTCGACACATCTGACAAATAGCTAATTCGACCAGAAATGCTTTATTTTTGTGACCGCAACTATACAGAATGATTTATTTCGAACATGACACGATACATGCAGACGCAGCTTGTTGTTGTGCTCCGGTTCATCAACATTGCAGTTATATTCTTACAGTTGCCAAGTCGATTGAGGATACCGAGAAATTAGAAATATGCATGGGAGTAACCAAAGGTGACCTCCGCGGCTGACGTCTCGTCGTTCACACCAAGTCCAAGCCTGCAAAACATCTCCTGTTCGGCTTTCGTTTTTGTTAAATAGCCATGATTGGGATAGGCTATAACAGTTAGACCACACTGATGTTCTGCTAATGGTATGATATGAATTTTATATATCCACATGTGTTGAGGTATCCAGCGTTGGTAACTTAGCATGGATGATCATTTTTGGCTAACACTGACCTTTTTGAATGTTGCACAATTCTGAATTGCACATAGGCTAATTGTGTGTGTTCGACAAACCAACAACTGGCCAAATATTTGATTAACACCAGCATGCACCGAACTAGTTATTACGCCTATAGTGAGAAAAATAAATAAATTTCAAATGGTGCAACAGGACAGATACACGGGTCCTATACAGTGACTCGGCGAGGGAAGTGACCTTTAGCGAATGGTTATTTGGAAGAAACAGATGCTGAAACAGGATCCTGATGTAAACGGAGTCCTCGATTCCCGGAGGCCACTTGGCATGGCATGGCTGGCACAAGACAAGGGATCATGCCAAGAGGTAAGCACGGCAATTAACCAGTCCGGCATTCGTGGCCAGTGGAGGCCGCCAGATCAGCTCTGGTCAAGAGTGACCGCCCGGGGTGCTGCGCAAGGTTGAGCCTGTCTCTGCTGCTGGCCCCCGAGCCCTTCTGATCCCCCCTGGTGATCCCGCTGCGTGATCCCTGGATCTGATCCCTGTACGGTGATCCCTATGAGACCTATGAGGACATGTCAGCTATAGCAGTTGTCCATGTCAGTTGTCCATGTCAGCTGTCCTCTGTGCCAGGCTGTTAATTTCCCTGATATGTCTTGTCAGATGTCACACAGATGTCATGTTGATGGCAGAGGCTTGTGACGTGTCATATCTGGGAAGAGAGGACAATGTCGTGTCATATCTGGGAGGACGTGTCATATCTGGGCCACACTGATACAAGTGCAGGCCAAATGGGTGTGACACTGGGTGGGCTTCAGCCACGAACGATTGCAGTTACAACACAGCTTTTCATTGCATGGGCAATAACAATGTTCAATGTGGTTTGAATTTATTTATTTAAAAAACATAGGCCTGTGGCAGTGTTGGTCTAGAGAAGCATGAAATAAGTTGTTGCATATAGCCTATGTCGAAGAGTTCTGAGGTACTCTAACAAGTACATTAGCCTGAAGAGATGGAGCAGCCAAACCCATAACACCAACCGACAGCCTCAGCTAAAAAGCCAATATTTGGAACTGGCTAGAAGTTAGTTTTAAAGCCCAGGATTTTCCCTGGTATTTTCCATGATGGGAACTATAATGAAGCACATCAGAGGAAGGAGACAAAAAGTCCACCCCACGCACTCCGACGGGACTCCGTAATGTCGAGGTATCAGAGGCTGTGGGCCGGGGCCAGAACTCCATCATAAATCTAGCCAGCCCTAATCAAGTGGGCCACCCTAGACTTGCTCCCTACAAATTCAATTTGAGAGGAGTCTTTTTAAGTTTACGACTCGGGGCCAATGAGGTTCTTGGGGTATCTGGCCATTCTCATCTGGGAGGCGGTCGGGGCCAGGGAGTGTAGGGCCAGACATAGCAGACAGCAGCTCCCAGGGTAGGACCATGGCCTCTCCTGTGTGTGTGCCCCTGCTGCGTGCCCCCCTCGTGTGCCCCCTGCTGTTCGGAGGCAGGTAGGACCCTGGGAGTCGGTCACCTCTTGGTTGAACTCAATCTTCCCGGCAGTGACAGCCTCCGCCATTGTTGCGTAATAGATACGTAATGGCGTCCCAGACAATAACGTGGCTGACACAGCCGGTGACACTCCGGGTGACACTGCGTGGAGTGATGGTCTCTCTCTGACCCGATGATCCGACCCCCGACTCCCCCCACCCTGCCTCTGCACAGACCACACTCGTTAAGTCTTTACGATAAATCTTTTAATGGCTTCAGCAAACAAAGCAGATACACCCGCAAAAGCTTCGTCCTAAACGATTCATTTCAACTGCAGACACACGCATCAAAATGGCCACACATCTGGCGTCTAGGACATCAGCACAACTTGAGACAATCAACCACTGGACTCAAAGCCGCAACTTTGCGCGCGTCAAGTCTGGGCAGTCTTTGAAGATTGAACATTTTGAAAACAAAAATAATGTTGGAAGTTTAACTAAAATGAAAGTTATCCTGTACGGTGTCCAAAAATATAAGGACTGTAAGCATGACACAAAAACCGAAAAATATTTCAAAACAGCCGCAACCCGCTTACTCAACCATGCATGCACCATTGACTTCTTCGGTACTGTTGTTGTTGTTTTTTTAAAGAAAGTTCTGCGAAATCTTATCTTATCTGGCCTTACATTGCATCTTTTCTTTGTATAATTTTCATGAAGTGAATAATAATCAAGTTCATGAAATGATTTGTTTCCACGAGTGTCACATTGTTGGTGTATTGTCTTCTTCGGTTATAGCCAGTGCCCCATAACCTTATGGGGTTCTTTTATCATGCACCGAGTACCATCCTCAATGAAACTGCATGGCAAAAACTTCCTAACTTACTGAAATATCAACAGTTCACACCATGACGATGTTTACTCAGTTTCAGTAGAGAAGTCTTAAGAAGCTGCCCAGACTATTTGAACATTTTATGTAGCTTTGCCATTGCAGAGTTAATCTCCTTTTACTGCGATTAAATTCAAGTGCCATTAAACACTAAGTAATGTTAGACTAAGTACCAAATTCGATGAGCAACCGAAAAGCAGAGGCTCAAAGGGGAAGGGCCTTTGAAGAAATGACATGGAATTGACCTTGGCTTTGACCTTGAGAAGTGACATTCTCATTCTGCAAACCCCAGCTTCAAGGTCATTCTTTAAACTGTTTACCATGTCAGCAGCTCTGTCATTGCAGCTGAGAGAGATTGAGTGGTCGAAAAGTGGACAGGACGAATGAAGCCATCATCATAGAGGATGCAGCAGCAGGCAGGATGCGGGTCCAAGGTCAAATGGAGAGGTCAAGGTCATTCGAAAAGTCCAAGGTTACTTGAAGGTCAGGAGAGTCATTTGAACAAGTTGAAAGGAGCCGCGCATGTAGGACATTGTAGGGCAGTGTCAGGCACTACATCAAAAAGAAAGGTCTATTACAACTTGTGACTGGGATGTAAGTAAGACGTGACAAAGCCGTGATTTGGACGTGACAAAGACGAGTCTGTGGTAGCCCACCCACCCCTGGGGCAATCCTGGGGGGCAACACCCTCAAAGGTCAGGGAGACTTCTTTGCCAGTTCCTAGAAATGCATGAGACAACAATGGACAACCATGTTCAACAATGGACAACAATGGACAACAGTGAATACAGTAAGGTTGGAAATGTCAGCAAGATTTTTGGGAGATGTCTCGGCTCACTACGACGTCATTTTCCAGGGCATTTGCAAGTCAGGGGTCATACTTTAAGGTCAGGGGTCGATGGCTAATGGACACTGGCCCTAACATGACTACTGGGGTTATGAACTATTTGTAATGAAGTAGAGGTGTTTGAAACTTGGCCCTTGGTGCATGGCCACTGCCTGCCTGTTCTTTGCTTGGTGGCTTCTCCTGTTTCACTCTCAGTTTGTTCTCCTCTGTAACCTGATAGCCAAAGATGCTCTCATTGTTTTGCCTCCTCATCAACAGTTGTTGCCCTTCGTGACGTCATGCAACCAACCAAGCAAGGAGGAAAAGATTAACTCAAGGTGGGTCCTTCTCAACTTTACTTCTCAATTGTCCTTCTCAACCATTATTCTAAACTGTCCTTCTCAGGATACTCGTAGCTGTGTTCTTGTGTTGTCCTGTGAAACTAGTTTGATGTACAAAGCATGCGATTCTCACTTAGATCTACAGATAATTGATGAGCAATTACATAATTGATATGTGATTCTGATAATGCTCAGGTATTGTATAACAAGATTGTAGTTCGACTGTCCAGCGGATGCTCGAATTTGAGCAACATCCGTCTTTACATGTCGTCGGTATAGGGAAGAGCATACATGTAGGCCTATTTATACAGAATTTAGACTGGAATGCATGGAACACGAATGAGTGGTTTTATATTTTGTGTCTGCCATTGACTCTCAACATTGGCTATAAAGTGAAGTCTGAATAAAGCAGTCTCATGCAGGTTCTCAACTTAATTTGTAAAGAGACAATGATCCACTTTAAGAACAGACGGAGCTGTGAACTGAGGTTGAGGGGCGACATGCAGTGAATGATTAGAAGAAAAAGAAATTAGGAGTCCACAGAGGACGTGCACTTGCGTACTGGATGTTCCTCTAAAGTGGATTATTACGTCAGAGGGTGGATTATTACGTCAGAGGGTGAGACTATTGTCAGAGTTGAACTCTGTCTCCAGTTCGTGATATGATTTGGCTGCTCATATTGGCTGCCACTGCTTGGCTTATTGCTCATCAGGGCTTTTATTTCGGGGCTTTTTTCTTGGGAGAATGTAAGATGGTGGCCCTGGGGTGGAGGTGCCACGAGGTGGAGGGGAGGGGTGCACAGGGCCCTGGGAGTGCTCCATCAGCCAGTCTGCCACTTTGGCCCCCTCCCTCCAATTTGTCCTGCACCTGTCCTCCCCCAAGACTTTCTCCTCCTTTAGATTCACCCTCACCCTGTCTTTGCTCCCTCGTGCTCCTGTTATGCTCCTGTATGCTCCTGTTATGTCCCTGTCTTGCTCCTGTTCTCCTCTTCCTTGGTGAGATGAAGACGGAGTCATCCTGCAGTCATTCTGCAACATCAGCCCCCTGCATCAGGCCACAGCCCCTGCTCCCTCGCTGCACATCACTCAACCTCCTTGGCTCTGATTAAATTCATTAAAGTTTGCCATGACACTGCAGGCGTCGAGTGCTCCAAGGCTGCAGGGAGCAGAAGCAGGCCATGCCATCATTATGGCAACTGCGGCATAACTGTTATCATCATCAAGGCAGAAGCTAGGCAGAAGCATCATCATCTACAAGCTCCTTCTGCCCCGTGCTATTGCTGCTTCTTCTACTTCTATAGATACAGTGCTTCAGGACCTGTGATGGCTGCTGAGAAATATCTGGCTTGCAGGCCATTAACTGCTTCTCCGAGACGAGCCTGCTGCTCCACAATCTTCACAAAACACTTGACATTAACCATTAATACAGCCACTGGCGTCTTTGTCTTTAGCAGGCCCTTTGTGTGGATTTCTTGCAGTTTTCAAAAGGTCCATTTAGATTTACGAGGGGATGGAGCGTGCACTGTGGCTCAGTGCCATGGAATCATCACGTTAGCTCCCCAGCATTGCATTGCCAAGCTTCTTGCCCAAAGACCATTGTGTGCACACAGCCACACTCTGTTGTGCAAGGGGGATAAGAAGCTTTGATTTTCTGTGCTTGCTAAATGCCTGAAATGTGCTATGTGCAAAGTGTATTTGCTGGAGCGTGAGTGGGTTGAAGAGCTACAGGCAGATACAGAGACAGGGCTCTATAGATGAAGCTAGAGATGTTCTGAAAGAGGGCCACAGGGGATGGAGCTCCTCAAGTGTGAAGAGACGCAAGGCTTGCATGGCCCGTTGCCTCATCCTTTGGTCCCTTCAGACTCCCCTCATCACACTGACACACGAGGCATGCTGTTGCTGCCCTCCTTTCTGCCCTCATTTTTGCCCTCTTTTTGGCTCACGTGTTTTCCTTCACACAAAACAACTCCTGGCTGCACCTTGTTTCCAGGTTAGATCGATGCTTGCAGGGCGAGTGGCCTTCAGCCAGAGAAGCCCTCTCCCACACCTCTCCCACACCCCAATCTTACTCCCCAACCCTGGCAGCCCCACACCCTGTCTCCTCCCGTCCGCTCCTGTCCTCTGCCATTAGCCTTGCGTCACTGCAGACACGGTCAATACACTCCTGACAACTTGGGTTACCCCAAAGGTCTGTCTCTTTTCCAGGCACTAAGCTGCCCTTTTGTCTCTCTAAACCTGAGGTAACCTGAGGCAACCAATGCCAAGTAATGCCAAGCAACAAGACCTCAAAATGTCTCACACTTTGTCTCTCGCTTTGCCACAAACTTTGCCCCAAACTTTGTGCCAACCTTCTTGAATATGTGACACCACAGCCTTGTGCAACCTCTTTCCAGCTCCCTGCTCTTTCGTTCCCATGCAGGAAGTTTTGTGTTCAGCAAAAAGCACAGAGGACACGAGGGGACACAAGGGGACACCAGAGGACACGAGAGCCTCCACTCCTGCAGCCATTGGTGGATGTGATGGCCATTTTTCACAAGAGCAACAACTTTCGTTTTATGTTTTGTATGTGGCGTTTTAATGGGCAGGGTTTTTAACAGCTTTGCTTTGGCAAGATTTTATGGGCGTTGCGTGTTGCCTTTGCGAGTCAAAAGTGGAAGGGAGATGGCGGAGGGCTCTGACAGGCAAGATCAAAGTTGGAGCAGAGCAGAGCAGAGGGACTGGGATCAGAGCACTGGCGTTTGCACCGGCATGACATCTGATCCCTGCTGCTGATGCTGGGCGAATGATGGCTCAGATGATGCTCAGATGATGGCTCAAATGATGCTGAGGCTGCTGGGAATGAACGAGCATCTCCTTGGCAACAACAATCCTCCGCATCATTAGAGTAGCCAGGATCTGCAGGTGGCTTTGATGTCTCCACTTTGAACTTGCTGCTGCTGAAGCTGCTGCTACTGCTGATGGGGATGATGTTGGTGATGGGAAGTTGATGCAACTACTTGCAACTACCTGCGTGCCATGGACTCACTCAGGTAGGGGCCATTCACCTGCGTGAGTTTCAACCATTCTCATACGCGGTACCTTATCACTAAAACTTCACCTGAATCTATTAGTAAAATCTGAATCTAAATCTGAGTAATTTGAGTCTAAGTCATGATGGCCTCAATCAAGATCTTAAATCGAATCAGAATCATGCAGCGTGCATCCATATCTCTGAATCTCAGAATCAAAGAGAGATGGGCGGAGTTTCCTGCCCCCCCCCCTTCACAAAGGGCATACAGGGATCCATCCAGCCGTGATCTTTCACTGGAAAAGTCTCTCAGGTGCATTGGCAGTGATCTGTGTTGTGACCCATCATCTTCCATAACCCTGTTGCCCCCAACCACCCCCCCTTACAATTCTGCCAACCTCAGTAGCCTCCCATCTAATCACCTGTGTGTGATCTTGGCCAACCACATCACAAGTAAAAAGTGAAAACGGCACTTGGCAGGAGGCACGTCCCCAGTCTTTTGTAATGCTACCTGAGCTGCGTCATTAACTTTATACCATTGTCTTTAGCGCGCTTATTACGCTGCGTCATTAAAGTGTGGCTTTGCTGCTCTCACGAAGGGTCCTTTTTGCAGGGGGTGAAAAAAACTTGCCTCTAAAAGCATCTTCACATAAAATGGTCATATTTCTCAAGGCAACTTGTTGTCTGCCCAAGTTTATAGACTCACTAACCCCGTACTATTAGGCGTTATGTATATTTATGTATATTTATAAAGACAGGGTAACTATGTAGTTGAAAGGACAACTCCTGGCATGCTGTGTTCTTAATATAAAACACAAGAGTTCAACTGCATTTGATACGTAAATAATAAATAGAGGAGGTGGCGCTCTCTTGTGTCTTATCTGGCAAGCTTTACATAATGGCAATTTATCTGTTGTCCTCCGCATCTCCATAGGCTTGCATCGGCAACAGCGTCCTCGTGATGACATGCATTCCTCCATTTCGTCCTCCCTTTCTGACTCCCTTACTCCCTTTCCTCCCGTCCTTCCCTCTCTGCCTGTAAGGGACTTCATCTGCCGCTCGCGATATTGATGACACGGCCCTTTCGCCAGCAAATGACTTCGTGCTTTATCAGGCAGCCAACTCGGACGGCTTGGGAGTATAAAGTGGATGTGGCTGCAAAGCAATTAGTTGAGAATAATTCGCCCGCCATCCAAGGTTAGTGGCCGGAGCAGCCTGCAGCGAGCTGATGAACGTAACCCTGCTCCTAAGCCGCTGATACCGTTATGAAATGCGGCTTACCTTTGAACGGTTAATGACGTGCAGGTTGCGGTAGACCTGCCTATCAAGGTCCGCCACAAAACCCTTGGCCGAGCGCCTAGGCCCAATGTGAGCCCATTGTGACACCGGGTGACGGGCCAGCAAAAGGCCCCGCTGCTTGTGTCCGCATTAATCAGGGCCGGGGGATCAGCGGGACAATAGGGGCCCAATCCTGAGCAGCTAGCGAGCACTGAGTAAGCAGGCACGAGGCAGAGGCTGCCTAGTTTAGTAGACACATGTCAGCAGGGTTTAGCGCTAGACGTGAACCTCCTGTCGACGCTCATCAACAAGTCACCGACACCAAGGTAACGACGGCATTACGTCACTGGTGGAGCGCAAGGGCTTCCCCGACTACTCAACCCCTCACCGAAGGGGAGCGCGGGGACCCAAGTCAGCTACGAGGGCCCTCCACACAAAGCCGACTGGCAGGACGGGTCACTCTGTTCCAAATTGATCACGAATTCATTGAATTGTTTCCTTCAGACGACTTTGCATCGGGAGGCAATTTGTCAACGTAATCCACGAGTGTGCGCTGACGTTGCGTTGACGCTACGTTGACGCTGCATTGACGCTCGACCTGCAGCGACATCCACGACGTAATAGGCAAGGGCCTGGGTCAGGTGGGTCTAGGCATGCGCAGAGGACCTGATCCCACGTGGAACCCTGAGCCTCGTTGCTTAATGGGATCGGGAGAAAGAGCAGCACTGTTGGCTTCTCTGCTGCTGGCTGCTTTTTATGGTGATGAATTATTGCCACCCGGAGCCATTAAATCTAGAAGGAGCTAGGCCCTCCGTGATAAGGATTAATGCCTCCCCGCTCTTATCTTGCTCCTTTTAACTTGACTTAACTCGCAAATTTTAAAATGTAATCACGCAGCCAAGCCTGGTGGCCATGACTGTGAATGGAGGCTGTGACTTGGCTTTGTCTAACCTGACATGGCAGTGTCACAATTCCACAGATATTTCATCCCACCTGACACTGATGATCAGTGCAAATTCCACCAAGACAATAAGGCTGCAGCATGCTGGTGTGGTTGCAGCCTCCGCTCCTATCTATAATCAACTATTATCAATGTCAGAGCCGCATTATCTTTAGCAGCAAGCATTAACTGCAGCTGTGGGCCCAAGGATGCAAGGACCTTTCAAACAATGCCACCCTTTTAAGATTTTATACCTTTACTGCAGCTTTTAGTCGCATCTTTTTTCTATAATTGATCTGCTCTCCCAAAGAAGTGCTGCCAAGGTGGATTCGGATTTCTGTGTCGTGGTCCAAAAAGACAGGATTAGGCATGGCACTGGCTGGCCATGGAGAGGGGAGCACTTGCCAAGTGTGAGCGATAATTGATGATAATGAGACATCGGACGACAAGTGATTAGCTTCACCAGCCCCATGAAAGTGACCCCTGGTCAGCTGGGCGGTCAGTGTTGGCCATGGCCTGCCCCGAATTGCCCCGGGCACATGCCTTTCTCACATTGACCATTGTTTGCTTGTTCTCTGTGCCTCATTAGGTCCTCGATGTCACTGGCCAGTGGTCAATAAAGCCGCCTCATCGTTTGGTCAATTGGGACACAATGGCCACTCAACTGACCTCTCGGTTGCCATTTAGCTGCCCTCGCTGACCACGACAATGCCCTTACAATGCCCCTGCGATGCCCTCACAATGGACATTACAGTGACCAGTGGTCAGCCACCCCAGGGCATTTTACGCCTCAATGACCTCAACTGATACAAGCTGTTTTTGCCTGGCAGCAACCTGCTTCAAAGAGCTCCATGCTGAGGGAGGATTCAAGTGACATGTCAACAAGGTTTCTGACACGAATGTAATGGGAGATGTGCATATCATTAGGCCAATTAAAGTGAGGCGAAATATTGGCACAGATACAGAAAACAACCTTGATGCTTGATCTTTTGAATAAAGATCTTTTGAATAAAGTATAGCAAATTTAAGCTCACACAAGAGCGACAAATAGATAGATTGATAGATTGATAGATTGATAGATTGATAGATAGATAGATAGATAGATAAATGGATAGATAAATAGATATAGATTGATAGATAGACAAATGCCAGCTAGACATGCAGACAGACAGCCAGATAAACTGGCA
Organism: Platynereis dumerilii; assembly: GCA_026936325.1. Taxonomy (NCBI): domain Eukaryota; kingdom Metazoa; phylum Annelida; class Polychaeta; order Phyllodocida; family Nereididae; genus Platynereis; species Platynereis dumerilii. Next base: position 40,054,243 of record JAPTHN010000001.1, read on the forward strand.
GTGGCAGATAGATAAATAGATAGATGAATACATTTTTTTATGTACTTGTCTGTTGATTTTAGTTTCAGCACATTTCGATTGTGCTTCCAAACTACCACCCTCGAAGGAATACACTACCATCCACAATGACACCAAACACCTAAATTTATAAATTCAGCATCAGTGTTGAACTTATAACCTAAACTGAGTAAACTCCGTCCGAATCTATTAAACATAGATTAAGATAACGTACGGCATTGAAAAAAAAATTGACAGTGAACTAACCTCTCCACTTGAATAATGGATCAATGAAAGTAATCATCGTCATGCTTTCACCCCCAGGTGTGGAACGTTTTTAAGATCAAGCTACACTCTATAAGACCTGTGTCATTAGGCCCTGCTCTTAAAAGGTGTTCCAGCTAGACAGAGATGCTTTTAAGGTGCTAACAATGGGTGTGTCATTTTTACGACATGCTGGTTGGCTTCCCACCTGATGCTGTAACAGAAGTATGCAGGAAAGCATCATGGGTGGCTGCTGCATGTTGTGAATGAACATTTTCCGAGCTGCTGGGGCTGCTCTGCTATTTGAGAAGTTCTGATCCTGTTGTTCTGATCAACAAGTCGCTACACTGCAGTACCTTGGAGGAGGTTGGGGTGGCGCTGCTGTGGCCCCTTTGTTTGCCTCACACCAGGGGGATTGGGTTTCTTACTCTGCCGACAGGGGGCGAAGTGTGGAAACCTGAGATGCTAATGGTAGGGTGGGAGATAACGAGCAGGGGGATGGGGTGACCGCATGTGTTTCTGTGGGGGGCTCTTAGGGGGTGATTGAGGGGGGGGGTGACATTCTGATCAGGTGTGCAACAAGGTGATCCACTCCAACCACACGCGGTTGCACGCAACCACAAACTCAGCTTTTTTCACATTTGCCAAAAAAGGAAAGAAAAAAGGAAGGTTGGATTAAAAGGCTTTGGAACGAAGCATTCTGTGGGGTCTCTAATTAGGATCATTGTGTTTTGTCTGCTGTGTCTGGCTTGGGCATCTAGTAAATGAGGTTGGCTCAACCTCTAATGGCTCCACAGTAACTTTTATTTGTTTACTGCTTTCACTGCAAACCACAGCTGTTGGTTTTGAGGCACTTGGATTCGAGATTCTTTGAAAACAATACAGTCATACATCATTACTTATTACCCAACATAGCCTCAAATGTATCTGTATATTATATCTGGTATACAAGCATGAATCTCCTTATAAAATTGCATTTCACTTTGGATGGTTGTGTATCCAACCTTGAGTGTCACTGCGGATGGTTATAAATGCATTTCTTTTATGACGGTAGCCTATTTTAATAACTGATTAAAATTGTTATATCTGATTCAATTGAAACCAAGTATACCAGGGGTAGACATATTGATGAGATGAATCGTGTGATGAGACACATACAGACCCACTGTTTTGGGAGTGACTTACTCGCCCCTCTGTTATCTGTTATTTGAAGCTGCGAAAACAAGACCTGGAAGATGTGTGCATATTATTCCCTTCTCAGAGTGCATGGGCTTTTTGCGAGGTGACAACACAGGATTGCCACAAGGAGATCTCAGATGCTTTTAACATTTTACGATGATTGCTGTTCACACTAAAGGATAACAAAGAGCTGTGTTTTGTATGTGGGAGAGATGCCCCAGTATAGAAGGGAGCACAACACTACACAGTGTATATGGAAGTCATTGGAAGAACACAGATGACTCTGACTTGGCCCTTACAACCCAGGCACAGGCAGGCAGGCTGTGACATATGTTTATAGAGCAGAAAGATGGTGTTGTCAGTGACAGTGCCTCATGTCACACGTCTTGATTTCTGGGGAATATGTTGGTCTTTGCTCGCCTGTCATCCGCCAGATTGGGAAGGAAGGCGTGCTGCAGACAGGGTCTTAATGCAATCAGCCAGAGTCATATGTCGAGCACAAGAAAAAGCCCGTCCCCGGCAAATTCCTGCCTGTTATATGGCATTATTATAAGGCTTTTAGGCACTACCCCGGAGGAGATATTTATGTATCACCCCCCTGCCACCCGAGACCTAACTTTCTTTGTGCCGCAAACGTCATTTACAATGCCAGCCAACTTTGTCTTGAACTTGTAAACTCAGGACATCTCTCTGATTTTATTGACTTAGGCTGAGAAGGAGGCCTGGCCCATTCTGGCCCATTCTGGCGCTGTAGGCCTGCTGTATGCATTGTGGCTCAACCATAATGCTTTTAGGCTGGCTCTCAGCAACCCTGCAGCCCCCTCCTGCCTGCCAGTGGCTGCCACAACAATGGCCTCCTAACTCCATCATTCACGGGGCCCACTTTCTTCGCAAGTTTAATGCGCTTACGAGGCAGCAGCGGCACCCCATGCATTCTTGTGTGGCGGAGCACCGACATCGCTGACAATGACCAATAAGTTTATCATGTTGACTAGCGGCTAGGCCCCACCGCCTATTCAATGGGCGCCCTAACTTGGTTAGACTTTGATCCGGCCCAGAACTCCGTGTCCCAGCCCATCATCCTTCATGATCAGCATCGTGACAACCTTCTTGTGCTGCCTCCGCCTCGAGATGGAGGGCTCAAGATGCCTGCCTCAATGCCAGCCTCGAGATGGAGGGCCACAGTCAGCAAGATGGGATGGTACTAATAACACAAAACGCCTTCTTCCCTCGGGGCCGTTCGTGACCCACCTTCCCTAACATCGCCCGCCTAACAAGGAGGACACCTACCACCTCACGTTGCCTACCACCCTCATCTCAAGTGCTATGCCCTCATTTGCATACATGCTAGCTAATTAACCTGCCTGCCACCAGAGGCGCTCACCTTGCGTCTTCTCGTCTCAACTCTCGTGTTCTCGCACCCCAGTCACGTGGTGTGGGGTGGTGGTGCTACTTGGAGAAACACTTGATGGGGTGAGAAAAACTCCTTTGGGTAAGGACAAGGTGGCGGGGTACCACAGGGGACATTCTTACACCCTGCTACTCTGAATTATGGAATATCACACAGCGGGCTGACAATGCTCTTAAGACACGCATAGAATATTAACGCCTCAATCATCCATTGTGTCATCGCCTGAGAGAGTGTTCTCTGCACCTTGGGCGACTCATAAGTCACACACTACTGAACTAAGTCGTGACAGATGAATGAAATTACTGGCTGACATTAAAGTGCTGAATTGCCAATAGCTTCGCTCTTATGCATGGTCACACCATCTAAAATATTCCCAGATATTCTCAAATATTCTGAGCGTCTCTCTTGTAGTTACTGTGGGAGACAGGCACTGCATACGTATGACAACTGAGTAACATTTCCATCATTTGTAGAGCAACATATCTGCATCTGCGAAGACACATTAAGCCACAGACACAAGCCCCACACATGCCTCACGAATTCTTGCACAACCTATGAGACTCGTTGAGTGATATTTTTCAAGATTAAACTTATCCTATACACTTGACCAACACCACTAAAGTCATGGTTGTTTAACAGGTCTAATGTTAAAAACATTTGCTGGCCGATCATGAAATTTTCCCCCAGTGTCAACAGACGAGCCATCACGAATTCAAAATTACCTTTTTCGAACGAAGACCGATCAATCGAAGTGCAAGTTTGATCTTTTTTTCCAGATGAGACAATGCCCATAACTTTTTATATTTTGGCTCGGGGAGACAGGGAATGATGCAGAGAGGATAAAAGGATGAGTCAGGCCATTGGGCGATAATGAGGGAAGAGCGGTCGCTTCGTAACAATAGGAAGCCACTTGTTAGCACCTTCATCACTTATTAACTTTTATAACACCACAATTCATGCTTTATCTCTAGATCTGTGTGTGTCAGCAACGTGTGCTTGAGCACCAGGAGTTGGCTTAGCGGAAGATGAGTAGCTGGAGGGAGAAAGAGGAAGAGGAGGAGGTGCTATGTGTGTATAATAATCACGTATTTGGATGCCCTAGTTTTATGTTGAGAATTTTTCCCTATAACCGTCTTCGGAGACCTTCTCACCGTGATCTGCTGTCGTCTTGTTTCATCCACTGTGTTTTCTCATTTCTTTCCACCTCTTTCTCTCCATTCGTTCTCTCCGTTCATTCTCGCCTTTCATTCTCATATCATTCTCTCATATCATTCTCTCCATTCATTCTCTCCATTCTCCTTGCCTCATCTCCTTCCTCCATTCTCCTTCCCTCATTCTCCTTTGCCCATTCTCCTTCGTCCATTCTCCTTCCCTCATCTCCTTCCTCCATTCTCCTTCCTTCATTCTCTTTCCTTCATTCTTCTTCCCTCATTCTCCTTCGCCCATTCTCCTTCCTTCATTCTCCTTCTTTCATTCTCCTTCTTTCATTCTCCTTCTTTCATTCTCCTTCTTTCATTCTCCTTCTTTCATTCTCCTTCTTTCATTCTCCTTCTTTCATTCTCCTTCCTTCATTCTCCTTCCTTCATCCTCCTTCCTTCCTTCATTCTCCTTCCCTCATTCTCCTTCGCCCATTCTCCTCCCTCAGTCTCCTTCGCCCATTCTCATTTGCCCTTTCTCCTTCACTCATTCTCCTTTCCTCATTCTCCTTTCCTTATTCTCCTTTCCTCGTTCTCCTTCCCTCATCCTTCCCTCTTTCTCGCAAACATTCTTCCCACTGATCATCCTCCTTTTCTCCTGCCTCCTCTCATCCTCTCATACACTCCTCTCCCCCTCTGCTCCATTCATCCCCCTCCTCTGCTCTCCTCTTTCAGCATCTCTTCCATTACTGGTGCAGATGAGACTCTCAGATGAGAGAGACAGACTGGCATTAGCAAAGAGTTAGGGCAAGGATGCTGGGGTGATGCGGAGATGCAAAGGTTGCAGATGGAGCCAGTGCCACTCAGCTCCTCCATAACCCTGCTCAAATGCCAATGACATTGTTCCCAGCCTCGTTCCCGCGCAACAATCACATAACAATAGCTGAATCTAAGCTGATATATCTGTGCTCTGCAGGTGGTGACAAGGTCCCTCTCTGTGCCTCAGCTATATTGCCTATAGGAAAGGCCCAGCCCTGTTAATGCATCACTGTGTCAAACTCCCAGCCAAAATAAACGCTCCCAATGAAGATTTATGGTCGATAGGGCCATGGCAATTTGTCATTTAATCACAGCTGCACAATTTGACCGGACAGGGCTTCTGTCTTCCACCCGGGTCTACTCGAGGCAGAGGTCCTATCTTTTGCATTAGGAGCACTCTGGAGCCGCCATTACTATTCTACCTATAGGTTGTACATTATGGCAGGGTTGCATAAGTTGTATACAGTCAAGATGGTGTTAGGCCTATGTTGAGATCGCAGTGCATGAGTTCGAGTTCCATCTATCACCCAGTCGCAGTGACTTGCCCAGCAGCTCTTTCTTAGTCGCTTTATCACTTTTTAATAAAGCGGACTTTTCACAGACGAATGGCTGGCATTTCTGAGATATTAATTGAGGCAGGTTGCTTGGAGGCCGAGGAGAGTTGAACGGGAATTTCCGGCTGGTTGGAGGGGCACTTGGAGCAGAGGAGAAGGGGGGGGGGCAGTGGTCCGGTGGTGTGTGTCCCGGCCGGTTGACCCTGGAAGCCGAGGGTGGCGGCCTGTCAGTGCTGCGGAAACTGCCTGCCCTGCCTCTGCCACCTCATCACCCTGGTTAGCAGTGAGACGCGGCGTCTTGATGGAGCGTTTTAATTTCGGGCATCCTAGGTGACTAGTAGGTCCATGCCCTGACTGAGGACCCACTAAGACCTGCAAGGGACCTAGCAAGAAGGGATGACTCGTAATGGCATGGGTGGCCAGTTGATGCTGCATTAGCTTGCTTGGAGGCCCTTGGAGGCGTCAGGACATCCATCAAAGGTCCAGTTGAGGAGAGAAGAGGGGGGGGGGTGGAACGGTCATCTATCAAGGGCCACCCGGTGTCTTGCCTCACCACCGGACCAACACCGGCAGGTCATCGCTGGTCACCCTGCACCTCAGCTGCTTCCTGCATCTGCCATCCTACCCTGCAATATCCTGCAACACCCCTGCATCTGCCTGCATCTGTCTGTATTTGCCTGCATCTGCCCTGGTGATGTGCGATTACAACTGTGATGCACCGAGTACTACTCAGTACTCCCGCATTCCCTGATTGAGTGGCCTTTTAGCACAGTCCATTCTGCATTACAGCTCGTTAGCTCTTGTTGGCTTACATTATTCCTAATAAGAAGTTTCCAGTGCTACTGATTTGATGAGTGATCGCCCAACAACCTGAGCACTGACCTGCGATGCAGCAGGTGCGGCTCCCGACATAGGCTATTAGCTGTTCGCATGGTGGGTTGAAGGCAGAGGGTCAGCCTCAGTACTGGGAAATACCAAATTTGGGATGTCTCCGAATTTAAGATTATTTAATACAGGTTTACATAACATATACTAGGTCAGTATTCGTGAAAGTTTTTAAAACATGTTCACATTATGATAATGACAGAAGTTCACAGAACTAATAGTTGTGTAATGTACTTTCACAATTAAGTAGCATTGTTGTAGCCCAGTGACTAAGGTCACCTGTCTTCTCATTACCAAGCAGTGAGGAAATATATGGCCGAGGAGTCGAGGACTCATGAAAAAGGTTAAAAATACTGAATTCACGTTGCTCTGTCACAACCTAAAAAGGATTTTGACACCTTAAACAGAAAAACAGTTAATACTATACCTATGAAAGAAAACAACAAATAACCAACAGGGGAAAACACATCTTGAGGCAGGTTTCTTTTAACTATACCCTTTCCCAAAAGTAGGCAGGTTTCTTTTAACTATACCCTTTCCCAAAAGTAACATAATATAATGAATTATTATATATATTTATTTCTCTTCATACACTTTTACAAGGTATATGGAAACATATGTTTATTTAAATATTATAAATTATATTAGGTTACAAATTAGAACAATGACAATGTGTTCAGTATTACAATACTTGACAAAAAGAAGGAAATACTTCAAGACAATCTTGACTCCTTCTCTTTCCTTGCTCTTTCCACTCACACACTCCAAAATATTTCAGACAAAATTGGTTTTTTAGATTCAAAATGGTTTTTTGAAAAACCAAATTTCAATGCAAAAAACCAACATGGATTTTTTTAAAAATCCATGGTTTTGCATTGAAATTTGGTTTTCATTGGCAGCAACTTGACTTTTGAAGTTTTCTCAAGATGAACAAATTATCTCTCCTGGCAGCCAAGAGACACAAGTCGCAAGATGGATGGATCTGTTATTTAGGATGCTATGATGAAGCACACACCACTGCACGTCGCCTTCAACTCACAAGTTTGAAGTTTTACAAATTCACTCCGATTTGTCATAATTATGGGCTGGTGTCATGACCCCACCAATTGTTTAACTTCAGCTGTTATTAGCACTTGCAACTAGCAATTATTGATGATGTCATCCCAAATATGGAGGTTTGTTTTGCTTTGTCATATTGTGCATGGCAGAAGTAAAATAGTTGCTTTGTTGTAATTATATCAATAGCTTAAAAGTTAAAACTAAACTTGTAGGCCTAATTAAGATTAATTTAGAAATTACTATAGGCTATAGGCCAACTTGAAAATGTGGGGCTCATTTGCCAAATTTGTTTATAGATTGAACATGCAGACATAACTGTTTTTCGAAAGTTATTATGAATTTTGAATGACTTAAGATTAATGATTCTTCAACTGACATGGCCATTACTATATAATATAACATAAAACAGTTGTAAAGTATAAGAAAAGACAAACAGAAGTTATGAGAATTGGCAAGTCAGAAATGAATGGACATCATTTATCCCTTCTTTTTTTTTGTGTCTCTTAACACTATGACACCCAGAGCAGCAACATCACTTAGTGGCATTGCAGTGTTAATTGCCCAGCCAGGAGTTTGTGGCAGGTGTACTCTGAAATTCCATGTGTGCTGCTTCAAGGTCATTCAAGGTCAGAGGAGGCCATCCCCCGTTGTCACCGGAAGATGGAGAAGTTGCTGCAGATGATGATGTGATGATGACTGTGAGTGATGATGCTCGGCTGAGACTATAATTGAGCACAAAGTGTAATGGTTGAAACTGTGGCTATGGCTGGAAATGGCTGGAGAGAGAGCGAGAGACTGTACTTTCAGGAGTTCGAATGTCAAATGTGTCATTTGCTCTCAATAAACAGACACAGAAACAGTCCCAGAGACATAGACACAGTCATAGCATTTGTAGCAGAGAAGAACTGTTAGTCAGAGACACAGAAATATATAAAAGTGAGACTGCAGAACATGCAGTTGTATTTTCAAAGTTTGAGTCACAGATACACTCATGAGAGATAGAGACAGACAGGCCAGATGTGAGCCTCGTTATGATTCAGACTTTCATGGAATATAGCAAACAGGTTATGCAAAACCATTGATAAGATATATGCCAAGGAATGGCAAAGTTGTACACAGACTACTGTCTATAGTCAGAGACGGGGGGAAAACTGCACAGCCACAGACAAAAACTTGTCAAAGACATTGGACACATAAGTTGCACCCAGAGGAGGACAAGCTAAGACAAGCTAAGTCGAGTTAAGCTGTCCACACCTCGGATGAAGACGAACATCTCTGAGGCAACAAGGCCACAGGGGGAGCTGCGGAGAGTGACCTAAGTTTCTTGAAGAGGTCAACTCCAAGGTTGTGATGGCTAAGCAGCTCATACTGCCAATACCACTCCCAATGAGAGACGCGTATAGCCACAAAGAAATCCTAGAAGAATCTACAGCCACCTAGAGGCACCTAGAGGGACTAGGAGCCACCAAGATGGTCCTGGGGTGATGGGAATAGCAAGGTTGTCGCAGTGGTGATGAAGGGGCCCCAGTGCCTAACACTGTCATATCGCACACACAGCCCGCTAGTTTATGGCTCCTTCATTTCTGTGCTAATCGCCAGAATTAGAGAGGCTGAGAAAGTAATAAGAGAGGAGCATGCGCATTTGATTACACCGCCACAAGATGAATGGAGCTGATTTACAAGCAGGCTGCAGTCGAGTGAAAGGTTTCTTATAGTGGCATGATCGGGGTGAGCGGGGACTTTGCAGCCTCACCCCCTCCACCGAGCGGATGACGGGTCACCTTAGATTGATAGCCCTCCTCGCAAGGTCTGTCAGCCGTGCCCAGAAATGAATGGCTCCTCATAGATATGAGATTGGTGCAAGGGAGTATTGGCTGCTGGTTGGGCTGTTCCATTGCTGGGCTGGCGAAGTGGAATAACCTCCAGAGGCAGACGGAGGACCTTGAGGGACCTTGAGGGACCAGCGCTAGCAAGGGCCACTGATCGAACAACTGCATGACCCACAGGGGCCTGCATTGGACCTTCTAGGGACCTGCAGGGGAAGATGGTCCAGCCCTCGGCTGACCACTTGTGCCCAGGGCCCTTGCTGGCAAGTTGCTGCTCGCTCCGCTCCGCCCAGAGGACCCATCGGGACCCAGAGGAACCAGAGTTGCAGCCCAGTTGGATGCCTGGAGGACCTCGGTTCCAGGGGTTAATTCGAGAAGGGACACAGTTGTGATCACGGGATGCCACTGGGCTGGACAGGGTGGGCAGGGCTGGGACACCTTGGGACCGATGACCGGCCGCTGCCTGGGTCCACTGCTCGGGTCTTCCCCGGGTCTTCCCCAGGCCAGTAATTGGGTTATCGGTCGTCGCATTAACAGAGTTGGGGGCTAATGATGTGCCCCAGTCGTCCCTGGGCAGCCCCTCCAACCTCCCCTGTTACACCTGTAGCCCGAGCTAACCCCAGGACAATACTAAGCCATCCATCATCTTCAAACACTGCACCTCCCTTGTAGTCGCAGTAATTGTGTTGAGGTTTATTTTCCCTGATCGTCCTTATTCAGAAGTTGAAATAACCCACGGCCACTCATTCATCACTGGGAGGCTGCCTTGTATCTGCAATGGACCATGTCCCCAAACATTGAAAGAGAGTGGAGCAGAGAGCAGAGCAGGGAGCAGGGCTGAGGAGAGAACAGAAAAGCCAGGGCCAACATGCAGGGCTGGGAGAGCATGGGGAGAGCAAAGGCGCCTGGCCACGCTTCCATTTCATTTATCAAATGACTAATTTTATAATGAGAAAGGAATCGGATTAGCCGAGTGCTGGCTCAGGTCATCAAGCCATGCATGTGATCAAAAGTGCAAGATGATCAAGCACGAGCGCCCCCTCCCGTTTTCATTACGTGATTTCAAATCAGTTGCATCGTTGCCATGGTGATATGACGTTGCTATGTCAGTGGGGTCAAAAGTCAGGGGGGTCTCCAAAGTCTCTTCCGATAATTCGCTGAAATGACTGAACTTGTGGCATAGACAGACATTCTGTTTAGTCTCCAATCTTCCATCTTCATATTGCTGATAGAACTTGTTTTGATGCATTGATAGCCCTACACAACTTTTAGTCGCCTGGTTTGATTAGTCTCTTGCTATACACCAATAAGCCACAAAGTTATCTTTTCGAAAAGAAAACAATATTCGTAACTGTGGCAACACATTAAGTTAAGAGATTTTCCTTTTCAAAAGTTTTTGCCTTTGCCGGATCTTTTGGCCGTTCAGTTAACTGACCTTACCTAGGCCAATAAGAGGTCACCTGTATACTAGTGTAAAGTATATTTCCAAGCTGAACATTTCAAAACATAAACATGTAGGCCTAAAATCTTCAAAACGTGGGTCTTGACCTATTAAACGCGGTAACTTGACGACAGAAAACAAGTTGTCAGCTATAGGCCAAGATTTTTCAAAGAAAGTCTCAGATCATGATTACATTTATTTGAATCTCCTCCTCTCTGAACCAGTCTCCACAAGACTGCTTTTCTTGCACAGACTGTGTCATCGCGAAAGAGAGGGCCTGCAGGCCTATATAGATAGTCTCTCTTTAAATATATACATCTAAATGTGTGAACCCTATACTTGCCGAAGATATATTAATGCAAACTATACTTATATGTAGATGGGCTACTGTCCAACTATGACTGATCTGAAATTCGGACACTAAACAGTTTATAATTTCTGGCCATTTAGACTCCATCAGGTGCTAAATGTTAGCACAGGCAGAAACAGTGTAATTTGTGTATTGTTGGGCTAGGCCAGTCCACTGACTTCTTTCACTAATAACTATTACAAGGTATGACAGCTTGAAGATCCCAGCAGACGACCTTCTTCTAAGCCAGTGGTTTAATTCCTTTAAATTCACATTTATCACCTGTAGGCATAAACAATATGTTTCACGTGTGGTGTGTTCCATTCAACTGGTGGCTCTCTGATACGTATTAGTATAGGTTATTCACCTAGGGAGAGGCAATATGTGATTTATCCAGCGAGGGCGTTAGCCCGAGCTGTGATAAACACATATTGTCGATCCCGCGGTGAATAACTGGCTTATACCATAAGACAAAACTGAAACTTGTCATTTGTTGCTGTGGTTTTTCACAGCTTCACTTATTATTCTCCCATGGGAGGATAACTTGACAACAAAGAATATGGGTTTTATTGCAGTGAAATAATGGCTCATGATTGGCTGACAGAGGTGTCGAATGGTATAACAGTGACAACATACCAGTTCGGTCTGGGAAGTTGGACCATTGCCAATCAAGCTGTCATACCTTTTCTAATAGTAATACGTATCAGAGATCCAACAGTTGAATGGAACACACCACACATGAAACATATTGTTTATGCCTGTGATATTAGTTACACGCGTGTCTCTCGCTGAGTTTGAAATGGCATGTAGAGCTCCTCTCCTCAGAGCCATTCAGAAAAAATTGTTGTCAGAAGTGGGATTTGAACCCACGCCCACATTCGTGGACCAGAACGCTCTGTGCCTGTGCTCAGGCAAGGATTTCAACCTTGAGTCTGGCGCCTTAGACCACTCGGCCATCCTGACAGCTGCTTATTCAGTAGCTTATTCAGGTGGCCTAGCTGGTTCAGTAGCACAAACAGTAGCTCAACAGAAGCTGCACAGTATGAGTATAGGGGACCAGTATACCACATCCTGAAACTATGTGGGACATGATCATTGTGGCTATTTTTGGATGCAGATAACTGCAGCAAGAGATATATACATTGTACTGTTCAAATATTGCATAGGCAGGTCAAATGTATAACACAATGGAAAGTTCATAAAAACTTTGAAGGCAGAAGGAGATAAACTTACAAGTATGAATAGAGAGAAAGATACACACTTCTGCAATCTGCATGACATATTATAGGCCTATTCTAATACTATATATATATATTATGCTATATTCTCACCCCATCTCTCTATTTATCTATATATTTATCTATCTATTTATATATTTATTTATCTATCTGTCCAACTTTAAGTGCATTACAAGGGAAATGATCTTGGACCTGTAGGCCTACATTGCATTGCCTGTCCATTTTGTTAGGTAGGCCTATGGATGATAAGGACAATTCCAGCACGTGAAAACGTTTGCTGTCTGGAAGTAGTTCATTTGGGCCTATTCATGTTGACCTACATTAGTATAACTATTAGTACAACTATTAATCATTAGCTTGAACTGGAAACAAATGAAGTGGAATTAATCTATGACACTGCCTTCAACTATGTATTTCAAAAATGAATTTCAAAAGTATATACCTACACCACAACTAGTACACTAAACTGGGGAGCACTGCAAGTAAGCTGGCTTTGAACCCACACTCCATCCCAAGTTCCCTCCCCAGCTATCGGAACTTCCAGGTGCCCCTGGGGTAGAGAACTCAGGTCAAGGTCTTTTGTAGCTCATTTATTTGATACGGAGGAAAACATAACCCTTTCACCTCAGCCGAGGCTCAGCACTGCTCCACTCTGCGGACCCTGATTGTATTATTGGTGGGGTAAGCAGCACAATTGGCCCTCGGCCTAAATACTTTGAAAAGAGTTTTGAACAAGCAGCTTCATCAATGGATGTGGGTTTGCCCAACTGCTAATTGATGGATTTCCTCATGCATGCTGATATAATATACTGCCTCCCAATCAAAACTTTCAATAACATGTCTAAAATAGGCCTAAACAGGCCTAAACACTCCTTTAATAACTCGAAGCATGCATGCACAGTCTTTACTGCTATATGGCATTAAATCCACTTTCTTTTTCAGGGCTTAATTGGTCCAAATTGCAGAGCAGAAATTGTGTCATGATGGTTTTAAACTGCAAAATTTAAGTAAAACATGTGCTAACAGAATCTTTTTTGAGATATAAATGATGAATTATCTATCAATTTTTGTTATAAATTTAGAATCCCAGGGACAGTCAATATCTTCTGTTTATCTTTTTGAAAAAAAAGAAGATTGTCAAGACCTCCTTTTTAGTTTGATAATTGTGCTTCTACCACCTACATGTAGGCCTATTGATGAAACACGGTAAGAAAGAACTCTGCAGTACTTCAGGTTTGGATCGAACAATCACAGAAGCTAAACTTTAGTTACTTGGCCTACAACCCATTAATTGTACTGGTTGACTTCTGAAAACACACTGATTCAACAGGAAAAAAGTTCAGTTTGGTGAATGGAAAGACACTCGAAATCCCAAATACATTCATAGATAATATGCTAAAAGATAGCTAAAAGTTTTATCTTTGGAAATACTGTGAATACATGAATGCAGCAGCAGGGTGGTCAGATGTGGCCATGCAATATCCGGGGCTTAGAGCAATCAGAAATGTTCATCCCCAGAAACATTGCAATCTCGCTCTTTGCACTTGTAGTTCGACCTTTTTGCTTTTCTTGTTTTCCAGAAATATTGTTTTTAGCGATCGATGTGAGAGGCCTGAGTCAAGTATGGCGGAGGGGAGAGGAGAGCAGGGGGGGGGGGGCAGGGGGCGGGGCTTGTGTGACCTCCTTTCAGCTGGATGGTCAACCGAGGTCATGTGACTGTCCGCCAGCCATTATATATTAATGAACTGGGTCATGGCTGCCTTGCAAGGCCAATGCACAGACATATTTATCTGGAATTTCATATAAAACTATCAGTGTATGTATAGATTGGTTGGCATGTTTCGTTCATAAATTCAATGAGCAATTTCCCAGAGAGACCCTGGGAGGCCCCTCCACTCCCATTGTGAGGCAGGGCCATCCAGACTGAGCCAGAATTAAGGTCATTTTCCCAGGTCCCCTCTCCTGCTTGATTGGATGACCTTGCTGGCAAATCTCATGAAACTTTGATGTCCTATGCAATCTGGCAATCCAATATATATGGGCAATTCCATCTAACAATATATCTTTGGATTTTCATATTCACGAACGACTGCAGATATAAAACTACACGTATCTCTTCTATCAGGTTTGTGATCAATGAAAATGGAAACTGCTAAAGCCAAAGAGAATGACCTCCCAGTGGCTGCAGTGAAATTGAGAACGATTGAAAGTGGCCCATCAGTGGATGCCCTGAGGTGGCCTGCACTTTTGAAACAGTTTTGAAACTTCATAAACCAGTCGGACTGTTGCATGATAAGTATTATTTGAAACAATCATATCATATGGAAATTGTTTGTTCATTTCTATATTTCACAAGGTGACTGAAATATAAAAGCGCTGACGAAGTAATTCCTTTAAAGTGGAATTGCATTACAATTTTTCTGCAAAAGCTTAATTAAACAATCCCATTGAGAAATGTATTATAATTTATAGGACGTATATATTCATTCTGTAATTCATACATTCGATCTATGGATTAGAGCAATCTCTGTTAATTTTTGTGATTAGAGAAATAAGAAAAACAAAACATGTTGAGGTTTACTGCACAGCTATAAGTTGACTATAGTGTGACTTTGTGACTTTGACTGCTTTTGTACAATTTACGAGTTTCTGGGATCAGGGGATGCATGGTATCAGATCCGGAGATCCTGTATTGCATAAATCGTGTACAGCAGCCCGGCTGATCCTCGTCTAATGAGATTTATCAGATTTCTGCTGTACCCAAGTTTAATGGTCATTAGGGGGATCAGCATTTTGGGGTCACCATGCATCTAGATGAGGTCACACGTGGATCATGATGATTATGCAATCAAAGTGCTATAGAATAGACTGACATCATTTTGGTTATGTTACCTGTATCTCATCAAAATTTGCATAGTAGGCTATGTTCACTATTCAGTAGTTTGATGATAGTCGTAATCATCGATTGTTTTTTGCCCTCTGATGGCATCATGGATATTTCTCTCAAGAAATGATTTTACATTAAATGAGAAACTCATGATTTGTGAGTGGTGCAGATCTGACATTGCCACTGTTCATGCTTGGAAAATGAACCCCAAGCTTCATGTACCAGCTTCAATCCTATACACTGATGACAAACAGGAGGAAACTTAAAACAACAAACGGATCAACAGCCAATCGCTATCAATAGTATGCAAAGACTGGAATGACATAATTTTGTTTCAAATGTAACAGCTCTCTGATTGTGCGACCACTTCCCTTCGCAACCAATCACCTTGAAGCTCTAAAACCACACTAATTGCAGCCATCCAGGTCAGAGGCTCACTGGCAGAGCCAGCTCGGAAGTGAGCCGATGACCACGGGAGAATGATATTTCGCATGAAAGTCACTTAAATTTAGTATCGGTTTTGGAACTGTTTAGTCTCAACTTTAGCGAAGACCAACACGTCTAAGACGAGTGTCGTTCAGAGTCAGAGGAACAAACAGAAATGGCTGGGATGCTTGGTTGTATCAATGGCAGCACTGCCTGGGACTCATCTGCAGAAGTGTCAGAACTCCAATTTGAGTCAATTTGAATTTTAAAGGGGATGCTTAATTTAAGTCAGAGAACTCGTGTGGGGTGAGAGGATGGGGGGCTGGGTGATACCCTCATTTGAAGGAAGCTTGTTGGGAGACATCGATGGAGGGGGGGGGGCTGTTTCTCTGGGTATTTCTCTAGCCTTTTGGGGGAAACGATATTAATTGGTGAGCAAAGGCGAACGGGGCTGGAAGTCAACAGAGCAAACAGGTCTGTTAATGGCAAGCAAACACGATAAAGAGTGAAGAAAATTTAATTTCCCCTTAGGGAGCTGGCTGACATCTAGTTTCGTGGCTGGAGCTGTGTTAAAATGTTGCAAAACCACCACCATCAAGTTGCTTGCATGGCACGTTGTGTGCTTGCCGCTGCTTTCCACAGTTTCCCTTATTTTGCCAAAACACCTCATCCTCACTTCCCCCCTTAAACCCCCCTCCCCTGGTACTTCGGTCCCTGAGCTTTAGACGTGCCCCGCAATACAATCAAAGCATTGCTCAATGAATTCACGCCTCCTAGAACCCACGATTCCCCACAGCCCCTGCTCCCTCGTTAGCCTGCTGCCATTTTTCAAAGTATCGCAATCATTTGAAATTCCACAACCGTGGGAGTCGCCTCATTGCCCTCCTTAAATATTTGTAATAACATTTCTGCTCCCAAACTCTGACAAATCGCTGCAATCATGCTCTCGGAATAATCTGCAATCCTCTCTCCAGCCCTCTCAATGTTTCTACATGATTTTACACGCGCAGGCAAATGCTTGATTTATTTTGATTCATCAACCTTCCTTACAAATTAGACCTTATTACATGTCTTAGCTTCTGTTTTATCAACTTCATCATCAACTTTGTCATTGCAGCTTTATTTTCTCAGCCTAAGTTAGTAGTTTTGAAATAAGAATTCCTGTTACTTCCATTTCAAAAATTATCACTTATTTTCTATCTCGAAATTTATATAAGAGTTCTATACTGGGCTTTGTTCTGTTTGCATAAAAAGCTCGACCTCCAATGTTTTTTTTGCAGAACCATGTCTGAAATTTCTTCATGTAAAATTCCAGAGCATGTGGTAATCTAAAACATGTCTTTCATTTTTATTTATCTTATAGATTTCAAAAGCATAACCCCATTCTGCCATCAATGGCCCTGTTCAACATGCTTCCATTCTTTTATTCCCTGCCATGCTGCTCCATGCTGGGGACCATGAAATGTTTGACAAGTTCAAATAAATATCTTTCAACTTCCTGGTAAAAGCTAATATGGACAAGCTCCCACCAGACCACCTTTTGAACTCCACATTTTAACCTCACAAAAAGCAAGTCAAGCATTTCCTGGAAGGGGTGGCAGGGGACTTTTGTAGCCCTCTTACCCTCAGTGACTCTGTTTTACCCTAGTTGTTTGACTGCGTTCTTCCCATGTTCATAGTTCTTACCCCTTTTAAAAGGGCACCAGAGAAACCCTGTGACCAGCAGGTCTGTTCTTTAGCTTTCAAATCAAGAGAGAGCAGGCCATAGCAGCACAGCAGCCCCACTCATGCTAATTGTTTTTCATTTAAATTTCATGGCTAGGCCCAGCCTGGCTGCCTGAGCGGTGCCTCTTTGACAGCCCTTGAAACCCAGTGGATCATAAAACACGAAATCGATAGACAAGATGTGTTGACAGAGAGAGAGACAGACCTGTGGTGTGAGAGTGAACGCTGTGCTGCTCGCAAAGAATTGGCCTGCTCAAATGCCATTGTCATGGCACCACGTTCACCAATGCACAGGCTAAGCACAGAGAGAAAAGTCGACAGAAAAGTAGGAGAGAGAAAGTAGAGCCTTGATTTCATCAGAAAAGTTGTTCGACTCTCAGCTGGCAGCTTGTGTTTGATCCGCTGTGCACTCTGTATGTAATGCAGGGAGTCCATAATTACAAGAAAGGAACTCTGTGCTGCTCTGGGGAACCTCCAGACTTGGTTCAAAATTAGTTCAAAGTTGAGTAATTTCAGATCAAGAAGTGAGATGGTAGGTACCAGTTCATTTTGAAGCCTGAATTAAAGTCAGAACGAAGAGAGAAGCTCTCAAAGCAGAATCGATTCTTTTAGTCATTTCTGCTGACCCTTTCAGATGAGCTCAGATGACTTCTGGTACAAAACACACATTCATTAGAAGTTGACCTTATTTCTTGATGTGACATGACAGTGACGTAATCACCCGAAGTATGACGTCATGCATGTCGTTGCGTCACGTGCGTGTCTTTAGAAGCCCTTTAGTTCCATGGAAGGTCCTTGGGGTCACCCTAGGCTTGCCATTATGCATGGCTTGATCTTGTGTCATCTTGTCAGAGCACATTCCTGCCCCTGCCTCTATCCATAACCCGTGAAAATTAAAATTCCGTCACTTGCCAATAACAGTGAAAGGGTTTGGCTGAATCATGTCAGATATTTGCATGGCACGGCACCTCAGCATGTGATTGTTATGGCCCCCACGGAGCAAATGAGGTGGCTCCAAAATCCAATAAATGACTTGGTTTTCTGAGAAGTATGCTCCCTGTTAGAAGCTTTTAGTGATTCCCCCTCTAGGACTAAATAATTTGTAGTCCTGAGAATGCTACTAAATTGATTTTACTTAAAATATAGGCCCTACATATTTCGTTCGTACTCTCACGGATGGTACCAAAAGCTGTCGCAACCTGCCAATTCTCTGAGGGTGGTAGTCTGAATTCATGTCATTGTGGATGACAGTGAATTGCAGTGTGCTGTAAACCTGGCCAGATTCCTGCCCCTTGGCTAACCCCGGGCACAAAAGGATTTGGACTCAATTCAGAAAGAGAAGTTTCTTTGTTCTTGTTGAGTCTTTTTAGGGCCCTTTTGTTGTTGGCAACTTTAATGAATGAGTCAGAAAGAATCTTGGGGCAGTGCTCGTCTCACATACACATATGGCCCATTTCTCCCCTGGAGTCCTTTTCCCCTCTTCCCATGTGTAGCAGCTCACCCTCCCAACTCTTCCTAAGCCTTGAGTCAGTGAGCGTATAGCTGAGCATCTTTAGGGCTGCTCTGGGCTGCGTCTGGGCAGGTTTTATGTAAATAGTGTCTCTATACTACCCTGTATCTTCAAAGTCATGTCTCCTGGCCAGAAGTAAAAGCTTGCCTGAAATATGGATGGCCGGTAATTGAATTAAATAGACGTAGGCAAAAAGGCACCTTGCTTAAATTAGAGGCAATCAGGGTAGGGGGGATAGGAGGCTGTGGGCCTCATAGAGCCTTGTAGGGCCTCACAGAGCCACAGTTGCTCTGATGTCACTTTCCTAGCCCCCGGTGAAGCCAATAATTACAGCCATCACTGGCTCACACTACTGCGTGAGAATTCATTACATGGCTCCTTTATGAGAACTTGCAGTTTTTCTGACTCCAGGGTATATGTGCTGTGCTATTGAGTACAGCTGCTGCTATACTCCTTTTCATTTTATACCAGCTGTCAAAAGATGGGTTCATGGTTCCACAATGCAGTACATGTACATTGGATGTGCAATGGCAGGGATTCTGATTGAGGCAATCAGAAGAAAACTGATACAGATATGTGTATGGTCACTGTTTTAAACTGACTTTTTTTCTGTAGCACACTTTTTCCGAATATGAATTATTTTTGTAAATTACCTTTTTTGTTCAGTTTTTCAAATAACTAACCAGAGTTAGAAAAGTGTGTAACCAGAGTTAGAAAAGTGTGTAACCAGAGTTAGAAAAGTGCATAATTTAAAGTGCAACTACTAAATACTGTTAATTGACTTATACGAAGTCATGTTTCCAACTCAAGATACTTTCTGACCCACCAGCAGTTTTGTGACCTGTTTTAGATTGACTGGGTTGATGGTGGTCTGGGTTGCCTCAATACTTCATCTCTTGGCCTGATGGGCTGCAGCAAAGTTCCATAGGAAGGGACTGGAAGGGATGTTGTATGTAAGGAAGTAGCTGCTGGGGAGGCAGGGATCATGCTGCACCTCACACACTAATTAGCTGGCAGCGCATCTTGCTTCCAAATTACTGCAGTCACCCTGCACATCCTGCAGCAAGGCCTAGCTGCAGCTGCTGTTTGATCAACTTGCCGAGTAAACACAGAGATGGGATCAGGGGCTGGCAAGTGACCCAACTCTCTCAGCAAACTCCCTGCAACTTCTTATCGTGGTTGCTTCGGAGGGGAGATGGGAGGAAGAGACTGGGGGCTAGGCAAGAGTTTGTAACAGTTTGTAACAGTTCGGTGGCAATCTGCTAGAAAGTTTGGTGCAGCCAGGAATATAAAGTCAGGATGCAGCCAGGGAGTCTTTATCAGACACAGCTCATTTAAAAGGTACAATAATTAGGAAGGGGGAGATTGGAATAATGAGAGGCATATACTTGGTCTCCCATATAGCTCCGGAATACAGATAGGGTGATACTGAAAGATGGATGTGACCCCAGCCCCAGTGCAGCCACCAGAGATGGTAGCAAGAGAGAGGAGAGAGGAAGAGGGAGGAGGGGAGAGGAGCATCTCACTTAGCCCTAGGTGTAATGAGACCGAGTTGGATTGCAGGGTGGTCCAAGGAGTAATAACCAAAAAGGCCCCTCACCTGCCACAGAAGCAGAGCAGCCAAGAGCACACACCCACTAGGCCCATGCATTTGTCCTCTGTGGTCCCCAGTCATCCCCCTGCCCAGTTTGCCCTGCTACAACTGCCTTTTCATACAGCCCACTAATGGAAACGACAGGGCATAGGCATGAGAGATGAGCAGAGGAGTAAAGTTCACTGCAGCCATTTTGCCTGTTATTTCAGCGGGGCCAGACCAAGGCAGGCTTTGTGGCCCAACGACTTTGCGGTGCTGCCTGACACCGACCCTCCCCCTGCCCACAGCCCTGGCTCCTGCCCCCCGCTCCTGCCCCCCGCCCGCGCCTTTGCCCAGCCTCCTATTACCTCTGATTGCATCCCAGCTACGTAATGGCCCTGGCTGTCCCACGAATTGTATTGGTTTTTGGAAATGAAGCAGGTCCATAATTTCTAAGTTGTATGGGCCATAGACGAGGCGGGCTGTGGCATTGCTCTGTGGCATAGCTGTGGCATTTCGTGGCAGGAGTGACGCAGGGAGTTGAATGGGCCTTATAACGCCAATGTCACCAGGGCCTGTCCTCCCCTCCCTTGCACCCGGCGTCTTTTGTATCTGCCTTCGCCGGCCAATTCTCCTCATACAGCTCACGCGCTGTAAAATATAAAAGCCAATTTATCCCCAGAAATCTATAAATGATGCATAGAAATGACATTTTTGCCGCCGCTTTGTGACTCCCCACAAGCTGCGTGAACCATTCCGCCCGTCACTAATCTCCGAGGAGCAAATGAACAATTCCACAAAGCTGTCCCTTCCACGAATTATTCATTCACTGACGCAATATTTGTTTCGATTTATCGATACGTAAAGTCCTAGGTGCACGCGCTATGTCTGCTAGAAGTTTCAGGCCGGAGCTAATTCCTTTTGAGCGGAACAAAGCACACCACAGGAAGCGGAAGTGATGCTAGGAAAGAGGCTGCTCCCTCCAGAGTTGCAAGGAGGCTGTGCTCGTTAATTAAGCCTTAAGAAGAAGAAGGAGTCTTAAGAAGGGCCTTAAGAAGGAGCGATGGCAGCTGGGTGTTAGGAGGTGGCGGGCCAGGAGCACAAGACCAGAGATAAGGCAGCCTCCGCTTTGCCACTCTGATGCCATGGCTTGCCATCATGGCTTGCCACCAATGCTCTGTCTGCTTGCCTGCCAGGGCTTCTTGGAGCTTTCTTGGGGCTTATTTGGGGGGACGGGGGAGGGGGCATAAGGAGGGCGGAGGGGGACACCACCAAGCCCCCCGACCCCCCTGATCCCCTCCGCTGGCATGAGGGCTTGTGAGGCTGCTTTGAGCTTCCTCTGCGTTCACCTGGCCACAGTGTCACACCTGAGAACTATTAATCACCGGGTGAGATCAAAGGCGCAGCTCTTTGGTAATCCTGCGGGCCCTAATCCTTCCCATGTATCACCCTTCGCAGCCTAATCCCCCTGCCTCCTAATCCTCCTCCGCCAGGCTATGGCACCGCTGCTCAGCCCCCCAAACCATAAATTAAATTTTACGCCATCCACGAATCTGGCTGATGAAGGCAAATGGCAGGCTCCTGTTTCATCAATAGCATCTTGTGTCCCGCATCCTTTCCTGCTCCGCAACCAGATACCACAATGTTGGATGATGTACCACGACACCATCTCAGCTCACAAAAGCACCCCCCCCCCCAATCCAAGCCTTCTCATTGCCACAAAACACACAGTTTAACTCTCATCCCTGCCTCCCTAAATTTCCTCTCATTAACTCTAATAACATTCATTTCAACAAAAAGGGAAAAAGGAAAAAGAAAGCTCTTCCGAAATGTGTCACAAATACATGCAACTAGCAAGCAAGGCCTTCCTCCTACCTCCAAATTAATTAAAGCGATTTTCTCACCATATTTCCCACAGAAAATGGTTTGCAAAAAGTTGTTATTCACTCAGTCATATCTGCATTCCTGCCTCGTAACTTGCCATTAAAGCTATGCAAATATTGTTTCTCTTCTAATTAAGAACAAATTAAAAACAAATCAAGGCATTACAAGTTATTTCAAATATTCATCAACAAACCCGTAACATATTTACTAAATCCACTTTTATTCACGTCACTCCTCCCTTGACAAATTGACTGTTGAATTCATTTGCATTTCTTGTTAAAATATTTACTTTTTGTCTTGAAATTTTTACTTTTTGTCCGCCATTTGATAACTTACCTCCACGAAGTCATTAAATTCGTATTTTCTATTAATCCCAAATTCACATGCAGATAATTTAATAATTTGAGTCCATTGAAAAGTTAAAGTCCGATTGAATTAGAGTCCAATGATTTCGTATTTGTTCCAATTCGTGTTTGTAAATCAGAAATAATTCGTCCAAATTCGACTCAATGTTCACCACATTTTCATCCTCTCCTCTCAGTCCTGCAAAGAAAGTATTTAAGGAATTAAATTTAAGGTTTCCAGTTGACCTCAATTGGCGTTTTAATTACCTGGGTTAATAAATTTAAGGTCTCTTAATTGCCAATCAGTTAGTATTCTTAATTGTCAAAGAGTGGTAATCAAGGAAAGTTTACTGAACATTAATTTTCGTCAGGAGACCCTCTCAAAATAAATAAAATATATTTGTGAAAATAGTTCTATCGAAAGTTCGAATAACAGTTGCAGATTAATATCAGGCCATGTTGAAGTTATTGGGCCAATCAGTAGACAGGCATATATAAAGACCTTTAATTTACCAAAATGTTCAGCTATACTCAATTACTTATTTATACTGTTAATAACTACAAACTAAATATTTTGAAAAATTAATACAATGAAGTCTTGAGACACGAATCTCTGGACAAAAATGACATTCATATATCTCTAAGTTGGAATTTATTTGCTAGCTTCTCTTACCAGAAGTCATGAGCTGACATCCGAGTCGTGTTCAAGGCTCCTTCGTCTGTCTGGCCCAAACATTTTAAGACTTAGATTTGGTGAAAGATATCCAACAGTGGAT
This sequence comes from Platynereis dumerilii, assembly GCA_026936325.1. Lineage (NCBI taxonomy): Eukaryota > Metazoa > Annelida > Polychaeta > Phyllodocida > Nereididae > Platynereis > Platynereis dumerilii. Next base: position 40,077,526 of record JAPTHN010000001.1, read on the forward strand.
CTAATTCTGTCTTTCAGTGCATGCATTGCTTTTTGAGCTTGTGATGCTAAGTGTTCATACATTAAACCGTGAGTTCTGCGACTATTACTAATAATGTGACCTAGATATTTATAAGAATCTACAACTTCAAGTTTTTCATTGTCAATTGCGAAATTGTACTCAGCATTACCAGCTCTACGTCTTACACCAGGTTGGACAATCATGACTTTACTCTTTTGTGAGTTGATGAGTAAATGCCATTTTCTACAATATCGTGCCAGATTGTCTAAGAGAACTTGCATGCCAGCGGCGCTCTCGGAAATAAGTACAAGATCGTCAGCATAAAGCAAATGAGTAAATGTTGTGTTATTTATAGTAAGACCTTGGCCTTGATCAAAATACTCTCCCATATCAGAAAGAAACAAATTAAACAATTTTGGGCTGATAATCCCTCCTTGAAGGACCCCATATGTGCTTTCTATCTTTGAACCCAGCTGCCCTTCCCATCTAACTTTAGCACTGGATCTAGAGAACAGGCTTTGAATAATATTTAGAAGTTTACCACGATAACCTTGTTTAATAAGCTTGTAGTACATGAATGTTCGATTGATAAAGTCAAATGCTTTTGAAAAATCCACAAATGTAATATAGAGAGGTTTCTTTTTTGACATTTGATAAGAGATCAGTGTATCCAGGATAAATACATTATCACTAGTTCTACAGCCTTTACAAAAACCAAATTGATTAGGGTCATTAGAGTTTGAAGCTTCTGTTTGAAAGACTAGCCTTTTATTTATAATAGATTCAAATATTTTACCCATACACGCCATTAAAGTTAGTTTGCGATAATTGTCAGGTTCACTGCGACTTCCCTTTTTATGCAAAGGCTGAATGATACCTTCGGACCATTTCTCGGGATATACCCCTTTATCCCAGATATAATTAAAGAGAACTGTCAAAGGTTCAACCATAGAATCTGATAAGTATTTATAAAATTCATTACTTATACCGTCAATCCCAGGAGCTTTACCAAGCTTCAGATTCTTCAACTCATTTCCTACTTCATATGTAGTAATAGGTGCATCAGTCATAACTGGATCCGTATGGGAAGAATTGTCATAACTTTGCATAAAATCCTCAATTTCTCTTAAGAACTCAACATCAAATTTGAGATAAGCATCATTTGGAGGGCACTGAATGCTTTTAAAGTACATTTCAAAAGACTCAAGGGAAATTGAACCAGTAATTGAGCTTGATGCGTTTTTCTTTAACCTATCCCAATATTTCCAATATTCTGTTGGATTATTACTTTGCATGTCACACAGGTTATCTCTTATATTATTTTGATACTGTCTCTTTTTCTTTTGTGTCATGGCTCTATATTCCTTTTTTAACTTACAATATTGATTAAGATTACTTTCTACACTAAGGTCATTATTTTTAGAGAAATCATTTACAGTACGTTTTAAGGTTTTGCATTCTTCATCAAACCATTCATTTTTAGGAAACTTGTCTCCCAGAGACTTTTGATATTTCCTTTTAAAATTTTGTGAAATAGCAGTGTCTACCAGAGAGTATATGCTGGACATGACAGCTTCCACTCCGTTATCAGATACAATGTTGTTAATAAATTCATCATGTAATGATCCACCAAGATTGCTATTTAGAGAGCTAATAAGATTAGATGCCTTATCCTTATCAAATATATATCTGAAGAATTTAGCATGAGTAGTGTGCTGTATTTCCGTTTTAGGAAGAGTCTGTCTCCTCAATGTAAGTTGAAGGGAGAAAATCAATGGTCTGTGGTCAGAATCTGAGTTTAGCGTATCAATGGAAAATTTTGATAATTTTCTAAAGCAGTAAGTGTCACATATCAGATAATCAATTAAGCTTTTCCCATTGGCTGTATAGCAAGTACACATTCCAGTGGTATTGTTGAAATAACCATTCATTATTCGCATATCAGTAGATTTACATAATTCTAATAGTTCTCTACCATATTTGTTCACTTTGGTATCCTCAGAGCTTCGGACATGATCAGGGAATTCCTCGGATAAATCGTTACAAAATTTATTGGCAAAGTTCTGACTGTCCTTGCCAACAATTGATAGAAAATCAGGATGTTTGCCTGTTCTAGCATTGAAATCCCCACTAATAATAACATTACCAAGGGTGCTAAAATGAGTAATGTCATCTTGTAATAAATGAAAGGCATTATTGTCATGAAAACTGGAAATAGTCGAAGAAGAGTCTAGTGGAGGAATGTAAACACAACCTATATAGATGTCATGATCACCAATTTGTTTAACTTTAAGCCATACTACAAAGTCTGAGTTTTTAGAAACTGACACAGTTCCATCTTTTACAAAACTACTGTGAATCAGAATTCCTACACCCCCTGCAGGTTTCCTAGCACGTGAATGTTGAAATTTCCTTTGGAAATGTATAAATTCAAAATCCTTTACAACCGGCTTGAAAGTATCAAGTTTCATTGTTTCGAGAAATATTACTAAGTCATATTTGCTTATATATCTTACAAATTCTTGGCTGTTCAGTTTATCACCTAAGCCATTGATATTCCAGACCAAAATTTGCAAATCTTTATGAATATTTTCATTAATTATTTCTGAGCTTAGCGCTTGACAGAGATTATCTGAAAGGTTGTGTTGTTCAATGCTATGTTCATCGTTGGGATGGACAACAATCGACTTACTACCATTTGAGTGGACAATGTCATTTTCACAATTTTGACTAGGCTTTGTTGCATTAACATCTGCAGTATCATTAATTCTTACAATATCATCATCTTTAACAGTATCATTTATGTTCACAGTATTATTGGCTAAGACAGTTATATCAAATTCACTAGCACAACTATTGACATTAGACAATCCACAAGACAACTGGGTGGCTGGCAGAACACTAAACACACTGCTTCACAATGTGAGCAGCGGACCGAGCAACAAAGTCCTTGGACTGGGCCGTCATGTGTATATTGTCCTTCATAAGCTTGGCCGACTTGTTGCAAATGTAGGTGGCATTAAAGTTCTTGCACAAATGAGCGAGTGTTCCATTGAGTTCTGCAATCCGAGTGTTCATATGAAGCTGTTTTGTCTGAGGCAGACCACTAAGCAGCAGCTTAGCTCTTGGAAATTGTTCTTTAACCTCAGACAACAAGTGCCTGATCTCCACAGAGACGCTGCTGGTTGGTGTGAAACGATCACGGATTTCGATATCCCCGGTGTGGATGAGAACAGCGTCAGGTCTTGCATTTCGGAGTGCTTGCGATACAGCTCTGACTCTGCCTTTAATCTGCGATGTAGTACGTCCTGGGTAGACGAAGCCAGAGCTGTCGAGGCCACGGTCGATAAGGCCTTTGGAGATACCTCTCGCGTTCGAGTTGCCTATTACCAAGACTCTCGCATTGTCTGGCTTGGGAATTTCACGCACTGTAGGATTTGGAGGAGTAGGTCGTTCAGGGCTTGCAGGTAGGGGTGGAAAGTCAGTTTGATAGTCAGTGTCCTTCTGGCGTACTTTCATAAGAATCTGTCCCATCATATTTCTTCCTTGAAAGTCATAACCACAGCCCCAGATCGGGTCAGATTCGGTGTTGTGGACAAGATACGCACTGCCACTTTTACGTAATACAGTCTTGAATCTGTGACATTGTGCGAATTTTGCGATGCATATCTGCTCCATTACAAGAAAGCGGATTTCTTGCCATGACTTGCTTGTTTGGGGAACCCACTTGCTTGCGATCCGTTTGGCGTCGTGTGAGCTGCGACAGCGAAGCAGCTCATTGTGGGCGGTTCTTGAGACCTTGTGGTGCTGTAGCATTTCATGCTGGTAAGCTAGCTCAGCAGAAATGTAAGTTCTATTCTTCCATCTCAGCGGATGGTGGAAGAAGGCTGAGAGTGGGTTTTTCGGGCCTCGGAACAGGATAAGAGGCCTTCCACTGGACAGTTCAGATTTGGGAGTCGGAGAGTCTCTCAACGTAACGACAGTCTTAATGGGCTGAGACTCCACAACAGGGACTTGGAAATCACAAGGAGGTGAGATGTGAGAGATCAGTGGGCTGCTGTCATTACTCTCATCATCACTGGATAGCGAGGTGGAGACATCACGGGGGCCGGTATCAGGAACAGACGTGACATCAGCGTAAGGTGTAGGGGTTAGGACCGAGTCGAAGAACTTGATGAGTCTTCTCAGAGGGCCACCTGCAGGTTTCCGGGCCGGGGTCTCATCAACAATCTCATATGTTGAGTCCATCATTAGAGCGATTTCTGAAACATAGAATTAGAGAGCAGTATCTGGTTCATGATATGGGGGCTGCTTATCAAGCAACCAATTGAGTGACTTTAGAGCAAATGTGGGATGTCACAGCATACTGATAAGTGTGCTCAATCCACTAATTCCTGGACTTGGATTAAATAGATTATAACAAATATAAAATACAGGTACAATTTAATTTGGTAATTAAATTATCACTAATTTAAAGTTCAAGTACAATTTAGTTTGGTAAATAAATTATAACAAAAAAAACGATCAGTTACAATCTGATTTGATAAAAAGAAAGGGCAAGTAGTATGCTATACAAATCAGTAGAATGTTATCAAAATCAGTCAACCGAAAAGTAGGTCAATTGAGAATCTAGACCAAAATGACTGGGTTGGAAAGTGAATACAAAACAACTAAATATGATATACACACACGATATAGTCTAGACAATCTAATTTAAAGTACTGTTTAGCTACTTTGCTGGTTTCTATGCCAGAATAGGCAGTTATAATTTAGAATAACTTCAACAGGCACTAAACTGAAGAGAAAAACAAGTAAATCTCGGCCCTTACACGCTAATTAAATGGGCGATAATTGGGTTTGTTTACATTTAATTACAAGCTTCGGTTAGGGTAGAACAAATTGCCGATTTTTTGCTTTAAAAACACACTTCTCGGCTCTAAAACTGTGTAAATAGTTTGCTTCTAATGTTAGAAAACACAAAGACACAATATAAACGTTTGTAGGACACAATTAGACCACCAGAAATAAGAAATTACTTAACTTAATTTGAGCAGCATTTCACAAGCGTCCATCTCGTCCTGGCCCCCTAGCGGATATATATATTTATAGCAGTCAGGGATATGAAAGAGACTTGAAGAGAGAGAAAGAGACTGGATTCAACAAGGTTGCGTGATGTTAGCCAGCCATAACAATGGGAGAGAATGGAAAAAGAGATGGAAAATAATAGGAAAAAGAATAGGTGGAACATAATACATGGAAAGAGAATAGCTGAGAATGTAATGGGGAGAAAAGGGTGTTGAACAACATGCAGAGGCCATTCATGGAGAATGCCCAGAACTGAAAACCACATTGGGTGTCCACATTGCCTCACCACAACTATTGGTTCATGGTACAGGAATGCTGGGCAGTTAGAATTTCAAAGACATAAAGATTCAATAAAACTCATAGAACGGGTGTTAGGCGTTGGGGCACACATGAGTGTTTTCCAAGGGTAAAAGGCTTCATTTGGAAGGGAAGGGGTGAGGTTACCCAAGGGTTATCCAAGGGTTACCCAACTTTCGTGAGAGCAATGGTAGCAAGCTGACCCTGATTGGTGACATGAGTTTGGTGTCATGCTTCCAGGAAGAAGCCAACACAAAACTCCAACACAAAACTCCAACACATAACTCCTGAAGTAGTTGACAAACACATCAATCTCAGGTGACACCAGTGTGCGCCAGGCTCTTTTGATCTCAGAGATGGACTTCCAGGGTTTTGCCTCCTCATCTCCTGTTCCTGATACAGCAGGTGTCTCCAGTCTGTGCTTTGATCACCTGTCATCCATGTCAGCCCAGGATTGAACCTAGGGCTGGGCTTTATCTTTTTCAGGCACAGGCCTTTATAAATTCATGATGCCAAAATTGGACAGCATGGCCCTCACATTGGCACTGCATGGGCAGCATGATTGCAAGGTGATATCTGATTGGCTCCTCTCTCAAACTTTTTCCTCTTTGGCAGATCCTTGATCTCTGTCATCAAGTGGTTCAAATTGCACCTCAAATAAAACTAAAATTGAACCTAAAATTGAACCCAAAATTGAACCTAAAATTGAACCTAAAATTGAACCCAATTGGACCTCTTGTGCCAGTGCAAAAGCTGAATGCATCACATGTCATGAGGAGGTCGTGGACCTTCAGAGAGAGAAAATGGCCTCCAGTATGATTCTGATAGGTTGACCTGCATGCTACTTTCATAAATTGCCTTATGAGCCTCCATTGCCATGACATCCTCTGCCAATATGGAGCTGATATAAGTTTCATGGCTATCAGGGGCAATTTCACCCTGGACACAAAGTGGAGCCAAAAAGGTCCCAAAAAGGTCCTTGCTCAAGTTGCTGTCCTATTGGACAATGTTGAACAGCAGTAGGAGGGCGCAATGACCCTCAATGACATGAGCAAGGGGACATTCCAGCAGTTGCTGAGAGGGGGCGCTGCATGTGACCTTGTATTGTCCCCCCGAGGGTCATTTGTTCGCTGGACGTTATTTATGACCAATCAAAATGCTGTAAAGCCAGCATTGGCCCTCATCACAGGTATTGTCGATTCATCTGCTAGGCATAACACTCCACTCCAGGTATTTAGAATACAGATATTCTTGGCAGGAACCGACCATCTGTGTCAGTGTGCTGTTTACTTTGTGAAATTATGTCCATAAATAATCGTAAATCTGAAGAGCAGAGTTGCCCCAGTGCCAAAGCAAGCTTTGAAAGGTCCCTAAATACTGGCTCACATGCACAGAGACATTTAGCAGATAAATGATAGACAAGCTCAAATGGACTGTGAACAGAAAATTCTGATTTACTTGTATTTCGATAAAGGTACTCAACCTGGTACATACAAATGTAATAGTATTGTATTTATAATTCTATAGATTTCTTTATGAGCCTTAATTCTAAACGCACAAATCTGAATTGGTTACCTGGCGTGCATTTCATGAAAGTTCTGATTTGTTTGTGTGCAACTAAATAAGTTGCATGAAATGAGAGGAAAATCAAAGCTACCCCATGCACAAACAGTATTCCTAGATTCTTCTACGACAATGGAATTAGCAAAGCAGACATTGTCTGTCAGTTCATTTCTGCATGTCCGATGTATACTTCTGTGGTGAAGTTGAACATGCAATTTAAATATTGATTCAAACTGTTTTAAAACATGATTTGAACTTCAATGGAACTCTATATAAAATCACATCAACATGACATCATGAAAGTGACACTAGACACAAAGAAATTGTTTTTCTTTTCTTCTCTTTGCTTAGTTGGATTTATGGTTATGTTAGATTTTTCTTAATGGATCTGTACCCTCATGTAAGATTGGTGTCATCCCCAAAGAAATGCCATTAAACATTTTTTTGTTGAAATCACGATATTTTGCAATCATGTACTTTAAACTGTGATTGATTATGATATAGCTTCACATCCTCCCATGCAAAAATGTGACCTGTTAATTTCTTGAATTAATAGTTTTTCTTATCCTACTGTTTTTCTGTTTCAGGAAAGAAGTCGTGAGCATGCAAGGAGAAGAAATCCTCAAAAAGACCATTTATGAAAACTTCAACTGCTGGCAAAGGTCAATGAGAAAACCAGCCTCATCTTAAGTTTCGATTTCCAAACATAAGAAAATTAATAAAATGGGACACGTACCTATATCGTCGATTGATTTCTATTTCCACGATTGACTTTCCTTTTTAAGTTATATATACTTAATATCTTTCTTCTTTTCTCATGATTTGTAAACAAGAATCGAAATAAAATTATTAATCTGTACATCTAAAGTCTGTTGTTATTATTATAGTGGATGGATGGGCAATTTGGCACAAATTGGGGGACCGTTTCTGGGTTGGCATCTGAGAAACAAAATTACGTCAGTCAGTCAGTCTGTCTGTCTGTCTGTGAATAAAACTTGGCTGTCATCCGCAGTGCAATGATCTGGGTTTAAATTACACTCCACTGCTGCAACATAATCAATCAATCAATCAATCAATCAATCAACCAATCAATCAATCAATCAATCAATCAATCAACCACCCATCACAATAACATATCTATCTAAATCTATCTATCTATCTATATCTATCTATCTATCTATCTATATCTATCTATCTATCTGTCTATATATCCATCTATCTACCTATCTTTCCATCTAATTAATCCTGACATGCCATGTAATACAAGTAACCATCACGGTGACAGCAACAAGTGTCATGTTAGGTAAGAGTTGACAGACATGGCCACACTGCCACATTGACCCCAAAAACACACAGGGCGGATGATCCGGTATCAGCTCCGATAAGATGATCACAATCGATCCCAATCGATCACCATAGATCGATATACAAGCAAGAATGGGCAGACCTGGATTCGTGTGGTCCCAATCCCCGGATCAGCTAGCTTTTCGTATGGAGCAGAATTAGCTCTTGCTAGATTTGGTGCATTTGGTTTTTGCTTCAGGCCTGCCTTGTTACAACAGAAATGCCATCAATGACAAATCGACGAGCTTTCCACTGTCCACTTCACCTGTCAAGACTAAAACCCCACCTCCTGTCAATATAACGTTTCTGATTTTTTTTTCTTACATTACCTACTATTCATTTAATGAGCTCTGAAACTAGCTTCTCTTCGACTGAGGCCAGATCGAACTCATTTTTATTTAACAACTACTAGATTACCATGCTGCCAATGTCAGGTTTTCAAGGTGCGTCTTCAAACATTAATGATGATAGGCGAAGATTTTATTATTTTGACTCACTACTTTTGGTCAGAAAGAATCAACTTTCTATATATAGGCTATGTTAAAGCATGGGGCAAATTGTTCACTACATGTATTGCAATTAAGGCTAGGGAGGAATGACTCCAATAGCCTCCAATTAAGTGAGTAAAAACTTTCGTAACTCCTCGACCCTAGCCCTGTCTGTCGCCTACAAATACTTCTAGGTGAATTGTTATTTCTGGCCGCTGAAAAATTGGGACCTCGGGTCTTGGGGTGGTTAATATAAGCTGGGAGGCAGAGAGAGCAGGAAATCAGAGAAATGTAAAGTTGACTTATGGACATTTGAAACCTTGGGGGTCATGAAATGAGGCTGAGTTGGTCTGATTTGGAGGCTGATTTGGAGGCTGATTCGGTGGCCCAGATGAGAGGGGCAAGGGGGGCACATAGGACGGGCTTTTTGGCGACTGTAGGTCTCGCCCGTTGGGCCCTGGCTGCCCGGTCATGTTTGCGCGACCCCCAGTGTTTGTCCAGTCTGCCTTCCAGCCTCATTTAGCAGACAATTAGTTCCAGCAGGACCCCCTCAAAGTTTGTGCAAGCTTATTGCAGTTAAACTGACACCGACTATCTGAGGTCGCCCAACTGAGCACAGGGTATTGCTGGTCCCTGGAACAGGATGGGGAAGGGTGAACAGACTGGAGAAGCCCTCTACCCTGTCTGCATAATCACGAAATAACATGATGTAAGCGAAAATAATCCGATTTATCCCATGCTCTTTTAATTGCCTCAGCATAGAATCTACAGCACCCAAGATTGAACTACTTCCGGTAATACCCTAGATGTTATGTTAAACTCAAAACAGTTCATGGTATCTCTCTGATTCAGAAAGAAACTAAAACAGGCCCTGTACTGGAAAACAGAGATAGTTACATTGCTTGGAACTGGAAGGCAGACAGTCAGACAAGAAACGTTATAGGTCAGAGGAATTAATCAAATCAAAGTTAAACCTGAAAATACCAAGAACAAACACCATCAGACCAACAATTACAATTATTTTAAAACTGGCTGAGGTACTTAACGAAATGAATTTTGACTTTTACACCCTTATCTCGGCAAACATGGTGGCCTCGATGTGACCATTTGCAGATGGGCGATAATAAAGTTGAATCTTTGGCTTAGTAAACAAACAAACATGGCCGCCTTATGCTCCTCCACGTGGGGGGCCTGGTCGCCCACTGACCATTATTGGGATTGGAGGATTAAAGAAGCAAAACCCTGGACACATTTTGTTAGTCCTGCCCTCCATGTCTCCCTGGTCATCCCATTAACTTCTCCTCTTGGTCTTGGGCAACATTTGACATCGTGACTCATGGGACTCATGGAGGGAAACTTGGAGGGGAAAGGGGCAGGGGTATTATAAATAGGTCCTAGCCATGTAGTTAATCTGAGCCCCATTCTGATTTTTAATGAGAATCAAATGATTAACTGCATGCATGCAGCTTCTTTCTATTCCTTATTTGAAATCTGCAGTGATTGCAAAAGCAAAGTGATGTAACAACAAATGCATGTCAATGATACGATTTAGTGCATGGTACATCCTCATACATAGGCCCCTATATCACAGTGTTATCCCACTTCCTGTCCCAATGTTCATACAGTATAGCAGCTATAGCTGCATCTGAAATAACAAATTTAAATGAGGTTGAGTTCGAAAAGTTAGGCCTCCATTTTGTGATACCATGGTACTAAACGAGGGGTTAGCTCACCAGAAGAAGAGGAGGAAAAAAGCAGAAGAAGAGGAAGAGAAAGAAGAAGAGGAAAAAGAGGAGAAACTGCAAATAAGAGGAAGAAGAAAAAGAAGAAGATTAAGAAGAAGAAGGGTCAAGTATTGAAAATACAGCCTATGACTAGGAAGTAAAATATCAAAACTGACTCAGAAAGAGCTGTATGCAAAGTTTACAATGTTATACGAAGTATTAAGAAGAAGACCTCAGACGTTTCTTGAAATCTTTGACATTTAAACACATTTGATAGAGGCACGACCGGTGCAGCCACCGGCACCCCTTTAATCATATCACTTTCGCCAGGGAGGAGTGTTCTGCGTTGGCGTTTCAACTTTTTCAGACTGCAGACCGCGCGCACTGGTTCGCGTGTCCCCTGATCCAGTTCTGAGTTTATTTCCGGTTCCTGCGATTCTCCAACTTTCATTTCCTCTTTGGGGGAGACAGTAACTCAAGTCGAGTCAATTGGGGGACCTCCCAGGGCCGATGCGGACACTTATGGCCTGCACTGCCACTGAACAAGCCTCTGAATCAGGCTGAATCAAGCAGCCACCTCCCATCAAACTAATGCCTGACATTCAAATGCCACCCTCCCACCCATTTGTATGTAAACTGCTGGGCGATATTAAGTGATCTTGGCACTTAAACCTTGATCTCCTGTTCCCTCCATATCTGTGGGTTATTTGCAGAATGTTGATGAACCAGTCCACCCATGTCGTAAACAACCAAAAGTCAACATGGCTGCACTTGTGCCTTTTTACTCTGACTCCTGTCCTTCTCGTGGGCTTTTTCCATTAATTCTATGAGATTCTATGTTTTACATTTGAGACCAAGAACAACAGAACGTGGAGTTGTCTGTGGTTGTGAGCGGTTTCTCAATCACCAAATGAATTGTGAGTTTGTCTTTCATTTAAATTGCCTGTTGACAAAAACCATCTTTGAAAAAGAAAAATTGTCTCCCCTCAAATGAGTGAATTAGTGAATCAGCTGATCGCCAGGCGTCAGAGAGCTACTTGATGTCAACCAATTGAAGCACTACAGTCACTTAATGAGCACTGTGAGGGATAGGGAGTCGTCAAGAAAATGTCTCTTTTAAGAAAGACGTACGGCCCTGACAGTGGTTGTAAGCTGCAGATGTGTTTGTACATTTTAAGAATGTACACAAAAGACCTGGGAGATTACAGTGACTGAGTGGAGCAAGAGTCTATATCTGATTTGGATTGCAATTTCCAACTGCTCGCCAGATTCAGCTTTGGAGCTGCAATGGAAGAGAATGAGGCTGAGATATGGAGGGGGACTAAAATGGTCCATGATGAAAGATCATGTGACATGGGGAAAGATCACATGACAATCAAGAGCAGAGTGCTATGAAATTCAGTGTGACAAACATGTATTGGGCGGAAGGGAGGGATTAACACAGAAGGATGGGGTTCTGTCGAAGATGAGTGTACAAGAAGAGCTAGAGTAGAGTCAGAATGAGCTAGAATGGGCAGGATGGTAGAGAGTCTAGAGGCTGCCAGAGAGCACAAGAGATATTAATGGAGTGGAGGCAATGGAATTGCGGAGGCAGGAGCAGGGAAGCAGGCGGGAGGATGCACTGCCATTGAGCTGAGGGGGAATGTCGTAGTGCCTGACTTGATCTGGTGACATGGCAGCGAAATGCACTTAGTCCCAGCAGTAACAGGTCTCTGGGGCAATGTCGCTGCCTCAACAAGCAGGGCCCACCTTGTGCCACCGTGCTATAACGAGCGCCCACACCTAGCCCGCTTGGCCCGTCGGGCACACTCCATTTATTTCAATGTGCCCAGCAGCCCGTGCTTTCGCCACCCACGGCCTTCGCCCATTTATCAAAACTTGATGTCGTTAACACCGGAGCCACCCCGATATACCTCATGCGAAAACCTTTTATTCCCCGCGCACCTCATTGATACCCGTGCTTTTTTCTCATTTATCAGAATTTCATTGCAGGCCTGGAGATCAGTGGCAAGGAGAGGCATGCATAATTCAGCCTGTCTAATGGCAGCAGAACACAGGATCGTGGGCCCGTCTGCCACTGCCACTGACTCGTGCCAAGGCCCGGGGACCACAGAGGACCACAGAACACCAGCGCGCTGCTCTCTCGCAATCCCACAAGAGGGAGCCTACAGCTTCCTCCCAGACCTTTGTAACTCTGGCAAAAAGGGGAGACAAGAGGGAGAGTGGCCCAGAGCAAACCTATTGCCTTATGATCGATACTTAGGATCATTTAAGCTGGGAAAATGGGGTTAAGAGTAAGTTCATCAAGCCCTCCAGAGCTCTCTGCCAGGCTACTTCCGGTCACGCGAAGAGCACCAAGTCATCGACGCCCTCTGTCGGGAATTCAATATCTTTCTTGATGTGCTTCTTAATAACTAATATACAGTCGTCGTCAAGCAAGTAATAAAAACAGCCAGATTTTTTTTTATACCGTCCCTATTTGCATCGGAATTTTTAAAAGTCCATAGTGCAAAATTCCACAGAAAACTTTACCACTACCTCACACAGAAACGTCATTGTGTATCTTTGTGTATCTTTCTGTTTCTATCTGTTTATCTGTCTGTCCATATATATATTTCCTAACTGTCTGTCCGTCAACAAGTGTTCCAGTAAATACAAACATCGGCACAAAGTTTCATTGCGGATGGTATCATGGCAACATTTAAACTGTAGAATGATCGGTGCATGAGCCCTCACAAAAAGGGATGCATCTGTACCGAATATTTGGTCATCTGACTTGGTATAAGTGTTGCTGTTGGTCTATGTGCAGCCAAACCAAACTCCTGCCTGAGCAGTCTGACAAGTTTGTCGCCGCATGTGCGTAAGCTGCAGTGAAAGCAGAAGTGAGGCTAAAACAAAACCATTTCCGCTTGGCCTCTTCATAAAGTGCCCCAGTGGCTGGCATTGAGGTTGATCCTTGTGGTAAACCATCTCGTGAAACCCATAACGATGTTACATCATAATTGGAAATCATCTTACAGCCTCAGTCTTAGATTGAAGTACAACTTCCGGTTACTTTGTGGTGACAAAATTGAATAAAAAGCGCCATTTCCCAGAGGCCTATTGTTGACCCAGCCTGCAATACTAAACGACTTTCCTCTAAGAACCTAGTGACGTAATCCCCTTCAGTTACCCCACCGCCCTTGCTCAAATGACCTGACGAAGTTACGAAGATTCAATACCTCTGCTGGGTCCTCGGCTAAGGTCCTTACTAGCGGATAAGGTCATTACCTAACGTTCCTCTATCTCCTTCCGGTCGTGACGTCATTTGCAGACAGTTAAGGACCTTGTCTGAGGTGATATAGAGGTCCAAATCGCCGCCCTTCCTCACCAGATTATGGCTTGGGCCCAGCAATTTCTATGCACGACAGACTCGCTCTAATGAGAGACAATTTTGAAAAGTGATTAATTGAATCTAGACGAATCCAGGCTGTTGACATGTGGCCTGCTATAGACCCTTTCAGGCGCAGTGTTGATTAATTCAGCTTACGGGGATACCCCCTTGGACCCCTATTTCTCAGCAGCAAGGCCTCATTCGCCTTGGCCCACAACTCTATTGGTAGAGGGGTTAGCCCGGGATCTCCTTACCCCCCTGCCTCTACCTGATAACCAACCCCGTGTACCCCGCAGCCACTGCCTTATACAGATAGGCAAATGTTGTCATAATTGAATTCAAGACGTCGCCCGCAATCTTGTTTAAGAGCCATGTGCTGCGATGAGAAGGGGTGATTGTAGAACTGCAGAAAATCCCCCCTTGCTGGCCCCCTCCGCCTGGTGGCGCCACCTACTCACCCTGTCACATGACCGCTGCAGTGGCGACCTCTGCCAAGCCTTGCTACTCACACTCCAGAAATGGCTGGCATTTTTGCCTCAACTAATACACTCTCAAAGACTCGAGTGAGTTTTATAGACGTCTTTCCTCGGGGAATTCCACCCTGATCCAATAATGGAGACGACGTCGTTGCTAAGAGAAGAGCCACAAAAAATGCACACACTCCTCAAGACCACTTCCGTTTCCCTTGGTTACGTCACATGCTGTGGCCTAAATAAAACCAAGCAGATTATCTGTTCTATATTGCTAGATTTGATCTAGTCCATCAACACAAATTGCACAACTATTTGCACAACTATTCTGTGCAGGTTTTGAAATGTTAAATACCTTTAGAATTTGCCATTGGCGTCACAATTTTTCAAAAACCTAAATTCGTCCACTTTACCTTAGGGCTACAAGGAGGCCCTGAACATGAGTATAAATCGTGTCATCAAGTCAACTTCCGATAAGTGTTGGCTCATTCCGAATGCATGCATATATATGCGTACATCATCAAGCTTATACATCAGTATAATTTGTTTTTCCGTTGAGCCTTAGGTTGATCTTGCCTCTAATTTCTAACGATAACAGAGCACAATCTGTGATGAAATCATTAAATCTTCGACTTGCAAATGATGGGAGACACGCTGATACAAATCACTATGTCAATATACATATCCATAATTCTCTCTTTAATCACAGATAATATGTTTTGAGTTGACCTTTCTCCTGACCTTGACAAGAGGGCGACATCTGTGCAGGGCGAGTTGACTGGGGGCAAGTTGGTGTACATTCAAGGTCACGTGGTCAGAGTACGATAAGAGGTGAGTGTTGCACAGGCCCTGCAGGTTATGGGGGGTTACAAGAGGTTACTGTGAGGTTTCCTAGAAGTTCCCAGAGGTCACTGGGAGGTCAGGAAGAGGTCACTTGCAGGTTAGCACACCTGTCCAGTGAGGTCTGGCCTCCACCTGGGGCCTAAAGGACCTTTCGGGACCTTTGCCATATCTCAACCTCTGACTGGGTTAACAGTAGGTTTGGCATGACACCAAGCCAAAATATATGCAGCAAACCTCTGCTTCATGCCGGGTAGCACATTTGTGTGTCTCTGTTGATTTATAGATCATTATCCCCAGCCCTTGTTCAGTAATCCCTTTAATGGTTAATGCCCCACAGCTTGAGTTGAGAGTGGGCCTGAGTGCCAAAATGTGGCGGTTGTCTATCTTAAACAGACTCTAAATCGTTAACTCCTACAACAGCAGGTCAGTCAATTTGGAAACTAATAACCACACCTATATTTTATGTAAATGCCAATTGCTTCTCTCCAGTCAAGCCTGTATACATTACATATAAAATTCATTTATTATTTGGGCAACAGCAGGTCAAAATAAGTCTACCCAATCCCCAATCAACCCCCCCCCCCAGACACCATTGCCACCATTGGGTTATTCTATGTTGGCAATATTAACCTCAATCAATTATAAATACAAGTTGCTAATATTTTCTTTAGAATTGTTGCATTTTGCCTTTGGCAGATATCCAAACAACCACGTGCTCTCTGATGGCAAAAGACAGAGCCAAGAAGGGACGTGACACATTTGGACACAACCAACAGGCAGAAATGACAGGTCCAACAGGCGAATGACACCTGCAACAGGCAAATGACACAGGCAAACGTTTAGCTGGACAGCTTATCAGGCAAAACAATGAAGCAGGCTGGACAGGGTTGCAAGAGGGCGCGACACCAGTTGCCCCTGGAGCAGAGAAGGTGCAGAGAAGGTGCAGGCCACTGGAGGGCCCTCCCTCAGGATTGCAAGGGGTCACAGGACGGGGGTCACGAGGGAAGACAGGGGTCTGCAACTGTTGCTCAGATCATGGAGATGACGGGATCTGAGAGTTTGCGATGCTAAATGGGTGATAAGTGACTGAAACAAGATGTTTTAAAAATTGTATAGCCTATATCCAAATGTTGTTTTCGTATATTATAAAGTAATTGAGAAAATGTATGCATAAACAGTTAAACAGTGACCGACAGTATACGTAGAGTGACTCCTGACCTAAAATCATCCAGTGATTGGATTGTTTTGGATTTGAATGGCATGCAGACAAAATTCATCACGAACAATGTCGACTGTGTGGCAGTGTGTGCTTAAATAACAGCGTGTATTTCTTTAAAGATAACCTACTATCACTTGCATATAATACAAAGGCTTTGACACAGCCTACTTCTGTGATAATGAGAAGAGAACACTCTAGATCGGCAAGAGTCTAGAGAGATGCTAGGGAAGCACAGGAGAGAGAGAGTCGCCCTGTAGAACCCCCAATGAGTCACGGCTTATAATTTGTGGTAATGAGGCACCACAGTGCTCAGCCCGGCTCAGCTCAGCTAGGAGAGGATCACACAGTGCGGTAGGCCAGGAAACCTCCAGGAAACCTCAGCCTCACCATCCATCAACAAGTCCCAACCCACACGATCCCTTCTCAAACGATTTAACAAACCACATCAAAGGTGGAGATGAGGATGCTGAGATGGGGATGCTGCGATCAGGAGGCAGCTGCTGCTCATTGCTGGGCCTGCTGAATCAGTGCTGATGCTGTTTTCAATGTCATGTTGCTGATCGTGATATAAGGTATAGATTCAAATGTGCCACTGGAGTGCTGGTCACAACATGATGTTGACATCCATACAGTTATGTGGTGCTTTTGACCCGCTGTGGTTGTTTGTTTCCAAAAGTCATGCTGTTGGTGATGAAATTGACCAAACTACACCATATCATACTTGAAAAGGACCAACTTGTTGCTGCCACAAATAGTGATGTTGACAATTTTGTCGGTGTTGGCGAATAAAAATAGGCCTAATCAAAGTAAAAATATGTATTTATATAGATTTTAATCCTTACTATTGTTGTTGAAGTTGCAATTCTGCATGATGATGCAAGTAAAAGTTTCTGACTGGTGAACTAATTGACCTCATACAGCTGCTCTGCTGCTGCCATTGTTGTTTCACTCCCTGTGATGTCATCCACTGTTATTATCTTAAAGTCACGTGATCTTACACAGCAGTGTCGATTCCCTCCATGTCAGGTGGAATTAAAACGTCACCCATTCAGTAATAGAAAGGAGAAAGAAGAAAAAGATTGAATAAAAGAAGGAGACATTCTTGAAAATTGTGTCATTAGAGTTGTCTCGGAGACACAAGGCGCTCGTTAAACTAACGATGCCAACATTCGATTCATTTAATCATTTCTGTTGAGTGCAATGAGATCTGCATGGAGTTGATGTTGACTTCAGATCTCAGGAGTCAATGCTATGAGTTGAGTGTAAACTAGATATCAGCTGAAGTAATATAACTACAGGTCTACTCATTTTATAACTACAGGTCTACTCATTTTGTGTGTTTTAAAGCTACGACCTCTCAATGTCTTCATTGAATACTCAGCCTGAATAGGTTGGTGACGTTCTGCCCCTACCAACATGGACGCCCAACAACAATTAGCATGCATGCTCGATTATTGAACTTGATATTTTTGAGAAGTGTGTCTGATTTCTGCGGCTGGTTGCTGTGTGATTAATTGGGAGTTCTTGGCCGGAGCAGCACACTCGGAATGCACTCCTCAATGAAGTTATCGCACTTGGCTTCTGGTGAGAGGCAGTCAGAGCACGTAGCAAATTTACGACCTCAGATTAAATCATAAAACTGCAAATTGCTCGCCTCATTTTTCACTCTTGCAGGGAAATGCAAATTAAAAGACGAAACGTGCGCAATTTCCTTCGACTGCAGTGTCAATCTGAGCAAATAAATTCATCGCAGCATATGTGTCCACATCCCAGGAAACGTGTTCAACCAATGCATTTCTTATTTTGCCTCTGAAATATTTAATCTCCTTCAAAAGGCTAAGAATTTGATTTTTATCATTCTTCAAGATATGATTTGAAACATATCTGTAAATCAGTCCTGCAACTATAGTACCTGTAACCTATAACGTAAAAGTCCATATACACATTTAAACATGTATTGTATACCACAACGGACGGTAGACAACCAAGTGTGTCATTTAGGATGGTACGGTCGTTGAAAGTAGACCAAATGTTTCACTGCGGATGATAGCAAAGTTACATTTAGGATGACACAAGAATCACTGACCCGGGTACTTGAGTGACTTATTAGCTGATTTATTGACTGACTGACTGACTGACTGATTGACTTGAGAGTCTGTAATTCTATAATATAAGATCCATATTTCAGATCAGAATAATGATATATATATTTTACTCCTTCTGAATTCAGTTTGTTCCCTGAACACACCACAGGAAAGTCATATCAAGCTGCAGCTCAATGTCAGGAGACACAGATACTCCGGGATAACCGCTCAGAGATAGTACTGCCAAATGTGACGAGGACCTTTCACAGATCTCATGGCAACAACTTGAGTATCTGAGCATCACATTGGCATCTGCATCTTCAGCAACATCAGCAGTAACATCAGGGGCAACAGCAGCAGCAGCAGAATCAGGAGGTTGTAGCATCTCCATGTGACACCTTGGCCCACAGCTCAAGAGGCAAGTGATGGAGACCGACAGGCAATCAGAGTTGCAGATTTGTTGGGATGAGGCAGTCCCCCCTGACTCCCTGCCTCGACCCACCACCCCACACCCTGTCCCCCTCCACCCCTCCCTCATCCCCCATGCTGATCTCTCATCTTTCGCCACCTGAGACAATTTCGCCTGAGATTTGCCTGCAATCAGACCACCGCAGTCGTAATGCTCTCTTGATGGTGGCATCCCATGGAAACACCCAGCCATTGCAAGCTGTACGACTTTTCAAGAGCAAGACCCAATTGCACAACATAGCATATATATACATACGAAGCTTCATACAAGAGCTGCATTGCACAACCTCTAGTTTTTTCACATCACATTTTACAAACTGATAGAAGAAGATTCAGAGAGTTTTATACCATCCTTCTCAAAATAGTTTGTTCTCATATTTAACCAAATGTCAACTTGGTTATCCCCCAGTCATCCAGACCAATCAGCACAAACTGACTTGTGTCACCAGAACATCTTTGAAACAAGAATTAGCAAAATCACTCCCAGACATTCACTTGAACATGTGATTCGAAATCATCTTTGGGAGGACGTAATTTTGAAGCAGATTTCAAGTAAAACCAACTCAATGTTTCTTTCAAAAGAGTTTCCTAGTAGCTAAAGAGCACTTTTTGATTTATTTTACTTGATTAAGCACCTGATGCTTTGCTGTTGCTACTGCTGTTTATGGTGAGGATGCTGAGGAGTAGATGGGAAGCAGCTTCAGCAGCAGGAATACCAGCTGAGGAGGTGAGGATGAAGGACTCCATCAGGTCTTTCCTCTGGTCTTTCACATTCTCCCACAGTCTCTCCTGCTCTTGAGGTATAGGAAGCAAGCCTTAGCAAGGCCAATAACTAGCACAAGATGAATCTAACCAGGTTCAGGAGTTGACGAGCAGCAGACTTATACACCACAGCTCATGCCAGGGAGATTAGTGAGGGGGGAGGACCCGGGGAGGTCCCCAACCTGCATACAACCTGCACAAGCTGCACACCAAGCTGAAAGAAACCTGCCTGGCTTTTTGCAGCAAAGGAGCAGCTTTTACAGCCACCAGGTCCGCTCTGTCACCCCCAGAAAGGAAGAGGCAAAAAGCAAGCTGGCCTTGGCAAGCTGGAGGCCATGCAGATAATATTTCCTATATAAGAGCACCTGCCAGAGCGAGCTTTGTGTGCTCCCTCGTTCTGTTTAATCTGGGCCTGCGAAGTGTCAGGCTCCTCATCATGGAAACGTTTGTAATTAGCATGGCACCATCAGAACGACATCCAGGGTCCAGGGCTAAGAGGGAAGAAGTCAAGAGAGAACTTGTGGACGGCTGATGAGGCAGGTGACAGGGGTGGCTGCAGGATGAGAGGACAAGCTGCAGCTGAAGGTCCTGCAGTTGCTCCCCATCCCTCTGATCCTGCAACCAGCCTTCATCTAAGTCCCTTCAGCTTCCAATAGGCAGGTGATGAGAGGCGATGGCCTCACCCGCCACTCACCCCATCCTCTGAGCTCCCCCTGAGCTGCCTCTTCTCCTCCTTTCATCTGGTAATGGAGGGGAGAGGGATCCTGCACCCTGCTCTGCCTAATCCTGGTCCGTGATGAGTCCGGGCAGACGGAGGCCCTTCACAAATGGTCAATTTGCCATGGCCATTGCTGGGCTATTGCTGGGCTATTGGTGAGCTATTGGTGGGCCAGTCGCAATAAAAGGAACTAAGCGGTGCTCTTTGTGTGCCTCCTATTTTTCTAGCATTTAAGCTGGTCCGAGGGAGATGAAGGGGCCATTTGGGGCCTAATGCAGGTCCCTGGCCATGATTAGGGGCCATGATTAGGGGACTGTGAGCGGTGTGAGGTGTTGGCAGAGAGCATCTTATGCGTCTCCATCACGCATCGCTGCAGATTGATGACCCACTGCTGCTGAATCCAAAGCCCCAAAAAGATGCAGGCCTCTTCCAGCAGCACCCCTAACCCGCTCCTTCACACCCCTTTAATGTCTTTGTTGCCAGGAACTCCACACAAAAGAACCCTCACAAAAGATCTTCTGTCCTAATGACCGAACCACTAATGCCTCGAAATATTGGCCTGTCCCTCTGACACAGACTGGGGCGATCAAACTGCTCTGAAACTGGATACAAGGCCTGTATTGCCTGCTATAAGGTGATGAAATGTGAATGAAGAAAATATCAACATTCAACAGCACCCCTTGGTCTCATTCTTATGTGCATGAGATGCTCATTATCTTTGACAGAAATTTATACCATGTATTATTATATAGCTATTACTTCAGATATTTACCAGTTTGTAATCCCAAGACATTTCATTCGTGAAAGTAAGATATGAAACGACAAGGTTCCTAACGCTGCCAGTTAGTGCTGAAGTTGCCTAAACTAAACTGAACGACCACGTTCTTTCTTCTTAGGTATATTGAGGAATAATATTAGAGTTGCCTTGTCAAGACTGGTGAATATAAGCAGTGCTGTGACATAGCTGTGTGTGGGGATGTTGTGGGGTGGTTAGCCTCATCAGCTGCTGCTTCATCACACACAGCTTCCTCTACTACTATAGCCTGCTACCCTACTAGCTCATGAGGCTCAGAGTACCTCACACAACTGTGGCCCTAATGGCTGCCTCAGCCTGCCAGCTCCACATCTTGCTGCATGTGGCATCAATGGGTTCCCTCCTCACAGCTTTTACACAGTTAGAGGCGGGCAAGCACAAAAAGAAAGTGATTCATTAGTCTGTGGTGGTG
Source organism: Platynereis dumerilii (assembly GCA_026936325.1). Taxonomy (NCBI): domain Eukaryota; kingdom Metazoa; phylum Annelida; class Polychaeta; order Phyllodocida; family Nereididae; genus Platynereis; species Platynereis dumerilii. Next base: position 40,099,190 of record JAPTHN010000001.1, read on the forward strand.
CTCCGCTCTGCTCAACCCTGTTGCCATTACCAATTAATATGGGAGAAAATACGGCCAAGGGACGGGCAGAGGGACAAGCACATAGCACACAGGGTAGCAGCATGGACTTAGTATAAATGGACGGAACACAAGTAACCTGAGAAGGGCAATCAATCGTAATTCACAGTAATTGAATCAAAGAAATTCAAAGGGAAAGTGATTGAAAATCCTTAATTACCCCTTTATCTTTGATGTACAATGTGTGTAGCGCCTGAGACCTGAATATCCAAATCTGACTTCAAAATTTTTTTGAGAAATAAAGTTTTAAATTGTTGTATTGATTGAGCCTGTTGCTCCAAACTGCTCATATTTCTAATAGATATAGTATATTTTATTTGGGTTTCAATGAGATGTATTTCACTGCTGTGAGACTTTTGGTTGACGATTTATTGAGAATTTTCTTCTAACATTTAATCCATTGTACAGCAAAACCCGTTTATTTCCGTTCAATGAAACTATAACCATCTTAAAGCTCTAAATTTTCTCTTTTCAATGGTATCCAACTTGTGAGCGGCCAGGGGCGGCCAGTAAAGATATTTGCATTTTAAGATATTTATATTTTAGTCTTGTATTGACAACAAAAAATAGCAGCCTGAATATTTCACTTTTGTTGCCCTGCCAAATGAACTCAACAATTTTATGATTAGTGTTCCTGGCATAAATAACAACAAAAAGTTGCAATATTCGATTATTTTTGGAAAAACTCTTCATTTCACTTTTCTACGAGGGTAATTAAGCAGTGAAAGTTCAATGGAAATTGTGTGATATTACAGGGTAATTAGAATACCAGAGCTACGCACATTGTACCTTTGAAGTACCATTGTGTTGCCTCCTCTTCTAAAACCTCCCTGGTAGCAGGGTGAGAGGAGGAGGCTCCGAGGAGCACACAGTGGAGCACATACAGAGCACATTCAGAGCACATACAGAGCACATTCAGAGCACTTGTGGGAGCAGGGATGTGCTCTGGCACTGGTGGGAGGGAGTTCACTCCATAAGGAACATCCGAGAACAACATAGAAACTATCGAAGAGATCATGTATAGAACTTCAACTAGCCCAAAATGAGTGAAATTTGGTTTTAGAGACTGAAAACATTGCTTTAGGTGGTTAGGGTCGGAACTTGGGACTAAAGGTAGGAGAGAGTTCTCCCCAAAAATCATCTTCACATAAATGTATGTAGATCTGCACAACTAGCCTACTGAAATTCTGCTGAACATCATTATTGGAAAAAGGTATAAGTAGGTGGAATATGGCTTGATATAAGGAGACCACGTGGACTAAGAATAAAGTCTATAAAAACAAGGTAGAAATTGGATTTTTGGGGGGGGGGGTGACACTGTGTGCAGTGCAGTGCTGGGTTGGATCAGAAGTTCACCTCTTGAGGTCACACAATGGATTCAAGTTTTGCAAGAGTTCATTCCATAACGGGAAGAGCTTCATTCTATAGATCTAGTCTAGCCCACCCCGGTTCAACACCCTCATCACAACAATGTGACCCATCCTGGCCCAGCAAAAAATGCCAAGTGCTCTAAGCCCAGCTCTAAGCCCAACTTTAAGCCCAGCTCTTGATTGGGAAATGCTCTCATCGTTATGAATTGATGGGGTGCTTGCCAAAATTACACACTGACATAAAAAATAAATAAAAGTTTAGAGGGAAAAAAACTGGAGGGAAAATGCATTGTAGGTGGTCCAGACGCAGATGCGATCTGTTGACATTTACACTTGGAAAAGTATGAATTAATGTTTGATTTCATAACGAGTATCTAACAATGATAATTCCAGGGTTTTTAGAAGTTTGATTCTTTTGAAGAATTTTTTTTCTTCTTTTTCTATACGTTTTGTTAAAACTGACTCCAAGCGTTCCTACTCAATGGCAAAAGCAGGATTCTCTGAATGGTTTATCCTGTAAGCATTTGTTTGACCTATATAACCGAATGTAATTAAGTTTCAATGTCGGCTAAATGTCAAGCACTTTTTTCTCATACTCTTTCTGTAAACATTGCTGGTACGAAATTTTAAAAATGTTTTGGTAAATGTACTGAATTTGGTTAGCAATGAAGTACTGTGTAATATATTCTCAATAGAGAGTTTGATTTTGAAAGTCACATTTCAGAACTAACAGCCCAATTGTATGACACAACACGCCCTGGCAGAAACACTAGACTTCACAAAATTGACAAAACTGAAAGTGCATAAATTAAGGGTGACCTCACGCCAAACTTGGGGTTAAAAATAAGTAGGGTTACAAATGATCACTAATTTTAAATCACTCAATTACAATCTGTTGAGTTTAAAGTGATAGGGAATAACACACACAAAATCGAATCAATTTCACAAAATGGTGATGATTTCGGTGTTTAGTGACTAATTAAATTCCACTTTAATCAAGTCTTTTTCGAGTGGAAAGCAGATATGTAAACATGGTTTTTGTTTCTGGCTGCCGTTGGATCCCATCTTGGGAGAGCAGTTCTCTTTGCCTTATACAGACGCGGCCTCTTGCGGAGAGCAGAAAAACTAGTGGGCCACCACCAGCTGACGGTTGGAGAAAAAAAGAAGAAAAAGTAATGAGCTTCAGGAGCACTTCACATTCTTAATAGAGCCCAAGGAGTGGCTAATTAGTGTTTCAATGGCTTTTATCATTTATTTTGTAAGTTGGCTCCAAAAAAGCCAGTCTACCAGGAATTAAAAGCCTGCGATTAAATAAGCAGATATTGTGGAAGGCAGGTCAGATGCTATTTACTCACAAGTCAGGGGTTGTATCTGTTAAACTCCTGATATGATCACCCATTAATCACGGCTCCTTTAAAAACATGTAGACCATGTGGTTCTTTGCAGGGCTTTGCTTGCCTTGTCTCACAATGGGTTTTACTGTTTTTCTGTTGAATGTCAGTAACACTTCAAAGGGGGGAGCAAGGGGCTGCTGAACTCTGTTCCATGTTTTGATGCAGATTACGAGATGTTTAGCCCTGACTCCCTTTTTTCTGTCTGTCCATTACCACTTCTTTCTGTCTGTATTCTCCTTGTTTTTTGTTCCATCTTCGTGACTGGTCCAATTAAGACTTAACTCTGACAAGCCGTATCCATATGGTGACTCCTAGAGCCTCCTGTACAATGAAGACTTTAACCAGCTAAGTGGAGGGAGGCAAGGGGGACAAAGTGACTTGCCTTTCATGCCATTTGCCATAAAATGAAGGACATTGTGTTGGAACATTGTGTGGGACATTGTTGTTAGTGGTTTCCCAGTCTCATCGGGGAAATTTGTCAACTGGGATGGCTGGAGATATGGCCCGGGGCAGTTTTGGGATAGCAGGTCCCAGCATCACCTGGCCCTTAAAAACCCTATCAGGGGGTTATCAAACATTAGCCCCAACAAAGATGCAGTTATATCTAATATCCGCCATGTGCTGGGCGACTTGAAAGCAGCCTGTGTGCTGATGAGTTCAAAGAGTGGGAAGCATCTATGTCAACATCCAAGATTCTGCTCCGCAAACTGCAGCTAGGCATGCGATAAAAGATTTGGCATCAGAAAACTCAGCAGCCATGAAAAACCAAAATGTCAGAAAAAAAAGAAGCACAAATACGAAAAGAACAAAATCACTGCTTCCCCCATTCATGCTACATTTCATGTTTTGATGAGCAGAAAAAAAGGAAATAGGATTAAGTATGTCACATGAAAACATGTTTCAGTCCAGCTGGGACATGCTGATGCCATCAAAACATGGATGACAAGTTAAACAAGTGCATGACAGACCAGCACTCCACCCTCAAATTAAAGACCTCTGCTTTCAAGAGACACAAATTGTTTGTGAAATACTCTGTAAGCTCCATGCAATGCTGGAGAACCTGCACTCCGGAGATTTGATTCAGCTTTGAAGTTGGTTGCTTCCAGTGAGCCAACATAGAGTGGTGGAGTCAGAGGGGAGGGGTGGCTTGAGGGGCAGAGGGGAGACCTTGATTTCACAAAATGCGACTGATCGAGATAGTCAAAGAAAGGGCAGGAGACATTTGGGGATAAAGGTTACATTTAATGCTTTTTAATCTGATCTATAGAGTTGTAAGCCTTTTGTTTTTCAGTTGGGGACTCGCATAGCGAGAGACTATAGCTGTTTTTCTGGCTGTCTCCTCTCGCCACACACAGGTTGCTCCACCGGGCAGATGTCAGGAGCGCGGTGAGCGAAGGACTGGCCCTGGGTGCCCTGGGAGAGCGCGGGGGGAGGGGCCAGGACTCATTTACCTACAAGATATGCCAAACACATTACCATACAGGCAGGGGACTACTTCGCAGGGCGCGCGGCCACAGTGACCACTTCGGTCGCATTAGTGATGCACATGGGCTAAATATGCATAGGGGGACCTTCTTTTCATGCAAAACACTTGGACATTACTCATGCTGACCTTTCGGAGAGTCCAATGTCCTGCGGAGGGGGGTCGGGTTCCTGCAGCTCACTTCTCTCCGATCGACCGTCAGGACTGCAGCGGAGGATGCTCTCACACAAAAAACAAGATCCATAGGCCAGGCTGTGGCAGGCAGGAGCTGCAGAGGCAGAGCTGGGCAGTTGCATTCAATGGCTTGGAAAAGCTGTGCTGCCTTGGCCTGTAGATGTCACTGCGGTCCTTCCTCTTCTCACCAGGGGGCAGCCTCCACCCACTTCTCCCATTTCTTTAACCCTATCAACAAAAGAAGAGAAAACTTCATTAAAGTGTGTGTGCCAATTGATCATGTGATCTTTAGCTCCTGAAACTTCTCAAAAGCCAAATAAACATCAGACGTTCAGTGTTTCTATCGGCTGCAGTTGTGGATAACTGGGCCATTCTGGAAATGTTTGCAAAAGCAATGACATTGCAACAGCCTCCAATAAAGAAAATCCCAACGCTGCTTCAAGCCAGCTTTTGTAATGTGTATAGAACGGGTAATCAGATGGATGATCAAATGAACTTTAGCAACACAAAATCTAATGCTTGCAAAAATGACAGAGAAATGGAAGAAAACGTGTCAAGTGACTAGGCCAACAACTGCCTTAATTTTTCTCCAAAAAGGGGAAGGTTCAGGCAGAAGTGCCAAGACAGTGATCTACCTCTGTTCATGACAGTTACCAGCATCATGTTCTATTGAAGAAATAAAATATTTTTTGACTCAGATAGTGAATTATCGAATTCCTTCCACAAACATATTGATGATAAAATCAACTTTAGCAACACAAAATCTCACGCCAATTTGAAAAAACATTAGGGAGATAGGAAAACTTGTCAATTAAGCGACAAGGCAACTGAATTATTTCTGTAGTTTCAAGAGAAAGGTTTTGAAAATGAAATATATTCAGACTAAAAGGGGAAATGGTCAATTACTTGACATGCAAACAGTAGCCTAACATCTAAGAATTGGTACTTTGTACTAAATTTCGAGTCTGTTTATTGTTGCAAAATTCTGACTCAGTTGAAGAACAGAGCAGGTACATGCCAATCACTTTGCAGGATAATTATATGTTCCTCTGGCCAACCATACTTATCAGAGGTTACGCATTTTTGTCAAGAAAGAAACGTGGCTATTAGGGTCCATTCTTGGTTGTTGGGCAGTGACGTTTTCATGGAGGCCGAATTTTCCACGGGACAATTGTGGTTGGTGCTCGGTCACAGAAATGTCAGAGTTTTGACCTCTCGGGGTTTCTCGGTGACCTCGTGGCCATGTGAGACCTACACTTACCTGCCAGGACACAAAAAGGGCCCAATGTAACTTGATAGCAGCCAACTTGCCACTTTGCTTCTTTGGATACAAGATGTCATGGAACTCCCACTTACTAAAAGGCCTTGTAATTTGACGGCTATAAGGCAATGTGGTCTGTTTTCGAACAGTTTTTCATTTCTGAAGAATTTCGGATACATAATGACCTCCTGCTCTTAGACAAAAAATCGTGTGCACTCTTTATAAACATCAAACTAGGTCTGAAGGACAGATTATTATGCTAAAAAGGCATAAAAATGGTATAGGAAATTCCAATTTGACTGATGTACACAGATCAAGTTTCCTTCATAAAGCATCAGCCATCAGCTACAAGATGAAAACCTAACATTAAATAGAATGGCACATATGATAATGATGGTTCTGATAATAGTTTAGATAATGGTTGTTAGATGTAGTTAATTGGTATGTCAAACTGTTGAGTCATTATCTGACATTGTATTGAAATGGAGAGAAAATATTTGAAATTCTAACTTCTGCTGGCAGATGTAAGACATGTCGAGAAACTGAATAGTAAAAATGGGTGTAAAAAAAAGGTAACAAAAACACAAAAACACAAGAAAAAAAGCACACCAGAGGTTATTTCTAAACATTCACTACATGAAGTGACATCCGGGCAACTGCCTGCAGCTACATAACAAGAGCAAACAATAAACAATACAAATGAGAGAGCACTCGCTATTCCGTACTTGACATGTTGTATGGGGAGCAGCACAGCCATCATGGTGCAGGGTCAACCCGCTGAGTGAATTCATTTGAATTTCATTGCGGATGGTTGTGTTTCTGAAGAGGGATTTTGAGGATGGTACACCACTTCTTTATGAGTCTATAACTTTATATGGGGCGTTTACAGTTAAACTGTAAATGAAAACCAAAAATACACTTAAATGGAATTGAAAATCAAGTCTTCTGAAAATTTTCAGCATACTGTTTCCTAAACATCATTTTGAGTACCTAAAAACAATTTTTTATAACTATTTGAAAAGCTCGAAAGTGAACTTACTGGAACGACAGGAACTGTTAACAAAATACATTTTTAAAAATATAAGTTCAAATAAGTTGGGAGAGTTGACATTTCAAGTCTGTATACATACATGGAAATTGTCAACAGCAGCCTTTTCTTTGTAAAAAAAAACAACAAAATCATGATAAACTTAGACAAAACCATATTTCCATGAAGTTTATATGAGCATGAGTTAAATTGAAAGGTTGAGACAGATGAAGCAAGTTGGGAAAAAGGTGGTGCAACCAAAGATGCGGAGAGGATGGGAGGATGAGGGAGGATGAGGGATGCTGGTCGTTAGGGGTGATGGATGGAAGGGATGCGGTTGCAGCCAAGTGTCGCAGCATCCATGAGGCAGGGCATCACTCAAGTGTCCAGTCAGTGTCCAGAAAGTGACCATTCAGAGGCCAAAGGGGTGACACCGGTCAGTTGCAGGTTGTTACTGCTGTCCAGAGTGACCACTTTGACCCGCTCTTGATCACTCAGGGCACAGAGTGGCACGGGCCGGTCAGAGGATGGCCAGAGAATGGCCAGAAATGCCTCGCCCCTGGTCAGAGGCCGCTCGGTGCCTGGTCAGCCTCAACATATCAGACATGTTTTCTAATCGCATCCATCAGGCCCTGGCTAACTGGCGTAATGCACAATTTGAGGGGACTAGCCATGAAATATTCATAGACAAGGCACTGAAGGCTCAGAATGACACGGCCCCAACAGTCCCCGGCCACTCTGTCTCCTTGGCCCCTGCCCCCGCAGACCCCTGGCCCCCTCTGGCCTCCCTGCCCCCGATGGCCCCGTGCCACGGCCTGTTCGTGTGAGGTGGCTGCACTCAGCTACATCTCACAGCTTTGATGTAACCAAGTCAATTATGCTTCATTAAGCGCTCGCAGCAGCCTGGAGTACATCTCCCCTCGCAAGCTGAATAATATCTAGGAGGTTGCTGTCTTAATTGTGTTTCCTGCAGGCAGCCTAGCTCAGTCCATGCATCTTATGGCTCAGTCCCATGCTGCTCAAGCTACCAGCAAAGCTAGCAAGTCAGTGGGTGCCATGCGATTGAGCCCCGAGACTCAGTAATTGGGGGAGCATTAGCCGTCGTCAGATGCCTTGATTTCGGCTCATTTCTCGGGAGCATGAGACTCACGAAAGTGGAGGCAGGAGCAAGGAGACATCCCTAGGGTCAGAACAGTTCCCTCTAGACACGACAGTGCCATTAAGACGCTGTGCTTTGCCCCCCCCTGCCCCCTTGCTCCCCCCGTGCCCCTTATAACGGGGGGCTAACACGGCACCCTGCTTGCCTAACCCTGGGCCAATTGGAAAACACCCTAGCGATCGTTGATTAAACTTGGGAAATGAAACATTCAAGTCGCCTCCAGTATAGTGCCCCCCTTTCCACACCACTGGGTCCCCCTGAGGCTCTCCTGCAGGCTCCCTGAGATGGCCTCCCTAAGATGGCCCTTCTGTAATTGCTGGCACTGGGGCCACAGAGGGCCACCCCATAACGGATAGGGCCACAACTTGGGCCACAGAAGGACCCTGGTCGTCACCTGAGTCCACCAACTCTCCGAAGGGTGAGTCCGGGACTGAGTCCTCTGACCTGCCCTGCCAAACTGGCCCACCTCTGACCAGCCAATCTGGCTCTCACCTCCTGGGACCACAAATGGCACCCAAAACATTTGGCACAATACAGGAGCCTCACAATACGAGGCCATGGTGTATATATATCTCCATTCTCCAGCCATCATATAAATGCCAGGTTCCATAATGTTGACAAAAGACATCAGGAGATAAGAAAAGAAAAACAGAAAGAAACGCATATAGCTCTCAGTATTCATGACAGTAACTTGAGAACTGAACATGACATGGAATCTATAATATGATTATATGTGAAACACTATGCCCCTCAAGAACAGTTAGGGGTAAAAATCAGGCCCTACAACAAAAGAAAATCATCTGAAAACTACACAAACATGAGGGAAGCATGTGGTTTATGAGATCTCAAAGCCTTCTTCTTGATCTCAGATATAGATCACAGATTTGAGGTTCATTATTCGGCATAAAATGTACAATTTCAGTCATTTTATCATCCCCAAACAAGTGATATTGAGTAAATCATTATAATGATAAAAATCAGCAGAGCTCATAAAGTAAAACCTGCTCAAATTACATGAACCATGCCATCTGCTGAGATTTGAACTCGCGTGACTTGACAAGTAATCAATTTTCAGCATTTTGATTAGAGAGGAAGGACAGACAGACAGCCAGACAAGGTCAAGGAGGAGGATCAAGACAGACAGATGAGACAAACATGCACAAGAATTGTCAAGAAATGTCAAGAAATGCTAAATGCATCCAGACTGACAGGTGCATGGGCCCAATGAGACCTAAAAAGGGGCATGCAGAAACACGAAGGACTCTCAATTCACCCTTATCCTAACCCCAGCCCTGAAATTCAGATTTTGGTCAGAATTTCCTTGCGGATGGTACCATTATCACTGCAGCCTGGAATGCAGTATTTGTTATGGTATATCAATTTCTAGGATATTTTTGTCAGCCATTTTTATTTTTTTACTTTGCGACTTTTGCAAGCATTCCAGATTTTGTGTGATGTCAAAATGTTCTACCAAGATATACAACTGTATATGATATACTTATTTGTTGGAGTGGGTACTCATCTGGAAGTCCATGTTATTTTTCAGGGCTGAGTGGTGAGCAATATCATAATTTTTTCTATTAACCATCCAGATGTCAGGAAAAATTAAGTAATTTGTACATTATAGATACCAACAATTATGAAAATATCTACGTTTGTCAACAATGTAGGTTGCATGCATGAATGATTAAATCTATATAGGCCGACAAATGGCCCGATACGAAGGCCAATGACAATCACTCAAATATCTAGTAGATAATTAGTACTTATTGACAATTGACCATTTCAAAGTCCCAATCCTATCGCCAAGGTCAAGGAGGAGGATCAAGACAGACAGATGAGACAAACATGCACAAGAATTGTCATGTAGATATTTTCAACATGCTCAATTGTTCATGTCTAAATAGTGTATATCCTCAGAGTCTACATGTTGTCGTTGTGAGTTACATGCTTGAAATTATGGCCAGGCCGGACAATGACCCCACATAGCATGTAGATCAGATTGACCTCTGTGACCTCAACGAATGCATGTATGAAAGAATGGACATATGACATTCATGTGTAGATTAATCATGGAGTTTTTTCTGAGCATTTTTGACATGTCCACGTGTCTACACGACAACTGTCTTTATTTCATATTCAAACATGTCATTGACAAATGGACGGAGCACTCCTCTGCCTCACCTCTTTGTTCTAACTGTATAACTTCATACTGTCGATTGTACGACTAGAATTGTATAGATATGGCAATTTATCAAAATAAGATTGTCAGTCAGAAATATACAGGGCCTAATTATGATGAAGTTTTTCTGATTCATAAATGCAAGAAATTGCTTGTAAAAGTTATGTTGTTACAGTGTTGGGAAATAGTTCTGTGACCTTGGAATCTATTTGTAGACTATATTTGATAAAAATCAACAGACTGTATTTTCAAATACAAAGGTTGGGTCTGCAACTTGCATATAGATGTAAATGTATAGCGGACTGCATAGGTTCTGCAAGGCCTCTGCTGGGCAAGCTTGGTGGTGCACACTTTTTTTATTTGTCAGTGTTTTTGTCTTTTGACAGAACAGTGCAAATTATCTGAATGGATTGTCGAGGCAGTATATAGGCCTACGCACGATTTGCTTCTCAGACATCGAACATGTCTGAATAAAGAGAAATGCCATCCCCTGTTCTTTTTTTTTCTGGTGGATGGTTGCGTGGAGACCTCAAGAAGGGCCATAACGACATTTCTGATAAGCACCGGGACCTCAAAGACCTTGAGGCTCCCGAGGACCTCTTGACTGACAGGTCTCCGGGAGACAAGGCCCTCGTTAGGCAACCAAACTTCATTTGTGCCCTCAACTGTCAGAGTCAACCATTTGCAACTAGGCGCCAGAAAGAAACTACAAGCAGGCAGCTATGAGGTCCCTGTGCCCTCTCTAAGATCTGCCAGCCCCGACCAGGCCCTTCTTGCCCCGTTCCTTCGTGTCACCGTGGAACAGTTCAAAGCAACGTTTGTCTGCATGTTCGACACACCACGATTGGTGGCTGAAAGACCCTCAGGGTGCCCTGGAGCAACTTGGAGCAAACTGAGGCAACAGACCCATTGGCATTCTGGGTAATCAGTCCCACTCCAAGCAAAGGAAAATGCATTTCCGCCCTAGCCTCTTTGTGAATGTCTCTGTGACGTCATAGCTAAGGAGCGCCGTCGTTCTGCAGGGACTTTTCACTGTGCGCTGCTCGGGGAGCCAGTGGCCTTTGTCATTAATTGCCTTCAAATCATGGCAGTTCACTGGGAATCTCTGCGAGTCTCTCGTCCCCTCTAATTCCCCTTGTTGATCATGGAGTGGCTGCCAAGTTTGACAAGTTTGACAAGTTTGACAAGTTTGACAAGTTTTATTTCTGCTCAGAACATATACATGTTATGGAGCACCAAGTATAATATAACAATAACAGAATCAGGTTTTAAACCAAAATAAATGAGACTAGTAATTGAGATACAAATTTCAATATAGAAAATTGAATAATACTGATATTAAACGGCTAACGAAAATATTTAGCCACTTTTGATAAATAAACAGATAAGTTGTTAATTGTATGATCATTGGTACATTCCATCAAGTTTAAAAATTTGATCATAGAAGGTCTGTTATGATAAAAATAAGGTATATACAAATTTCTAGATCTTACAAGAACAGGATGAGAACATTCTAAAACAACATGAAATTCATCTCCAAGAAGGTTATTATTACAAAGATGGCAATATCTCTCCCCTCTAGGTATATTTAACATTCGACCTCTAACAACAGGTATTTTCATATTGTTACACCTAAATTTGCATAAAGCATTTTGTTGTCTGGGTGAATTTAAATTAACCAAATATTTCTCCAGTTGGAACTTTGTTTTATATTTCTTATATACATCACATGAACTTTTCTGTTCAAGATTTGAACTCCATTTTGATATGTACAAGTCATTCAAACATCTTTTGGCGTAAGCTTTTAAGTTATTTGTATCTGGTGAAATTTGCGATTCCCAAACATAGGGTAATCCACATTCAATCAGTGTATTTCTTACGTAACACAACCAATTCGATTTAAAAGAGTTTGTGTTATCATTAAGTTGACCAAGTAGACAATCATACATAATTCTACTAAGTTTGCTACTCTTTCCATGTAACAACCGGCTCCAATAACTGAGTATTCGGAGCTTAATTGTAATTTGTAATGGAAGGCGACCTAATTCACCATATATCATTTCATCACATGTACTTATTTTAACTCCGAGAATATACTTGAGATATTTCTTGTGAAATAACTCAATCTTATCAGTACACTTTTCAATCCCCCACACTTCGCATCCATATAGTAATATAGGTACTACAGTGTTGTCAAATAAGGCTAATTGTAAATCAACAGGCAATGAAAGCCTTCTGCATTTACTTATCAGCGCAAACATGGCTCTTCTGGCCTGCGTCAGCAGCTCATCAATAGCAAATTTAAAATTTCCATTGTACTCCATAGTAATACCTAGATATTTGAAGTGATCAACTATTTGTAATTTTTCACCTTTGTAGGTAAAATCTAAGGTATCGTTTCGACTTTTTCTTTTACCGAAAACAGCTATTTTTGTTTTCTCACTGTTAATATCTAGTTTCCATAGTTCACAGTATTTTTCCATAGCTACCAATGCTTTTTGTAACCCCTCTTTGGTGTCTGACATGATAATAGTGTCGTCAGCATACATCAAAACCAATAGTTTTAACATAGCATTCATGTTTTCGTTTGCAAAGTTGATAGTGTCAACTCCTTCGTTCATGATGAAGGATTCCAAGTCATTAACAAAGAGTGAAAAGAGTAAAGGGGACAAGTTTTCACCTTGTCTAACTCCCGTACTGCTTATAAAAAACTCAGATTTTTCTCCTCTGAGAAGCACACATGACTTGACGCTCTTATACAAATTTTTGACAACTTCCAGGATTTTACCTGTTATACCACACTTCATTATTTTAGACCACAAAGCCTGTCTCCAAACCTTATCAAAAGCTTTTCTGTAATCTATAAAACAACAGTATAGCTTTTTCTTTTCATACTTGTACACTTCTATGATATTTTTAAGTAAAAAGATGTGATCAACAGTGGAGTACCCTTTTCTAAATCCTGTTTGAGCCTCTGACAGGACTGAGTTTGTCTCACAGAAGTTACACAACCTTTCGTTAATAACAGATGTGAAGAATTTACCAACACAAGATAATAAAGTGATTCCTCTATAATTAGTAGCATCCTGTTTACACCCCTTTTGTTTGTAAATTGGGACAATGAGACCAATAGTCCATTCATCTGGTACAGCACCCTCAGACAAAATTTTGTTAAACAATTTCACATATAATGGTAACATTTTGTCTTTACTGCACTTAATGAATTCATTTAAGACCATGTCTATTCCTGCCGATTTACCACTCTTTAACTTATGTATGCACTTTGACAGTTCATCTTCTGTGAACGGTGCATTCAAAATCGAGTTGTCAAGAGTGTTTGGATTCAAGTATTCTTGATCAACATTTTCGGAGTCATTCGTATCACTCGAAAGTTCCTTAAAGTGATCATACAAGTCATTCAAGGTGACTGGGAAATCTTCCCTACGTTTATTATTAATCAGCTTCCAGTATTCTTTACAATTACCCTTTCGTAATTGTCTTAGCTTTCGCCCTAATAATAAACTGTTTTCTTTTTTAATTCTCTTCAATTCTTTCCGGTAATCTCTACTTTTGCTGATCAAATTATCATGAGATTCTGAAGTTTTGTTCTGATTGTGTTTGCGTTTCGCTTTATGGTATTCATTTCTTTTGTTTCTGCAAGTTTGGTCAAAAGCCAGGAACTTCTTTTTTGAATTGGTTGATTTACGTTTTCCTGTCTTTTTGATTACTGTAAAGGTCTTATGCGCAGCAGTAATTAGAGCTTTGTTTAAAGAATCTGAAATTTCTTGTATTGTTTTATCATTAAATTTAGTAATGATATCATCAATTACTTGAACATCCAAATTACTCAAGAAGTCAGACTTTTTTTCTTCATCCCAAACAACAAAAGTGTTAACACTATCACTGGTAGTTTCATTGACAGTATCATTTACTGTAGTGGTATTAGAATTTGACTCAAAAGCATCATTAGATGAACCATATATCGAAAACAACACTCGACAATGTTTGTCCGAGTACAATGGATCAAAGTCTTCAATGTCAAATTGTTTGATCTTACTGGCAAGAAATGGCGATCCTATGATATAATCAATAACAGCACCTTCTGTTGTTGTTGCTTTTCCATAATACCGATCTTTGCATACACGACCATTGAAAATTAACATCATTTGATTCTTGCATAGTTCTAACAAAGTATCACCATAACTACCAGAGTCTGTCTTATTGTCCACAGAATTCCGTTGTAACGGAATGTCTAATTGTTCCATGACTCTTTGAGTGTCCATAATTAATCTTGTTTCATCATCAATGTTACATGCGTCACATAGATCATTATCAAAAGAAACAATATCACATTTTGTTTGGGTATGTGCGTTAAGGTCACCACATATTAAATGATAATTATCTTCTTCACTGTGGTCCAGAATAACATTTGATAAGTCATCAAAAAGTGATACATTAGAATATTTTGAGCCATATGGTGGAATATATAGTACAATGAGCAAAATGTGTTTCTCATATTTCAATAATTTTTTATCAATTCTAATAACAATCATGTTGTCATAATCTGTTTGTAATTCATTACAAAATTTAACTAATTCTTTCCTAACAATGATCATTACACCACCAGATCTTTGTTTGGCCAATTTGTGTCTATTTTTAATATATGCATAGTAATGGGGTTGTAACGCCACCAATCCACCAGGCGGCACTGTGAGCGATGATACCAGCAGAGAGTTTGTTTACAAGTTGCTCGCTATAGGCAATTGCATGGTTTTCAAGACAAAAACTGGCGTACAGACCTTAATTTTCATCCAATTTGCGAATTGAAAAAAGAGTCATGGAGGAAACAATATTTTCCAGCACATAGGCTGATTACAATTTTCCATTCTATAGAAGCTTTGGTGCATTCAGGGAGTAAACTTCGATTTAGCTTATTTTTTTTGACAAACTTTTTTTTCAGAGGTTAGAAGTCTGCTATAAAGTTTCAGTAAAAAATGTCAAACCTAGCCTATCATCAAGGACTATATTAACAGATTCTAAAAATGTAAAAAAAAGTTTTCAGAGTCCAATAGTAACTGATCTATGATGAGATACATTTCAACATGCACAAACTCTGTAATGACGTCAGAATGCCAATTTTTGACCCTTTTTTGAGACAAACTTGTTTTCAGAGCTTTAAAGTCTGCTATAAAGTTTGAAAAAAAATAATTCAAACCCAATCAATCATCAAGGACTGTCTTTGCAGATTCTAAAAATGTAAAAATTATATTTTGAGACTCTATTAGTAGCAGATTTATGACGAGATATGTTTCAATACGCACAGAATGAGCTATAATGCCCGAATGCCTATTTTCAAGAAAATTCTTGTTTTCAGAGCTTTAAAGTCTGCTATAAATTTTGCGAAAAAAATGCCGAACCCTATCAATCATCAAGGACTGTATTTTCAGATTCTAAAAATGCAAAAATTTGATTTTCAGAGTCCAATGGTTACAGATGTATGACAAGATATTTCGAAATGGGCAGACTGAGCTGTGACGCCAGAATGCCTATTTTCGGCAAAATTCGTGTTTTCAGAGCTTTAAAGTCTGCTACAAAGTTTCAGTAAAAAATGTCAAACCTAGTCTATCATCAAGGTCTATATTAACAGATTCTAAAATGTAAAAAAAAGTTTTCAGAGTCCAATAGCAACTGATCTATGATAAGATACATTTCAACATGCACAAACTCTATTATGACGTCAGAATGCCTATTTTCGACCTTTTTTTGAGACAAACTTGTTTTCAGAGCTTTAAAGTCTGATATAAAGTTTGCAAAAAAAAGTCAGACCCTATCAATCATCAAGGACTGTATATTCAGATTCTAAAATTATGAAAATTTGATTTTCAGAGTCCAATGGTTACAGATGTATGACAAGATATTTCGAAATGGGCAGACTGAGCTATGACGCCAGAATGCCTATTTTCGGCAAAATTCTTGTTTTCACAGCTTTAAAGTCTGCTATAAAGTTTGCGAAAAAAAAGTCAAACCCTATCAATCATCAAGGAATGTATTTTCAGATTCTAAAATTGCAAAAATTTGATTTTCAGAGTCTAATGGTTGCAGATTTATGACGAGATATGTTTCAACACGTACAGACTGAGCTATGACCCCAGAATGCCTATTTTTGGCAAAATTCTTGTTTTCAGAGCTTTAAAGTCTGCTATAAAGTTTGGGGAAAATGTCAAACCCTATCAATCATCAAAGACTGTATTTTTAGATTCTAGAAATGCAAAAATTTGATTTTCAGGGTCCTATGATTGCAGATTTATTACAAGATATTTCATCATGTACAGAGCTGTGACGCCAGAATGCCTATTTTTAGCTTAATTTTGGCGATATTCTTTTGTTCAGAGCTTTAAAGTCTGTTATGAAGTTTGATAAAACAATTTCAAACCAAATCTACCATCAAGGGCTTACTTGCAGATTCGAAAAATATTTTTTAGAGTCCCAACGGTTGCTGATTTATGATGAGATACATTTTAAGATGCAGAAACTGGGTTATGACATCAGAATGCCAATTTTCAATCTTTTTTTTAGACATTCTTGTGTTCAGAGCTTTAAAGGCTGGACTATACTTGCACTGCCTTGCAGATTCTTAAAATGCAAACATTATTTTCTGGAGTCTAATAGTTGCAAACTAATGATATGTTAGCCCAACAACATTGTGTGTCTTATTGTTTCTGAATTAATTCTCGACATTTTTGAAAAAATTCTAACGAAATTCATCATTAAGGATAATACTTGCACATATTCAAAAATGGTAAATATTATTTTTGAGGGTCAAATAGTACCTCATTTATGATGAGATGCCTTTCAAGATGCGCAAACTGACTTACAACACCAATTTTCTACATTTTTCAGAGGTATTCTTGTATTCAAAGGTTTAAACTCTCCCATGAAGTTTGAGAAAAAAATTCCAACCAAATCCATCATCAAGGGCACTATACTTGTATATTTTAAAAAAATATGTTATATATATGAATGAAATACTTTTTAGATGAACAAACTGACTTATGACTTTGATATAGACCCAGAATGGATGGATGATTGGGGCTTTACGTCTTGTATTTATGCACTTGGTAGGCTAATTAGGACAGGAGGAGGACGAGGCAATTAGGTGAAGGATGATTGAAACAGCTGTCCAATATAAGCCGAGGTGACTGGCAAGAGCTGGATTCGAACTCTGGACCCAACAATTGGCAGCCCAGCATGCTACCACTAGACCAACCCGCCCCCCGAAATAGACCCAGAAGTCAGCTGAAAATTGAGTCATGACTTTCAAAACATCAATTCTACTAGCTCCAGTTAGAACCCAATGG
Source organism: Platynereis dumerilii (assembly GCA_026936325.1). Taxonomy (NCBI): domain Eukaryota; kingdom Metazoa; phylum Annelida; class Polychaeta; order Phyllodocida; family Nereididae; genus Platynereis; species Platynereis dumerilii. The sequence goes on from JAPTHN010000001.1 coordinate 40,116,655, forward strand.
GCACATCTACATTGCATTAAAGTTGTGACAACATCGCAATGTTTGTGAAAATTTTACAGAATCGTATAGTAGAAATGACATTGTCACAATGTTTTGAAGCAACATCAAATACACTTTTTACCTATTTATGGAAAAGTGAGGTTACTGATAATGTATTTTAAGAGCCTACACATTAGGGGAAGGCTCCTTGGGAAATATATTGAAAGGAGAACATTGGAAGTGAGTGCAGGGTGAAGCAGCACTGTCAAGAAATTTTACAAGTGTGTAAGCTCCTTCCCAGGGAAACCTATATGCATTCTGTAGTGCATAATAATATTAGTTTCCTCTGCCGTGCTGCAAAATTTCTATGCCTAGGTTTTTTTGCATAGTTATTTTCTCGAAACTGCAATCTTAGCTAAATTGCAAATTTGAGTCCATGGTCTTTAGTAGGTGTCCTTTCAATGATTGCCTATTGAGGAGCAGGAGGAGAAGATGGGAGGAGGAGATGGGAGGAGGAGATGGGAGGAGGAGATGGGAGGAGGAAATGGGAGGAGGAAATGGGAGGAGGAAATGGGAGGAGGAGATGGGAGAGGGAGATGGGAGGAGATGGGAGGAGATGGGAGGAGGAGATTGGAGGAGGAGATGGGAGGAGGAGATGGGAGGAGGAGATGGGAGGAGAAGATGGGAGGGGGTAGGAAGAAGGAAGAGAAGGAGGCAGAAGAAGGGATGGATGTCGAGGAGATTGGAGATGGATTGGAAGGAAGAGATGGGAGGAAAATAATCATCATGAGGTGATGGGAGAAGAAAGTGATGGTCGGAGGAGAAGTAGATGGAGATGGGAGGAGGATACCACATAGATGTCTGTGGGGGAGCAGGAGGAGGAGACGGGAGGAGAAGTAGGAGGTGATGGGAGGAGGAGATCACATATACATCTGTAGTGAGGAGGAGGAAGAGTAGGAAGGAGGAGGATTGTTTGTTTGTTTGTTTGTGTTTTACGCCTCTGCAGCACCTTAGTGGGCTATATCGAGGCAGGCGATCACCGTATGATGATGAGATGAGAAGACTGTGAGTCTGGCACATACCCTATTAATTCAGGGATGCCCAGGGTCTTTCAGTTGCCCCAGCATAGAATACTGGATACAACCCGCCTCCATTTAATGTCCCATGGGCTCGGACTAAAGTGAGTTCCCGTGGTGAGATTTGAACCCACGCCCTCAAAGCCAGTTGACAAGCGCACTTACCAATTAGGCCACGGGGGAACTTAGGAAGGAGGAGGAGGAGGAGGAGGAGAAGGAGGAGGAGGAGGAGGAGGAGGAGGAGGAGGAGGAAGAGGAGGAGGAGGAAGAGGAGGAGGAGGAGGAGGAGGAGGAGGAGGAGTGGTATAGTGGGGAATAGAGAGGAGGAGAAGGAGAAGTAAGAGGAGCTGAGAGGAGGAGCTGAGAGGAGGAGCTGAGAGGAGGAGATGACAGGAGGAGATGACAGGAGGAGATGACAGGAGGAGATGACAGGAGATTGGAGGAGATGGGAGGAGGAACAGGAGAAGTAGGAGGAGATGGGAGAAGGAGAAGTAGAGGAGATGACAGGAGGAGACGACAGGAGGAGATGACAAGAGAAGATGACAGGTGGAGATGACAGGAGGAGATGACAGGAGGAGATGACAGGAGGAGGCGATGACAGGAGTTTGGAGGAGATGGTAGGAGATGGGAGGAGGAACAGGAGAAGTAGGAGGAGATGGGAGAAGGGGATAGGAGGAGAAGTAGAGGAGATGACAGGAGGAGATGACAGGAGGAGATGACAGGAGGAGATGACAGGAGGAGATGACAGGGGGAGATGACACGGGGATGACAGGAGGAGATGACAGGAGGAGGAGATATGAGAGGAGAGGATAAGAGAGGAGGAGATGGAAAGATGAACAGGAGAAGTAGGTGGCGATAGGAGGAGGAGATCACATAGATGCCTATGGAGAAGCAAGAAGAGGAGGGAAGGAGGATTCAGATTCAGATTTTTTATTTATTTATAGTTCAGATAGCATAATTTTCATGAGTACTTTGTACAACAGAAGAATCACACAATGAGCTACAGGGACACCTCTAAGTGCCACTATCGAGGAGCTCCTGAGGAGGAGGAGGAGGAGGAGGAGGAGGAGGAGGAGGAGGAGATTAGAGGGAAGGAGGAGGAGATTAGAGGGAAGGAGGAGGAGATTAGAGGGAAGGAGGAGGAGATTAGAGGGGAGGAGGAGGAGATTAGAGGGGAATAGGGGAAAATGGGAGGGGGGAATAGGTAGAAGATGAGAGGAAGAGCAGGAAGAGATGGGAGGATGATAATGAGAAGGGAGGAGGAGGAGAAGGGAGGAGAAGTAGATTGGAGGAAGATGAGGAGGAGAAGTAGGTGGAGATGAGAGGAGGAAATCACATAGATAATTGTCGAGGAGCAGGAGGAGCAAGGGGAGGAGGAGGAGGAGGAGGAGGAGGAGGAGGAGGAGGAGGAGGAGGAGGAGGAGGAGGAGGAGGAGGAAATAAGGGGGGAATTGGGGGAAATAGGCCGAAGATGAGAGGAACAGTAAGAAGAGATGGGAGGATGATAGTGAGGAAGAAACGGGGAAGAAACAGGGTGAGGATGAGGAGGAGAAGAAGGTGGAGGAGGAGATGAGAGGAGGAAATCACATAGATAATTGTCGAGTAGCGGGAGTGGCAGCAGGAGGAGGAGGAGGAGGAGGAGGAGGAGGAGGAGGAGGAGGAGGAGGAGGAGGAGGAGGAGGAGGAAGAGGAGGAATAGGAGGAAGAGGAGGAGAAATTAGAGTGGAATAGGAGGATGATGTAGTGAGGAGGAGGAAATGGGGAGAGGATGGGGAGGAGAAGTGGGTGGAGATGAGAGGAGGACATCATACCGAATTAAGGAGGAGGAGGAGGAGGAGGAGGAGAACAATGATTAATAGGGAGAAGATGAGAGGAGGAGAAGAAAGAGATGGGACGACAATAATGAGGAGAAGGAAGGCGGAGAAGTGAGGAGGAAGAGGAGAAGTAGGAGGAGTTTAGAGAAGGAGATGGGAGGAGAAGTAGGAGGAGATGAGATGAGTAGATGATAGGAGGAGGAACAGGAGGAGGAACAGGAGGAGGAACAGGAGGAGGAACAGGAGGAGGAACAGGAGGAGGAACAGGAGGAGGAACAGGAGGAGGAACAGGAGGAGAAGGAGGTGGAGATGGGAGTAGGAGATCAGGCCTCCTCCTCCTTCACATCTACCAAGTGCACAAATACAGGACGTAGAACCCCAATCATCAATCAATCCGTCCTCCTGCTTCACATACCTTCCTCCCATCTCTTCTCATATCCCTCTCATCTCCTCCTCCTTCTGCTATCTCCTAATTCACCTCCTATTTCTCCTCCTCTTCCTTCCGTCTTTTCCTCCCACCTTTTTCTCCCACTTCCTATTTCTCCCCTTCTCCTATCTTGTACTTCTCATCTGGATCCCATCTCCTCCAACCTATGTTCCTCTAATCTCCCAGTTCACATCCTCTCTTCCGCTCACGATCCTCCTTCTTGTGCTCCTCCTGCCGCTCCTTCTTCAATCTGTGGGAATCAGAAGATTTAGCTCCAGATATGCCACTGGTGATGAATATAACTTAAGGGGAGAGTTGCAGATCTGGCTTGATTTACCCACTAGAAAAATACTTTCACTTTTTTTTTCTAACAAAAAATTTAGACTTCATCTTATATTGAATACATTCTATAAGATCAAAAGGCATATCCCTACAGTCCGGGAGTGTGACAGCCTGGCATCGGACGTTGTAACTCAGTTTGCGTTGTTTTGATGTGTATGCTGAAACGTATCTCGCCATACACATAAATCTATTTATAAGACTTCCAAAAATAATTGTTAAATTTTTAGAATATGTATACAATTTCTGTCCTAAATAATGGATATGTATTGGATTTTTTTCCTCAAAGTTTTCAGCAGATTTTAAAGCTTTGAACGCAAGAATGTCTCAAAAAAGGGCGAAAAATTGGCATTCTAACGACATTCTAACGTCATACTAAGTTAGGGCGAAAAATTGGCATTCTAACGGCATTCTAACGTCATACTAAGTTATTGTATTTTAAAATGAATTTCATCATAATCAGTAACTATTAGACCCTGAAAACTTTTTTTAAAACATTTTTAGAATCTGCTTATTTAGTACATAATGATAGGGTTTGAAAATTTTTACTCAAACTTCATAGCAGACTTATAGCTCTCAAAGCATGAATTTGGCCAAAAATAGGCATTCTGGCGTTATAGCTCAGTCTTTGCACGTGGAAACATATCTCGTCATAAATCTGCCACTATTAGAGTCTCAAAATATAATTTTTACATTTTTAGAATCTTTAAGTACAGTTCTTTATGATTGATTGGGTTTAAATTTTTTCTCTCAAATTTATGGCAGACTTTAAAACTCTCAAAACAAGAATTTCGCCGAAAATAGGCATTCTTGCCTCATAGCTCAGTCTATGCATGTTGAAACATATCTTTTCATAAATCTGCAACTATTTGAGTCTCAAAATATAATTTTTACATTTTTATAATCTTCAAGTACAGTCCTAAATGATTGATTGGGTTTGAATTTTTATTCTCAAACTTTATAGCAGATTTTAAAGCTTTGAGAACAGGTTTGTCTCAAAAAGGATGAAACCTGACATTCTGACGTCGTAATTAAGTTTGTGCATCTTAAAATGTATCTCATCATAGATCGGTAACTATTGAACTCTGAAAACTTTTTTTCACATATTTAGAATCGGAAAATACAGTCCTTGATGATAGATTCACTTTGAAATTTTTTACTCGAACTTTATAGCAGACTTTTAGCCTCTGAAAACAAGATTTTCTCGAAAAATCTCAAAAATTAGCATTTTTGGGTAACTTAATGCTTATTCTTGAAGAAACCAATACAGTGAGAAGTATGAAATGTTTCTCTAAGTGTTGTCCTTCAATATAGGTATCTTTTGACATCAAAACTATCTTTCTAACTTTAATCATTCCAGAGCAGTGAATTTTTTAATATAGAGAAAACATGCTAAATCGAGGTTCACTCACTGAACGTGCAAAAGTTTTTATAGAAGCAACAATTTTGATGATTTTAAGTGCTGGAAAATATTGTTTCCTCCGTGATGCTTTTTACATTTTGCATATCGGACAAGTATTAATGTCTCTAGGCCCGTTTTTGTCTTGAAAACCATGCAATTTCCTGCAGTCAGCCACTTGTAAACAAACTCTCTGCTGGTATCACCGCTCAGAGCGCCACCTGGTGCATTTTAATTTAAGGCACAACCTCATTAAGATCACTAAAGAATTCAATAAGGTAATCATTGTCAGCATCATCACATTTCGTTTCGCATAACATAATTATGTCATAACTAAGTAAATTTTCAACAAAATCAGGTATTTTGAGTTTGGATGAAATGCCACACACATTAAGTAAACAAAAAGATAAATTTGAATGTTCTGGATCTTGAGCATAACTGTGATTTAATGGAATGAATTTTACATTGTCATTCGTTTGACAGTTAGTATTCGGTGCTCCTGAAAATTGCTAGCCATTAAACCCCCCTCTGTAGGATCCTCTGTGGGTGTTGTCGAAATGATGGCCTCGTCCGCCTCGTCCGCGTGCTCTCGTGTTGGAAAAAGGATGACCTCTATCTGGTGGTCCAGATCTCTCAAATTCGAAATCATAGTTGTTCGGTTGTTGTTCGGTTGACCAGGGATTCCAAGGTTGAGCGAAACCATTTGGAATGATTTTTCCGTTGGTGCTGACGCGAAGGCTGTCTCCGTACGGCAAGCATTTTAACAAGTTCCTCATGTTAAATTGCATCGTTCTTTCAAGATACGTCATGCTGCTTCTAATAAAGACTCTACGGAAATGAAGCGTGTTTCTTAATTCCTTTTTCTTGCTCAAGACCATTTTTTTCGAATCCAAACTGTCCAAAGTGACTTTCAGTAATGCAGGGTTCTGAATGGAGTGGTTCTGTGGGGGGCCAAGACGTTTGCATGCTATAACTGTGACGTTCTCATTCAGGTTGTCAAGTGCGTACGGGAAGTTTGACATCACGATGCATTTATCGATGTCTTCGAGTGGGCTTTTGTTTCTCGCATCTCCAGAGTTCTTTTGAAGATCTTCCACTTTTTGTTTAGTTGCAGCTAGTTCAAGTCGTAACTTTTCAATTTCATTTCTGTAGTTTTTTTCCAAATTCTCGATTTTCTTCTCAGTGTCATTCATCAACTCGAGCTTCAACTTTTCCAGTTTTGAGTCAAGCACACTGACCATTTCATCTTGTTTTTTTTCAACGTTAGTTAACTTTTGGAGAACCGTGGCTAAGGTCGCGTTGATATCCGTGCTTTGCCGCTGCTGTGCTTTCGGGTTCACCATTTTGACGTTTGAGCGAAAAATTGGCGGGTCAAGCGCCAAGCACAAACAAACTCAAATATCCATTGAAACCGGGGGTGAACTAGAGTTTAAACAGTCATAATTACTTCCTCGATACTTCACATCCTTTCTGTAAAGTCCACGGCACTGTATTAAGTCGATCAAGAGTGACAGGGCGGTTTTTTTCCAAAGGCATTCTCAACGACAACATCAGCCTCCCGCCATTTTTTGCACAAAAAAAGCCTCGTTGTGCGCCTGCCCAGAGTGTGACGTCACAAACTGCTACAAGAGACGTAATCAGGCGCAGGGCCACGTAATCGGGGGAGAGGACAATTGGAGCCGTAACAATCGGCGCATCACAGGTATTGGCTGGCTTGTTATCGGGTGGAAAAGGCCCCAAAAAGCGTGCTCCACTGTGGCCCACTGTGGCCCGAGGTTAGGCCCGGCAAAGATAGGAGACCCTTGTCACTGGCTCATCTGACCCGGCCAAAAGTCCCCGCGCCTAAATCGAAACAACCAAAGTGCACAATCACTAGAGAACAGGCCTAGTTATGGCAGCAAAGAGCCTACGCTTAATTAACTTACAATAAGTAATATTGATGGAGACTGGCCACTGCGGGCCTATAGTGGACAGGGCCCTGGGCCAGAGATTGGTTCGGCAAAGGACGGGGCAAATGGAGGGGCCAATGGAGGGGCCAAATGGAGAGTGAGGAGAGGGGCAAGGGGACAGGACCGTGGTCATCGGGCGGAAGAAGGTTCGCCTCGGAGGAGGAGCATTGTCGACGCCTAATCAGGAAACACAAAAGGCCAGGAATGAACATAAACAGCTTGAACTGAGGGTCACTCAGAATGGCCTGCAAACTTGGCTGCCATGGAAGTCAGCATGATGTTGGAGGAAAGTCACAATGGAGCGTGATGAAACCCAAGAGGATCGGCATGCATCTACAAGGCAGGGCAGAATGGGGCAGAGGCAGGACAGAGGCAGGGCAAAACACATGACCCCAGTGGCCACTGGTGCCTGGCTCTAAGATCCCTGGGAAGCCGCAGTGCCCTGGAACATGCCTATAATTTACAAATCTGGCCTGATGAATTATCGTAGCCGTCCCCGTGTCATTTATTGATCGAGGGTGAGGCCTTTACTGTCCAAGTCATTACTCATCTTTGGACGGCTCTTTCTCTCGCTCTTTGTATTAGAAAATCGACTTAAAGCGAGTCAAAGCCAACTATGGCTAACTGTGGTCCTTCCTTGAGCTATCTCTCCAAATTCTTTGGCCCATGTTGTGTCCCTTTGCTCAATGACATTGAGGTGTGCTCTGTCCTCGAACGGCAATGGCCGGATTTGGGATGAGTTGACTTGAGCTTTGGTCCTCACAGTAACTGTTAGGCTGATGAGTTTGCTTGGAGTAACCATATTATATAGACCTGGCAAAACGAGTTTCTCTGAGGATTTGGTAGAGAAGGTTTTAGAGTGGGGGTGATACTGTGACATCAGAGCAAGACACAATGCCTCGTCCTCAGAAGAAGTTCCTGTTAGAAGCAGAAAAAGTAGAGAAGATCGAGCAGAGTAGACAGAGGTAAGAGTAGAAAGAAGAGGAAGGGGAGTGCTGAGAAAGAGGAAGAAGACGAGAAGAAGGAGGTCTACCAAGTCATGGGGTTGCCATGGTGATGCTCCAGCTGCGTGCTTCATCTTAAAAGTCCTTGCTCGCTCCTCCTATCTATTCTTCTGCCACGTTCCTCGCATCTGCCTTCCCCTCCTTGAACATCATGACCACCCCTCACAAGGCTTCCTGTCGCCATGGCAACGGGGCATTCCACCTCTCCAACCTGTCTGACATCACTTTGCTCCATCCTTTGCTCCGTCCCCGGCTCCATCCTGGCCATCCAACTTTTATCCCGTGTCATCGTAATGTCACTCCCAAAGATGGGAAGCCAGTGGGGATACCAACTGACCCATCATGGAAGATCACTCACGAGACTACTTCTAATTGCAGGTGGGTACTTAGGTCCCTGTGACCAATTAGCTTGGCAGTGGAGAGGACCTGAGATCTTGCCTAGGATGAATCCTAACCCCCAGGCTAATCCTGACCCCAAACCATGGACAACCCGAGGCATTGCTCCAGTTCAAATAAAGGGTTTTATTGTTACATTACTTCACATAATCACCATTTACATCAATACATGACAAAACTCACATCTTACGTCTATCAGAATAAAGGATCCAGTTTCCTGAAGGGAACCTGGATCCTAAACTAAGGACATAAGGAAAGGAAGGGGAGAGGGACCAGCATTTGGGGCTCAATGCTGGGAGTCTGGTTTTGCTGGGAGTCTAGCGGGCTGAGGGAACCAGACTGAGGATTCCTGGGCCAGGCCAAAGCCAACTCAACTTACTGGCGAACTTTGGCCAGCCAATTGGGACATTCGTTACTAAAGAATAAGGGAGCCACTAGAAAGTCTTGAGCCTTGTGGCTTAGTGGCATGTGAAGGGGGGGAACTTTTAGGTCAAGGGTTATTTAACTGTTGGCTTGCCTGCCGCAGTTGCATCCTCAGCACTGTAAGACTTCTTAAGTAAAAGACACAGTATTTCCAATACTGTGACATTCTCCCCCGACTGGATGTGGCTGTTGAACTCTGTTGTCTGGGGAGACGTTTTTAGAATAATTGGCTGTGTATGCTGATTGGGAGTAAAGTACCACACATCAAGTGGGGTACCTCCCCGGGTTGTTGGGGGGGGGGAATGGAGGGGAGCGAAAACGCTTATTGGCGGGAGCATTTACGTGGAGAACTGATTTTTTGATTTTGCCACAGAATAAGTAATGCCCTGAGCATGCATTATGATTGCAGTTATCTACAAGTTCACATATGTATATGCATGATAGCACAGTAGATCTATATACCGCATCGGTCATGATAAGTGACAATTAGATACATGACTGATGATATAAACACAAAATACTTTAACATAAGAGCATCTGCAAGATACAATTATATGTAATAAATAATTGACAACTTGGCAAAAATATGGCAAACATATATGCATTGTCATACAGTAATTGTGATATGTCAATAATTGATAACAGGGTGTGATACCCTCAATCAGGGGGGGGGACTGCAGGGCCTGAGGTGGTTTGTAAGTACGGCAGAGTTTGATATTCAATGGGGAGGCAAATGTGATAAAACCTGAATGGCATAGGCCATTAAGGCACGCAATTGAGCATCTACAGGGTTAACGCAATGGATGGTTCTGACTTTACATCATCAATGTCCGTAAGTGAGCATAAAACCATAGACACTGCACCTACTTCGTTCAGCACAGTATCCATGATCACTGCCCATTAATAATAGCCAATAGGGCTGTTTATAAGGGGATGATGGGAGTGTTCCAGAAAGCGGGGGAGGGGTGTGGAGGGGTCCAGTGGGCATATCTTCTTGTACTGGGCACGTGAATTAAATGTGAATTAACTGTGTATGTTGACCGGGCCATTTGAAAAAGGCAATAAGGGAAGGAGGGGGTAAGGTAACGAAATCGGGCAGCAAGGAGGTCCAAGGACGCTGTGAAAAACATATTAAAAGGGACGATGAACATTCAGTTAAGCATTGCAGATTATATGATGTCACAAAGGACTACTTAATGTCTCTGCGAGGCACCTATCATGGTGCAGAACAGGAACCGGTCAGTGCATCGTTCCCTCTTGACAAAGACTAAACTGTCAAGGAGGAGAGTCACAGCGATCGACAAGAGTTTATGGTCGTCTTCGACCCTGCTTTGCTATATGTTGGCACGCAACGTGCTACGAATTGTCTCTGGAGACTTGGTTATCGCTGCAGTGCCTTGGTTGAAGGCCTCGAACCGCAGGTTGATGCCCGAGGTTGGGTCGTCTGCTGGTCCTGGTACGAAGATGGTGCCCTTGGTTTGTTGCTGAGGCCAGGAAGCCGGTCTGGCTTTGGTGTCCCATGGCGCCCGAACGTCATCAGCCGGCTGAGAGCATGGAGACTCAAGTAACTCTTGGCTTGGTGCCATAGAGGAGGTGGGACAGTTTTGTGAGTCTCGATGCATCTGGCGTCGACTCGCCGGCCTGTTGTGTCTTGGTCACTGATGTATTGACGGTCATTGTGCTTGACCACCGGCTTAGCTCTTGGTATGGTCGTTTTGCCGTGGGCGTCTGTCGTGGTTAAGACAGCCCTGGCAGCGTAGGTGTCCCACAATGTTGAGATGCCCTGGTTGGCACAGATAGGTCGCTGGTGTGGTTGCCCTGAATGACGTACGTGGCGCTCTGGTTGGCGTAAGTGATGTGCCTGGCATTGACGGCTTAATTGGCGTAGATGGCGGTGACATCGAACTGTCAGGGCACATCGACTGGCGCGACAGTGGCCTGGGGTCCTTTGGAGACTTGTTGTGTGTGTGGACCTGATGATGACGCCTTTGGGAGTCCTGGCGGGGGAATTGATGCCCGCGGAAGACTTTTGTGTAGAGGACGCCCGTGGAAGTGTTGGCTGAGGAACTGATGGCCTCGGGAGACCGGCGGATGCCCTTTCACTGTAAAGTGATGTCTTTACAAGTGATGTTGTGGGACGGGGTGCCCTTGGATGAGGTGGGCTTGGTGGTGATGCCCACGGTGGTGTTGCCCTTTTTGGTGACTGCTGATGAAGGGTTGCCCTTTTTGGTGACTGCTGATGAAGTGTTGCCCTTTTTGGTGACTGCGGATGAAGTGTTGCCCTTTTTGGTGACTGCGGATGAAGGGTTGCCCTTTTTGAGGTCTTGCCGGGCCTCCTGGATGATTTGAGGCCTTCTTCTTAGGATGTCATGGAGTGAAGCCCTCTTCCTTATGGATGGCGGCCCTCTCTTGTGTGGAATTGCTGCCCTTTGATGAATTGGGGATGCCCTGGAATCCACTGGGTGGCTGGATTGCATAGCCCCCTGGTGGATTGCTGGTAATGGTGCCCATGTATGACTGGTGTAGCCCTCTGTTGGAGTGGTTGTGATGCCCTTAATTGCATTGTGGAGCCCTCTGTGGTGAATGATGGAGATGCCCTTAATTGCATTTTGGAGCCCTCTGTGGTGAATGGTGGAGATGCCCTTAATTGCATTGTGGAGCCCTCTGTGGTGAATGGTGGAGATGCCCTTAATTGCATTGTGGGGCCCTCTGTGGTGAATGGAGGAGATGCCCTTTGGATTGGTTGCGGTGCCCTAAGGATTGAGTGTGGTGTCGCAGGATTGATTTTGGTGCCCTTTGGACTGATTGTGGTGCCCTCAGGATTGAGTGTGGTGGCTCAGGCTTGCTTTCGGTGCCCTTTGGACTGATTGTGCTGCCCTCAGGATTGATTGTGTTAGTTGCCCTGGCTCATCTTAGTCTAAAGGGGATGCCCTGCAGTGGCTGATTTGGCCCTGGGTGAGGTGTGATGGCCTAGGGTGCCCAATTCTGCCTTCTGGGAGGTGGTTGGTGCAGCCCTGAGGTTTCCTGCTGAGGCAGGTCCTTGGAGGTCATCTTGGAAAGCCCTGTGTGGTGCCATCCTTTGGTTGTAGAGGACTGGCCGTCTGGGAAAAGGCAACTGGAAGTAGGCTTTATAGAATATGTCATGGTTAATGATAGGCACTGGGGATAGTATTATGTGTAAGCTTTTCCAATTACAGATGAAAATTTGTATATTTACTGGTAAGGCCTGTATTACTGGTATCAAGGCCAGGAAGTTTAAATTGCTTACGTTAAAGCTAAGGTATTTAAGCACTTATTAAGTGAGTGAATAGTTTGACTTATCAAATGGTGGTTTTGCAAAGGTATATGATGAGAGTATTTTACTAATTTATCTTAATAAACATTGACACTGCAAACCATGAAGACATGCAGAAGTACATTTGCTTAGCGCACAGAAGTACATTTGTTTACTATGAGGTAAGCTGAATGCACTTTAATGGATGAATAAGGGTGAATGAGAGATGGCATGAAGTAAAACAAACAATCCAATAGCAAACCGGCAGATGAAATCCTTGCTCCCTGAAGGAGATATCTGCCACATGTTTTATAGATATGCCATGCAGGATAACATGCCAATCCTAATATTGTGTTGCAAACACTTGTCATAACATATAAGTAATACTAGTGTGCATGCAAGACTTAAGAATAAAGGACAATCTGGACACCGATGTATGCAACAAGTTAAATCAGGTCATTGACCACTACAAAGATCACCCAAGTGTGAGAATAATCAAGCAACACTCAAACAATGAACGACAATTTAATTTCTCTCTTGTTAACTCATCAACAGTTGTAAACAAACTTAAAATTCTATAAACAAACAAAGAACTGGCTTTGATCACAATTCACCAAAACTTCCAAACAAAGGCAGCAACAATATCAGTGTAACTCTCACTCCAACTATCAACAGATGCATCGAAACCAATATGTTTCCTGACTATAATAAAAGGCTTAGGTAACTCCTCTCTACAAAAAAAATCTGATCAACTGGCTAAAGAAAACTATAGGCCAGTCAGCGTCCTTCCTTCCACTTCAAAAATTTTTGAAGGAATCCTTTGTGATCAACTTATGAACTTTATGTCAATGTCATTGTCACATGAGCATGTTACTCATAAGACACTGGTCACTTATGAGCTTCTATACTTTCTTCCGATTTGCTAGAAAATCAGGTGATATTCATAGTTAAACTGTATTGGGATTTTGATATGATAATTTCAATGTATCATGTCACATAGTTTGGACTTTTTGGATTGCCAACATAATTTTACGACATTACGTAATTATAATAAGGAATGTATCCGAAATTCTGGATAGCCTTGGCATTACACATTCATCAACAATTTAGAAGATATTTACAAGTGCATTAAACAATCCCCTCATAAACGTTGCAGAAAATGAAAATGTATATAAAGATGAACAAAATGGTTTCAGAAGGAAAAGATCATGTTTAGAACATATTTTTAGTGTAACATCCATTATTAGGAATAGGAAAATGAAAAAATTGTCGACATATGTCTGTATTGGTGATTTTTGAAAAAGCTTATGACAGAGTTATTAGAAAGTTACTCTTTCATAAATTACTAAATTATGCTATAGCTGGCAAATTTTTGATATCTTGAAAAGCATTTATACTGATGCAGAAGCAAGTGTATGTGTTGATGGATGTGTTAGTAATTGGTTTGAAATTAATCAAGGAGTAAGACAAGGTGATTCTTTGTCAGCAACTCTGTTTGGTTTATTTATAAATGATATTGTTGGCTAGTTCAATGATTGTATTGCTGTCAAAATTGGAGATATAAATTTGAAATATTTATTGTATGCTGATGATATAGTGCGGATAAGTGAGACCGAAAATGACCTACAGAATATGATACATAAACTTGAAAATTGATGTTGCAAATGGAAAATGAAAGTTAACATTGATAAATGAAAAATAATGCATTTCAGAAATAAGGCTCAAACTAACTTAGATTTTGAATTTACATATGGCGATGATGAAATTGCTTATGTGAAAAACTATAGATATTTCGGTGTAATTGTAGATTCAAATTTAAACTGCAGGACAGCAGTCATGTATCTGAGCAATGAGGCATTATCCCCTTCCCCTTTCAGGAGCTATCAGACCTGAAAATTACTGAGGTGGATTGCAATCCAGCTGAAGTTCAAATTCACAACTTCAGATTTCAAGACCAATCTGCATAGCAACATTATTAAAATTAACAGCTGTGTTGTGCCCAGGGCACTTTGGGCTGCCTAAGTGAAAAAAAAAAAAAGATAGCTTAACTAAACCTTAAGTCGATAACTGAATTGTGAGGCAACCTACGTAGAAGTAAGGTGCTGTGGTGGGATGAGCTTGGGAGCAAGCGGATCCAAGCTGGTAATGGTTTGGGCTATGTCTGTGTGAACGGGCCTATGGGCTGCGGCCAAGGTCTTTAGGGCCCCCCCTATTGGTAGGGGTGCATGGTATCACGGGTCTATTAGGATCAGTGGCCCATATAAATCCCATAATGACTATCGTGATTTGGTGGGATTATATGGACTTGGTGGATCTGGTGAGAATGCAAAATGCTGTTGTATCATAATTTTTAATGATAATTTCAGAGAGCAGGTAATGTATATGCACGTTTTGCTTGAGTGGATAAGGAATTGGCTCTCAAATGTCTAAAAGAAAGGGTTGGTGGTATGTGAGGATAACAGCTTGCCGGTGTGGGGGTTTTCCATGGTTACACAGACATATATGGCCCTGCTATTGAAAGGGTGGATGAGCTCATCAAGTGGCTGAGTAATTTGACTTAAGGGTGTTTAGGTGCCAGAATACTTAACATTAGTCTTTCCCTGGAAATTGGTGCATTGAACGGACCCTATATGTGTTCAGAATGCGTACAAACATAAAATAGTAAATTCCATTCCCATGAATAAGTTACACAGCTATTTAAGAGTATTCTACAGGATTCCGGACTGCAAAGTCTTCATGCAACCTTTGCATCCGCCAAAAAATACCATAAAGATGCCGGACTGCAAAGTCTTCATGCAACCTTTGCATCCGCCAAAGAATACTTTAAGATTTCGGACTGCAAAGTCTTCATGCAACCTTTGCATCCATAAAGAATTATTATATAGGATTTGGGACTGCAAATCTTCATGCTATCTTTGCACCCATAAATAAATATTATAAAGGATTTGGGACTGCAAATCTTCATGCTATCTTTGCACCAATAAATAAATATTATAAAGGATTTGGGACTGCAAATCTTCATGCTATCTTTGCACCCATAAATAAATATTATAAAGGATTTGGGACTGCAAATCTTCATGCTATCTTTGTACCCATAAATAAATATTATAAAGGATTTGGGACTGCAAATCTTCATGCTATCTTTGCACCCATAAATAAATATTATAAAGGATTTGGGACTGCAAATCTTCATGCTATCTTTGCACCCATAAATAAATATTATAAAGGATTTGGGACTGCAAATCTTCATGCTATCTTTGCACCCATAAATAAATATTATAAAGGATTTGGGACTGCAAATCTTCATGCTATCTTTGCACCCATAAATAAATATTATAAAGGATTTGGGACTGCAAATCTTCATGCTGTCTTTGCATCCGCAATATCCTGAGCTGATAAGAAGTGCCATGTGACGCTTGTTCTGGAGAGGATGTGCTTATTAATTTGATGTAACTGTATTGTTTAAGGGGCATGTATAGCGGAGATGGCCATGCTGGTTGCAGGTGTGGCATCGCACGAGGGAAAGGTCTTTCTCTCGCTGTTTCGAAACTGTAGGATAAACAGGCCATTGTTGCTGGGCTATGTCTGGTTGGATTGGTAGGGCTTGGTAAGGTGCGGGCTGCAGCAAGGCAGGTTGGTACTGTAGAAATTGGGTGGGTGGCTGGTTGTGGAGAGGTGGCTGATATTGGGCTGGTTGCTGCTGTTGGTATTGGTATGTTGGTGGAGGTTGGTAGGGTTGGACGGCTGGGGCTTGGTTAACCACTGCTGGCTGTGTGTAGTTGTTGGAGGCAGCCATGGCATTTGGTAAATCTTTTACTGCCTGTATCATATGACCAACAGCCTCCTGCAGGTACTGCAATATTGTGGTGTTTGCTCCAGTGTTATAATTGTGGTGGGAGGCGGGTTTAATTTCTACATGGTGGGCTATTGTCTCTTTTTCCAAGATGTTTTGAACAATTGGTACCAGGTCTGTTAGAGGGGTTGAATCAGAAAGGACTTGCAAATTCTGTTGAATGGATGGTGGAAGTCCCCGGCGAAAGTACAGGGTTGCCATTGACTCTGGGAGTCCTAGCCTTTCTACCAGTTCCTGTATATCTGCCAGGTATTTATTAACATTGTCTCCATATGACATTTTCTTTTGTGAGAGCTCTTCTAGGATTGCTGACCTGCTTCGGAGGTGTGAAAATTTTGCCAAAAATACCTTTTCTAATTCAGCTAAAGGCATGGGTTTGAGGGATCGAACCCAGGACCGACATAGGCCAGCAGTCAGCAGGCGCAGCCTCTCAAGTATTTCCTCCTTTGAGAGGCGGTGAAGGCACACAAAATCAGAAAATTTCACAAACCACTGTGAAGGATTCTGGGAGTCTAATTCACCTGTGAATATTGGAGGTTTCATTTCAGAGAAGCTCAATTTTCTGGTAATGACTTTGGAGTATGACTGCTGCTGACTACTTGTGGGTGGGTGATAGGAGGGGTCAGTTAATGGAGATGAGTGATTTGATGGTGAGTATGCAAGGCTTGGGGAGTTGTGAACAGTTGTGGCTGCAGCCATAAGCTGCTGTTGCTGTTGTTGTTGAGCTGTGGCATAAGTCTGCATGAACTGGGGCGTATTTGCTGATGCGTGTAGGGTAGGTTCGTTGTGAGTTGATAGATAGTTTTGATGGGTAAGAGTGTTGGAGAGGTCTTGGGGCTGGCCGTTGTTAATCTGTGGCCTATGTGATAGTATGTTATTATTGGTTGGTGGTTCATGTTGGATATTTTGATTTGAAGAACCATATATTAGCTGGTCCCCTGACGGGACATGTTGATTATGAGAAGTCATGTCAGCAGGTGGTATTGTGTGCCTAATTTGTGGAGATTGACCTATGTGACTAGGACACAGGGTGGTTTCTGTAAGGTCTTTTTTATAATAATCTGAAAATTTATAGAAAAGGGTATTTGGCTGAATGGTAGACTACTAAGTCCTATCAGAACTATAATGGAAACATGAGTGTCTCTTGTGTTATGGCCTGAAGTTGTTTGTTTCAATTTTCAAAGTTCAAAATTTCAAAAAAGGAGTTCTTTTCAAACGTTTATTGTCCCTAATTTAGAACAAATTCAAATTTATGGAAGCTTGTATTTTTACATGTACTTTGATAAATCACTGATCATAAGCGAGGCGTGTAAATTTGATTGTTATGAAGGTAACTTGCCCGATTAATGTGAGGGGCTATGTAACTGATGTTGGATGGCGCATTGGTTAAAGAGTGTGGAGATAGGGTGCCGAAGGAGTGATGCGGGTTTGACAGCTGATTGATGGCTGGGGTGCAGTGAGGAGGGGTGAATTGTATAATAAATGATCCCTGGTGAATGATATGAGGCAGCTCGTTACTATAGAGCAAACTCCTGAGTGAGCAAGGGTACACATGTAATATACTTGTTCTAATTTAAATTTGTTCTAGCATTTCGCGTTTTCATGCAACACAGGTTGGCGTCTATAATGCCGCGCCAATCAGAAATGAATCACTTTCAGTTTAAACAACAATGCAGGCCGCCAACTGACATGTGAGAATAACCGTACGACTTGGAAAGGAAACCTAATTTAACACTTCAAAGTCTACATCAATAAATGTGCAGATCATATACTGTAAATTCTTTGCAAAGAGAGAAGTCAACATGGGCAAGACCTGGGGTATGACTGTATCAGTGTGTATCATGGGTTGATGTGGTGAGGGGTCGGATATATGATGCAGAATAATAGCTTATAAATCAGTATGTGCATAATATTCTTGGCAACAATTCATGTGAGCACATTATTCATGTGATCGATATATATCATGCAAAGGAAGAACGCAGTGATAGAGAAAACACAGAGTAGAAAAAGAGATTTGGGAGATGAAGCTGGTCAACAGATGATCTTTGATCCTAGGGGTAACTTGCAAAATGGGTAAAGGTCACGCAGGGGTATAGCTTTGGCAGAAGGGTTTGTAGCAAGATTTATGGCACAAGGTGTGGTATATGTCCTGTAAGTTATGGCTGAGGGTGAAGCCAGGGGCAAACGGAATGCCAAGCGAATGCTGGGGTTGAGCTTACTGCTGGGGCGTAAAAGAGAGAGAGAGAGGGGGGGCTGGTAGTTCTGTTTGATAAAAGGTGGGTAATTGAAGGTCTGTGGGGGGGGCCTAGGGTGATTCTATTGGACAGGGCCTTGTTGGGCGGACTGTGGGGTGATTTGGCTGATTCCTATGGAACCAGGAAAAAAAAAGGGGGGGGGGGCTACTGAGATGGGACCAGGTCAAGGTAAATAATGGACGTATGGGCTAGATGGCTGTGGCTGGGCAATGGGATGGTATTAATTAATTGTTGGAATGGGGCCAAGGGAGTCGGTGTGCTGGAGGTAGAGTGGAGGGATGGGTGCTGATAGCGGTGGGGGGGGGGGGCTGATGGATTGGGGGGGGTATGTGGTATTGTACTGGAAGAACAAGGAATATGTGGATTATGGTGACTGGGGGGTTGGAGAAGGGCAATGGTGGAGGAGTGGGCTGTGGATGGCTGGCTGGGACAATATGGGGGGGTAGTCTAGGATTACTGGGGGAATTTGGGGGGGGGTGGGGGGGTTTTTTGATTGAATATGTTTGGAATTGGGACGGGGGGGGGTACTTTATGATTGAGTGGGATAGTGGATGATTGAGGCGGATTGTGGATTGATTGTGTGACTGAGATGTGTTGGGATGAGATTGGATAATGGGCTTTGGGAGTGGACCTTCAGTGGGTGGGAAGGACCATCTATTGACCGTGTAGGATGGGACTGTGAAAGAGAAATGGTGGTCTGGACTTTGACCTTGGATAGGAGAGAGTGGCCGCAAAGAGAGGTGCAGCTCTGAGAATAGAATTCACAGCAAAACCATGCAACCTACGCACTGACTATCATATATTCTATAGCACAACTGTATTTCTGCTTGACCTTTACTTATTTTGAAACCTGATGATTGATGGACGAGCAGGTGCAATGTATCTATGAAATGAAATGTGAGCAACGATGCTTTTGTATGAGTACTTATAACTTCTTATAATGGCTAACTGTAACTTCTGATAGAAAGTAACTGCTTCTACAAGTGATACAAATGGGTGACCTTACCGGATACTGGGGATTGATGCTGGCTGAAATCATTGGATGGGGGGGCAGGTTCAGGAGAGCTGCTGGTCCGTCCTTGGAGGTCCTGCAGGATGGATCCGAAGTCCTGGTCCGGGGCCAAGTCTTGAATCCTGAGCCAAGGTTGGAGTCCGGGTCCGAAGGATGGAGTCCTGGTCCAGTGGTTGGGGTCCTGGTCTACCTTGCCTGGGGAGCTTCGCGGCTGGGATCCCTAACGTTGCCCTTTGTTTCGATATCTGGTCCAGGTGAGAAGCAGCAGCAGGTGTATGCTGGTTAGATGGAGGGAGGGGGGGGGGGTGCTAATGGAAATTGGGGGGGGGGGGGTGCTAATGGAAATTAAGCTAGGGTGTATATTGAAGGCCGGGTCAGCTGTTTGATTCTTGGATAGAGGCGTTATATAGGTCCATGTATCTTTAACTCTTCTTCCTACATAAACCTATATGAGTGTGTTGTAGAAAGGTTGGAGGGGGGGGGGCTAAAGGCTATGACGTGGCTTGTAAGGAACGGCTCAACGGAGGAATGAAGACAAAAATGAAAAATATAGTGATTGGAGGGGGTATGGGACTGTGGCCTAAGACAAGGGGGCCTGTGAATCGGAAATTTAAAATAAGAGGAAGGGCATTGATATGAGCTGATGTGGCAAAGTAGTGAGCTGGTGGGTTGTGAGCTGGGGACTGCTGCTGCGCAGTGTGGGGGTATATTCTTGTGGAGTTTGAGTGGTGGCCTCTAAAGAAGGGTATGGAATTTGCGTAGGTTGAGGGGTTGGGTGGGGCAGCATAACTGTGGAGAGGTAACTGCCGCATTGCGGCTGTATGACGTCATTCCATGTATAGCCAGAGTGTATAGAAAGTATTGTCTTAAAACTGTAGGGGAAAATGAAAATAAAAAGAAGGACTTTTTGGTGTGAATTTTAACGAGTGGAAAGAGTGGAAACAGGGCCTCGGGAGGGCCAGGCAAAGGGCAGGACAGCCTAATAATGGGGGAGAGGGCTCATCGCCCGAGATGTGTACACCATGTCACTCCCAAAGATGGGAAGCCAGTGGGGATACCAACTGACCCATCATGGAAGATCACTCATGAGACTACTTCTAATGCAGGTGGGTACTTAGGTCCCTGTGACCAATTAGCTTGGCAGTGGAGAGGACCTGAGATCTTGCCTAGGATGAATCCTAACCCCCAGGCTAATCCTGACCCCAAACCATGGACAACCCGAGGCATTGCTCCAGTTCAAATAAAGGGTTTTATTGTTACATTACTTCACATAATCACCATTTACATCAATACATGACAAAACTCACATCTTACGTCTATCAGAATAAAGGATCCAGTTTCCCTGAAGGGAACCTGGATCCTAAGCTAAGGACATAAGGAAAGGAAGGGGAGAGGGACCAGCATTTGGGGCTCAATGCTGGGAGTCTGGTTTTGCTGGGAGTCTAGCGGGCTGGGGAACCAGACTGAGGATTCCTGGGCCAAACCAAAGCCAACTCAACTTACTGGCGAACTTTGGCCAGCCAATTGGGACATTCGTTACTAAAGAATAAGGGAGCCACTAGAAAGTCTTGAGCCTTGTGGCTTAGTGGCATGTGAAGGGGGGGAACTTTTAGGTCAAGGGTTATTTAACTGTTGGCTTGCCTGCCGCAGTTGCATCCTCAGCACTGTAAGACTTCTTAAGTAAAAGACACAGTATTTCCAATACTGTGACAGTAAATTAGACTGGCAAGTCGTGAGGCGTGCTGCATTACTCGGCGACTCACTTGCAACCGACTTGGTGGCCTTTTAAAACACGAGAAGCGAAGACCTCTTCAGGCAGCAACAGAAATGCCAAAAGCAGTGCAGACTGAGGCTAATACAGATAAAATGTCAGAAAGTGGTTCCAGTATATTCAAATAATATTATGTTGTGTACCAGCATGCAGTTTGAGAAATACGTTTCAAGTGAATATTCTACCTGGCATACATGCCTACAAAAACTCACGTCTGAATAACATGGCTGGCTTTTTGACTGACTGACTGACTGGCCGACACCGAGTTCATTCGCTTGCCCCCGATCCTCATGGTATACAACCTATACAATGTCTATAGACTCATTGTCATTTCTTCAATGTGACACCATAACTTCCTTCGAAGGCGAAGGCTTGGTCATTAACTTCCAGTGTAAGACCACCATGCTACCCCCTACTATCCCTTTCTACTATTATTCCAACACCTTCATCCAACCCACCACCCCCATCACACCAGACACCACCTCCCATCAACATAGTTACTACGACGCACCATCTGCAGCAAAAGATGCTGGGATCAGATGCGGCCCTCATCATCATCATTAATGAGCTGATGCGGAAAGTCACTAACAGGATGCTGGG
Organism: Platynereis dumerilii; assembly: GCA_026936325.1. Taxonomy (NCBI): domain Eukaryota; kingdom Metazoa; phylum Annelida; class Polychaeta; order Phyllodocida; family Nereididae; genus Platynereis; species Platynereis dumerilii. Next base: position 40,138,226 of record JAPTHN010000001.1, read on the forward strand.
CCTGAATGGCTGCTGAGGAGAGAGGAGCATCCTTTGTGATGGCCAGGTACAGGTACAGCTATAATTAGCTATAGAGCTCTGATATGTGACATTTATGCTGCATTAGACTGCCACTAGGCATGATATTTTATTAGCTGTGTGACTCGGGATATGCATTAACCGATTGCGTCACCAATGTAGAATAACAGGTCATACCAGCAGAGTTTGAACTTGGCTAAAATCTCAATAAATCCTGGGAGGAAGTCGTAAGATTACATCAGATATCATTTGATTTGGTAATCAGTATATACGTGTATTTGCCAATCATATGTGGTGGCAGACGTAATGATGATAGATATTAACTAAGTCAACTCTATATCTAATCATTGTGATTATTGTCATTGGTCAACATCATCAGATTATTTTTCATAATTAGTTTTACCTGACTTTGTTGTTAATCAACCACCGAAGATTGTTTGTTTGTTTGTGTTTTACGCCTCTGAGGGCTATATCGAGGCAGGCGATCGCCGTATGATGATGAGATGAGAAGACTGGGAGTCTGGCACATACCCTATTAATTCAGGGATGTCCTGATCATGTTCAGGGTCTTTCAGTTGCCCCAGCATAGAACACTAGATACAACCTGCCTCCATTTAATGTCCCATGGGCTCGGACTAAAGTGAGTTCCCGGGGTGAGATTTAAACCCACGCCCTCAAAGCCAGTTGACAAGCGCACTTACCACTTAGGCCACGGGGGAACTCAACCACCGAAGAAGTAGCCTATGTGTAATATTTTATTAATAAATACAAACATAACATGTTGCAGATGTAAATTAACAATGGTTGGTAAAAATCTAAGTCGATATTTTTACAGATAAGGCTCACTAGTTACAGAGGGGAACATCATATTTGGCTTGTCTTGAGCTGAGCTGCTACAATGGGTTGTCAAGATATCGGGGCAGGACTGTCTTGAGGAGCTTTATAAGGTCTGTGTAGAGTAAAATGTCTTGACAGGGGAGTCTCTGGGATTGTCTGAGATGCTCTGAGATGCCAGGAAATGATTGTGAGTTATCTGTGAGGCAGAGATGAACCAGAGGGTCACCTGCAGATCAATACTTTGCCTGAACCTTCAAGGCTTTGATTCAAGCATCGCCTGACATCTTGTCATGAAAACTAATTCCTCTCAAACCTCACCCTGCCAGCCTTGCCTGTGCCTTCAGCTGCCCTGCCATTGGTTGCTTGAGCTCTTTCCCATTCTCTGAGAATTCCCCGAGAATTCCCTGCCCTCTGTTCCTATTCTGGATTCATTACATCCCCAAGAAAATGTCAGCTCAACGCAGATGGCTTATCAATTCTCTCTGACACAGACACAGGCCAATGAGGCTCCACTTAAAAAAGTTACAGAGCTCTATGAATTTTGCAACGTTTGATTTTTGGTTTTTCAAACTTTCATAATGTCACAAATGATGGTGGCCTCAACCCCCGGCTTGTCTAAATCATTTCAGAGATCGCAACCTTTTGGAGAGATATGACATCTTATGACAAATGTGTTAATGATAGCTTAGCCCAACTTACAATATATTTTAACATAGTTACAAGGGAGGTCTCGGTTTTTGTGGGTACAGATGACAAGTAAATCTCTTCCTACGTGAAGATTACAGTCATTTGTTGTAACGGGTCTTAAACCCCAATTTAGCTGGGGGCTGTTTCAGCATCCAAACTTTAACAGTCCAGCATTATGGAGGTAACCTCTGTCTTTGACAAATTGACCTCTGCAGACATGAAAGATGAAAAGAAAATGATTTCAAAAAACAAATGACAAAGAACCCTGGAGGCTGGGTCAGGGGTGAGGGTTGTACAAATTCACCTGTCAAGCCCGAGCCTTTCTCAAATATCACTTTTCTTGACCCCCAATTTACCCAAAGATGTGACAAGGGGCTAGAACCAGTCCTCAAACACTCAACCAATTATTTGGTAATTGTATAGTCTTCAAACATTGAAATTGTGCATAATAAGCCATTGTAAATGTTGCTTACCCAGCGAAGACGCTGATCTCATGAAAAACTCATTGTGAGTTTATATCCTACTCACGGATACCTCACACAAATGGATCACTGTTAACTGATATTGAAGCAACTCGTTTCAGTCAGTGTGACACATGAAGTTGAGGGCATGCTCTGAGTTTCATGTGATCTCCCTGTGAGTCATTCAGGAATAATCATTGAGTTGTCAGTGTACTTTTAGGTGAGTCAAATGTATGAGCTAACTGCTTTGAGCTAGTTGTGAGGTATCTTTGACTTAGCCTTGAGCTATCTGAGCTATCAGTAGCAGCATGTGTTGCATCACATGTGTTAGCTCACACTCATAAAGTTGCCATTAGCTTCTAACTACTAAGCCTTGAGTAGCCTGTGACCTATAAATGACTTCTTTGGCTACATGTGGTAACTCACAGCTATGAGTTTGACATGAGCTAGACATGACATTGCCATTAATCTTCAGGGACAAATAAGTGATCTCTATGTATTGTCACATGTGTTATCTCACAGCAATGAGCTTGCCATGAGTCATTGCCAACTAAGCCATTAGTCATACATGTGTTGTGAGTGACATCATATGTGTGATCTGACATCCATGAGCTATCGCTGACTTGCCCTTGAATAATGTGTGTGCTTTCAGTGACCTCTGTATTTGGTTGGTGATACAAACTCATGGCTATGAGCTTGCCATAAGTTATCTATGACATAGCTGTGAGACATCAGTTAGCTATCAGTGACGTCTGTGCTTGGTCACAAGTGTGAACTCATCGCTATAAGCTTGCCATGAGCTGTTTGGGTGTTCTTGGTGCCATCTGTAAGAACTCTGTGTTGCATCATATGTGTGAACTCAAAACTATGAGCTAACTGTGAGCTATTTGTTAGATAATTTGAATACTTAGCATTCAAGAATATGAGCTTAATATGAACTTACTGTGAGGTCTGACATAAACCTCATTTTGTGATATTTTCATGAGCTAGATTTTAGTTTCTAAAACATTTGCAAGATGAATGATGTCCTACTCTGAAACTGGTCAGCAATAAGATAATCATATTGCTTCCCATCTGCACCCACATTGATGCATCCCACCCTACCCCTACTGTTAATTTTGATTTGGATCATCCAATTTGGACCATCCAAATCATTGTCAGTCTGTCTTTTTACAGAGCAGTCCAACTTATTGTCCTGTGCTTGGATTCTTGCTGAATTAGTTGCAAGTCATCAGTGAGCAATCTACTGTATTATTTGAGTACAACAACTGATTGTTCACTTCAAGTCTTATGGATAGCTGAAGTCGGAAAATTGGGTCTGAAAAGTGTCAGTCTTTAAAACCTATTCATGCTAATTTAACATAATTCAATGACACAAATATCTGTCAGAATGATGGTTAATATTGTCTGTTATAATATAATTTATTCCTTGAGGTTATATTTGTTTCATAATTGAAAAGAAAAGTATTTTATAAACTGCCGTGTTAACGTTTGTTATAGATGGCACCACATGTGGCAAATCAGAGAAGGCATTAGTTCATAGCATGTCACAATGAGGTCACATCAATGATGTGTCTGGTGAGCTAACTTCCAGTGCTCTTGGTTATCGTCCTGCAGACTTCATGCATTGAGTTCATTTTGTGAGCTCCCCATGACCCACAGATGACTTCCAAGTGAAGACATTGATCTCCTGGTGACCTCATCGTGAGTTCATCTTTTTACTCACAGATGCCTCACACACGTACCTCAATGTTAACTCATTTTGAAGCAACACAGTTCACTCAGGTTGACACATGAACATGAGGCGAAGACGCAAGTTTAAAGTGAGCTCCCTGTGAGTTACTGAAGAATCATCTTTTAGAAGGGTGTCAGTAAAGGGTCACATGTAGATGTACAAGCTCAGAGCAATGAGTTAGCCATGAGCTATTTGTGACATAAATGTGATCTCATAGAGTGAATAGCATGTCTACACTGCTTTCAGCTCAGAGAGCATTCTTGGTCCAATTAATAAAATGTAATAATCAATAAATCATATTGAGCTCACGAATATGATGTCGGCATATGAGGTAACCATGCCACTGCTGCTTTTAGCTCACATAGAGCTCATGGTGTGACATATGCTTATGAGTTCACCCTGACTTTACAAGAAGTGAATTCCCAAATATTGAATCGCTATTAGGTCATAGGGAGCTCACAAATTTGACCTCATGTTTTGAGCTGACAATGACTGCACTGCCTTCAGCTCCATAGAGCTCATGGTGTGACATATATGTACACTCATCATCCTTATATTTTAAGGAGCTTACAGATGTGGTGACAAAGTATAAGCCAAACATGATTTGGTTCCTTTCAGCTCATAAAGAGTTCATATTTATGACATATGCCCATGAGTTGACTGTGACTTTGCAAATAATAAGGTAACAAAAGGAAAATCATTATTAAATCCTATAGAACTCACACATGTGATGACAAAGTGTGAGTCAATCGTGACATGGCTCCTTTCAGCTCATATAGTGATCATGGTATGACATCTGCACATGAGTTGACCCTGACTTCACAAATAACGAGCTATCAACACAAATATATCTTTATTAAATCCTATTGAACTCACACATTTGGTGTCAGCGTATGACCCAATTGTGGTTTGGTTCCTTTCAGCTAATATAGAGATCATGGTATGGTTATGACTTGACCCTGACTTCATAAATAGTGTGCTAACAACACGAAAATCGTTATTAAATCCTGTGGAACTAACACATGTGATGACAACCTGTGAGCCGATAGTGACTTGGTTCCTTTCAGCTCATATAGATATCATGGTATGACATCTGCGTATGAGTTGACCCTGACTTCACAAATAGCGAACCAACAACACGAAAATCTTTAATGAATCATATAGACCTCACACATTTGATGACAATGTGTGAGCCAATCATGATTTGGGTCTTTTCAGCTCCTACACAGATCATGATTTTACATCTGCGTATGAGTTGACTTCACAAATGGTGAGCTAACAACACAAAAATCATTACTAAATCCTATGGAACTCACATTATGTGATGACAACCTATGAGCCAGTCATGATTTGGTCCCTTTCAGCTCATATAGAGATCATGGTATGACATCTGGTTATGAATTGACCCTGACTTCACAAATGGTGAGCTAATAACATGAAAATCATTATTAAAACCCATGGAAATCATAAACGCGCTGTCAGAGTTTGACCCAACCAAGACTCCACTGCATTGTGCTCACATTGAGCTCACGGTGTGATATACAGTTGAGAGTTCACCCTGACTTCACAAGCTGTGAGTTCAAAAATACAAGATCATTGATAGGTCATTAGGAGCACACATGAAGAGCTCACGGTATGAGGGCTGTAGGCCATAAACATGAGCAACCAAAGATAGGCCTACCTCACAAAAGAGTCTTGCAATGATCTAATCCTTTGACATCTTGGTGATCTAAAGGGTGGCAAATCTCAAAACATCATAACATATAAACTAACCATGATATCTGAGAGCAATCAATATGATACATCATTAATATGACTGGTAAAATGAACTCATACTGACATCGTATGACTTCATGTCTTCGCTGGGAGCAGTTTATGATGTCAATCTGACCTCACAAAGTATGAACTCACAAGAAGCAAATTATTAAATAATGTGGTGCTCAGAAATATGATGAAAAACGATGATGCTACCATGAACTGGCTCCTTTCAGCTTACATAAGGCTCGTTGTGTGACAGCAGCTTATGATTTCAATCTGACTTCACAAATGGTCAGCTTACAAGAAGAAAATCGTCATTAAATCATCTCAAGCTCAGAAATATGATGAATGATGATGATGCAATGAAGACTTGGCTCCTTTCAGCTCACATAGGACTCATAGTGTGACCGCAGCTCATGAATCCAGTCTGACTTTCTAAATGGTTGGCTTACAAGAAGAAAATCATCATTAAATAATATGGAGCTCAGAAATATGATGAAAAATGTTGATGCTACCATGACTTGGCTCCTTTCAGCTCATGCAAAGCTCATGGTGTGACAGCAGCTTATGATTTCCGCCTGACTCCACAAACAGTGAGCTCAAAAGAAGAAAATCATCATTAAATAATATAGAGCTCAGAAATATGATGAAAAATGTTGATGCTAAAATGACTTGGCTCCTTTCAGCTCACATAGGACTCATAGTGTGACAGCAGCTCATGAATCCAGTCTGACTTTCCAAATGGTTGGCTTACAAGAAGAAAATCATCATTAAATAATATGGAGCTCAGAAATATGATGAAAAATGTTGATGCTACCATGACTTGGCTCCTTTCAGCTTGTGCAGAGCTCATGGTGTGACAGCAGGTTATGATTTCCGCCTGACTCCACAAACAGTGAGCTCTAAAGAAGAAAATCATCATTAAATAATATAGAGCTCAGAAATATGATGAAAAACATTGATGCTACCATGACTTGGCTCCTTTCAGCTCATGCAGAGCTCATGGTGTGACAGCAGCTTATGATTTCCGCTTGACTTCACAAATGGTGAGCTCAAAATAAGAAAATCATCACTAAATAATATAGAGCTCAGAAATATGATGAAATACGTTGATGCTACCATGACTTGGCTCCTTTCAGCTCATGTAGAGCTCATGGTGTGACAGCAGCTTATGATTTCAGCCTGACTTCTGAAATGCTGACCTTACAAAAAGAAAATCATCACACTATAATATGGATCACACACATGTGATAACAATGTAAGAGCTAGAAATGACTTGGCTGCACTCAGTTCATACAGAGCTCAAGGTATGACTTCCACAATGTGAGTTCAACTTGACTTCATAAGTAGTAATCTCACAAACAGGAAATCATTATTAAAGCCTGCGGAACTCACACATGTGATGTTAGAATTTGTACTAACCATGACTCCACTAGTTTGAGCTCACATTGAGGTGCAGGTCTGACATACATTTGTGAGTTCACCCAGACTCCACAAGCTGTGAACTCAAAAAATAAGAAATAAATGATTGGTCATCAGGAGCATACAAGAAAAGTTCACTGTTTGAGGGCTGTGTGACGTAACCATGAGCAATAAAATGTATCTCACAAACGAGTCTTGCAATGATCTAATCCTGTGAAATCTTGATGTTCTAAAGAGTGGCCTTTCTCAAGATATCACAAATACGTGCTAACCATGATATATCAGTGCAATCATACCTGGTACCTCATCAATATGACTATTGAACAAACTCATTCTGACATCGTATGATCTCTCGTCTTCGCTGGGTAAACACTCCAGAAATCAGAAATATCTTCAGAACCAACAAATAACTGTATTCCAATATCCCCAGGCGATGGTCTCTCATTGTAAAGAGCCACAAAACAAACTACCATTATCTCAACCTTTGGCTGGATATGAATTTGGGTTGAAGGTGAATTTTGAATTGCTGTGATGACAAATTATTTCTCCGTGCAATTCAGAACATAGACGAAGGCCTTCGAGTTTAAAAATGGCAAATATATCAAAACCATGACAGCAAAAGTGTGCCTTTTGAAATGAGGAAATATTACAACTGAGGCACAGGGCTACTTGGGAATAGCGAGAAACATCCCAGGAAATCAGAGCAAAACAAAAACACAGAACAAAAGCAAATCAGTATTCTGCAAAAACAAATCAGTATTCTTTAGGGAAATCAGTTAGCATAGCTTGAAGACAAAGCATTTTGCCACGACATGTTAAATTAAATATCTAATCTGACTGAGAGCGAGCCCTCCTTTTTTTTCTTTTACATTTTCTTTTCTTGTTTTTATGTGTTTCTCCTTTTGTTGTTCCGTCCAAATCAAAATGCCAAGGGCCACGACTCAGGGTTGAAGATCAACCAGAAATGAAGATTTTCGTGACTTGGTGAAATTTGGTGTTATGTAATTTCAAACACAAGCCTTTCACCTTTCTGTTGGCATAGTGCCATCTTGCCAGCCCTAACTCTGTTGATAGAAATCTGCAAATGATTTTTCAACACATTAACTTTCAAATCAAGGAAACATGTGTTTGCCTGCGGATGATACTGATTTTATCTCACTGGGCATGCCACAGAATTCAATCGACTCGCTGACAAATATAAATGATTTTGACATTTGAAAAAGCTGTAAAATAAACACGACAATACTGGGTTCAGAGATAGAAAGATTATAATCACACTGGGAATATTTGAAGAGATTGCAATCAATCATTAACACTGAAAACTGTAAGGTCAACCGGTTTGAATTCTGAAGTTTCGGGAAAGTGATTTAGTATTCTAAAATAGATCAGGGTTGCAATATTTATATCCTTAATGTTAAAGTCAAGAAGGTTTTTCCTTCTTTTTCAAAGAAATATTCATATTTGAATAATCTCCTAGAAATAGCTTTGGAAGGAAATGCCATTTATAAAGGTGCACTGGCAAATGGTGTCGAGTTTCAGCCCTAGAGGTTGGTAGTTCATCAAAGTGGCTCTTACAATTTTCAATGCTGAAAGTGGCAAGTGAGGTCGACTTGACCCCAAACAGGAATTGTGTAAGAAGTCATTAATTTCTGGGAAGAAAACAGCAGGTTGCAGGGAATTGAAGTGGACTGAAGGGACTTGCAAGAAAGAGCCAAGAAAGAGGGGCAAAGATGAAAAGGCAAGTGTTGAATTGGCCTTTGGGTGGGTTACCTGAGTAATCTAAGACCTGACAAGTCTTGTGCAATTTATCAACAGAGATGAGGGGTCCCTGGCAGATTTTATCCTTCTCGGTGGCGGGATGACTTGTAGATCACTTGGGCAGGACAATAGAGGGTGATGTAAGGCAGGAAAACACAATGGCAGAGAACGGGTATTGTGTAAGTATGTTTTGTTGGGAGTTCAAGAGATGCCACCCACCTCAAGCCCTCCCTTATGATGTAACATCAGACGTCAGGGGCTTTACCCCCCTCGCAGGGTACACCCCTAAAACTTGAAACACCAGTCACCGAAGGTTGAATAATACCTGACCTCACGGTCGTTCCGGAGCAATGCCTGTCTATTCACCATCATGTAATTCGCGTTCTGCTTGACCTCACTGATATACACAACGCACAAACATTTATATCTGAGGTCTTCACAGGTCCCTATAGGTCCCCCTGAAGCCCTCCTGGGTCTCTGCTAAGTCCTTTTAAGTCTCTGAGGTCCTTTTGGGGTCTCGTGATGTCTCTAGCTCTTATATAAATCCCTTCAGGTCTATAGATCTCCCCAGCTCACTGCACTGAGGTCTCATAGGTCCATATATAAACACAACATGTCTTGCACAAAACACACAGTTCAGCACACACAAAAATATGCACAGGCTGCACACATAAATTTCACCATATCATACACACTTCATTCATAAACACTTTATTCGGAGTTTATTGAGCACTTATACCTGAATAAACCCAGCATATATCACTCATAATTTCCACAGGAATGTCTTAATAATTCTTTATTTATGGACCTATCTGGAAACTCCACTATATGAAATTATATGAACTACAAACCATGATTTATAAACGGACCAATTTTTGGAAAATTTAACACATGCCACGCCTCACATGGGTCACAGAATTACAATGGAAAACAAGGCAAGTTCAAAAAGAATTATGACACGACATTTGAATGCATGTAATACAAATCTGTGTAATGCAACAGGTACAGCAATGAAATTCTAGATAGGACGAAACTGGAAGGAAAGTTTTCTTATTTTTGAGGTATCATAACAAATCGGTTTTGGATTACATTTTGTTATTTCAAATATTAGTTTTTAAAAGGAATAACATATCTTAACCAGAATGAATTTACATGCATCTCCAATAAAATTAAAAGCAACAAAGATATTTTAGAAAATAAATTCCAACTTTTTGTTGACGATTTAGTATTATTGCATATGTAGATGTATTATGAAGCTTCAAAAGAAAATATTCATAACATGAACAAAGTTACCCATCCAAATGAAACATGTCTGTACAAAACATGAGAAACAGGGGAAATCTGAGTTTCTTTACCTGCACTGCCAGTATCATCCAAAATGTAATACTTTAGGATGAAAAAATTTAGATTTGACTGTCAAAGTTTGAAATAAATATATTTGCATAAGACTGAATCAATTTACTGACCATTTAGAAAATCATCATGACCAAGGGAGTATCATCCTGGAGTGAATGCAGAGGAAAATCTGAAAAGAAAAAAAAAAGTGGATAAGTTTATGATTATGATATTATGTTCTCGTAATTGCAATAATTTTAGACAAACTGAGACATTTTACATACACAAGACAAGCTTAATCCCTCATACAAGAAAAAAAAGCTATTGCGAAAAGTTTAAACAGGGAAGAATATGTTGCAGTTTGCAACATTTAAGCAAAAGAGATGGCAGAGCAAGAGAAAGTATAGTTGCAACAAAATAGTTGCGAAAGAAATAAGTTACAGAAAGAAGTTGCAAGAGAAAGAAGTTGCAAGAGAAAGAAGTTGCAAGAGATGCCTTATCATGTGCCAACAGCCATCTCTGGAGGGGATCTTGACGTTTATCGGCCATGTCTTGGTCTGACCCAGGAGTCTTTCAGTTCAGGGGACAAGCCAGGGTTGCAGGGCAAGGTTGCCGGGCCAGCATAAGTACACGGCAGCTGCAGGCCCCGGCGGCCTCCCTGACCTGCCCCTGCCCTCGTGGCCCCCGACCTTTTGCTTCTAACTTCCCCTTCCTGTGCTCGCCCTTCCCCCTTCACTCTGCCATCAGCTGTCTTCTTGTCTTCTACAAGATGTTCACTCAACTTTCCTTTTTACTTCTTGCTGTCTTCTTTTTCCTCTCTTTGTCTTTCTTTTCCTCTGTAGTTCTGTCTTTATCTGAAGACCTCTTTGCCTCTTTCTTTCTCTTCTTTACTTTTTTCCTCTAATTTTATCCTCCCCCCCTCTTCACTCAGTGCTCCCTGCTCACTGAAAGTGAAGGACGTCACTCCCTTTTTATCTGGTAATGGCAAAATCACCCACGTTCTCAGTTCAAACTAAAAACCAGTGAGTAGTGGGTGGACAGACAGTCAGATGATAGATTGGTATAAGGACCAAGATAGACAGAATCATCCGCAGAGGAATGTGCAGAAATACAGACAAAAAATTAAATGGAGCTAGCATCCATCACTGAGATTAAAACAAAACTATAGAATACAATACATTTTCAAGATACAATACCAGTGGCTGTACCACTATAATTGTATTAATTTCATTCAACTAAATTTTGTGAGGTAACACTGTTGGGGTTACACTATTATTATTCAGACTAAATAATTCCAATTATAAACAAATCATTTAGCTGTTGGGTGAAATACTTCACTATGAAGGCGGAACTTGGTTTACTAACTTCACAAATCAAGAATAAAAATAAATTTTGGATTTATTCTTAATGAAAGACTCGCTCTTAAAGTCTCAATGAAAGAAAGCACTGTTTCTAAGCATTGACAAACAGAGAAGTGAAAATAGAAAAAGTTGGAGCTTATGCAGATGGATTTCATTTCCAGTGTCAGATGTCAGCTCAGAGGGCTGAAGGCTCTTTGCTCGGCTCCTAGCAAACCAAGGACCATTTGAAAAATTTAAAATGATTGAACAGCCTGAGAATGAGTTATTAATATATTTGCTTGTCAAACTTGACACCCGGCCCTGCCATTACACACTCTCTCGAGCTTAGACATTTATTGGGGGTTATTTTGAAAGAGAGGTCGTGATGTCTGATTTAAAGATATTTAACAGAAAACGATTAAGAGTGTCCGTCCATTCATCTTGCAGACCCAGAGACCATAGATCACTCGTGGGGTGACATCTTTTGATAGTTTGGCTGTTAAAATCCCACAAAGTTCGACAAAGAACCAGCGAAATGGACAAACATTGTCATGGCAACTTTCACTTTATTCCGCTGGTTGACTCGTTACTGCTTCGACCGTAACAAAGCCTTTGATTCAACTGCTCTCAAAACGCACAGATGGGTTTTATATCCATATTCTGATTTATGACATTTTCACTCGGACATAGGGCGCAGCTTTTCCATTTTGATTGTGTCTCATAATCGCCATTTCTGTTGCTAAGTGACCGTGCATGCGCATAGCATCGTTGCGAAAGTTGGAAGAAGAAGAGAAGTCATATCTATAACATCATCTGCTGAGCAGAAGAACTCTTTATTCCAATTCAACGCTTGCAATTTTTGACAGAAAAATTATGTTTATTTGGAGTTGAGATTGAACAAGTTTCGGGTAAAATGACACGAGCGCCTTTTGAGGATTCGAGGTAGGTTTGTCATTTTTTACAAAAGTTTAAATGGGTCCTTATACTCAGCAAACTGAACATTAATTGCTATAATCCTTGAATATATAGACACTGAGTAGTGTAAGGCGGTCCATGTTTAACAGGGTTACAGTTTGTTCTTTTTTATCCAGGAATTTGAAAATCTCTGGAATTGGCATCATTTGAAGGTTTGCTTTTGACAATGGCCTGATGCATGAATGTCAACATAAACTGCTAACACCGCAGCCAGGTAAGGTAGAATGCCGTCTGAATGGTCTACAAATCCTTATCGAATACTCCTAACGGTTTTAGTTGTTTTTTCTGCTTCACTTTTCATTAGTTTTTGCAGTGGACACAGAGTGTTCATGTTCCGCCATTCCATTAACAATGGCCTGTGAGTTCAGATATGACCCCCCAGTTTGAACCTGGCCCACGTCAGACTGAAAGGGGGCTATATGAAAATTGAAAAACTTGTCATCCTCAGATTTCAGCCACTCGTAAACAAAATGACATGAGGTGTTGTGGCTCATTGTGGCTCTCCTGACCACAATTTGTAAGCCAGTAATTTATATGATTGTATACGTGGTAGGCATTGCAGGGGCTGCCTTCTGGGGGCCCATTGTATTGCGGGCAAGAAATTCGCAACAAGGCAAGGGGCCCTCGAAGGCCATGACCCCTGTCGACGTAACCCTTCATAAAGTTGACATTTTCTTGCATAGGCTTTGTAATTAACAGGCAACGTGGCCCTTTTGAAGTTTTGCACGACCGCTGGTGATTTCCTTCCTTCAAAGTTGTTACCCCATTTTGCGAAGGTCTCGCTAGGTCCACTATAGCAACGCGCTTCACTTACAAAACATAATCACAAATCAGAATTCTTCTCTAACCTGCGGACCGAAAAGCAGGGATCACTGGCTCCGATGGGACTCGCTGAAAAGCTGACACAAAACACGGGAAGTTCTGATTTAGTTTGCTCACCGGAACCACATGGTCTAACCTATAAATTCAATCACAGTGGTTGGTTACATAAAGGCCTAAATATAGATCGGCAGCTTGTATTGCAAATGTGTGATCTCAGTTCCAGTTCAAGTGGAATGCAGATCTACAAAGTTCTACTTCCACAGCAACATCTAGAGAGGTCACAAGCCTGTGGTTAGTGACCTGAGTAGTCTGCAACTCTTTTTTTTTTACAAGGAAAGAAAAAAAATATTAAACAAATTCTGAAGCTTGATTCATTATGATGCCTTCTTATTGAAACGATGAACTCTCATTAAATTAGACCGACCTATTTTCAAATTAATGAACTCATTGACTTCATTGAGTCACTGTGACGTGCTGAATGGGATGAACTCCTGAAATGTCTCTTGTCACAAGCCCACCCAATCTGGAGATATATGTCCCATAGACTGTTCTGATAAAACTACTTCCAAGAGACAAATGTTTAGGGCGCATCACAGAAACACCCAATTGTTTTGGTCATGAGATAAAACAACCATCTATTGCCCTATTGTTGTTACAATTGCCTAAGGGCATACCCCCAGGGCAGTCAGGGTGTGCCCGATGGGGCAAGACATGCACTGGGCCACGTAGGTGACCGGAAGGGGGGGGGTTACTTTCCTCCCCCTAAGCAGTGTTGTCATATGCCTACAGTAGCCCTACATGCTTTTTATGATTGGATAAATTACATTTACTATACGAATACAGTGTTACAAATAAAAACTTAAAGAGTAGGAAAAGCCTATACTTATTCAGTGCATCAATTCACTTCAGGCATGAGCTATTTCACTACCTTTTCTGCATGTATATTTTTTTACAGACCTCAGAAATAAGAAAAATCACAGTATGGATTAGAAATATTTGTTATAAAAATGAACATTAAACCATGGATCTATAACTTAACCCTTATAGCTATATGACTAAACTTATTGCTCCATTACGATGTGTTGACAATTCTGACTTCTGTGGTGATGCATATAATCTACCATTTGGATCGAAATAATACTCTTCCTGGTTGTTCATAATTTAGTGACAAGATAAGTGCATTTCTATGGTATAAAAGGTATGTTGGTGCCGTGCACTTATTAATATTTAAGAACCTGGGGGTGTATACCTCTCTGTTTCTTGTATAAGCATGAAGAAGTTCTTCAAACTCAGTCCGAAGACGCCTGAGGTGCTATACAGTTTACAGGTGGCAATAAATATGAATAAATGGACAGAAAAAGTCATAAACAGAGAGCAAAGACAGACAACATGACAGACAAACAGACCGCAGGTGATCCATGGTGGCCACAAGTGGGCAAAGAGAAATGTATTGGGAGATTCTTGTGAAATGTCAACAAGGGAGAGGCACTTGACACTGCCAAGTTGCCAAGTTGCCTTGTTCTTGACCAGTTGCTGGCTTCCGTGGCAATCTGTGCTATAAGTCAGATCATGGAATACAAAAAGAAAGACAGAAAAAAAAGGTGAAAACGATGATAATATACTGCCTTTTCAGCAGACATGGAGAGGCAAGTTGATGTGCAGGAAGAGGTTGCATTTCGCAGGGAGGTTGCTTGTCATAGGGACCACTCTATATTGTCGCTCAGGCTGGTCTCTGAAGTGAAGCGTGCAGTCACAGATAGAAAACTGAAGAAAAAATGATAATAATAGGGCCAAGACCAACATTTTCCATTTTCGAATATTGAACTTTTTTGCTGTCGTTATCAATAGAATAGACAGTGTTGTGTTTCTAAGTTTATTGTATCAAGATTGTGAATGTTGTTTACAGATTAGATGCTGCTACCAGAGGCTACTAAGTGCATGGAGTTGAACTGATCGCCGAGTAATAACTAAAATAAACATTGCACACCATTTTTGCGACAGTGGGCTAAAGGAAACAACAACACGAACAAACTTATATACTGTGCAAGGAAAGCAAAGGAAGAAGCGATACATGTAAGTTCTCATTTTGACATAAACTTCACTGAGAGGGCTGCACTCTCCATGTGCCTCCAACCTATGCAACCCTGCATCAACTTCACTACCATGCCACTTCAAAGTACTCAAGCATGACGTTGGTGAAATGGTAGCAATTAATCATAGGAAACCAATTACTGGTGGTATGTACGTTGGGATACATTTCAGCGGCAAAGGTAGGACCACCTTTCATTTGTTTTTGCAGTTTCAGCAGCAAAGAGGCAGCTCAAAGAGGCAGCTCAAAGAGGCAGCTCAAAGAGGCAGCTCAAAGAGGATGCTCAAGGAGGCAGATGAGGCAAATAAGAGTCAGAAAGAGTTACTGGTCCAGGAAAACAAGTGTGGACAAAGGCAGGGAGGGTGTTCGCTGCTCTGTGCTTCTTTGACACCACCCCAGTCTCCAGTTAAAAGGTAAGCCCCCAGTAAGAGATAGCCTAAATCAAAACAATGCAAAGGTCATCAACTTTCCCACATCTTTCTACCTCTCTGTAAGTCTCTGTTTATAATTTTTTGCCCTCTTATCTTTCGAAAGCTACAACTCTCCTGGTGGAGGCTTCAACTCTTCTAGCACTAGCTGCTCAACCTATAGTCATTTCGCCCCGAAGTATCATCGGTCATGCCGCCAGAACATCAGTTATACTTCAGGTCAAACAGCCTACAAACAGACAGACCTCCGAGCAGTTTTGTCTCTTTCAGTTTACAATGAGGTGGTTGTGTCTAATACAAATATCATGATGACTTGCACACTTTTTTACACACAATTATAGAGAAATATAATTTGCAAGAATTAAGTGTGTGTGGTGTGTGCTGTACCCGATTGATTTATCCAAAAAAAAAGAGAAGGGGAAAAAGAAATTAAGAGAATAACCAAACAGTTCTGTTCACGAAAAACTAAATGGAATTGTTGCACAGGGAGGTATCTGTTATTGCAATACTCTTCTTTTATGTTGATTTTTTTCTTTTTAATTTAAGATAGAGAGAAACAAAAACTGTTTTCTGTCAGGTAGGGTCACCCAAGTTACTTCTATGACAGAGGAAACTTTATGACAGCCTCTTTTTCTCCATTGTGCGTTTTATTTCATATTCATGAGAAGGCTGTTTGATGACATTATATATTGTGGTCTTGTGTGCATATACATATTTGGCATGTTGAATCTTAATACATGTGCCATCTTAACTTTCAACTGTATCATCAAATATGATTGCTCTCTAATGCAGTGTATATCATTAAAGTGAAATCACAGACCACTCAAAGGCTTCATAAACTCAAGGTTGAGGGAATAACTCATAAACAGGTCCATGCATGTGAGATTGGTGTGGTATATGAAAGATGGGACTATATCAGAGGAGCACACGACCAGGCTTTTAGATATATATACTCCAAACATGGTCTCAAGGTGCTTCAAATGTCGTTTTAAATTTTGAATGAGCATCTAAGTTGCTTTTAAAGGGAGCTTAAAACAATCAGCAGCAAATTTGGACACATTTGAGCAAATTTGTGTGCTTATGCATATGTAGTAAGGTGAGCCTACATTAAAAATCATGCAGTTCACATTGTGGAAAAAGAGATGAAATTCAAATGACATTTGAAGTATTCTGACACCTGTATCAGATGAATTGTATCAAAACTTGCATCAAAAAGAATCTCAGAAACAAAAACAATCCTAACTTAATGATCATGAAATGAAATTCTATATTTTGTGGGGTTTTTTTTCTGACAGTTTGCATGCTCAAATGAATCATGTACCTAAATGTTTGATATGTGTTCAATATGAGACACATTGGCTTGCTCTTTTAAATAATAGCACAGAAATGTGACATTCTCTGTTAAAAAATAAACACAACTAAGTTACTTATCTTACATTGTATATATCATATATATAATATCAGCTCGTATTCCTTCATAATGCAACTTCTGAGTCTCTTAATGTCTACCAACAAAAAATGTCAGTTACTAAGTTGGGTTATTTTTCTTGGAGTAGGCCTATAGTGTATATAACTTTCCTTTTTGTTTCTTTCCACAAAAGATGCAACTTTTCGATGGAACAAGAGGGGAACCTGCAGTAGCAACCAGAAGGAGGCTCTGTGTGATGGGGTCTTCTTTTGTTATTACATCAATGTACCTGAGGCTGAATGGTTGCTGGTGTGCTTGTCATGTGTGCATAGTAGGTATAACTACATTTCATTAAGAGTGGCATTTTTACTCAGGTCTTGACTATTATACTCTAATGGATCCAGGGATAGGACTAAGTATCTGTAGATATATATAAGGAGGCCAATTTGGTACAATCAATTGTAATTGTAATTATAAGTGTTAAGATACAATGCCACAAACCTGCACACGTGTAGCCAATGGCAAAATCAGGTGAATTCAGGAATGATACAATTTGAAGTCTAAAAGTTGAAATTAATTGACGAAGTTTGCACAGCTGCACCTGACTGTTCCTGATTCAGGACAATATTGATACATTCACTTGGGAAAAAACTCAACCATTTGATATTTCAACAGCTACATTATACATCAGCTTGCAAGGCAAAATATTGAAATTGTTATCAAAATTGTATTTGAAAGATTTTCTTTCTCATTTTGTTGACTTCTGCTTTTCATTCATTGATTGGGAGATCTTACCTGCATGGTATCTAAATGAATTGATGAATAAACCGTATATGCCTATTCTCAATACTTTGAAGTGACATTAAAAAAAGTCATCATACGCATAAACCATGAAAGTATATTGCCAATGTTGGCCTATATGAATGAATGATGGACTGCAAGAAACTGTTTTATGACATAAGAATCTCAGGACTTTGTCCTGTCCTTGAAGATAAAACCAAGTACCGAGATAGTTCACTCTCTAAATATAACATTCATAATATACTTTTGTAGGCTGTAGGATTTTTAAATGGGTAGAAAGTTCCACAACTCATGTCATGCTACAAGCTATGCAGCAACACAGGCCAAACCCAGTGTATGTACCCCAAACAACAACAGGGCTACCTGGGCAGCCTCTGCACCCTATTTTGGGGTTGTAGCCACCTGGTGATGGGGTGGGACTGTAGGGGTAAAGTGAATATCTTCAGAACCCCTCCAGGTGTACATCAAGCCCGGTTAGCTCAGTCGGTAGAGCATGAGACTCTTACAGCTAACTAGTTACTGAGTAATCTCAGGGTCGTGGGTTCGAGCCCCACATCGGGCGATGTCTTTTTCAATCTTTTACACTGTATTTTTGAAAATACTGCAGAACCTGACTAATCCTGATTTATTTCAAAATGCACGTCTGTTTTTTTAGCGACATTATTGTACTTCTTAATCAACAATATTTTATGGGCATTGGGCAAGCTGCATAATAACTATAAATTGATCATACTACTGTACATTGGTTGGATGGGAGTAATGTCAAGATGTACAAAATTGTTATATTTCCAGTGTCATTACAGGCCTAATCTCAAGTTTTTTTTATCACACATGAAAAGCATCACGGTGATGCATTTGTCAAATATATATATCTCACCTATTTGGTTTGCATGTAAGCCTAGTTCAACAACTGGACATCAACTACAACTGTGAATGAAGACTGATCACTTCTTACCCATACAGTGCAATGTGAATTGCCCCGAGAGCATGCAGACTGAGCAGGCCTCAGATTGGCAATCAGCAGAGAGGTCTTTCAGGGAGATTTCACGCAATGCCCTTGGTCGCTGGACCCAATCAAGCAGAAGGATCTGGGCAAGGGCATTTGAAGGGCACATGGCAAGACCCCGACCTGTCCTCCGGCATTAGACTGACCCGTGCCCCCTAAGCCCCCGCCCAGTCTAATCACATCTACCTGAAGACAGGGGGGGGGGTTATGGTCAGTCAGCAATCTAAAATCAAGGGTGTTCAATAATCAAATCAGCAATGACAAGGAATGAGGTTTTTCACAGATTGATGCCACAGTTTCACAACATTACTGAGATAGACCAGGGTATCTATAGGCACTACAGTTCATTCTGTTGTTGTTTCAACACTCAGGCTAAGGCCAAAACTGTTCAAGTCCAATTAATTCTTGACCTGCCAAAAAATGGAGAAAAATCAAGACAGCATTTCACTTCGGATGACAGCGTCAAAGGTGGTATTTCTCCTGAACTTATCTGGCAAAAACACGATGCAAACATTTATAAATTGTTGTGTCTCAGCTTACCACATGTATGCCTTTAGTTAAATTTCTTGTTATGGTGCGAATTAAACCCCCCCCCCCCCTCTCTTCTCCCATGCAGCTTCCATCTGCTTTCATAACGCTGTAACTTGCAAGTCCTGCAATATAACTTGCTCTGGGCCAGTGGCTAACATTTCCAGGGACTGTCTGGGTCTCTGGACACAACATGGACCTAAATCAAAAGATTCTTTACGCAAGAATGGAGAGCAAACGATGTGTTTTAGGAAGGGGGGGGGGGGTTGGCAGACAAGGGTCGAAGCTGGGGGCGGGGGTCGGTGGAGGGTCAGGGCCCGGTCTTGTCCTTGCCCCGGACATGGCTCCCCTAATGCTTGCTCCATGTTGCCCGTCCCCACCCAGAGCACACTTTGCCCCGATAAAAGAAAAACTGGTCATGCCCAAGATTTAAGAGTCTGCTCAAACACAAGGGCAGCCAGGCAGAACTCATGGCCGGCTATACATAACCATCGGGGATTATATGAATAAGGTTTGGAGATAACTCCCAAGCTCACAGCCAACTTCTCTGCTCTTTCCCAAATCCCAGTCCTGCTTCTGCAGATCATGAGATTGCAATGAGAGTCCAAATAAGAAAAGAGTATTTCTACAAAATACATCACATCATTATTCCTATGTGCTTAAAACAAAACATCACAGTGAAATGGAAATCTTAACAATTTATGATCATTTCCTAGTCAGGGGGAGATTGTGGAGGGGCAAGGGCAGTATCAAGAAACATTTTTATACACTTTCCATGTCAAAATATTTGCTTTACACACTTTCATGTTCACCTAACTTCACTCAGTGGCTGCAATTAAAATGAATAATTCAACAAATCGCCAACTTTTTTTTCTTGGTCTTGCCTTTTTTTCTTCACCATTATCACAAGTAACATGCAATTTTAATTGCCCCCACAGTATCGAGTGATTCTTGTGAACCATAATGACCTGCTTTGTAACTGAGCCCAGGTGAAAACACACAAGTTGTTATAAGAAAAGAGGGGAGATTATTTACACTGCTGTTCACAGGAGCCCTTTGTGGTTGGGCGTGAGACCTCTTGCAGGATTTTTTTTCCGCAAATTGTTCTTTCTTAAGATACAGCTCCATTGGAGCAGATAATAGGTGACATAGGTCCTCACAAAAGAATCCATTGTGTGTTTGCCTCTACTTTGCTGCTGCAGGAATTTATCCTGGGCTTATTAGCAAATTACTCTGTGCCATTGTGAAGCATTGTGAAGCAGGCAGACGAAGAGCAGCGTTGTGGGGGCCTATCAGTCATGACAACATGCCCCCTATGCCTTTGCCTGCTCCAGTCCTACCCCCTACACCATTGACAAATTGATTGGCTCAAATCGAAGGCTTTGCCAGACTCAATCCAGCCCCCAAAAGAAAGATTTAGTCTCCTGGCACTTTGCAGACAGTGATAAACTACCCCATTCATCTTATTAGTTAATACAATGAACAAAAGCCAGGACAATGCCACCTCCCCAAGCCAAGGTCACCCTGGAGATATTAAGAAAATTCAAGGTCAAACCACAATGCATACCAAGTTTTACCAACAGTCTGAACAGTCAAAGTTAGAAACTGTCAAACCTAAAATGAACATTATCTTTTAAAGCTTCCTATGTTGTGTCATCAAATCTAAAAAGTCCGCAAGGTCATTAACTTCAAGTTGCGAGATACCAGGTCAATATCATTTGAGGTCCACACATTTGAAATTCCTTGTTTTCCTCATACGTCACTTATTTTTATACTAACTACAATTTTAAAATTGTAAAAAATCACAACAAACCTGATAACTTTATCTGAAGCTTCTTGTGGTGAGCCCTGTTTGTTTTTCTGTCCATGCTCTGTATCTATGTTCCATGTGTGTCTTTATCTGCTGTCACATGTTTCTGTCCAGCTCATAACTGAATCAGATCCTGTTTACAAGGAGATAACTATGACCTTTCCGTAATTGTCGATAAACTGCTTGTGACCAACTGGTTGTTATGATAATTCAGAACATGTCTGACCTACAAGTGACACAAACAGCAGAAAAGGATGTCTACATGTAATCGAATCAAGGATGCTCCCAAACCAAAACACGTTATGGTTGCTGCAGAGATACACACAGTGTCAGGAGGGGATGCCCTGAATAGCGGAGAAGCAACTTGGTGCAGATTCAAGACCTAAAATGACCTGAATTGAGCTGGAAAACCCATGGCCTCAAAATGTCCTCCAATTTTGTTACAAGACTGAATACAAACAGAGAATCTGACTCAGGTTGAATAGAGATTAGTCCATATTCTGCCAAGTCAATCTGACGCAAAGCTAGGTGGAAAAACAGAATTGTAGAATGTGAAAAAATAAGTTTTTGTACTCTGTCAAAGGTGCCACAAACAATGAGGACAACTGCACACAAATGTGACATCACAATGTAACTCCACGACGTGACACCCCTGAGCTGTGAACTCACATTGCTGCGTTTAGTTGCAGGGGGTTCAGCACGTGCTCCCATGGCAGACATCAAAGGGAGGGGGAGACAGGAGAGCATTGGGAGATGGAGGGAGATGCAGGAGCCTGCAAAAGCAATGATGGCCTTTTGAGAAACTGCAGTCAGCCATGAGGTGTGTTTGTGCTGAGGTGTTCTGCGATCGAACTGGTCTTTTTGATCTAACGGGTCGAGGCATTAGCTCCTGCTGAGCGATATTAGGGTACTTCACACCTCACCTGAAGAGCGCATTCATCCCCCAGCAAAGGCTGATGCTCAATCGATAACTAACTACAACCATTAGCCATGCTACCCAAAAAGCAACTTGGATTGTGTCACAGAACAACACGAGAGCTCACAGAGGAGCAAACAAGCTGCAGGAAAGCCAAAGTTTCTCATTGGCTGTTTATATTGAACACTTAGCATCATGGGCAGGTTGCAGGGCCTGCAACAGGAAGTGGGTGTACTACAGGAAGTCGAGGCATGCTCCACAGGAAGCAAGGACAGGAGAGGTCAGAGGTCACCAGGTGTGTAGCAGGAAACATCAGATGCGTCACCATGGCAATCATTCTGGGACATGAACTTAGTTCGTTAGGGGGCCTTTTTTCTTTCAAATCAGTTGAGATAACATCAAACAGTTTTAGAAACAATGAGTCATTCATTGCCACTAGTTTATTATGCAAATGACAGAACTGACCAACCAGTCTCCGAAACAACCACTTTCTAGGACATTGGTCGAAATGGTGAGTATAGACCAATCCCAAACCTTGAGGTAACAATATGCTTCTGATTTCATACTGCAAGAAAGGACTAAAAACCTAAACTTAGGCAAATAAAGCTTTACAAATGAACTTAGTTTATCCAGGAGATTCTTAGATTGAACACAACAACCCCCCCCCCCCCTTTAAAAAAGAAGGGTGAACTTTAAGGAATGTCCCAATAACAGGGAATCTGTGACATAATCTTTCACCATCGTAATCCTCTATCAATAGCTGTGGAATTTTGTTTTCTGTTGTAATGCAAAAACGAACCCTATACTCAATTCCCCTCTTCCAGGCTCAGGAGTTAATCCCTTTCTTGAGCACCATGACCTCAAATTTCACATTTTCTGATTTAGAGACATTTTCCGTCAAGAGTCTTACAGATACTTGAGGGGCAAATCCTCTTTCAAGTTGAGATGCGGGGTCTTAATTCCACGAAGCCATCCTTGTGAAGCAGACTCACGCAGTTCTCGGCTGGTGCTCGCTACTTTCAAATGGTTTTTGGTTGGAGGGGGGGGTGGGTGTTAAGACATCAATTGAACTGGAAGCTGCTCCATGAGCTTCCATGGTGCTGGTTAAAATGCCAATAAAGTCTTTTACACAGGATTTCCCGGAATAACAGGCCAGAACAGTGGGGTCAGGTTCTCTTGGAGTTCTCTGAGAGACATATCAGGAAACTGGTCCTCGTATAAGCTGCTTATGGCTCTTTCAAGGCGCCCGGGAAACATGAGAGGATGGGAAACCCGATAAAAAGTTAAACGGAAAATTTATGCTCTTAAGTGGTTCGTTTAAAAGGCAAAGTGTTCTCCATTCCATTTATGACCATGTTTGCTGTATGATTTTTTTTCTTGGATTCTTTCTTCTTCTTTTTTTAACATTCACATTTGCAGCTGCAGACCAGTTCAGCTTTTCAGCAGACTACATGGTGTATATGGAATTGAACTCAATGTCAAACAAACTAAAAAGCAGCTGCTTTTCATTTTTTTTTATCCTGTTTTATTTTTACTTGAGATTTTTTCTCATAACCTCTCGTTTCACCTCTTTGAAATTTCGTGATTTCCATAAAGATAAATATTAACTTTCCATAACGCACTTTTCAAGATTCTGCCATGGTCATTAGCTCCGGAGAATTGAAAACTCAATCTAAAACATTTGCACTCGAATAATTGAATGGGAGTCTACGAAATCACACAAAATAACATAAAGCACTTCCAAAAGTGACACCGGATTTTCAGAAGTCCATGACATATCAATTATTTCGTACACGTTCCTAAAATTTGGAATATTTTTTGTTGCAATTTCAGATTATGTTATGTCTGTAAGTATGTTCACACCACACCTGCCTTTGGTTGTAAGCCAGCTGACAATCAAGAGTAATCAAGGCCCATCCGTGGCAGAAAAGTCACTGTACAACCTTCGTGTCAAAGAGATTATTAATTCGCCTGATCTGAACAAAAATATCTACATTATCTGCCGAAATGTTTCATTTCTGATACAAAAGCACCATTGAGCTCATTTCAGGGTCATTTGTCTTTATTTATTCGCGATTTATTTATATATTCAACGTCATTCGTGAAAAGATACCACAAATTCCCAGTCTTATCCATCTATCACAATTTCCTGCGATATGCAAATGACCTCATGAATATTAATGACCTCCTGCCCTCTTGACCATACATGTCACGGGGGCGTGACCATTGACCAGTCACGTGACATCCTTCTGACCACTGGTCACCTCAGAAATTTAATGGTCTGCAATTCGGTATAAAAGCTACGAATTTGAGGTCACAGTTTTTACTAATGGTACAACAACTATTTATTGGTTGGGGTGACACTAAAGGAGTATATTAAGCCCTAAAAACACTAACAAATGAAAGTAAATGGAGGTTTTTAGCCAGATTTATTAGCAGACTGGGGACAAGAACCAGAGTAAGGCATGTTTACAAGAAACAGGCGTCCTGGTTTAGTCTCATTTTGTTTTATTCATGGAAAGCACAGTAAATGGCAAGCGATTAGTCGTGTGTTAGATGGGAGAGGAAAGCACATTAGGCAAAGAGACAGGGGTCGGCGTTGGGGCCTTTGCTGCAGGGAATATCTGGGATGTGAGATCAAAGAACCTGGGTGGTAGGGCAGCCTTGTCAGCCAGGGTGTAGGGCTGAGTCCTGCTACAGATCAGCCTGTCATCACGCCATGATCCTGCAACATTAAAGGCAGCCAGAGTGAGCTCTGATCAGCCTCTGAGCAGGCTCCGAGCAGCCCTGCAAACTCTCCCATTGACACTCATGGCAGCCTAACAGGCACCTAATCCCAGTGAAAATTGTGACAGAAACAGCCTGATGACACCTCTAACCTCCTGCCAGTGCTTGCCAGTGCTTGCCATTGCTTGGCAGTCCTCCATCAGAGGTAGTAATCTTGGGCAGCCCCCTCTGCAAGTGATCCTCTGACAGATGCAGACATACAGCATCCCCTTGCAGCACCCCTGTCTGATCAAGCAGCCACATTCTCCCTGTCCTCATGTGTCCTCCCTTGTCCCCAATTGTGTCCCCCTGTCCTTGATATCCTCCGTGTCCTCTGCTTGTCCTTTGTGTCCTCTGGACGACTTCCAAGGATGCTTTCTGGATGTCCTCAGCTTCCTGTATTGGCTCGCCAATCGTGAGTCTGCAAGGACCTTGGCGATCAAGAATAAGATCCCCTGGTCCCCGTGGCCCTCCATGGGCCCTAGAATGGTACAGAACGGTTCTCAAATGGCCCCCTGTGCCCTGCTTTTTGGCCTCCCTGAGGTCCCAGCCCCCCTTGATCCAGCTGCAATAAGGAACGTCATGTGGGACAAATCCTATATCGCAGCTGTTAATGAAATACCTCAGTAACAGCCAGGAAGCAAATGCAGGGTGGCAAACACTGCAATTGAGGGGCGAGCAAGGCAGTGAAGGGCGAGCCATTGTGATTGGGAGTGAAGGGCGAGCAGGACCTGACAGGCCGCCCCACAATCATTGCAGTCACGTTGTTAATGACTTAGGTAACACGTGACAGCCTCGCTCACTGCTCAGCATTTGAGCCACGGAGCTGCTGTGCAGAATTCAAGTCAATTTGCACAAGAGTCAATTGAGAAGATGGGCATGCAGGCTGTGAGCAAGATCTCTTGGCCTCCGAGTTGCACTCCCGAGTTGCTCTTCTTGCAAGGACCTCATGCAGACTTCCTGTGCATCCTATTAGGCTGGGAAGCTGTTGCTGATGCAGGTTGCTGCTGCAGGTGATGAGTAGAGTGGTGATGAGGGGTGATGCAATGTCTGCCGTTGAAGGAGGGCAGATTATATTGCATGCACTTCCAACCTCTCAACCTGATGCACATGTACCGCAACCTTATATTAATGTAACGATTCCTGCAAAGTGCACATTGGTCATGTTCGTGGAAGGGCCCTGAACTGCAAAATGGTATATAGCATGTGCCCACTCCCACTATCGATAATTCCATTAAAAGAAAGGCCTACATTTGACATTTAGCTATCAACTTCCGGTTACCAAGTCTCAATGCTCCTCTCTCTATAGGCCCTAAGCTGCCATCCTCAGAAGCACCTCTCCCTCCTCATGGCTATAGCAACCTCGTGGCTACTCAGAGGGGCCAATCACACCTGCACCATCTCCCCCCTCCCCCATCTCACCTCCATTTGCTTTTCTGACGTGGCGCCGTGGCAATTGACGCGGCGGACATTGCGTCCTTCGCGTAATAGAGGGCTTCAGACAACGTCGCAAATTGACAATTGGAGTCGGAGCGGCTGCAATTTGGGGCCAATTTGTAGCTTGCTTGTGTGTGCTCTCCCGGCGCCGCGGACCTTGCAAGCCCTAATGACATCCAGAAGCTCCCAGCAGCCCTCCATTATTTTGAATCCGGCCGCAGATTTGTTTTTCCGGGGTACTGGTTCGTCGGCGGTCAACCACGAACACTCTTGATCGCATTAAGGGCAGCAGAGGGAGAGGTGGGGAGCAGGGAGCAAGGGCAGGGGAACATGTGGGTTGCAGGATCAAGAATTAAGGACTTGTGGCACAAAATTCAATATTCCATACTATTCGCATGCAAGTACGATCATTCTGCAACCTTAATGTACAGTGATTAAGCAGCCTACGCATCAGGGAATATAGCCATGCTCACAAATCTATAAACCTATTTCTACAACTTCCCATGCATATTGGCATATGCATGCCTCTGTATATAACTGCCATAAACAATATTAGAATGGAGAAAATAAAAGCCATGACATCTACCTTAGCTAGTCAAGACACTAACAAGCATTGCAAGAAAGCAGAGGCCAGCAATTGACATCGTGCTTCAGCCAGGCCAGGATTGCAGCAGGGAGGAGCGATAGCCCCTTGCAGTATGTGGGTTGGGGGACTAATCAAGACAAACAGAATCCAGTCCAGCGAATATCAAATAAAGACCTGCATATACAGGGCTGCCTCTCATCATTGCCCATTGTGGCTTATTGCATGGAAGGGCATGGCATGACAATCGTGCACCGACATGTGTTTACTGCATTGCCTACTTCCGCATCCGGGCTGCTGCTGCTGCTGATGATGATGTCATGACGATGGGGTATCATTGGGGATGTTGGCTTGGTCTTTTAGCAAGGAATTGGTCTCTTCGTGACTAGTTAATCCTCGGTTTAGACTTGACCAAGTTTGAGCTCCACTATATATGAGCCTGCACATAATATTCTGTGTCTTGAAATAAGGGGCCTAAAATGAAGGTCTATCTTGGTTCTAACATACATAAGATATCATTAATGCAATTGATATTGATACTAGTTTTAGTTTCGAGTCTCCTGTAATAAGGTCCTCTCTCCAAACAAACAGTCGATGACTTGAGGTGTTCAATCCAGTGGCCTATACACCAAATATTCTATACACCTGCAGTTTATAGGTCATCTTGGATGTGTTTTCCTCGGTCAAGGTCATCATGTAGCCATGGTCCTCAATCTAGCTTACTACAGGTCCTCATTTTAGGCGCTCGGTCTGGGAGCAGCTTGTAAGCAGTGGGCTGGATGAATGAATGGAAAGCCATCACCATTGGTCTGGCTAAGCACTGATCGGGGGAGCATAAAACAACGCTACACTGCTGTTGCAGCATTGCCTACTGCCTGATGGGAAAGTAGAGTCCCTTGCTAGCAGGAATAAAGTAATAGCAAAGATAGGAGTTGATGGATGACATCACAGCAGCTGGTCTGCCTCAACATCAGCTGCTTCTGCTGCAGGTCGGATGCAGGATGAAGATGCTAAAGATGCGGCAACAAAGGATGTTACAGCAAATGATGTTACAGAATATGATGCCACAGCACATGATGCTACAGCAATAGAGCAAAGCATGCAGAGTTTACAGATCCTGAGAGGATGGGTGGAGGGGATGCCTGGATGGGAGGGGGCATCTTGTGATGGACAGAAGATGCTCGCAACTGCCTCTAAACAGCCCATGCAACCACGATACTGCATGAGTGGGATATCAGCTTGGACGTGTTTCGTGGGATGTGTTTCGTTTGACGCAACACCGAACATAGCATTCTGGTTGAGCAGACGGCAGCTCAAGATGATGGGAGGGCGCAGGTTGAGGCCAAGAAGGAGAGAAGGAGGGCCAAAGAGGAGGGCCAAAGGAGGAGGCCAGGGTGAAACCCTCGAACTCCGCCAAGGGTCGAGGGGAGTCCCTAGACCTCCAGCGCAACCTTAGCCCACCTAAGATAGGCTCGGGGGTAAACAACGTGACATATTATATGCGCTTTCTCGTTTGCAGTCTAGTTGAAAAAAGTCAGTGGGAGCAAAATGTCGGTCATGCGGAGGTCTGCTTCTGGCAGCGAAAAAAGAGCAAGAAAAAGCAGCGAGAGCTGAGCAAGGATGAGTGGCTCATAGTAGAGCAAGTTGTAGCAAGAGGAGGCAGAAGGGCCCATCACCTGCCTCTGATTGCTCCGACAGCAGCAAATAACTCCCTCCATCTTCTTGCTCATCTTCTTGCAGCCTGCATGAGAGTCAGGCTGCTCGCCTCTTTGCTCAAGTTTGCTGCATATATCTGGATGCTTCCTAGCAGACATAACAAGCAGATAGAACATCGCAGAGCAGGTATTTTCATATATATGCAAGACTCCATGCATTCTCCTGAGCTGAGCTAAATCTGCTCTTTTCGCCAGCCTTGCCCAGGGCAGCAGAGGTTAGCGCATGACCAACAGGGGCCAAAAAGGCAAAGGCATGAGGCTGAGCATGAGGCAGAAAGGCAGGAATCGCATGCATGGCAAGAGGAACAGTAATCCCAGATGACGGAGGTCACCAGTCCAAGAGAGGACTCCCAAATCTCCTGTCCTCACCCAAGACTAGCTGGCTGCTATTTATTAATATTTGGGAGACAGCGCGGGATAAGCACACCAATATTTCTGGCTGTGGGATGCTCTCTCTGTCTCGCGGTTCTGAATGATATGCAGGCCTTAATCCCGCAATTTGGCCGACAAAAAACCCTGACGGCCATGGTAAGCCCTTCAAATGAAGTGAATTCCAATTAGGGGGGCAAGTAATCAGGGGTTGAGACTAGCCCTGACCGACAAGACCTCTGTGGTTGCCCGGGCAGCGGGGGGCTCATTTGTAAGGGGCCGTGGACAGGGGTGGAGCGGGCCTTCGAAAGGGCATGGCCGGGGCTTTGATGACGAGCAGGTGCCGAGTCCAGGGTTAAGACTCAAACTGCAAGGCTGCTGGGCAAGTAATGTTGCAGGAGTTAGTGGATGATGGGGCGGCCATGTTGGATCGGGGCCTTTCACACAGAAGTTAGGACCTCCAAGAGTTGTGTCAGCAGACGGCAAAAGGTCCTTGATTTGGTCTGGAAAAGGAACCTTGCAAGGAGAGGGCACTTCTATCTGCTTAAGCAAGGTCCCCCTGACAGCCCTATATGGGCAGGTCTGACCTCGTGTCAGTCTGGGAGGCCATTTCCCATCCAGATCCGGAAGGGAGCAGCTAGACTGGTAGAAGTTATCGCTTGAGCCAAGGTGCCCTCTGACTCCCCCTGACTCGGGGGTCCGTGCCTGCAGCGGAGGGGCAGCGACGGGGCAGTGTGGGGCGGGGGTCAGGCCGGCCCGGGGCTCCCCTCTCGACATACACGAACCTGGTTGCTCTCTAATGCAGTTTAGGAGGCGCTCGGCAGGTTCAGGTTGCGACATAGGGACTAAGTGAGTTAGACAGGTAGTTGTGAGTGCACGCCACTATTCCCCAGAGGTCCTCGGGTCCCTGGCTCGGGCTGGCTGGGTTCACTGGGAGCAGGTCGACCCACTCCGTCTCCTCTTGCCTCCCTGCCTCTCTCCATCCTCTCTCCGTCCTCTGCCCTCTCTCTGCATGCTCTCATAATGGAGATCTCCGGGCTTAATGCATTGACATTAGAGAAGCAGCGTTTTCTTTCTTTATATCATGTTCCAGTCCGCCTTCTTTCATGTGTCATGGATACGTTGTAATCAGCAGGACTTTGCCAGGCTCTATCCATTATAGCGCCAGTGAAATGAACGCTTATCCCTGCCCTAGTGTTTAAGTAGAAAAGTTAGAGAGGACTTAGCGTTTTCTCTTCTGCCTAGCTCTGCCTGGCTCTGTATAATCTGAAATAGGCAAGGAATATAGGAAGGGATTATTTGCCAGCTAGGAATCTAGCGGGATGGGACTGTTAGCTTTGCTTGCCGAGGCCTTGGGCTGCACCAGTATCGTCCTCCGGGCATCTTTATTTCCGCGATGTCTCTGACCTCAGGACCCGGCTGATAAATGCCCCGATAGAGGGGCCACGTTATGGGGTTTGTCTCACCGGAGTCTGTTATCAAGTCCCAGCATACTGATGCAACCAGCGCAGGGTGGAAGTGGGACCATTCTGGGTCAGAGGTCACCTGCTGGCAGCCCCTAATTTGCATAAGACACTCATTCCAGAAATGCATTCTGGTCCTGTCTTATTGAACTCTGACCTGCCTCATCTTATGAAACGCCATTGTTCCCCAGATACTGTTTGATTTCATAATGACTTCAAATATCTCAATTTCCGCCCCATACTCTGGCACAATGCTCCTCAGTTATGTCCCAAGAACAATGCATTTATGCAACCATCCCCATAACATGTGCAGAGGGACCCGCGATGTACAGGGGTCGTGGCATGGGTCACTTTTAAAGTATTGAAATATATTCTGTTCATGAGATTTGCATAACTGGGGATTTCTGGAAACTGTCATGAAACATTTCTATGGCACTCGCCACTCCAACGCATCCTGCTAATAAAAAACAGCCACTTTCAACTGGAGTCATAAACACAAGGTTCAATCGAGACATGATAAAGATTATTCTTATCTCCGCCACTAAACTTAGGATTTTTAGGAATGGCAAAAAGGTGCATGAATGAGTTGGTAAAAGAAGCATGAGTGAGAAGAGAGCATCGCAAGCAT
This sequence comes from Platynereis dumerilii, assembly GCA_026936325.1. Taxonomy (NCBI): domain Eukaryota; kingdom Metazoa; phylum Annelida; class Polychaeta; order Phyllodocida; family Nereididae; genus Platynereis; species Platynereis dumerilii. Next base: position 40,169,321 of record JAPTHN010000001.1, read on the forward strand.
CAGCTTCAGCAACTTCTATCAGTAATATCCATCACGAGAAGGTTGCGGGCGAGAGGAGAAGAGCTCTCTAAAAGGTCAGCCTCTCCATCTGGCTAAATGGGTATCCATCTTAACGTCAGGAGGTCTTGGGCCCTCGAGGGACCTCTTTGCTTGTCCTGTTGTCCTTCGCTACGTCACAGTTGTGCCATTGGCGGTCATCGGGGCTTGCAGGAGGACCTAAAGAGCTCTGCAGAAGGTGGCCTGGACCTTGGGCAAACAAAGTGAACGAGCAAGATGGACGGGAGAGAAAGAGAGCTCCAGGACAGCAGAAGGAACTACATGGAAAGGTCCTTTCGTGTGTTTGCAGAGCCCAACAGGAGTCCACAGAGGTCTGCAGAGGTCCTTTAGGCGTGAAATGGAGCACATCTTGGCCCTTGGTCGCCCTTGGTCATCTTTGGTCATCCATGGCCATCCAGGGCAGAACAAGGGCCATCCATTTCCCATCTTTTGGTCGACATTGGTCAGCAGTGGTCATCCTAGGGCCATCCATATCCAGGGGGTCATTGTGCATAGTGGCCTGGACCTCTCGCTAACCCTTACTTCATGATCTCGCTTTAAAATACATCAACTTGAAACAATATAAGCGAGGCTGGGCGACCTGGGCAGGGAGGGCTGATCGATTTATGGCGAAGGGCAAGAGCTCCTTTCTCCGGAAGGTCCTTGGGGTCAGCCGGACTAAGTGGCATGCCCTGTGCAACCTCAAGGTCCAGAAGAGCTCAGCCTCTTCACTAATTGAAAACCACCCACAATTTAATATAAGCAATTATCTTAGGGCGCCCAAATTATAGGAGGCGAGGTCAGGGCTTAAAACGAGCACCTGTGCTGGGGTGATTGTTTCGGACGTTGGGGGTCACCATTAAGACAGGGGCGATAGATCTTGCCCTGGCCACCGACACATGGCCCCATTTGCCGCTCTCTCCCCTCGCAGACCCCCTAGGTCTCTCCCAGTCCCCTCCAGGTCTCTTCTAGGTGTCAGAAAATGATTCACAAATTTGGCAGCGGGTGTAGCGGGGCTGACCGATGTTTCTGACCCGCCATGATCCCAGCAGGCTTCCTTTTTCTGCTCCATCCATCACACTGAACCATTGAGTCATATCGTGTTTGTGTCTGCCCAACATATATACAGTCAGCTGCCTCCATGTCTATCGCCTGCTCTCTGGCTTTCTCTGCTGCTCTCTGGCTGTTTCTGTTGCTCTCTGCTCTGCTTATGCCATGGGATCGTGGAGGCAAAAAGGTCGGGCAAAACATGAGGAACCTTCGAGATAATCCCAAAGCAAAAGCAAGCAGAATCAAGCAAAAGCAAGCAGAATCATGCACCTCTTAATCCCCACCCACGATCCAGCGGCAATAAGAGGCAGGCCGCACGCGTTGCTATTATCCCCAGATATGGCAGAGAAACAAACTTAACCCGAGGACCAAACTTCATAGAGTTCTGTGCAACATTACAGAACACTTTTGTTACTCACAGAGCCTCTCTCGGTCTCAACAACCTGTCATTTTTGTTGAGTAATTGCTTGGCCTTTTTATAGCCCCGACTTCTAGTTGCTTTCTCCTTCAACTTGTTTCAAGAAAGGGCATTGTTGTTAGTTGTCATGCAAGGGCCTGTCACAGACCTGGGGGCCTCGCTTCCCCTTTTTATCAGCCTCCGGTGCACTCCATGTCCCCCCCACCAGTCCCCTCCATGGCAGCCTCCCTGTCCCCACTGGTTATGTATGTAGAGAAGCTGTAAATGCCACAGCCAGTAGTCTGTCATTAGGTGCAATCTTAAGGCTGTGTCTCCGGGTGAATCTCTTGGTGAATCAGAGTCTCCCGGTGAGTCTCTTGGTGAGGCTGTTGGTGAGTCTGTGATTCTGGGGGCTGCTGCATCACAGAGCCATTAGACAGACGACACAGCCTGATGCCACCGGCTGAGGAGCACCCTGCAAAGACTGCAGGACCTTTTGTGTTCTGCAGCTTCAGCCTCACAAGCCATCTTCAAGCCTGAATGCCTAGGGAGGAGATGAAACAAGCTGCCTCCAGCAGGACCTCCATTATCATCCTTCCTCCCTCCCCCTCACCAGTCTCATGCAGAACTCTGTGGACTTGCTTCTCTATACCACAGTATACCTAGAGGTTGTGCTATACACAATATTCACAGATTCCACACTGGCAAGACCAAGCCATTGGACAAACCCGAGGTGATGCTCCTGATGCTGCAGCTTCTTGTACGAGACATCACCGATTTCTGTTCACCTCACATGTACAACTTTATCCAAGAATATATATTGTGTCAAACCAGTATATTTGTCTACCTAGGCCTACCAGACAACCAAATCCACCGACCAACCAATCGACATACATCATGCCAACCTAGCTACCACCAACCTACCCACCAACTAACCTACCAACCAATCAACCTACCAATCTACTTACCAACCAACCTATCCACCTACCTACCAACCAAGCAACCTGACACATGAGTGACACAACCAACTCCCAACTAACCTACCAACCTATCTTCCAACAAACCTACCAACCTATCTCCTGATCTATCTATCCAACCTGCCTACCAACCTATCTACAAAACAACCTACCAACCAACAATGTTACCAACCAACCTTCCGACCAACCAATCTACGTATTTACCAACAAACCTACCAACTATCTACCAGTCTATCTAAACAACCAACCAACCTGTCTACCAACCAACCTACCAAACTGGCTATCAACCTACCTACCAACCTATCTACCAACCAACCTGCCAACATATATCTAGTTTATCTACCAACAAACATAGCTGCCAAGTTACTGACCAACCTGCCAATCAACCCCAACTAACCTACCGACATATCTACCAACAAACCTACCAACCTATCTACCAACAAACCTACCAACCTATCTACCAACGAACCTACCAACCGATTTACCATTCTATGTAATCAAACAACCGACCAACCAACCTGTCTACCAACCAACCTACCAAACTAGCTATCAACCCATGTATACCTATCTACCAACAATCCTATCAATCTACCTACCAACCTATCAGCCCATCTCTCCAGTACTAACGAAACTACCAACTAACTTACTAATGTACTAACCAACCAACCTACCTACCAACCAACCAACCTGCTCACCTACCAACCAACCTATTGTATTCAAAATATTAAAATGCTTCAGTTATGACACTGAGCGACTGATGTTTTATGTAGAAACACCTGCATGAGTGCATCCACAATAATTATTCTTCTAGTATCTTATACCAATGTGCATCTCTTTACCCCAGATGCAAGTAACCATGGCAGTGGAAATCTCAGAAATCACTAAATAAACACACATGCTTGGATGGCATGGGATGGCTTGACACGTAGACGGCTGACAATGTCAGAGGCATTTGTAGAGATGAAGGGCAGAGCTACACTTGCATAACCCCCTTACATAACCCCCTTACATGCAAAGGGAATAATTCACCGGCAGAAATAATGCTTTGGCATGTCAATGTAGTGATTGTATTTTCACCCTTTTGGAGAAAAAGCACTTGTCATGTGGTGTGACATGTTTTCCCTGTTCCCAAATAACAATCATGCAGTCTCAATTGGAATATCACATGGGCTAAGTCTCCCTCTAGTCTCTGGATAGGCAACGATGCAAGTATATGGGTCTACCAGCAATGTAAGCAATCGTTTTATACTGTATGCTGTACCATTGCATGGGGATCACCTGTATGTAAAATGGAGCAGTGGTAATTGTGGGGTATAGTGGGGTACACCTTGAGAGATCCAAATCACAATGGCCAGCAAGAAAGCCTTCAAAGGAGACTGAACACACTGCCATCAAAATGGGCCACCCTTGGTATTATGGAGAATAAGGGCCACCGTGGGAACGACACACCGTCTAAGACGTCATCACGCCACGTAAGACGCCGTAATACGCACGCAATACGTATATTGTGGGGCTAAGTGGAGGGCTGGTGTACATCACATGTCAACTTTTAATACAATAAGCCACGAACAGCCAACTTAATGCCACACAAAGTGATTACAAGGTTTCCTCTAACCTCTACATCATGTATAATAGCATCCAAATTACACCAGCTATTTTGACTTATTATGAATTACTTGACATTAAGACATGCAACGTAATATATATCCCCATGACAAACTGACAGCCATGTACCTCCGCGAAGACAAAAAAAAAGTTGAGACATTTTTGTTGCCCCTTCAAAAATGCGCAGCGCATAGGGGAAGTTGTTCACAAATAAATTGACAATCTTAGACGAACACTAAGCATTACCTTAAAACATCCAACATTAGGCGTATTAGATAATTATACAAATTCTACTTTTCAGTATAGCCTCAATGATATTGTGCTCTCAGAAGTTGAGGTTGACTGCAGAGGATCACGCTTACTGAAGCTGTGAAAACTGCTAACAATTGACTAGGGTACCAGATTAAGGTCAAACAATGAAACAGCACTTATAAGAAACACAGCAACTCAAGGTTTGGACTGTTCAAAGACCTGTCTTCAATCTTCAATCTTGAACCCAAAGTTGTGAAGGAATTTGCGCATTTTTCATGGTGGTCTGAAATGCTACAGTAGGCTATATAGCTTACAACAACATGGTAAGTTCCAACTTTATATATTTGATTTTAATGCACGAGTCAAATATTAGAACTGTTCGCTGTGGAATTCAGTCAAATTGTGGGATGGAGGTAGTCAGTGTTGAATGAATGGGCATTTGATAATATTATTTTGCTGTAAGGACAACACAAATGGAAATTGGCACAATATGAAGTCCACCCTTCTATGTAAAGGGAAACATGTGAGATACGCAACCACCATACAGGCCTACGTCGTGTATGTATAATCTTATGGCATATTGCAAATGTTTTGTTTCGTGAATGAGCAGTGGGCACAATTATTGCAGAAGGATCAGGGCTGCCAAAGAGCAAATGGGCACTTGTATATACCATCAGATTGCGGATTCCAGATTAGCTGAGGGAACATTGGGTCGTAATGGAAGGTTAATGGCTGTGGCCCAAAGCTTTAGGGCTAAATGAAAATGAGCGTTGATAACATTGGTGTCCACAGGCCCACCGCAGAGACCACCGCAGAGCACAGATAGCATAAGACCCAACATTATACAGGAGGACCAGAGCAATGGGCTGGCATTATGCAGGGCTTTATGCTGTGGGGAGCATGTTTTCACATGTGGCCTGATGAGCAAGTCACTGGCATGATGTGATCATGGGATGTGATCATGGCAAGGGGGGCATGTATGCCAGGACATTAATTCAGGCCAAGCAAGGGGCCAGATAGTGGCATGAGACGGGCATTAGGCAGCGTAATCCTGGGTTTAGGAGGGCCATCAGGATTGATCATGCCCCGTTGGACATGGGGGGCTGGCCAGGGAGGGGCCGGGGCGGGTCAGGGCGTTCGGCCGGGGGCGCGCTCCCCCCATGACCCCGGCCTGGCCCAGCCTGGTCATCAGCATCATTCAGCTGGACAGAGATGGAGCACTTTTCCTGATGAGCTAAAACCCTGACAAATCTCCTATTGCTGCTGCTGTTGCTGCTGCTGCTGATGCTGTCACTGATCTTGTTGTTGATGCTTCTGATAATGCTGCATGCCTCCATGCTTCCTCAACTGCCTGCTTAACTACCTAACATTGTGTCCCTCCCCTCTGCACAGTGATGCACTGTTTACACTGGGGCTCCCTCTTCATTCTCCGAAATAGCAAAGAGCTCGTTGCTCATCCCGTGTTGCTACAATTCCCTCACTACACACAATGCCGAAATATGAAAGCACATGTAACGAGGGAGGCACAACAAGCCAAGCACACCAAGCCAACACACCAAGCCAGCACAGTAAGCCAAGCACAACAAGCCCCTGCTTCATGGGGTGACACAAGTGGCTGCTTCTTACCTCCATCCGTCTTCTTGGACAGCCTATCCATCTCAGGGTGCAGTGGGGGCCCAAAGTCTTCAAGGGCCGTTCACGAGCCATGGCAATGGAGTAGCCTGCAAGGAAACACAACCTTTGTTATTAATACAATTCTCCCCAGTTCAGTGTTCATGCACATTGTCATTTCGATGCTGTCAATTCATTGCTGTGTGCTGTTACAGAACTTCAGCAAAAACATCAGGCCATTCTCCTGCCTTCTAACCCTCTCCCATCAATTTGTGGGACTCTTCTACCCAACCCCAGCCCCTGTCTTTGGGTGTCTCAGCATCTCAGCATCTGCACGCACAACTTTGGGATTTCCGAGCTATTTGGTTCCTGAAGGGGAGGGGGTTATATGTCATGTCAGTTGATAGTTTCAGGCAGAATGTTAGCCAAGAAAAATGGAGGGCCCTGAGGTGAGTGTCATCCTAAAGAATGCCATGATCTGCACCACCAGCCCAACCAGCCCCTCCTATTGTTTACCCTGTGCGGATTTATTGATCAGTTTCTCCTATTTCAATATCCTTAATTGCTGGCCCCCGTGGCTGTGATAAATATGGGAATGAGCAAGGGAGATGCGCTCTGGCCTTTCCTACTGATGCTCAAATGAGGATTCCTTGCCTCCATGGGGACAGCATCCGCATCAATTGATGGCATTTCGAGTGCAAGAGCAATCACTGCCATCTCCCCCTCTACTCCTCTCCCCCCAGAGCTGCTTCCTGCACTAGTGTGGTTCTGATTCTGCTATCTGTTTTCACACTCTTCCTGCTCCTATTGTGAAAAGAGTCAGTAGATCCAACCTCCCTGTTAAAATGAACCTTTATGTTTAAGTCTAAACATCCGGCGATGAACAATTCATTGTACAATATGGAATACATTTCATAGTCACATTGAAGTAAAGTATGTAGCTATGACAACAAGTGTCGTTACAACGCTGTTTTGTGTATCTCCTGACCTAAAATATCATGTAGGCCTACCAGATTAGCCCTATTATGCCACGTGTGACAAAAGTGTGTATTGTCAAAAGTTTAATTAGGAGATTCAAATGACCACAGTCCTCTCTGCATGCCATGCAGCCTTTCGCATTTTCGGGTAGCACAGCATTTCCAGCCCGACAAATTTTGTTTTGGTGTCACCCACAATGACATACAATAACATTGAGGCACAGTGTCATCCGCAATCTAATGCTATCAAACTTTTTTCAGAATCATCCGAAGTGACATACAATAACATTGAAATTGATAGTATAATAGGCAAGAAGTTAGGAATATTCCAGAGCACCCTATCTCGAAGAATGATTGCACCCGCAGTATTCCCCTGCGGACAACAAGGTCCATAACATGTCAGATGCAACTACTTGCCAACTAGGTATATGCCTTTGACTCTCCATCACATATATGGGCAGGTCGTATGGAGGCAGACAGCGACTTGACAAGCCTATCAGCGAGGACAGCTGATGTGTGCAGCAGAGTGGCCCATGACAGACGTGAGTGTGATCTCAGGTCCACCAAGGCAGCCCTTTCATGAGTATAGGCCAGTGTATGCCACTCTCGGGCGATAATGAGGAGCACAGCGGGTCACCCTGTCGCACTCCCTGTCGCCAGCAAGGTGACCTGGAGGCCAGGAGCACATCAGAAATCGCCCCCAGTCTTAGGGCCGGCCATGGTTGGGAGAGAAATGGCAGCCTTATCGCGTGCACTCACGTAGGGGGTAGCAAAAAGGTCCCCGTGGGGGTCCACCAGGCCTGAAAGGTCCTCGAAGGTCCTTGAAGGTCCGGGAGGCCAGGGTCCCAGGTGAGCCCCTTCATATCCCCTGACATCGAAGGCTGATCATCCGAGGCACCACTGCCATAATGCCCATTGCTGTTACGAGATATTGAAGCGGAATATATAGATAGGGGGAGAGGGAGTCATCGCCCGGGGCATCAGTCAGGCCCTCGTGTGGCTGCTGGGCCATGCTGGGTCTTGCATAGGTCTTGCAGGGCCATGAGGGGCCTTGGGTCGTTGCCGGGTCCTTCCTAGCTACATCGCCTGACCAAGAAGCTTCCTGACCTTGCCACTCTATCTTCCACCAACTTGCTCCCCTCCTCCATTCACTGTCATATAAACTACCTGCTCCCTGCAACCCCCACTTGTCACTTTAACTGGAATTTTGAGGCTACAGCCTGTCAGGGGAGGCATTATGCGGAAGGAAACTCCGCCAACACAACTTTGCTCCCTTGGAAACCTACTGACTGTTACTTATGGAAATATATAAGATGCATAGAAGGCAGAAAACCTAAGCTCCAAAGCTGTTTGTCACACCACTGCAATTATCACATCCTTCAAGCCGCCGGGTGTGTAAATTTCAAGGAATTCCCTCTAAATTTGAAGTGGCTCCATTCATGATTTAGCCATGGAAGCTTATCGTGGTAAATAGGGAGACCAGGAATCTGGCAACATTTGACTTATCTAGAATTGGCCCCGGAATAGTCAGATTTATAAATGTCCTCTCGGAAGCTGCCTTTTATCCGGTCTATTATACGGGGGAGCAATGTGATGTGTTTGTGAAAGAAATATAGGATATAAATTCGCCTTTACTCAGTCCCATCCAACCTGCATCGAGCAATATGTAGATTACAGCTCGCCTTTTATGACACAGCATTGACTGGCTAGGGAGCGGAGGCAAGGAGCAGAGGCAGGAGGCAAGGGGAGGCAGGGCAGAGGCACTTTCATTGCATCATAATCCATTCCTTCTGCTTCCTCATATTTCTGGACAGATATGGGTCCGCTGGTGGACCTTGGCAAATATGGTTACTCTCTGACGTTTCAGGGGAAAATTGACTTTGAGACAAACGCAGTGTCCTCTAATGGAACCGGTGGGAAATTGGCTGTACATGCAGAGGTCTCCAGACATGGTAATTTGAATACAAATCTAGTTGACATTGGCAGGAGAATTGCGTGGTCCGCTTTTGTGGGTCTGTATGCCCAGTCTGTCAAATATTTGAGGAAACCAGGAGGAAGGCTTTTTAATTCCTAGCTTGTTGGATTAGCAGCAGGTCGGGAGGGGGCAGGGGTTGGGGGGGGGGGTTGCAGGACAAACAGGGGGGGGGGCAAGGTGGATGGAGGGCAAGAAATGTCCCCTGGGAGGGACCCACCTTGCACGACCGCCCAGGCACCCCTGGAGAGGTCAAGACCTCGTGACGCAATGCCCTCCGATGCCCTTCTTGCTGAGTAGTGGAGCCCTGTGATGCCCTGTCATTGCATTATGGCCTGCAAGTCGAAATGGCATTATGCAGGTTGCACTTCCTTGGCATGCTACCCACCCATGTTGCCATCCATTCTGCCATCCATGCAGCCAAAGAGTGAAACCATACTGCCCTGCACACACATAAAGCCAAGGAAAAAGCAACAAGAGCTTTCGAAGAGGCAAGAAAAAGCCAGAGAAATGCCACAGAGGCATAGAGCAACACCAGGTCGAAAGACCTTCCACCACCAGAGCTGAGCTGTCCTCGATCTTCTCCCCTGCCCCAACCCGCCTGTTCGTCTCAGCTTTATCTTTCATCTGATGTGTCCCTCCCACTCCTGGTGGCTCCTTTTGGCTCCCATTGGCTCCTATTGGCTCCCTTTGGTTGCCATTGGCTCCAAGCTCATTTAGCCCAGGTCTCGTCTTTCCACACGCAACACAAGACCATTCGAGAAGTTCTTCCACTTTCCTTTTGCAGCTTTGTTTTCGTCGTGTCCTTTTTGAAATCCACGTGAGACGATTTTTCCTGCCATTTTAATCAAATGGATCATCTTCAGTAAATGCATTTGGAGAGATATGAAAACTTGCCATCATGTGATTCTTTGTAATGCCATCCCACAGCCACTGGCGGCCATGCACACACTGAAACATTAATATTGATCTGACATCGAAATGAAGCTTTGCACAACGAGGTCATCAAGGCAGCACGTGAACAAAGTTGAAAAAGCAGCAGTTCATTAAAGGTCGTAACATGTTACTCTTTTATTGGAATCAATTTGTCCATGGTCAAAATCACTTCATCTGTCATCGGTGTTTAGAGGCTGTCATATATTTCAATCGAAAAGAGCCCATGGCAAACAGAGACACGTGTGACAATTATGACCTCCTCTCTTCTTGTTTGTCTTCCGAGGACGTGCGTGTGACGTTGCCAATGACGTTATATGACGTTGCATGCGTTATCTAGTGCGTCACCAGTGTGTCATCAAAGTGTCACTAGAGAGTCATCTGTGTGTCATCAGAGCAGTGCGTGCGCCATGCTAATCCAACCACCTGAGCCGCTGATTTGGGGTCACCCTCAACCTGACTTGGGGTTACCCTCAACCTTTATTTGCTCACTTTGGTTGTTGGGCACCTGCCATCTTCTTCATTACTTGCAGAGTGTTGCACACATCACCTGAACCCATCACCTGCACAGGGCACTGAGTGCACTCATCCTCATCACATCCTCATCACCTTGCCAGCTTCAGCAACCACAAAAGCCACCATCAGAGCACTCTGCACCACACAGTCAAATGATGCATCATTTCAACCAATATATAGTTGCCTCCATGGAACTTCCGCCAAAGTTATTGCTTTGGAGTGTAGCAATATAAGTCAATTTCATACAAGGTGTTTGAAAGACATTGGTGTTATATTGAATATTTTGGAGAACAGATCTGAGTTCAAATTGCAGTTGCATAGTATGATTGTTTCCCAAAGTTTCACAGTACAACATCTGGAACGACAAAAAAAAGTTTTACAGTGCATCCTCAGATTCCTCACTGTACTATTGCTACTGTGCACCTTCTATGGCATGGCTTGGCATATTGAGACAGTTCCATGGAGAGGCAGCAGCAGCCCAGCACAATTCAAGTGCCATTAGCCCAGCTAACCAGCCCCAATCAGACCAACGTGCTCATTCTAAATTGGCCAAATTGAGTTGATAGAGGCGAGGAGGCAGCTTGTCCTTTTCTCTTGGTCTCTTCCACAATCAAAGCCCATGCTTCTTGCAGCCTTCTACTCTTATTAAACTTTCAACCTGTCAACTTTCTTTTCATCCTTCCATTTCTTGTTTGCACAAGGAGCCAGGGGAAGCCAGGGAGGAGGCAGGGAGGCAACAGTGGTGTGAACTTCTGCCAAGCGCCTGTTCATTAAGTTGCCTCAATGGTTCATCTCACCTTGGCTGATTTGTCACACCTGTCTTTGCACCTTTCCCATTGAATGTCAGCAATGAATTAGCAGCTCATCAAGTATAATTAATTGGTGAAAAAAGAATCCACGCCGCAGCTCACAAATGGATCACAAATACAACTCCTGTTGAGAAAAATGGTGCAATTTTAGAATCTAGCATTTGATGGAGTTATTAAAATGACATTGTTAAAATGACACGTGCAATGAAACAGTTCTGGGACATGGAGGAGAAATTGATAATTGCAATCATTTCTGTCCTGGCTACAATACTGCACCAACTGTTCATCAAGCAACGTAACAAGCAGTGGTCCTGACATTACAAGGCATTACTCGGCATTACCAGCAAATGGCAGAAAATGCCACAAATGGCAGTAAATGGCAAAGAGCAGAAGACAAGCAAAGATGCTGATTTGATGTGATGCGGTTGCTGAGGCAGTTAGGGTGATGACAGGCGCTTTAGGCCACCACAAACTACTATTTGATTACTGGGCCAGGATTGTGCCCACCTAGACAGGCCCCGAGCAACAGTCATTTCGATGTGAGGTGAACCGATCAAGCCCAAGCCCATCCCTGAACCTCCCCCTGGTACCCCCTCCCTCCTCATCTCTCTGAGGGCATCCATTGAATCCTAGCACCCTCCTCGGGTCCCTCATCTTATTACGTGATGTGCCAGGGATTAATGCCCTTCTGCCTCTTTGCAGCCATTTCCCCATGAACCTGTCTTATTCTGTAATGTCTTATTTTGCAATATTGACAAATCCTATCAAGTTTTGTTGCCAACTTTCTTTTTTGTTGGTTTATAGTTTCTAGGAAAATAGTTTCCATCATTTACAACATCCTCCTGACAAATACAACTCTACAAAAAAGTGTTCAGTGGCTCCATTTTTAAAATTCTTAGCATATAAGTTATTTACAAAATTGTGGGGAAAAGGGAGTGAGAGTCTGTGGATAACATTTAAGCATATTCAAAATCACACTTTGTATGTATCCCAGAGAGCATCCAAGAGCCAGTAAACAATGAGTACATTCATCAAAAGTAAACAGCATCAATGTCAGGATGTACGAAGTTGTACACACATTGATGCATTGCACTCACGTCTGTGGTGTCAACTCACAAGGAAGGATGCAGTGACACAATGAGGCCTCCTTTGAGGAGGTTGAAGTGATGTCAGGATGTCGTGGTGTGTCTAATTTGTTGACATGTGTATCATTGGCCTGTCAGGTGTGTGCATCATAATGTTCATCGAATGTACACACTGTGTATGAATGGGTACATGTGTAACTTGGTCATATACAATGGGTATGATACAGTGCATGATGAGAGTAACTGAGAGTCATAGAGAGTGTGTGGTAGATCATCTGTATTGTGAAGTTGTCATGACTTGTTGCCAGTTTACCTGGAGTTAATGGTTGTGGCAAGAGTCAAGGTCGTGTTGTGGGGCACTGTGTGTTCCTGTGTACATGTGGCTCCTGAAAGATGAGAAGGAAACGATATGCCAAATGGTGAGCCAAAAAGGTAGCAGCCAAAAAGTGGATCAAGGCCCTTTCAGGGTTGGCTCCTTGCCATGAGAGGTCCAGGGAGGCCAGGGGAGGCCAAGGGATGCCCAGGGAGGGCAGAGGAGAGACCAGGGAGGGCATGTCTGTGGCCAGGTGGTGATCCTGGCCAGGGCAAAGGGCCAGCCATGACAAGGAGCCACTAATGCCATTAGGAGGTTGCTTTGTCCCCTCTGCCATCGTGTGCCATGGCCTGCCACATGTGTCCACCTCTCTGTTTACCCACATTATCTCCTCTTGTTTTTCCAGTCCTCCACATCTGACATCCACGGGTTCCTATTCTCTGTATCCATCCGGGTTATCCTCTACACCCCTTGTCCTGCCTCAATCCTCCCCCTCCTGTCTATATCCTTTGTACCAACAAATTGACTTTCAACTTTTATCCACCCAGTACATTTGTGTGACTACATTGTGTGACTACTTTTGTGACTACATTGTGTCACTGTATTTGTGTCACATTGTGTGGTCACAATGTGTGGTCACAATGTGTGGTCAATGCAGCATCCCAATAACAGCAATGCAAACTGAAAGGGGCATTTCCATGGGGTCATCTGAGTTGAAACCATCCACCAAACGTTGCATAATTGACAGCAAATCTGTTCAAATAGACCATGCTGGGCCAGGGTGTGCGATCAAGTGATTCTCCATTTCTCATCCTGGAGGCAGAAACATCCAATTGTGAGACAATGGAAAGCCACTGGATGCCGATTGGTCAATCGTTCAATTAAATTATACATTGTATTAGTTCAGATATTCTGTCATACCATGATGATTTAGTGGATTTTTGGATGATTGATGAAAGGTGCAGACCAGTGAGACCATATAATATTATTCAGTTCAATGGTTTTAAAATACAGCTGAAGTCAGAAGCATGGACTCAATAGCATGTACCAGTGCAAGCATGACGTAGGTATACTCGACCATTTCTCAACTCATGCTTATGACTTATGTTGTAAAGGTTGGGCCTCCAAGGTGACAAAACATATGAAGGCCTACATATGCCTATAGATTTCAAATTCTGACCTGAATAACTTTTTTTTTAAAACACTGTACACTTGTTGTATACAACCAGAAAAGCACAACCAAACCTCTTTGGATTCTCTGGTCAGCCAATAAGCAAGTGTCCCCTCAAGCACTCACTCAGGGCCAAATATATGAGAGTATCTGAGAGTATTGGGGAACAACTGAGAATATCTGGGAGCTGATGGTTGATTGCAGATGATGGTGCTTCATATGAGCATGATTGGGGCCCCAGGGCTGAGATGATGATCATGATGGAGGGGTCAGGTGGGCAGGTAAGATGTCCCCAGGGCCCCCCATTTACCCTCTTCCTTCCTGTGATTGCAATTAGCAGGGCTCTGATTGCTGCCTTGGCCAGGATGAAACCTGATGTCTGCCCATCTTCCCTTGCCTTGCAGTTTGCACTGGGCATCTCCACCAAATTCGCCATCATTAGGAGTTCACATTATTAGGAGTTCACATGGCGGGTTCACATGATTATTACTGGGTATGAGGTCATATCATGGGTTCAGATAATGCCAGGCCTCTCTAACGATCTGTGTCCTAAGAGCAATCCCAGAGTTCAGATTTGAGCTTGGAATCAGCATCATCGCCAATAAGTCAATATTCAGCATCATTTGCAAAATCAGCCTGGCTATCTCCATGAAGCAGCAACTTTTAGACCAACCAAACATCATGACTACTGTAGTCCAAAACAGAACTGTGTTGTGAAGTTTTAGAAGGTACATATAGGTCCACATTTACCTCAGTGTTGCTCAAGGCTTATTTGCGTTCATGGTTGAATTGCATACCACAAATATTACATGCCTATTGGCTTAACTTAAGGCCATTGGTTTTCTGGAAACTTTTCAGTGGACCTTGGGAATTAACTGTCAAACAGCAATCATGTTTTCTTCAGCAGGAGTTTATTGCAGAAGCACAGGATAGACTGAGAAAGACAGGGAGAGTGCTGCTCATCCTTCAACAGTTAATCTGGGAAGGAGGCAGGGGGAGGCCTGACCTGGGAAAACACTTCTAAGCATATGATGTATCATCTTCTCTAGACAGGCGATTTTCTCCTGAAACTCTTTTTTATGCGCCGCCATCTTGCCAGCCATCTCCCCGAAATGTTCCCCTCCACATAACAGTTCTCTATGGCCGCCATGAATTGCTCAGCTTGTCACACTTTGTCGGACTAGGAATCATTTTCTATCGACTGGGTCTTATGTTAATCTGGCTCAAAGGGTTGATTAGTGTGGCATGGGGGTTCACCCTGCCCTACTTCCATAGTTGCCCGCTAGATGAGCTTCTTATCCGGCGCCCCCAGACGGTCACCAGGTGAACTGTTTTTCAATAGGTGCAAGGACCTTTCTGGGACCTCTCCAGGGTCCCGACTCCCCTAAAGAGGGCCAGAGCGAAGACCCGGAGCAAAAGGGCGACCGATGGCTGAGACGCAATCCTCCTAACTCGATTGGAAACGAGGCAGTAATCAGCACGTGGCAGCCTCTAATCGCCAGCCCTATTATCGCTCACTGAATGCCCTCGTCTGATGTAAGGCCTGTCCATTCAACGACTGTGCTTCTCCCCTGGCAAATAAGGCCCTTGCGTTGCGCAATTGGAGACGAGCCTGTCCCAGGGCATTCTTTGGTCTCGCGGTGTAATTTGCAGGTTGAATGGCAGGGCCCAACTGGCGCTATCATTGCCCTTGGAGCTGTATGGAGGGCTCTATGAAGGGCCAAGCAACCACGACCCTTCCCGAGTAAATAGCCCCCCTCCGACCTCATCAGCACCCGTCGATACTAACCTAGCTCCTCGTAAATTGAGAATTGACAATTCTCATGGAAATTGCATTATGCGTAATCATCGTTGCAACTGAAAACCTCCCAATTTCAAGGGTCCATGCCATGCAAGCTGGCCATTACACAAGCACACATTCACTTGCAACACTTGCTCTAAACTCTCTTTTAACAACAGGCAACTCGGCTCAGCTCGGCTGGATCACTGCTAAACTATATGATTAATCAGAAAGTTTTTGCAAGAAAAACTCGGCAAAGAAAGTGTCGCTGCTGTTGGAGCTATAGTGGAAGTGATCTTGGAAAGTGTGGAACTTGCTCGGCTCAATATAGAGCAAGATCCAGACCACAGAGCTGTTGTGGAAGTTGAGTTGTGGGCTCGTGGGCTGTGTCATTAACATAACAAGCTAATTGGAGATGCAGAAAAAGGCGACCATTAATAAACACATGTTCATAAAAGACAAAAAAGGAGCAAATTAAGCCATCAATCAGTGGTGAAGGAAGCAGGGAGAGGCAGAATGCTATATAGCCTAATGTAGGCCTATATATACTACGTGGTCTTTGAGTCTTTGACAATAGCTTGTTTATGGGACTCCATAGCCCAGAGTTATATGCAACATCATGCCCTCTGACCTCCTTGTTGCACTTTGGCCCTGTGACACTTTCAAAGCCCAGCTGTGCCACAGACAACTTTCATGTTGGTATTCCTGAGCTCGTCTGATCTGTTCTCTGTAATGTATAATCGATGATGATGTATGTTATCTGTCTCGCAGTCTCTCTTTGGGATACCAAGTAGGACCAGTATGCATACACCTGAGTCACTCGCAAATATGCATGAAGGATCATGACTATTTTTTAGTATAGGTCCAGGCTCAAACTTGGGAAGCCACCAAATAAGGGTATGAGAGTCCCAAAATAAGGTTTTCCATCGACTGAAATAAAAGAGCTCTAGTACATTTCCATCTAAGTTTAAATTTAGTTTTAAGTCCTGGAATTTATCCACATTCTGTCACTTCAAGTTGTGCCATCCCAAAACTTTTTTGATTGCAGAATTTGATTCAGGGTGGTATCACAACTGAAGAGTGGTAGCATTTATGGCTGTCCAGTATATGGCATGGAAAGACATGACTGTGATAGAATAACAACATCATAACCTATAGTAGCCAGAACAACAGATTCTAGAGCAGAAAGTGTGGGTCAAAGATGGAGGGGTTGAGGGATGGGAGGGTCGGGGGCAAAGGGGAGGGGGGGCAGAAGGGGCCAGGGAGGACAGAGGGCCAGCCCCCGACGACACCCTCCGCCTGGCCCCAGAGTCTGTCAGCTTTCTTACCCACCCTCCCCCTGCACCGGCTGCAGTCCCCTGCAGTGAATCCTTCTCTATATATCTCTATAGAAAAGACATCAGCGAAGACCTTGTCTCATAATTGTGCTATGGATCGCGCGCTGTGTAATGGGGTACAGAGATCGAAGGTAGGGTGAAGAGGCCAGCCCAACCACCCCCCGCTCTTCCCCCACTGCACCAAACAAACTGTCTTGCCTTTCCATATACTGGCCCCAGGGACCCTAACAGGATATAGCAGAAAATAAGAATGGATCAATGAAAGCACACAATCCGTGCTGTGGCCAAGCAACTCAGAAATAATGAAGAAGAATGCGCTTGCCTTATTCACCATGACCACAGATAAAGAGAAGCCACTAAAGCCAGCCCCCTCTGCCTCCCTCTCTCTCATAGACTCTCTCAGACTCACTTGGGCTGTGTGCGGTTCTGGGCCACAGTGTGCAGTGTCTGTCCCCATGGACCACATTTATAAAACCTATCACCCGCTCTCTGATTTCAACGCAGAATAGAACATTAAACATTGATTTTGAGGGGGACTTGCTCGCTTCAAGTGCTGCCTCGTGCGTCCAGGGGGCGCGATTGTGGTTTGGGGGTGAAGGGATCCAGTGGGGCGTGATGGCTGCAGTTCAATTACATCAGAGAATGGCATCAGAGAATGGCTCTGGAAATACAACAACACACAGAGTGTGAGAAACTCCGTCTGCAGAGCCAGGCAGCAAGGCGAGGGGGGACACCTGACCCCTGCTACAATTTGAAAACAAAACAATGTTGAAAACAAATTCTGGAGATCAAACAGCAGTCACACTACTGAGTATAGAAACACCCCCCCCCCCCCAACTCAACTCTTCCAAAGCTTGTAAAGTTGCACCTCCCCCCCCCCTCCTTTCCTCTCCCAGTCTCCCAAGCTCGTCTATAGGGCTTTCAGTTCACGCTATTCTGTGAGTGGATCAACTCTAGCATGAGTTAAATTTTGTCAACCGAATGAAAAATGGGCAGGGTGAGTAAAGCTGGGGAGTTACATAAAGGCTGCGGAGGCAAAAGGCTCAAGATGGGAGTTACAGCAGAGCCTGCCTTATCTGACCATCTCAAAGAGGTACCACAGCACTGATTGCCTTCTCTGTGCCAGATACAATCAGCAATCGATAAACTTAGCACATTGGAAAATCAGGAGGCTGCAGCTTGCCTGATAGGATCGCGTAAAGAGCTTGTCCCTCAAGTTCAAATCCCCACAAAAGCAGAACAGCTCTTTTGAAATTATTACATGGCTGCATTTTGAGCTGCAATAACTCACTGCTGTGTGGAGTCAGGCTGCCATTGCTGGGTGATGATCTCTTGCTCCTCTCTTGTTTGTTTTATCCTCCTTCCCAACAATTCAATTGGCAACAGGACCTGGGGCTAGGGGTTTCTCCACTCCTTGCATTCTGGTTGTTGTGGCGATGGTGGTGAGATTTACCATTCTTTTTGTGGCTGTGGTCGGTTGTTGTTTGCTGGGGAACTTGCAAGGCAATGCCTCGGGCCCTGACTGGCAGCATGCACAGCTCCGATAAGACCTGCCAGAGATTTTCTTCCCCTCCAAGCAAAGATGTCAGATTCACGTGTTAGCCTTAGCACTTGGGTCATGCTTTCAAGAAAATTACTTGGCTACAGGGACAGGGGATCACGAAATACTGCCACAACAGAGCTGATTTTCTCGTAGCAGGTTGCAAGGGATTGTTTGGGAGTCTAGATCAGCTCAGTCCCCTCACAAAAACTCCAGCAGTCAAGACTACAGGAAGCATAAGAAGGCTTACAGAGGGGGGGGGGCTTTCATGTTACAAATGGCTTTTCCATTCTTATATTGAATCTTGGCGTAAGACATGCCACGTAAACAAAATGTCAGCAATGGGCCATGACTTCTGTATACTTGGACCACTATTTTGAAGTATTTTCAGACCTGTGTCAGTGAATATTTACAAAAATCATGCTTGGCCCAACAGATTTAAAACACAAATTTTCGTATCTTCTCACAAGTTTCTTGGATGCCGCGGATGGGGAAACAAGATCTCTTCTTAATTTCTCTGTGCAAAATAAGAAGAGGGTAACAAAAACTAAAGTGCACACCACTCATACACAGGTCTGCCCTCACATACAAAGCAAAAGAGAGGTGAACGAAAAAAAAATGAAAGAGAAATGAAAACAAAACGTGTTGTACACACCATGGATAACATGCTTGTATAGGGTGCTAGGTTTTTCACGGCCATTTGCAAAGGGTATTTCAAGGGGCAAAGGGGGATAGAAAGGGGATAGAGGGTAAGGGTGTTGTGCTATTGTGCGTAAGAGGAGGGTAAAATGAAAAGGAGGGAGGGCCATAGAACCACCCCCAGGCCCCACCACTTCATTGTGCACAGGGCGATGACAGAGAGAAGTGCATTCATCTAGTCTATCTACACGACATGTTGTAGGAAGTCTTCTCGCCCCAGGCTCATTGTCAAAACTACACTCTAAAAAATTCCAGACAAAATTGGTTTTTTAGATTCAAAATGGTTTTTTGAAAAACCAAATTTCAATGCAAAAAACCAAAATGGATTTTTTTAAAAATCCATTTTGGTTTTGCATTGAAATTTGGTTTTTCAAAAAACCATTTTGAATCTAAAAAACCAATTTTGTCCCGACATTTTTTAGAGTGTAGCCTTTCTCTATCACAAGAGCAGCCTGGTAGCAGCTACCTAGATTTTTAGATTTTTAGACTTTTTTCTCCTATTTGCCCTCCAACAACTTATCTGTTCTTCTCTGTAGACAGTAACAATCCCACAGCGATCTCCATATAATATACTGAACAAAACATCAATGAATCATTAAAATAATTAGGAGGGAAGCTTACGGAATAGCAAGGATATCATCCCCCAAAGAACAGCAGAGATAATTCATCGTAATTCTCCCACCATGTTCCAAAACATGCCTACCTGTGACACATTGAATCAGCCTGAGCAAACGAGCTCTAATATGTTAGATTCACTGTTGACATGGGCAAATTCGGTCAACTTACATCTGTTCATGCAGACATCAGCCCGAAATGGGGCTTCCCCTCTAACCCAATTTAAGTGCAATTACATTAAATCCAAGTCGGACCACTCTCTGTAGATACTCAATCGAATTTAATCCTCGAAAACGTCTAGACTAATAGTGTTGCGGCTCTTTCTCAAATATTTGAAGTGATTTTCGAGGGGATGCAATTGTGGGCTCTGTCAACATTGCCAGCTTGACAAAAGCGCTTCCCCAACGTTAGTGTATCTGCAAATGCTGCTAATGTTACACAATATTTGACTGGGAAGCGTCACCCCTCCCCTCGAATGGCCTCGAACGGCCTCCATTGCTTGGTGGGTCAGTCACTCTGACACCGAGGCCACTCGAAGCTACCTCATTCCAACAACGAAATTTCCTCCCATTTGCAGCCAATTGACTCACAATTAGCTGTCCGGGCTTCAAAAGTCACTTTGTCACATGTAATTGGCCTCAGAATTATGGAGGTTGAAATAGGAAAAGCAAAAATTGAAATTGTAGAAAAGGTCAGAGAGGCTCAGAGTGGCATGACCTTTGCCCCGGCATACTTGACCACTTTCAGGCAACGAAATTTTCTCATGATCCAACCGCAGGACTTCAATGGGTGCTAAATTCGATAATAGGCAATACAATTCTACAAACAATCGCTAATTGGAGTCACGTGACTGGCTAGAGAATGCCAGGGAGGACAATAGATTGAAATGATGTCAGAGCAAGGTGGTCCAAGATGGCGGCTGCTCCAGTCATTCGGCAAATTGACGGCAGAGGGCAGCAGTTCAAAGAGGTCAGCGGCCACCAGGGTCTCATGCGCTGCTCTTTGCTGCTGTTCACTGTTTTTTGCTCTCTTCTATCAAACAAAGGCATTTCACCTGCAAAAATGAGTGCACATGCTCAGAATACAGCTGCTGCTCATCTGCTGAACTATGGCATCATCAGCTGATGAGCATAATGAGCCATTTGAAGGTAATTAACACCAACAGAAACCTCGTGCAGGCCGAGCCAAAGGCTAGTGGTGCCTGCAACTCGTTATTCTAGCAGAGTGCCTCTTTTTGATCCCTATTAGGTCCTAACTCATGACATTTAGCCTAAAGTTCAAGATGAGCTAAGAAGCTGCCTGGATTCATTCATAGACCGAGCTGAATAGCTGCAATAGATACATGAGATGATAGATGAGCCCAAGTTGCAAGAGCAAGTTGAAGAGTTGAGGGGGGCAGACCCGTCAGGGGGCGCCTCACTCCCTCAACAAGGGGTTAACTGGCTTCTTCTGCACCTTTGTATATCTTGTAAGTTTCTCAAACCATTACAGAAGCATGCTCATGGAACCATGCTTGAATTTAACATGTGACACTTTGACAAAAGAAAAACCATAACAACACAACAGAGTGACAACAGAGGTGAATGGGAAGGTGACAGCCCTTTGCTTCTCAGGTGAAAGTTTAATAACAAAAGAGCAAACCACAATTCTTCTCAAGGTGCTCAACAATGTCTGAGTCTTTTTGCCTGGAATAACATGGTGCAGTATCTGCTCAGCACACCTCGACCTTTCGCTTCATCAATACGAGGGGTTTATTTTAAAGATCCTGCTTTTGTTGCCTGCAAAAAGCTGAATGACATTTAGAACACGTTGTGGTGAGCCATTCACATAAGAATAACAGGCAACAGGAAGTTAGCATTTCATGTCAAGTATAAAAAGGCCAAGATATGAAGAAGTATGAAAAATCAAAAACTGTGTCACTTTTGAAGTTGGTGGGGGTGAGGCAAGGACGTGCAATAATCCACCTCTTTTCTGAAGCCTTTTCAAAATGTTCATCATCCCTTGTGTTATACAAAGTTCAGAAAAACAATTGAGGTCTTGTATAAGGAGGTTCCAAAGGGTTTGCGTGGGTCTTTGTTGTCTTACATGCCTGGTGGAGAGAAAATAAAAATGGTGAACAAGATGTGAAGTAACGAGAAACAGATGAGGAGGTTAGGCTGCTTGGCCAACAGGTGCACTGGGCAATTTGTTGTGAGAAATGCCTCTGATTATTGGGGTTGAGTTCTTCTTCCAAAGAGTTATCTCAGATGAGGTCAGAGCTGAAGTTAGGGCACTGTGTTGCCACCAACCAACAGAGGGGTACACCAGGGCTACATCAAGGGCAAGGTGCATGAACTTTGTTTACTATGTTTATCCACAGAGGTCAGTAGGGGTAGCCTCATTGTGGTCCCATATTTTGAATGATTATATTTCCACAAATCCTAAAGACTTTTAGATCACCCCGGAGATCCGACATAGACCATGGCATGATGCAATGCTGGAATCACTGTGGTGAGCAGGTAATCTCCCCAGCAATGTAAACTCCATTGGAACAAATGCAAAACAGCCTCATTCTGGCACTGAGCCATCCCCACAGCCAGGCTGATCCCTCACAGATTAATTAATAGACCACACATTGTAATGACACCACTGTTAGCATAGCTATTCATCCATTCTAAATTCTAGGCAGATCCCTCGGAGATTCCTCCTAGATTCAGGGATTAGTTATACACTGTTGTGGGTTATAACTAGAGAAGTGTGGGGAGTGTACTATCCACATTAATCTGTTGATGGTTGCAGCATTTATAGATAACAAACAAGGTTCAGAAGTGTGATTCCTCTATGTTCTGCAACTTCTCCAGTCTACACTGGTTCTCCCACAGCCCATTCCCAACACCATTAAGACAACATCCATGTTATTGTTGATATATGGCATAATAAGTGGGATCAAGCACAGATCAAGATAATAGGCTAAGGACCCCTTGGTGAGTTGTAGCAAATCCAAATAGATTTCTGTCATTTATGGACCACACAGGTGAAGTGTGGCCAACCCCACACCACAAATATTCTCTGGTGTACTCTACAAATAGCAGGCAAGACTGCTGGGAGTACACAACAATCATTTGCACCATGAAGAAGGCAGACTCTTCGTGGGGTACATCAAGGGAATCCCAAATGTATTGTGCATCATCTTCATAACAAAGAAATTCTTCCTCACCAATAGCAATTGACTTTAAAAACATTATTAATTGAAATATAGAGAATCTAACTGACTCTGATTTCTAAACATGTACTAGGCTACATGTTCTCAACTGAAACTTTGAAATAGTATAGGTAGTCCTGCTGGTGTGAAAAGTTTTAAACAAGACATACTCAGGCAATGGAGACATACTTGGGCCATGGAGGATTGACTCAGGATTCCTCCATGCTAAGACAGTATTTAGATGTTTTCAACATCTGTGCACAAAGAACAACAAAGGGTTAATCTCTGACAGGGATGCTGCACTTGTCCTGCTTTGTAAATAGAAGGAAAACCAGTTAGAATGTGAATCTGTGCTTATCTGGTGAATGTTATTCCAGGAGCCACCTACATGTGTAGTTCACAGGAGCAAGGCTAGAGGGCAGCAGGAGGCAGACCTTTTGGTAACCTTTGGCCAGTAGTGTCAGCACCATCACTCCCTCCCCCAGAAGCCAGGAGCTCCACGAGCAACACAGGCTGGGGCCTCCAGTTGGCAAAATGATAAATAAACTCGAAATGGGGACAGGGAAGACAACCCACAAGTGAACATAAACAAGTCTAGCTTGATTGTTTTGCTATTTTCTCACGGCACTTGGCTGTCAAGAGGAGGGGGCAGAGTTTTAAGACCCTCACAGCTCCTTAAGTCATTATTATGCTGCAATGCATTTGACAGTTTCGCCCCAAAAGACAAATGAAAGTATTGCGCATCTACTTTTTACCAGAGAAACCTCTGAATAATGCAAGCCACCTGCAACCTTAGTAAATTGGTTACATAACTGTTTGTACTTAGTTCACTACACACCATCATTGCCAATGTAAATAGAGAATGCAAATATGGCAAGAAAAAAGTCAGGATGGCATTTAAATGACTCCCTGCAAATTGTGTTTTCAGTACTCGAAACACTGCATACGTAGGCTCATATTTATGGATGCATATGCCAAGAAAGCAATTCGAGGATAATTGGAAATCAAATACTAATAAATAGAAAATCTCAAAATCTTATTGTCATATGAATGGCTGAATAACTTGTGAAATGAATAAATCAGAAATATTCATGCACAATCATGGAATGTTGACAATCACTAAATCTGTACAACCCCACATAGGCCCTAGATTCAATGGGTTAACCACACATGATGATAGTAAATACTAGTACCCACTGGTTGTAATGAAAGGGCGAAAACTGCCTGGCCACTTCAAAGGGCCAATCAGATGGTATCACGTGGTATTGATGCTACACTTCCACAGAGATATGCAGCATCCAGAGTGTTATTGGAGAAGGCAATATTTAAAAGGAGTAAGAACTCAGCCAGGACTCAGTGAGAAGGGAGGTCAAGGAGGGGACAGGGGTCAGGATTTTGTGGCAGCCCCTACAGATGGGTCAATAAAGCCTTTACGTTTCAGGATGCTGCGTTTGTATGGCACTGACACTCAGATGACAGCTTTGATAGGCAGAATGCGACGTGTCATACTAAATATTCATGAAGAAAATTGCCAGGGTATTTTCCCCACAGATGAAACTATTGGCATCTTGTCATCGACCTGGCTCCCACAAATCAGGGCCAAGTCCACTGCAAAGGATCTTCACTATCTGTCCCTGCAACACTTTCATTACATGCAATGTATATAGATCTACCCTCGATTTTCCTTACATCTTCAATGCTATTCTTTGGTGACATCTGTAATATATGGCACTACACTTTGAATTGCTGCAGTTCTATATGTCTGAAACTGGAACTGTTTTACATTGAATCTCTCTTGCTTCACCCTGCCAATGGCTTCATTGCAGGCCAGTTTGTTTACCTTTTTTTCTTCTTCTTTTTTGTTATCCATGAGAGGCTTGCATTTTCTATACGAAGGGTAACTGTAACACACAGATTTGAGGTATGACCCATTCCTAAACAGTTGAGTAACACAGCAGTCGTTTGGATGCCTTTTGTTATTGAAATTCGATGATTTCAGTAACTATACATGTACAAAAAGGTTGACTTCTTATCTCAAGTCAAATCGAGTTAAGCTAATTGGAGTGACCTGTGAGTAATTCTGAGTAATTTCTGCTGTGATTTTGTGGAATTAAATGCAGGTGGCCATCACTGCTATGGGGGTGATTGCATGTGATGCCCGACCCTGTAACACTAACATGGAATACATGTCCAGTTCGGGTTCCCAGGGTCCAAAAATGGACTGGTCAGAGGGGGGGGGGTAGGAGGGTTCTTGATTGGCCAATAGCCCTGCAGCATGTGAGGAAAGGGGGGGGTCACAATGGGCAGAATGGACTCTTCTAATTACCAACGTCAAGTCGAATTAAACATGTGTCAGGTCAATATGTGAAATGGGAGGTCACAAATGCACTGATTTCATATTAGGTGACTGTAACTTCATAATCATACTTAATACATGCATTATGAATGCAAAAATGGCAACTTATTTCCATCAATAACATTTTATACAGGCCAAATTTTATAGGATTCATTCATGGCAAATACATGTCTGTTTACTATAATGCACTCCAGTAAAACTATACAAAATATTAATAAAAATCTGGATGAATTAATATTTTTTTTCGCAACAAACAAACGAATAAATCTTTGCACCGAAGCCATATCATAGCCACAAATGCCCACGATGTTTGTACTATAGCTTCAAAGATAGTATAGTACACACAGAGCACAAAGGCAGCAGAGCTTATATGTTGGCAGCTGACAGATGCTACAAACAAGAGATGCTGGGGCTGCTGCTGCAGGCAGATGCTAGGTGATGTTGCTTGCTTCATTATCGCCCACAAGGACCCTGCATCTTGACATAGGTATATTGCTACTTGAAGACGCCATGTTCTGGAGTACGCCACTTGGCTTTCCCATATCGTCACCTTCCGAGTTCTGATTAGCATTTTTTCAGTGCACCCATACACCCTAAGCCATAAACCCAATGGTGAAAACCCTTCAGTTCAACACATGCACAGACTACGTCACTACTACAATCATGTGCTATACAATCTTTCATTCTTTTTTAGGTTTTTTGAGGTCCTTTTCACAATTTCCAGACGCTAACAACAGCTCCATGGCACAACCTCCACCATCTTCCCCCATTCCACGTCCCATTCAAGCTCATTCAAAATCGATCCCGCAGATAAATATGCATTTCCTATAATTTTTAGACTCATCCATAATTGACACACTCGCTCTAACAATGCCACATCCCCATCGACACAGCCTCAAAAATTGACCTTCTATTTGCTTTAGCATGTGGCAAATAGGCTCCCATTGGCGACATCCCTTTCTTAAATGGGTCGCTTAAAATTGCAAGCTCAAACAGAGAGGCATGTTGACTCAAGCACGGGAGGAGAAGGTGCAGGCAAGGGGATACACACACAACTGCTTTTTTACATACTCCATGCTGAGAATACAGATTTGCCTGTCTTCTTTCACATGCTTGAAATTTGAGTTGATCTTTAATTGAATGTAAATCCTCGCCAGATCAACAATGCGACCACAGCAGTTCGTGATACTGGGTCGTAATCAGCAATCTGCAGGGAAAAGTTGATCCCAAGTTGCAGATCTGCACTTGGCCTGCAATTGGCCTCTTTTTGGCCTCTTCTTTTGCTCTTCTTGGTTGCACTTGTGCCCTGCTGAGACCTGCCTCCTGCAAACTGCCACTATTCCACAAACAGTTTGGCTTCAGGTTGTTTTCTTTGGGCCAAAAAACACACAAGTGGCTAAGACAGACGCAGAAAAGTGAAAGAAGCAACCTCTGTATGATAGGCAATACAGGCAAGGCAGAAGAGGTGGCTCAAGGACCTCAGAGGCCCAGGGTGAGAGAGACAGACAGATCTTTTCATCTTCAGAACTGCAATTTTTCTCCAACTGATTGTGCAGAGAGTGAAATGTCGTTAAGAGTCTGTCCCGTCATTAATTATAAGCATTAATTTTTATTCAGGGCGCGCTGCCATTAATTAGGGGGAGAGAATGGCCGGCGCGCGTCTCGCGGTAATCGGAGCTGGCTTGGGGAGATTACGCGCAGTTGCATGACATTAGGAGGCCAGCTGACCCCCGCCCTGTCACTGCAACAAAGGCCAGAACAATAGCCCTGAACAATCCAGGTCAGCTCCTGCGCAAAAGGTCAGTCTAGGCGAACTGGGCAGCCCACAGGCCCTTGAGCTCGGTAAATCACAGCTGTCCCTCACTTAGAACACACTCTCTGATGCTAAAGACTGGGGGCCAGTGGGGGGAGGGGCTCAATGTTACGAAAACCCTTTGATTAAAGAGCCGAACGATTCTCTTGCTCGTGGATCCTTCTCTGATGGTCAGAACACCTGCCCTTTAGAAGAGACAATCGCAACAGCTGACCACTTTAACCGATGGCAACCATTACACAATGAAAGACACATCATGCCAAGGACGGCCAACGAGAGGGCCAAAGAGCCAGGCCCTGTGCAGCCATCGAGGGCATTGCTTGTTTATCATCCGGGAAGTGCCGTTGCCATAGTATCCAGGATGCGCGCGCAACCTGTCATGTCATGAAGTTCAAGGTCAGATGTGCAAGACAAGCTAAAGCATCGCAACATGCCATGACCATGCCATAACAAAGGGAGCATGGCACTGATGGCACAGCTTGATGGCATTGCTTGATGGCACCAAGCTTAAATGATGTATGGATACATTGGTCAGGGCAGCGCTTAGGGACAGATTGCTTTATGAGTGATCTCTATGAAAAATTCACGTTCAGATAGACTGTGACCTGGACCTGCGGTGTACCCTAGGGTCCCCTTCTGCTGCCCTTGATATGCACACCGGCCAACATGAGTGACCACCCTGGTTGACCAAGTGACAAGGGCACCCAGGACCATTGACCATCACTGCCCAGTCACCTGACCTGCCCTCTGTGATGTCATCTCAGCAAAACTTGACCCTGAGGAATCTGCAAGTAAAAAGGTCGCCCTCTGTTGACATGGAATAACAGGCTGAAAGAAACACCTCTGTTACAGGCAATTTCATCAGAATGCGATTCTAAGGTTCTTGGCACACTAAATACATAGCATTTTTGCTTAATCTGATTGGTTCAAGAACAACAGAACGTCACACAGTTGATAAATCAAACGTAGTAAGTCCCTGCTTTGCATTGATATCTCACAGGCAACTGTGAATGACAAGAATCGCGTGGTAATGAAATCACCTGTAATAGAATACACCCCTGACCCAGAACAAACGATTGTGCTGCTGGCCCTCCATGCTGCCTTTGCACTGACCTCCAAGTCAAACATTGGCTAATTCCTATTGCTGGGCAGAGTGACCCTGTCCCCTGTCTCTGCAATACTTTGTCAAATATTCATCAAGTCTGAAATCGTTAATGTT
Source organism: Platynereis dumerilii (assembly GCA_026936325.1). Taxonomy (NCBI): domain Eukaryota; kingdom Metazoa; phylum Annelida; class Polychaeta; order Phyllodocida; family Nereididae; genus Platynereis; species Platynereis dumerilii. The sequence goes on from JAPTHN010000001.1 coordinate 40,197,565, forward strand.
CATGGCAAAAGCATTTGCTCATGGCCCTCACGACATCTGCATAATGTTATGATGTGCAAGGCCCCAATGCTTTTACTAATGTATGAAAGGGAATTCAACCTCTGGGCAACTCTGGGCACCTCTGAGGCTTTGGAATAAAATTGACAAAAGAGGGGGGCATGTGGACGAAACTCAATTTGTAGGTGATGCACAGAGTGCCCCCTGGTGCCCTCGCTGCCCCCTAGCGGTGAATTTTGTCGGCAGCATTTTTGTGTTGCGTGGCATTGCGTTGATTAGGCTGGCAGGTTGTCTTATTAACTAATTTCTGTCCCTGCAGCCTGGCTAGATTGAGGATGAATCACCCTTTTTCTGCTGCAAGTGCTTTAAAAACCAGGTCACCCTATCCTCTCCAGTTGCTGCTAATTACGTCAGAGGTTTCAGCCTCAAAGTAATGTGAAATTTATGGAATATTACATCTGCCCCTATTCCTGCAACTTGTAATATTGCAACATTGAAAATCTGTTCTTTGTTACCCTCAATCTAAACCAGAATCAGACTGGATCCCATGCAGCACCAATTGAAAAAGCAACTGTGACATTTAGCTCCTTGCTGTAAAGACAAAATCATGTGATGCTTTTGGTTATGTCAAAAAAGCAATGTGACATGTTATTATCTAAGGACAATTGTTAAATTTTCTGATATTCTGAATAACGAATCAATTTGGTCTCTTGCATGTTTTCAGTTATCCTGATACGACAACAATCAAATGCAAATCAATCACCTCTTGATAAGAGATACTTCATCTTATAGTTCTTGCAGGTTTTCTCAAAGCATCCCCAGCCTGCATCTACACAGCCTCTCATAACTGCTATGCAATACTCTAGACTGGGGTGATTCTAGATGTTGCAGGATGCTGATGATAATGGCGTGATGAGGATGTTGCAGTGATTCGCCTGCATCCACCTGTCTCAGGTTACCGATACATCCATGTCAGGTCTGTTGCTGTCATAACATATATGGGGCTCACTCCATCCCCCTGTGCCACTCCTTTGTTTCATGTAACACTAGGCCTTCTGCCTTTCTCATGCAGCATCTTTGGGTATCATCAGCAGCACCAGTAACATCATAATAATCACTGGTAACATCCAGCAACATCATTGGCAACATCATAATCATTGGCAATATCTGCATTGCAACACCAGCAAGTCAGCAATATAGCATCTTCATAATCATCATCATTGGCAACATCATCAGCAACAATATCACCAACATTATCATCAACATCATCATCATCTCATATCATTATCATTTTCGTCGTCATCATCATTGAAAACATCGTCATTGACAACATCATCAGCAACAACAACATCAGCAAGTGCATCATGCAACAACTAAATTTTATGCATCATCTTTGTATACCCATAGATAGATGTGAATTGGCATAGATATAGGCCCTTCCAAAAATAATTTTGAAAAATATGATTTAAATTTATTTTGAACACAGTAAGAGAAGTAATGGAATTGGACGCATTTCTATTTCTTTTGTTGTTGCTTTGCTGTTGCGGATAAACATGATGTATACAGTATATAGAGGAAACACTTAATATGGTATCAGTTTGATGGCACTTCTCCTTATTGCTCAGAGACAGAAAGGGAAGCAAAGAGTTAAAAGATGATGGAATGCAGGCAGCAGCCAGCCATGTCTGTCAGAATTTTGCAGGACCCCCACACAAGCTCAAATTGGCAAGGTGGCCACTGGTCGAGACAGCTCAGGGACGCACAGTTGTCCTCAAGGATGGAGGCCAAAGCAGGATCTTCAAGAAAGAGCATTCACAGCACGTCAGCTGGGAAGCCATGTGAAGACAGCCATGTGAAGACAGCCCATTCAAATGAGCATCTCAGATCAGCATTGTCACACAGTGTACAATGTGTTGCTATTCCAGACAACAGAAACAGCACCAGCAGAGTTAGTGTGGATCCAAGAAAAACTGCAACATGAATTTGATTGTTTGTACAATGTATTGTCAATTTCACAGTTTCAGTTATAAATAGGAGCTACAGGTATAACCAACGTTCTGTATATAGGTAGGCCTATCTAATCTCCAGTAACAACAATTAGGCCTATAAAAATGTAAATAAATTAATAAAATAAAAATAGACAAAAGAACTTCTCTTTATCTTAAGATCATGCATGTTATATGAAATCTTCGATAAAGATCATCAATATTATAGAATCAACAGCATCATCACTCAAACCGGATTTTTTTCAACAGCATTTTCAACAGCATTTGCAACAGCATCAACAGCAGCAACAGCAGCAAGGTGAGACGAGGCATTCGTGTGATGTGGTTGCTCCTGTCATTCTGTGGTTAGCCAGAGCTTGTTTGGGCTTTCAGGGCAGAGACACTGATGCACACAAGCCTCCGAGGTGAGAGGAGAAGCCATCATTGCAGCCCTGGGTTGGCAAAAAGCTTTGCAGCACAATTGGGGCACACCACAAACTATCATCTCTATAAGCTTGACATTAGCTTGTCGTTTCACAGGGTGAAGCTGTTGAGGACTTGAGGTTTTGGGGTGTCTTGTTTTTCATTCACAAGCTTTCAGCAAGAGATTCAAGCTGATGAGTATGATTAACAACAGAAACATTAACATCCAATAGCTACACTCTAAAAAGAAGCAGGACAAAATTGGTTTCTAAAATAACAAACTTTTTGTAAAAAAAAATATGGTGTTTTTTGCATAGAAGTTTGCTTTTCCCCCAAAAACCTATAGATTTATTTCCACAAATCCAAATTGGAATTATATGGAGGATGATCCCCAAAAAACAAGTTTTTGTATATGAGCTTTATATTTCAGAGTGAACTTTGTGGCAAACTTGGTGGGTCATGTGGATGTTAGCAACAATCATCAACAAACAAGGAAGAAACCCACAAATAATTTGAAAGAACCAGGACAAATAGCTCAAACAGTCACATTGTGTCCCAGCACTAATACCATTTAGCAAACACGAGTTTCTAAGCTTTTCAGCTTTGCAAGCACCTTTCACTTGCCCAAAAATTTATTGATCGTTGGAGGTGCCTTATTCGCTTGAGTGTATGTAGCGAGAATGGAGATTGGGGATGTTGGGGAGAAATAGTGCGTTTTGATAGCACCCACTGATGGCTGAGGCGAGAAAATGTCCCTCTCGATAAATAGCAGGGGGTCATCAAATGGTGCTGCTTTCCAAAGGGTGATTTACTTGGCCTGGCTTTGTGTCTGCGACGTTTGATCGGACCAGTAAGAGCACAGGGTTGCAGGAAGATGGGAGGGGGGGGGGGCAGACTCAGAACGGGGGGGGGCAAGGACAGGAAGGGTGAGAAGCCCAAGGAATGCACAGGACCATTATGGCCCGCATCACTCACATGAGAAAACAGAGGATACTATAAAGCAACTTTGGGGGCTTTTTTCTTTTTCTTTTTTGACAGCAGCAAGCAGAGGGGATGGGGTGAGATGATCAAGCCACGTAACACACATGACATAATTCTGCAGGGATGCCTTTCAGTGAAATGTCACAAAAGACAAAATCCCCTGCCAATAGAAATGGGATTGCAGCAGATTTATTCAGGTCATAGTGACACAATTTTACAATGCAGTTGCAGTCTGCACAATGTAGACTACCACCAGCAGTGACATCACAGACTACAGCTGCTATGCTAGCCAGTAGCCAGAGCTGGGACTGGTAGCATTATGACCCATGCAGTCAGACAACAAAAGTAGCCTTTGTAAGGATTTACATATCTGCAGGTCACAAGTTTGACCTTGAGCCAAGGTCGTGACCTTGAGGACAAAAATGCTGACATCTAGAAGTCTAGTTGACCGGGAGTGTCACGGTGTATCTGATGTCACGATCGGTAACAAGCCAGAGACCATAACAATGCTAGGGTGTATTCACTCTGGCCCTGGGGCTGGGAGAGCTCCAGGAGAAGAGAGGGGGTCGGCTGCAATATGACAGAGAGTGACAGTGAAGCATTTTTTATCCTCCACCCCCCCCCTCAAATGCCCTCAATCCTGCCTCCAATAACCAACTCACCTCCATTTTTTTTTCTCGACTGTCTCTGTTTGCTCGACTGATTGTCCCTAAACAAGAGAATTTGGCGAATTTCTCACCGCAAATCTGTGCAGCCCAAGCCATGGTGGAGCAGCTTGAAGCCAGAGGCCGGAATAAGTATTTACAGTGGGCAAATGTCATTAGGCTGCACCGTGAGCTGCTCCCGGTTATCTGCTGCACGGGAATTTGTAGGCCGAATGGCACAGCACCTTGGGGGAGGCTCAATTTGCCAGCATCTTATCGATGGAGCAGGGCGGCTAAATAATGAGTCCACATAGCAAGGGGATAAATCTGGACGTGGCTTGGCTTGCTCGTGGCTTGCTCGTGGCTTGCTGGCTTTGGCATTCATAGAAGACCTGCTTGATTGGACCGCTTCCTCTCGTTACAACGCAGATAATCTGCGCCTCTGATTTATTCTCGACTTGTCCGAGGCACAGCCAGATTAACAAGATTCGCATTTTAGGAGAAGTTGCTGCTGCTGCTGCTTGGTGATGCTGCTGGATGTATAGATGGGGGGGGCATCGTCAGGACGCATCCAATAACACCACTGACGTTGACACAACGTTGTGTCACTGGGTCATGACGTACGTCATCTGCGTTACAAATGGTGTTTCATTGGAGTATGCATGTGTGTGTTGCACTCTGCCCAGTGCAATCAGAACTCAGGACCTAAGTAATTGCTATGTAGCTCTATGTGGAATAGTAAGTGCTTATGATAGGACCAATCTCAGCAATGCAACCTCCAATGAGCCCAATCTCTATTCACACCAATCATATAATAGTACAATCACACCCCAAAAAGGGCCAATAGCAGACTATATCACACAGGTTATTGCACACATTTGCGTCATTATGTACGCCAAGCATGTCACACATGAATTGTAAGTGGGTACAATCCACAATGGGTCAGCTGACGTGTGTGGATAATGTGCTAAGTAGATCTATGTTACATGTTTATGTGGTTTTAATAATGTTGCAAGATGCTATATTCATAGTGTTCTGATATTCAGGACTTAGCATTTTTTATATTTTTACTTACAATACAGGAAAGGAGAAAAAAAAGAAAAGAAAACAGCAACAGGAACTTGAATCAGAGCTTGCCAATCAATCAGTGATTTTTGCAGCCATGATGTATCGTGAGTCTCATGCCATTTTTTGCTTATTTTTTTTATGATTATTTTCCAAATCATTTCATCCATGTGCTCAGCAAGGAAGCTTGAAGTTAGGTGTGCATGTAACTTCATAGTGTGTACTATTGAGTAGTGTAACAACTATTACTACTGACAGCTCTGAACACTGAGAACCAATGCATTTTCTGTATTTTTTGTCCACTTTTCTATTATTTTTCTTCTATTATTTTCCCCCTTTTCTCCCTTCCCTCTCTTTTGAACACAAATGGTCCTGGCCAGCAGCCAAATCCTCCACAACGATATGTTGTGTGAAAAAAAAACTCACGAGAATGGCGTGTGTACTTTTGGCTCCGAGGCCGACAGCCGAGTTAAGGTGATGAAGAAATCTGCCAGAGAACAAGTCATTCATAAAATTGCAAGAACCCACCAGATAATGATCTGATTCCAACACACGTGATTTTATCCAACTTTATGCAATTGCTTCACAGTTCACCATTTGTCAGGCATCACACGATTTGATAGATGCTTATACAGAGTTACAGATTGATACAAATGATACACTCCTATTTATTTCGAAATTAAGATTTCGTATTATGCACAAGCATAAATAATTCAAACACAAAAATTAGTATTTTATTTGGAATTCTATTTGAGTTGTATTTGAAAACACGATTTAAAAAAATATATGTTCAGAAGTCGTGACTCTTGGAATTGCCAAATAAATTTTTCATTCAGTACATAGCAGCAAAAAATTAATGATTGTGTGTAATATTATATTTGAATATATATTATTTTATTGCTTTAGGGATGCACATTAAATATATTTTAATTTTTTATACAACAATTTATGTATAACATAACTTCAAAGTTGAGAATGTATTGTACAATGAATATAATACATTTCTATGTATATTCTGGTCTTTGTTTTTGTTTATATAATTAGGTATACTTGCTATAGAGTCTGATACTAACAGCTGATATATACAATTGCAACATGGAATGCATTATCCTATGTATAGCTGTAGCATTGATTTTTGTTTAGCATGGTCCAAAATCAGGGATTCTCACTGAGCATCAACAGCAGCATTGGGACAACAACAGCAGCGAAGCATCAGCTGTGGAAACCATACTAGACTGCTGGGTGAGACTGGTAGACAGTCAACAAGGTTAGAAATACTACAAGGCTAGTGATGCAACACAAACTGGAGCTGATGTTGTACTACTGCATGATCTTGTATACTAATGCTGTTGATGTTGCAATGTAGCTTGTGTTGTTGTTTGCAAAGACTGCAGGATGAGGCTATAGGATGGCAAACAAGGATGGCAATCCAGGATGGCAATCCAGGATGACAATCCAAGATGGCAAGCTAGGGATGAGCAGCTTCTTAGCAGGTTCAGATGTCTCCAAATATGAGATCAAAGAGCAGAGGAGTGTGTGCAAGACAATGGGATGCTGACGCTACAGATGATGTTGAGACTGAGACAGGATGCACAAAGATACTATGTATACTCACAACTCACTTTCTCTATAAGCCCTCCCTCTCACTCTCTATATATATGCCACTGTATGTTCTTTGAGTATATCTCACAAAAATGGGCATACCAGTTCAATGTGATGCTTTTCAGGGACAGTGTCTTTCCGGATAAATTATACTGCTGTGTCTATTTCAGGTCAAGAAAAGAGCAGCAGATTTGCTTCTTTTCTTTCAACTATCAAATTATCACAGTTTAGTTTTTCTTTCTTTTGGTGTATATTTCAGTAACACTGTTGTTCACAAATCCAGCTGATGATGTTACAGATCTGAGGTTACAATTGTTACATCATGAAGCCACATCTTGTAACATGATCATGGAGAAAAACACAATCCATGATTTTATACTTGTATGCTAGGATATATACTACATCATCTAATATCACATTATAACTTTATGTCATATCAAATGCACTGGTGCACGGGGGGGGGCCAGACCGGCTTTCTGCTGAACTGTCCGCCGCTGCTGCCGCGACCTCTCGACCCGACCCTTGCCCCCGTGACATCCTATAGGCCCCTGGTGCTGCTAGACTAGCATGGAGGAACAAGACAGGGGGCAATAACATGTCACTACCAAAATAAGCTGAGAAAATCCCCTATCTTCAGAGAGAGCACTGGCATTGCATTGGCTCAGCACTGGCACAGCATTGGCATAGCTCTGGCATTGGGTGTTTGTGTGTATTTGTTCTGTATTTACACAATAGCCTGGCGTTTGTAGCACCTGATCGAGGTCTGAATAAATCCATAACAAAGACAGCCACAAGTATCAGGTTCGTGGACAGCCGTGATCCGGAGAAATCACACAGGACTCAGCCAATACAAACCAGATCTTGATAACAAACAGTAAGAAGCCAATTTTGACTCCTGCACAATTTTTACACAAAATTGTAATTTTTTGCAGGTGGTAGATCCTGTACATGAATTTGCTCAAGCACCGTTGATTTTACCTTCAAAATTATCGTTTACTTGACTTTCAAGTCAACTTGTCTTTTCATGAAAAATAGGCCCAAAAGGAATGTCATCATTATTTATAGGATGTGACAACACATTTTAGAGCATTTACACTCCAAGTAAAGAGACAAATATTGTGCTAATTTCAATAAAGGAAAAGACCATGTTTACAAATTCCATCATTCAGTATGAAATTTTTCCTGATAAATTTGTTCAGTGATTCCAGAAATGAGAAAGCTTGTTACTTCAGTCATGACAAACAAAATTGTGAACATAGACAAGGAGAATATATTCCAAATTTTAAATTTTCAATGGACAAAAGATACACCAAAATAGAAGCAACTCGAGATTATTAAAACAAGATTTTATAAAATGATAATAATCTTGGGAAATCCGAATACAAAATCCCCTGGGCAGGTTAGAATGATCAATGATGACTGGTGCAGTGTTTATGAGGTAGGAAGTAAATCAGAGGTTGACGTTTTTGGCATCTGGGTCAGTCCATCATGGGAGTCACAAGAACAGGATGCGGATGTGGACCCTTGCAAGTGTAAGATGCAAAACACAAGCAAGGAAGCATGACAACAAGTTATAGGGGTATGACAACAAGTTGAAGGATATGACAAGGGGCATGAATAGTGGGTCAGTTAAGCTGTTATCACAGAAAATACAGGGCAGAGGTGGACAATGAAGGACTTTGAAAAGAAGCAGAGAGGAAGAAGGTGGATGTCGATAGGCTGCAAAAGATGTCACATGGCTACTGAGGCAGAATAAAGTATTACGTGCTGGTGATGGATGCATGAAAGAGCTGAGTCATGGAAGCATGGCACTCTATAAAAATTATAGTCATGCAGTCAGTTGATGCTGTGTTGCTGCAGCTGATGAGCTGAAGGAGCAAGGGGACATGGACTTGGCTTGCATCAAGTTGCATGTCACTGCAGCTGTCCCCCCAAGTGATGCTAGCCATTGCTAGGTAGCTCTAGATGCATCCAATTCCATCAACAGCATCCCCAGCATCCGAATCAGCTGCAGGACTCACTCTCCCTTCCAACAACAATGTTCAATCCACCTTGTTTCTCAATCTGTGAGCTGAATACCTAACGACACTTGGGACAATAGCAGGCCACTGCCGCTTGACCAACGGTCACCTCGGGCTCAGTATGCAAGCCACGAGCTTAACGAAATCTAGCCAATCCAACAGCTAATCTCCCTCTTTGGTCAGTTTTCCGCTTGGCCTAGTCTTGGCCACTTTGCACAATATTACCCCAGCACAAGATTCCAACATGGCGGATGCTCTGTGCTTTGATTTCGTAAACAAACGCCTCAACATGACACTGAATCTCAATTAAAACGCAGAGGCCCAGGAAGCATATCATTTTGAAGTACAACATAAAGTGCATCACTGACAGCAGAGATTTCAGGTGGTATTTTATATGGAGTGCAATAAAGAGGTGTAAAATCATGATGCAGTACACTGGCAGCATCAGCAGCACTGCGTAATGATAGCAATCAGTGATGCTGCAGTGTGATGCAATGATGGAGGATGCTGTAGATGATGGTGGCTCTAGTTGATGAGGATGCTGTGCTTGCAAAAGATGCCTAACAAGCCCCCAGTCCTGCCTACACATCTACGACACCCGTGACATGCTATACTGACCTTTGGCTTGGCCCGGCCGCCAGGTCCCGCCGCCCTGCTCCCTCCCAGCTCCAATCACATCCACCGTTTCTCCAACACTGAGCTACGTCACCAGCGCTATGCAAATTACCCCACCGCTCCACTCAAAAACCTAATTGTTCTTTTCAAATCGCAGCCCGCCATCATGACACGTAATCAGGATTAAACCAATGATTTTCCACAACGATGACCCTCCTTCCTCCATTTTTTTCCAGGCCAGACATTTGATTTGAGCCAGTTTTTCTTTTCGTTTTTCTGTCTCTCTCCTCCTTTGTTTACAGATGAAGCTGGTGAGTTAACCATCCCAAAATACTTGCCATCAGACTCTACTCTACTGTGTCTGGTGTCTTTATTTACAGCCCCACGGATCCACACAGGAATCAAAAGAGATAGATTCGGTTATGATAGCATGGCTGTTATGGCCATTAGTGGCTTGGCTGGACAACGGTCAAGGATGAGCTGGACACTTGCAAGGCAATGACTGATCAGAAGTTGTCAGCTGACCGCTGGTCAGTCCACTAATCGGCCAATTGACCCTACTTAGCTGGGAAAAATAAAGTCCGATGAGTAGTTAATCTGGGAAGCTGGCCACTGCTGGTCAATACTTGGTGATGTGGCAGAAGCAAAGATTGATGGGCATTAGAGAAAAGCAATTGGCAGGGGGGGGGGAGTTGATTAAGATGGTTGGGTAGAGGGGTGGCAGGATCATCTGATGGATGCATGGGGATGTTTCATTTCCATATCTTGACCATCTCTGCATTGTAAGCTTACGAGGCCTTGACTCATAGCACTCTTGGAAAGGACAGATTGTGTGCGAGTGAGAAAGCATTCTTCATGCAAGGGGTTGCTTGACCGATAGTCCTGGGCCATTTCTGTGGCCACTTGAGCGTTGGTCATTTGCGCCGGTCATTTGAGGGGTCTTGGTCATTTGATGGGGGGGGGTGTCATCCGTGAAGGAGTCGGGACCTTGAAGTTGCAGTGCAGTTCCGTGTGCTCGGGAGGAGAGCTTCCTCAGAGGTACGGGGCCCCGCTGGTCGGCAGTGGTCACCGAGTGGTCAGCGGCTCCGGTCAGAGGGCAGTCCGGTCAAAGGCCACTCCTCCATAGCTGCCCCCTGACCCCCCGACCCCCGATGACCATTCGCACGACCTCCGACCCAAAAGGTCTTCGGTGCTGACCCGCGTCTCAGCCGGCCTCTCTTCACAAGTGTCTCCATAGGACCTTTCTACGACCTTTCCTTGCCCTTTCTATGCCCTTTCTTTGGCCTTTTCTTGCCCTCTTTTACTACCCTCGTTTGCCGCCTAATAAACCCTTCCTAGCGTTTAGCCTCGGCCTTTTTTATGCCCTTCCTTTTGCTAACACCCGTTTAGCCTCTTTTGGATAATCTCGTTTCAAACGTGTCCCACTGCATAAATGACATATTACTGGGGGCTTAGTTCTTATTCCTGGGCAAAAGTTGGGGTTAGTGAAATTGGCCTTCTCCTGGTGACCTGGTTGTAGCAAAGGTTACGACGTGACCCTTTCATCTGTGGACCCCTAGGTGGCGTCGTCTTAGCTCTTGACATGCTCTGTGTCACCCACTGACATTTTTCATCCATTTCCCCTCAAAGTGATGGACCATGAGAAACCAACAAAGGTTTGATAATACTCTAGAACCCAGGTCCTCGTAGCAGGCTAGCTAAAGGCTTTTTGAGGGGCTTTTGGTCTTAAGAATAACAGAAGAAAAGGAGCCACCCCCCCCCCCCCACAGACAAAAAGACAGCTTAAAAAAATATCAGAAAGAAGTCATTCATGTTATTCTTGCTGCATCAACTTCAGCATCCCCACACCTGCATCTTCCTCCATCTTTCTCAGGGTCCGCATCAGTTTTTGAGGAAATCAACCTCAGCAGCCGATGCCAGCCTCTCTTTCACCTTTTGAGGCGAAATGTCACAATAACAACAATCGATCGCATGTAACCTACCCTGGGCCACCCTCACCTCTTTCACACCTAACAAGCAAGCACCTGAAAGCACCCAGTGCCCCGAAAACAAAAATTGTAACAAAATGACATCTCCATAAAGCATGCATTTCATTGATGATAACACCTAGGTGTTAAAACAAATCCAATAAATAAATTTCATTATCTATATAAGTGTGAAAGGACAACCCCTAGCCCCAGATTAATAATGGGTCAGATCTTGGGTAAGTTATGAGAGTCAGGCACACAGAAGATGAGCCCCCACAATTGTTACATTTTCGCCGCAGTCAATAAGTGCATGAATTATGTAGGATAGACCTATAGATTTTGCCTGGAAAGGTGAATGGATGTTCATGGTTTGGGGCAATTTAGAGCATGACGATTGAGACTTGCAGTAGCCCCTAGTTAAATAGGAGCATGACCGATGGTTGATGTTCGTGGACTGGAGTAATGTCGAATAAACTGGGGGTCGTGACAGCACTGGTCTCTCTGCTATCCCATGTCCTATGCATGCAGTCTGTGGAGATGGACCTATGTATGTCTGTTTAGGCCTGAGGTCATTCTGTAAACATGTCTTGATTCTTCATACCTTTTTCTCAACATGCCTTGGCACAGCCCTTGGCCAGGTATATATGCCCTGGAAGCGGGAGTGAATCACTTGTAAATGTGGGTGAACCTCAGGTAAGCGAGAGTGGAATGTCATGACACTGTTGGGGCAGAGGACATAGCCAGGTAGAGCTGTCAACAGTTTAAGGTCCATTTCGTTACACAAATGGACAGTGTCAAAGTGTCAGGACAGTCTTGAGTCTTTCACAAGCCCCCCCCCCCCCAATATAGAACTTGTCCAAGATGGCCATCTGTGGGGAGTTGGGGCTCTTTATTTGCTCACCTCTCCCATTAAAATGTACACACATGTTTTGTAGTATCTCTATATGCCAAATGACATTTATAAGTATATGCAACAGCACACAGCCTAGGTGTGCCCAGCCACAGCAAATTTGCTTAAAGGAACCTCCTCTTCTATATTTCGTGTGTCTTTAACGTGTGATCCCAGAGGTTGGCACGCTTGTCAAATGTCTTTCACAGATCTGGGACCAGCATACTTTCTGCAAACATACGATAAAACGTGAAATGCTCCTAAAACAAAGGGCGGTTGGTGTACATAGTGGGGCCAGCCCCTTTTGCCATTTCTCAAGTCTGTTCCACTCGTGATCTTCATACGTAAACAGCTCCAAAAGTACATCGTCAAATTACAGAGAAAATTGCCCTGTAAACCTGCCATGAGGCACGTATTTACATATAATGTCTGCAGAAATTACAAGAATCGTTAGGAACACAGAGTGGCCATTGTGCAAATTTGAACAAAAAAAATTAGAAAAAAGTCTCCATAATTCATCCATTTTCAGAAGTGCTCAATTTTGAACCAAGTTGCAGAAATCCAAGATGGCTGACTGCCTGGTCACACTGGTCATTGACCTGAAAGTGGACATGATGGTCAGTCCATAAAAAAGACAAAAAGGGCAATATATTATGAACACAGGGGCTGACTGGTGGGTCACAGTTGGAATACTGGAATGATCAGCTTGCCCATGTGTTACTGGCTGGAAATTCATTGGTTGAAGAATGTCGTAAAAAAGTGTCATCAAACATGGCGACCATTGTATGTACATTGGGACTTGTCGTAAATCATAATGTTATGGAAACAAAGTCACTGATGATGAATCTGTGGCACACCAGGTGATGCGAGGAGGAAGCTGGCATCTCCTTGTACACTTAGGATTGGTATTTTCAATGAGGAAACCTTACGTAATATTCTAACCTGAGGGACCAAGCCTCAAGGGCCAAGACCAAATATTTCCAAGACCTTCCTCCTCTGTCTCCTCATGCAAACTCGTTTCTACACACGTTATGACTCATAAAATCACACACATGTAATCATTATTTGACAGTAAATCTCAAACTTAATTGGCTGACCAAAAGTTATTAATCTGTGGTGACATGAAACATTAGGTCTTTCGTCCAATATTTGTCTCTCGAATTAACCCCTCCCCTTTTTACATTGGTTGTGAATGGACAGCACATTTTTAATGACACATGTGATTTTGTTTAAAATGATCAATAATCATCAATCGAACCAAAACTATATCTTTTATTTATATTCAAATTTGAAAAATCAACATCTCTGGGCAAATGCCTGTCATAAATTTATGCAAACCATGGCATCATTCAACAAAGCAAATTTCTAAGGTATTACTTGCACACAAGTTGCATAGGCAAATTTAACCATCACTGATAGAGCATCCCATGCAATCGCAAGAAAAATTACAACAATTCACCAAATTTACATCTTACTACTCTCCTAATTTTTTTAAGAATATATGTGAAACGCTCATTTGCAGTGAGATAATTTTCAAGATGGCGATATATTTTTTAAAGAAGACATCTATGAATATAATGAAGATAGAATTCTAAGAATGGAAATAACTCTCTTCACATGGTGACTGGGTGCATGATGTTCCTGTGTGTTTCTATTTTGCCTCCATAAATCAGACTCCAACAAGAGTGTTGTGTGAGAGAGGCGATTCATCAGCAACATTTTTGCCATCCTGAATATTACATCGAGTGCATAGCTGTATATACTTGGTGCAGGGTCAGATTTTTGTCTGTCCACCCTCTGGGGCCAAACAATAACTAGTGCCAAAAACAATTGATCTGACACACCAAAGGTTAAGTATATTTAGTGCCATCATCACGGAAAAAATGGTTATGCCAAAAACTATAAATATATCTAATAGCTGACCAATTTCATGTATTTGCAGAATGGGTCAAAATTGATACTGACAATTCCTTGATTTCTACCAAACATGCAATGCATGGGGTCTGATTTCTCTCAATTTCTGAATTCACAGATTGCAGTTTTATTCAGTGCACAATTTCGTGCAATAGGCCAATAACCCAAATAAAGTCTAACCTGAATCACAGCTATTTTCAATACAACTATTTTCAATGATGATATATATTATTTGTGAAATAATATCGTGATATATAGATGAGAAAAATATATTATAAGCCATTAATGAGAAAATGGCAATTATATTTACAATTTCTATTTGGTATAGATATTATCGATATATTAATATGATCCACCTATTCCATGCAAAACAAAAACAAAGCAAAAATGTATCAATTCTAAATTGACCCTTTCATATACCAACAAATTGATATACCATCATCTGAAATATATAAAGCAAACATTGTGTTCTCATTTATAGATTTATGATTGGTGTTAGAGAAAGAGCAATATTTTGTCATTTTTACCTCAGCATGATGCTGTGCATTGATGTAGGCTCAGGGGCATGGCTGTGGCTCTATTGATGGGAGACAGCTGATATGGGAACAGTGGGATGTCCTAACCCCAGGTAATTCCATGCTGGGGATTCCTGATCCCTGGGGAGAGGTTATACCTGAAGCCAGGAGGCTAATACCCACCCCATGCCCTCTCACCCCTCCCCTCTATCCCTTACTCATGTGCCTCTAACCTCATCCTAACTAATCCTTTTTTTAACCATTTCATATAATTTCATCTTTTGCCACCCAGGTTAATTTTGCTAACCATGGATAGATTTTTTTTTATCAACAGCATAATATTTCTACTTATTAGTTCCAAGCACTTTTTTCTGTCTGCCTGTGTGCATTGCAAATGATGTATTTCTGAGCAGTGATATATTTTCTAGCAAATGATATATTTCTATGGCAGCTGTTAAAAAGTCCAAGTCAATTTAGAAGCATTATGTAGTAATTTCTACCTGAAATATGGCATTAATCATTGTCATTGTCAAGCTTACGTTATTTACCATCAGAGTTGAAATTATGAGAAAACGCATTACAATATAACTTATTGTCAATGTTCAGAGGCGTGAAATTAAATATACTAATGCTGGGCCAAAATACTCTCATGTGTCAACGAACACTGACTCGGAGCAATAGCCCAATTTGTTGCACACAGAAAGTGAATATGAAGGCCAGGGAGCACACATGGGCTCCAGCAAGGTGTAAAATGCAAGTGCAAATAAATGGATTTAATTAATTAAAAACGTACTTGGCCATCAGCTGCAGGGAAATCCAAGCCTCTCTACTTTCCTAAATGTTTCCTTTTCCAGGTTGAGTTTCAGGCCAGAGACATGCCTCAGTTTGGAATCTGTTCATCAAATATCCACAACAATGCTTCAACAATGCCACAACAATGGTCCCATTGTTTTTGTGAACTCTTTCATGGAAACAAAGACATATATATGAGTGAATACAAAGCGTTTGCTTAAAAAAAGTTTGTTGTGGGTGGGATACCTGCTAATTAGAAAGTGGGGGCAGGAGAGGTCAGTTTGTGTGACATCTTTGCCCTTTCCCCCAGGCCTGAAAACTGCATTGAAGTCCCCCTTGTGAAGGAGTCATCTCTGCAACTAAAACTCTCTGATGTTATCTCAGCCACAACAAGAGGAGTACAGAGGATATCTATTAAGATTATGAGCATCTGGTAAAAGGTCCGGGGCAGGATGACCTGTGACCACGAGAAGTCAGGTCCTAAGGCCCAAAGAAGAGTAGGTGATATCTGTGGTGAGTCCTTTTTGTGAAGTTTTGGTGAAGTTTTCACTTAATTTCAATACTGTCATGAATTGGTTTGGCCCTTCTTGTGTTTTGCTTTTTTGCAGCTGAAGCAAAATGAACATTTGTGGTCACAACCCACAAAAGATGGTTAGTTCCACTCAATCCCAATCCACATGATTCATGTGATTAACCAGGAGCTCCCAGGGTGACAGGAAAAAAACCACAGGTAGCCAAAGAGACTGCAAAGAGACTCAAAGTGAGTGAGAGGGAATCAAAAGGAGTCAGGGGGAGTGAGAGATCTGGTTGGCCACAAAGTAGCTCAGCTTTGTTGGAATAATTGCGAGTAATGAGGTAGGGAAAATTACTCACTCCTGTTCACAAATCGCCCCAGTCACTAAACCTGCTATTAAAAGGCAACCTTAAAAGGCCCTGCTTAATTATTTAGACGTATGAGTCTGGCTGGAGTTGAAAAAAGGATTGTAATTTTATGGCAGCTGCATGGAGAACTGCATGGTCTTCAACCCCAAACAGCTAAGAGCCAGGGGGTGGCATAAAAATGAGACAGGGGCAAGGTGGTGAGTGACCATTGAATAGAAAGGCAATGACCAACAGTGACCACTGAGTGACCAATTGGTGACCACTGACCACAGTGACCAATGACCATGCAGGCCATGACCACAACAACAAACAACAATGCCAAGGAAACGCAGACACACAGGTGGGGGAGTGACCAACTAAAATACACAACAAAATAACACAGAAAACATGGCAATTTGAATGAAAGAAATTGGCTTTACAATTGCAAATGAATGGCTCACAAATTGCAACAAATACAGAGGGAGTTCAGTGCCATAAACAACGTAAAAAGAAGGTGTTTAATGTTTACTTATTCATCATCGTACAATTGTTGCGGAAATAGATTGTTTTAATGGTTGTATAATTTCACGATGACTTAATTTATTTTCTACATTATTATAATGTAGATTGTGGCCTGCTTGAGGGGGTGGTGTTCATATTTATTCGGATCCTGTGAATATTCTATTCTCTTCTCTTTTTTTTTTTTCACCAATTTCAGGAGCAGTCTATTATGCAGTGTGACGAAAACAAAGAGTTTTGGGCGGACTATGCAGATGGACAATGTTGGGCCAAATGGCCAGATTAAGAAGGGGAGGGCCAGAGTGAGGGGCCAGGCTGGCCCAGGCTATGAGGGGCGACTCCGTGTCATTTTGGTAATTCGGTTAAAACCTTGATTAGATCAAGCAGACAGGATGATGGATTGGCCAGGGAGATTCACTTGGACGGGCATTAATCTGATGACATACAATAAAGCAAGTTGCCAACTCATGAGGGACAACATGTGCTGGATGCTGCAGTAGAACTTTATTGAGGGTATACAGTCTTGACCATGGAGGAAGGTTAGGCTTGATCTGATCCTGGTAGAGACAAATTCCATGTCATGCATCACAGTAAATTCTTATAAATATCTTTCACAAGATGCATGGGCCATACAGGAGACATAGTGGGCAATAGATATCTGTCTCATTTTCGTGCAGATTTCCAATCTAAATTGCTGGGGAATTGAGAATTTGCAGGTTTATTGGGATGGCAATACGTTGTGATAGGTTGCCAACAGGTCAGTGCGTGAGATCATGACAAAAAGATGACAACCCATCTTTTCCACAGCATGCATAGACCTACACCTGAATTGCTGTATAGTTGTCTGCTACAGTTTCTGAAGTTGAATGTTGACAAGCTGACATGCTCGACTCTGAAGGTCATCACAAAGTCACAGAGGGTGAAGCACACTGTTGGTGCAGGGTTGGTGCAACTGTCAGATGCTGTCAGAGAAAACTGTCAGAAGGTGCACGATATGCTTGAAGGAGTCAGGATTCTCTGGAAGGAGGATGCCAGGATGGACATCCGGAGTGGAAGAAAGGGGGCAGAGGAAGGAGGAGGGCAGAGGAAGGGGGAGTGAGAGTCGTGCATGTTTGCCAATTGCCCCAATGGAGAATTCCTTCACGACCAGTGCCACTGCATGCTGCCAGGGTGATTGATGGACCCCTGAAACTCAGTCTACCTGAAAGATTAGCCCGTGAGTGATAGGGCCGCCCCCAAACCGAGTGGCCGAGGACAAGACCAGTGCAAGGACCACGGCTCCCTTGTCCGGCAATTTGGCCTTCAAAGGTCGGCCAGAGCAATCCCCGCGGCGCAAGGTCCCCGGCCAGCCAGCCAGGTCCCAGCGGAGACAAAGCAGGTGACGGAAGGTCATTGTGTCCTAAGTGCTTGCCACTGCTTGGGTAAGGAAGGCAATGGACAGGGCTTGGACAGGGCATTGGAGCAGAGAAATGCGCTATTGAGGCGTCCTTCTTAGGGCCTGTCACATAATATTAATATTGGTTGACCTCGGTAGGGGCTGAGGTCAAGGGTTGGGGTATTGGTAGCTGGAGAAGGGGGCAGGTCGCGAGGGGAGACCAGTGAACCCTTGAACTATCTCCCTCTCTGAGCCTCTCGGAGCCTCTCTGCAAAACAAAACCCTTTGGTCAGTAAATGGTCGGCAGGAATTTCCCCTCCCCTTGTTCAGCAAGCAGTTAACTGGCAATAAGAACAACAATGCCAGGTGATTACTTATCATTAAAGGCCTGTAATGGCGCCGACAGACTAACTCCTGAGTGATTTGATAAACTGAAGGGCAGCTTCTTCCCCTGGACCTAACACTCAGCCCCCGCCCTATACATCTTGCAGCAGCACGTCCTCGCCGGGTAATTCGTTACAAATTGGGCCCTGGTGTGACTTTAGCCCCTCCCTGGACGATGCTGTGTATTAGGCAAATGTCCGAAGGTTGAAAGATGGCTGACCAGAGGTGTCTATGGCTGACCACTGGTGAACATGGCTGACCACTAGAGCCATGACTGACTACTATGACTGACCACTCCACAACCCAAATGATCACACACCCATGTGCCTTCCCTAGTTTCCTACTGCCCCATCATATAGCCCCATGCCCCCCAACCCTCTAATAAATATTTTACGTGATCCTTATGAAAACATTTACAGTAACCCCTCCCCTCCTGATGCCTTATTCCACAATCTGCTGGCTGGGCCCATTATGTGCCTCTGATGTGCCATTTCGTTGCCATTTCGTTTGCCATTTGTGACCACGTGGCCCTTGGCTCATTTTCAGGCCAAAATGTTTGCTTCTGATTTGACCCTTCCACATTCCTGGCAATTTCCACAGTGAACGCATAATTGGCTGCTGGTTAGGGGTTGAAAAAATGATATAAGCGATATAAACAAGGTGCTATTATATTATAGAGCTAAATGCTTATTATATAGAACCAAATGAATAGTGCACATAACTTTATAAACTGAGCAGTTATGCATGTGACACAAAAAGAGGGCATTGTTTTCAATGTTTTGTGTGTTTATTGTATAGAGCCAGGGAAGTTTTAGAAGTTGCAGTGCTACTCAAAAGAACATAAAAGCATTGATGCAAAGTGTTACACTGTAGCGAAGATGAAGATGGGCAGATGATGCTTTTGCAGGGCTGCAGCAGCAGCAGGTGCAGAAGCCATTCTAGTGAAGATGCGGATGCAAAAGATGCATTTGGGATGAAGGAGGATTCTGGAGGAAGGGGGGGGGCAAGATGAGTCTCCCTCTCACTCTCCTGCTCTCAGCAAGGGGTGGAGGTGAGTAATACCCTGACCTGTTATGCTCTCAGACTAGCCACTCCCCGGCCATATTAGCCCCGTATGGACATGCTCATCATTTCTATTATCAGCATTACGCAGGTGGGGTTTATTGCACAAGGAGCATCATCATCCAATGGCATCATCATCATCATCATCATCCCGCATCACCAATGTAGCATCTGAGAAGAACAGCATCACTGAAATCAGCAGCAACTTCAGTGGTTAGAGCAGTCTATAGAGACTTGGAGGTCTGCATTTGACTGCAGGACATTTGCTTGTTTACGATGCAAGGTCCGAGGCCGGTCAAAGAGGGTCTCGCCCCTGACAAGGTCCGGCTGGCCCCCCGACCCCCGGGATTTCTGCCCCTCCCTGCCCTAAACCACTCCAAATAGGCTTGCCCCCCAATAAATGTCACCTCCATAATTGACCCAAAATTTGCAAATTTGCCCAGGGTTGCGGTGGCAAAACCAATCGCAATCTAATGTATTCTGCCCGGGCCACCACAAAAAAGGGGGTTAGCATGTAAGCCCCTATGTCACTCGTGGGGCCCCCATGACACCCTGCAATAAGCACGCATATCCTAACCTCCAAATGAAGCTCCCACATAGGCCCTCGTCTGCAGAGCTGAATTAGTTTAGCATAACAGAAGAGGGCCAAATGCCCCCGGGAGGCACATCTTTGTTGGGTTTGCATAGAGATCCACAAGCTGTGCTCCCCGACCCAAGAGGCTAGGGGCTAAGGGTGCAATACTTGCCCCATACATGCTCTTTACCCTTGCTATACACGAGCGGCTCAACACAGCATATATCACACATTACTGATAGTGGCCTTCTCACATAACAGCATTCCCTGACAGCCCTCGCCCCTGACCCCCAATATCATGTTGCTATCTGTGGCGGTCCATGGAAACCACAGCTCATAATTCCATGCTATAGAGTTGCGCCATTCACTTGGACCTGTGTATTTTTAAAAACAACAACAACAAACGGTCTTGGAAGTTGGAGCAAGCAGGCCATGTAATGCTGGTATACATGTTGTTGAGAGTGGTGCATGAAAAAGTGGCTCGCAGATCTAGACATTGTGGAGTGCATTGGGAGTAGAATAGCAGCATGACCTTGAAGTGGTGAACCCTGACCTTGGTGGAGGGCCTGTCTAGTGCCTGCCCCTGCTCTATACTGGCTCTAGCGTTGCCCAGGATTATGTAGGTCGGGGTGAGGGTGCCATAACCCACCCAGAGCATGACCCCGGAGCGCAACCTGCATGGCCTCTGTTCACAAAAAAGCCCCAGAGTGCTATGCTATGAAAGGAACATTTAGTGTGGCATAGAATAGCACAACGTGGAGTGAGAAGATCGAACTAAGACCTCTCCTTAGTCAGGTTCAACTTGCATGGCCCTCTCACTTAACCTCCTCTGATAGCTACATTAAAACATCAGAGGAGTGTTCTCCGTTGCTTTTGTGGGCTCCACCCTTTCTCAGGGGTGGGAAGAAGAGAAAAGAGCCAAAATTAAAGGTCAAACTTTTTCACATTTTTAAAGGTCGTTTGTAACTTAAGTGATCCTGGGGGTCAGGGGTCAAATGGAAAGCTGTGTTGTTATTTGCTTCTTGTTTATCCAAATAGAATCCTACACCCTCAGAGGTCTTTGGGGGCAGCTATACTCCAAGAAATTGCCTAGCAAGTGAGCCCAGTGGATTTTATTTATGTCCTTCCAGATTTCCGTATACTATATAGGAGTGCGCTTGACCGTTGTCCTCTTCAATATTGGATGAAGGGCCGATTGGCCGCCGGCCATCTGTGAGCTCGCCGTCCCCCGGGCAGTCGGAGCACATCTCCCTGGCCCCCGTCACCTCGGGTCACCACCGAGCCAACATATGTTGTTATAGCCTCCGAGTCTTCTATTCTCTACTCTATACTTACAGCAGACAGTGGTCGTTATGCATTTCACTCATTCATCATGGCAGGACTAATCATGCAAACTGGTGACACCCTGCACCTACCAGCACATTCATCAATCAATTTTAAACTTCTCACATATTTAGACAAACAATGGGCCTGATCAATGCTAACCTGCCTGGGATCAATTCGTATTTAATCATTAATGGGGATTTCAAATCGTGTTCACAAATATGGGCCAATAAATTATGTCTTAACTGTGATGAATTCTTTATGGGGCCAAACGATTAATAAGCCACAACATGTGAAATTGTCAATAACCTGTCACATCTTCATAATACAATATTGCCACAATACCAGAGGGACAGATGAATTAATAAATGTCCATAGGATTTCGTCATCGTACATTGTACTTTGGCCAACCATGCATCAGAGATCACACGCAGATCAAGGCTTTTGCAACATTTGACAGAATTCAACAAAGACCTGTTTCATTGACTTGATTAGCACGACCTAGGTGTCGTTTTCCAATTGATAAATCTTGTTCGTTTTCTATTTTGTCTTATTTTTTGTATGTAGGCTCATACAGCTGTACATTTTAATCAGTCTTTACACAAATATTAGCTAACTTGCACATGTACATCAACCTGAATTTAGGGAGAAAAATATAAGAGGAAAAACACAACAAACACAGTAGCATTTCCGGAATTTTATGAAGTATGGACGTATGATTGATCAGAAAGGAAAAAGATAAATGATTTATATTTCTGTCTTTTATCAGTATTCCCAAATTCATCACTAACAGCCTGATTATTCTTGAGATGAGATTGAAAATCTGCAACCAATATCTACCAAAAACATGCCTACATTTTTTGGGAGATTCAAATAATCAGCCCCATATTTTGCCATCCTGTCATTACCATAATATCATATCACAATATCCTAATCAAGGTGCTATTGTAGGGGCTACTTAGTTTTGACTTGTATTGGCTTCTGCTGGGACTGTTAGCTCGGGTGACAAAGGGGTCGTTTTGTTTTTTGTTGCCAGGTGATGAGGCTGAATGGCGGTCAGATCAAAGGCATTTCTCCTTTGCAGCTTGGACAAGGCTTGGAAGGGAAGAGGCTGAGAAAGTGTCAGCTGTTGTCACACTCACTTGGCTGCCTCCACATAACACTGCATCGATCTTGGTGTACATGGCAGTGGTTTCAGCCAGCACAGCCCAACATGCAAGCCCCAATGCACTCCACAGGGACTCACCACACACACAGAGTATGAGGAGGGGGGGGGGGTCAACCTCAACCCCAGCAAAAAGAACAGCAAAGCCAACCCTGCAAAGGATGCCTGCAAAGGATGCATGCCTGTAAAGGTTGCATGCAAAGGCTGCAAAGGTTGCAGAGGTCCATTCCAAAGGCCAGCAAAGGAGGCAGGTTCACAAGGACCGGATTGACCAGGCGACGAATCGTCCAGCACCAAGTTTCACTTTGTATGTTATCCTGCACTCCGTCCATGACAGAGGTCCTGTGGCTGTGGTGTCTAGTTTAGTCTAGTGGATGGCTTTAAAAGTGTCTGCCCTGTACATGTATATACATACTGCAGTATGACACAGAGTTGAGAGAGCAAGTTGTGTTTTGAACCTCCCCTGCCCTCCCTCTGGCAGCTCCTCCCCACGACAGATGCCCGCCACTTCGTTATCCAGAACAGCCAGGGATTAGGGAAATTTCCAGACTTAATTATCGAAGCAGAAGGACAATCTTGCAAGGGCTTACACCAGCTAGGGTGCTGCCAGTTGCCTCCTGCATACATGGCCCTTACTGGAAATCACAACTTGTGTTTTGCTACTGACTTGACGCCACCTCAAAAAACTGCCAGCAGCGGGGGATCAATAACAAGTATAGAGGTAGATGTGGCTGTGAGCCAGGCCTCTCACAATATATGAATGGAAAGCTCATTGCATAATCCCCCAATTGAGGAAACTGTGTGAATTCATGTGCAAGCTTGACAAGCTCTGGTAAAAACTTGAAGCAGAAGGAAGGAGCCAGGCAAGAGCTAAGCCTCGGAGCTCCTTGGTCTAGTGTCTACAACTGTCTGGAAGAAAAGGGCCCCATGAAAAATTGCTGCTTGTAATTTGGCCAGATTGTGGCTTGTATTCAAAAACAGGCTGCAGTTCGACAGAAGTCTCTGGCACATTTGATGACAGACTGTTACACTGCAAGTGGAGCTCGCCGTATAGAGTACATCACGAGTACATTATGATTGTCTCCAGGTCGGTTTCACACTTCCCTTGCCATATAACACTCCACATATTCCTGCCATGTGGAGCTATGTGGATGGGCCCACTTTCACGGTCCCTGCCCCAGCTTTGTTATTGTCGGCAAATTAGGAATTTTGTCACACTGCAGCAAGTCATTGAAAAGATTGGATTTTCCAGCTGAGGGTATAAGGTGCCCCCACTGAGCTAAGTATGTTCTCTCGCCTCTGTGCCACTGTGCCATGGCCAAAGTGAGCAGCTTGGGCCACTTTGAGCCAAGCAAAGGTCCTGGGGCCAGCCAGGCAGCATGGAAGCATGGGCCAGATTGGTGCTATATAGTATAGCAGTTGTAACATGTTGGGGTCACAGAATAGCAAGCTTCCGTTTTCCCACAGTGTAGTAGCATCCTTGGCTGCTGATGCTGAGGATGCTACAAGCTACAACTGATGCGGCTGCTGCTGCTGCTGCAGGTTGGTGGTGATGCAGCCTGCAGCTGGTAGAGTCTTGTCAAAGCTGCAGCTGCAGACAAGGAGGAGCAACTGCAGATCAAATCTCCTTGTCTGAGGTTCATTTGCTGCAAGATCTTCGAGGGCTATGCCAGGCATCGCCAGCTGAAGATGTGCCTTGTGACATGCGATGGAGGCAGGCTGCCATGCCATTTAGCCTAAAGTCCTAAGCAACTGCAAATAGCTAGATAATAGAGTCACGGAGGCTGGCAACCAGGACAAAACTCCATCACTCGGAGCAGGGGGAGACTTGCCTGCACTACAGATTCCCTGGCAGATTCTCTGGCCTATGGGATGTTGTTTGGGGGATGTGCAGCTCTAGGAGTGTATAGCAAAGCTGCAGAGATAATTAATAAGTCCTGTGGTCAGTGGTCAAACTGGAAGTCAACTCATCAGCTTGACCTGTTCATAAACAAGGCCATGTCAGCAGTAGCAGCCTTGCATTCTGGAGGAGCATTACAACACAGATCCAGTAGACTACACACCAAAATACATGGAGATCTCAGCCCATGTATTATCCCCAGGGTGTGAAAAAATGCCAATTGTAAATAAAGACCAAAAACAGATCACAATGGCCCATGGACAGATTTAGACATAAAAGAGAACTAAAAGAATTGGAAGTAGAAAGTTAACAAGCAAAGTGTGGCTGTCGTGGCATGCAGAATGACCCTTCATCCTCAGTTTATAGCAGGTTGCAAAGGAATCGATCTTTGATTTGAACACAGACCTCATCGACAATGAAAAACACGAGTTGAACAAAAGCTAGAATTTG
Source organism: Platynereis dumerilii (assembly GCA_026936325.1). Classification (NCBI taxonomy): domain Eukaryota; kingdom Metazoa; phylum Annelida; class Polychaeta; order Phyllodocida; family Nereididae; genus Platynereis; species Platynereis dumerilii. The sequence goes on from JAPTHN010000001.1 coordinate 40,222,588, forward strand.
AGCTCGTAAACGTCTGTCAACCCTCATCACTCACTGGGCCAAAATGAAGTTTAATTTGCTAAAATTGCTGTGGGTGGGATCACCTAGGCGTGTGATCATTAGACATTAGGAATCGATAAAAAGGATTCTGCTATATGGGACAACACAGCCACACTGCCTTTGTCCTGGCTCTAATCTGACTTCAAATAAATGGCTTGTCAAAGCTTGTTAAATTGATGTGCTCTGCTGCCTTCTTTTGGTATTTTTGTTGCCACAATGTCTTGTTGTTAGCATGCTGTGAGCATAACACCAGATAGGAGTCCAAATTAGCATTATATATGGCAATGGCCAATTGCCCAATTCTGAGTTATGTGTTTGATCCCACAGTGCTTTTTGAGTTTTAGAACCTTTTTATGCAATTCATATTTACTCAATGTTTTCAGAGAATTAAAAAAAAAAAGCCTTCTTTGATTCCCTTCAACTGATATGGATAAATGCATATATATGTAAGCAATCTGAACCAGATTAACATTTGATTTATGTCGTGAACATAAAAAATAATCCAATAATGTATTTTTTACAATAATTGATTTGGAAAAAAACTGACTGACATAATCAGTGATGTGATATATGTATTTCTCTGAATTCCGAATAAAATCAACGTTTCTAAATGGCTTGCGAACAAAAAAAAAATCATTCTTAATTCATGAATTTGGTTGCAGTTTATATTTATTTTCTTCTGGACAGTAGTACTTATGTGTCTGTTGGCCTATGAGTGTTTTGAAGGCGAGGAATGTATGCACCTTTGTGTCTTTTTTGGTCAATTGACTTTTTGTGGAGAATTTGAGACCTGCATGCACAATATGCATGCCACTGCGGATGACCATGGGCTGTGGTCATCCCCTGCCATGCTGCGGTCTTTTTGGGGTTCCATGGTATGCTGCAGGTCCATAAAATTTGAGTTCACAAAAGGTAAACGAAAAGGTCCTGTCAAACCATGGTCAGAAACCATCAACAGAACCAAAACAGACCAAAGGGCAGACCGAGCAAGAAAAGGGGTGCATATTTGTGTATTCTTCTGATTACATAGTTGAACACCCAAATGTCTTGGACCATGCCATTGCATGGAGAATCATTGAAATTTGTTAGGCACTGAAAATATCTGTTGTAGGCCCATTTTATTCACTGGCAAAGATTTTAGAAAACCGGTGTTCCGAACACCTTTGCACATGTGATGTAAATGTGACTATGGAATTTCTCGTGATCTAAGTTTTAGCTTGTAAATTATTTTTTATACAATATTATGCATTGCATGGACTTGCTACTAGACCATTTGAAAAATGTAATTGCAACTTCTGGAAAATATAGCAAACTTACTTCAACTTTTCTTTTGCAATACAGCCATGTATTTAAACTATTTATCCATATACTGCATAATAATTGCCGTGCATTGTATTTGCAGCAAATTTAGTAACTTTTCCAACTTTTTTTTTCAGTCTACCTGCAGAGAATTGCCGAAGATTGCATTGGCTGCATGGGAAACCAGAATCTTTCATGATAGCCCTCCATTACTGGCAGCCACGTCTTCGCTGGGAAGAAGAAAGCGACTGTAAAAGCTGATATTTAACATAGTCACATGCAATCATGCCCTCCATGCTTTCACATGCATTGTAACAATCAGCCTCACGTGCCTAAAAAGTTGCTATTTTTTTAACCAATTTTCTTTTATTATTGTACATTTTTTGTAAGTAACGTGATACTGGCCAAGCAATATGCTACAGACTGCATGTCACATATTTTGTCACATGTAAGTGTCATAGTTCACCTCCTGTGTATATGTTTCTAATACAGCCAAATAAAATATATACTATATATATGAGTGCAATAGTATACATAACGTAAATTGAGTGAAAGTACACAAATCTGGATGTTCTATTATGTTCTGCAATCTGCAAGGTCTGTAAAAGCCATTATTGCAACATTACTACAAACTCTACAATACATAACTGTATTACTGTAATAACCACAATAGTTGAGCCAAATACAGCCCCCACCATGACCACTAACCACTGAAATCAGTAATGTGATTGAGCTCAGAGACAATATTGCTATCCCCTTACATGACACGATGATCCTTGCAGAAATAGGTCACCCTCATATTTCAACACCTCATAGACATAATATGAAGCTTAATATGAAACTGGCCATGTAACTGAGCATAATAGTACAATTATCACACCAGAGGTCAAGTGGACAGATCTATATGGATCCTAATGACCAAGGCTGACATTTTCATCAGTAATTCACCACCGATTACTCTTGCATAATCACCAGTGGTTGTACATATGTGTATCTATATACACAGTAGTAGTAGAGTCACAGGGCAAAGCATTTTACCCCTTGCCCTCCTAAATAGGGGTTGCTACGAGGTCACAAAATCATGCCATTTAATACTTGATTTATATTTGATTTATTTTCACCAGTGAATGTGGCTATATTCAACATAATGATCCATCTAATAGACTCTATTATGAATATTATAGAAGCAATCAGAGAATATTGAAGATATGACATGCATTTCTGATTGATTATGATTTCATGTCCAATTTGCAATATTTAACTTTTCCCACTATATGTTACACAGTTTGCTACACCAAAACATGCTAATAAATCTCTAAACTCAGAATATACTTTGCAACTTGTTATAGTTGTTTTAAAAAATGAAATTCATATCATGATGATAAAATATACACTTAGTATTCATATCTACCAGTAGCAAGTGACACCCAGTCTCTTTGTTATGATGTGTATTCTGTTACACACTCAGATTGTCAGCATACACCATATACACTAGGAAATCAGAGGGTATAATGTCTGGCTGATGCAGTTAAATCCCCCAAGATGCCATCTTTTTCTTGGCACCTGGTGTCATAATTTGATACAAATAACCAGATTAGCCAGTAACTCACCTTTTCACAGGAAGTTGCGAAAGTAACTTTGTCATCCTGCTTGCTGAGGGTCCATGACAGTCTCTGGAATGAACATGTTCAGAGGAGAGCCTGCTTCAAAATAAGAGTTAACCCCAAGAGACATTCTATAAACCTGGATAAGGTGATTCAACTGGGGCTTTTGAATGGAAGGGCAGCACGTTAGGTAGGTTGGATGAAGGGGCTTTTCAAGTGGTCGTGGGAAATTTAGCATTGAATGACAAGGGACCGACCCGTCTACTAGCTTTCACTCAAAAATCGCCCTCACGGCTCTCTTCATAAAGGATGACAGCACCAGAACAGCTACTGGGGCAAAAGCAGGCCAAAGACAGGGCATTGGAAGGGCATAACCAGGGCAAAAGGGGGACAGGAACGAACTTCCATTGATGTCCCATAAGCCCTAGGGCAGCACCTTGGCTGACAGGTGCTCTGCTTTGGTCTTTGTGCCTTCGCAAGATGCCCTAACAGGGAGGGCCTTACAGGGCAGGTCTAACAGGGCCTAACAGACAGCACAACTGTGCCACAGCCCCAAAAATTGTGCCAGAGGACGTGGAGTAAACAGGGCCTCACAGGATGGGTGCAGTTGGCCCTGTGGGCACCTCGTCCTTATGCCACAGGAGACAGCATGGACACAGAAGACAAGGACAAAATGAAAGGTCCAGGCTCAAATAAGAAAATTAGATAATGTCCAGAAAGCCTTTGAAGTTTGAGATCGAACGTTTTCTAGATTTTCTTCAATGTCCAATGCAAAAAAGTAAACTTCCGGTTTGGCTAATGTTATTGTATTGCATCACGGATGACAGTGGTCAGCAATCAGACTTTACCAAAATGAGAACTTGTAGACAGTTTGTTTCAATCTCCATCTCTGGGGGGTAATTATATGCTAAGGAGTCTGTTACATCCAACTGTGTCTCCAAGAACTCAGAATTAAAGAATTTGTGGCTGTATATGGACCAAATCAACTAATATCATGCAGGACAGTTCTTTCAGCTGGAGTGCAAGTAAAACTCATCTGAAGTCTTGCAATCATTTTCTAGCATAACTCTGTTGTATCTTCCCACTCTTTCTACTATCTTTTTATTATCTTTTCAGCATCTTATACCTAGGAAGAGGGTTCATCCATGCCCTCCAGCCTGCATCCCCCCCCCCATTTGCAGGCCCATTTTCCTTGTGCTGCTTTAGCTGCACAATTCCCCTGTCATCCCAAAGGTCCTGCTGTCTTCTCCACCTGGTCCTTTCTCACTATTTTTTATGCTGGCTTCTTGAACTTTAGGACAAGATTTGTTATAGTACAGTATTGGCTATGCAGCCAGCATACTATACTGATTGCCCCATACGGAAAAGTGTCAACCAGTTTGGTCCCCACCATTTAGTAATGTCAGCTAGAGCATTACAAAATATCTTATGATCACAAATACTTAATATTGTTGCATTGATGTAAAAGTACACCTGCCACTCATTAATCGACCAATTGGTGCAGATACAATTGTTGCAGGACCTGAAATAATTGGGGGTGAGTTGTAACAATTGGGGGTGAATAGTAATGAGAGCAGTTTGTTCTATTTATAGGTCCAATTTCTGGGTGGCACATCCTTGGGGTGATTAACAGACTGTTAGTGACTTACAGTTAGTGACTAACTGGCAGTTCAAGACTAACAAACAGTGAATCAACAACAGTTAGTGCTTACTAACAGTAAGTGACTAACAACAGTGACTTACTAACAGTAGTGACCAACTGATGAACAACAGTTAGGGACAAAATGACTAACAGTCAGGGACTAGCAGTTAGTAACTTACAGTTTCCTAACAGTTAAGGACTAGCTGACTTACATGACTAACTAACAGTTAGTGACTGACAAACAGTGACTGACTAACAGTTAGTGAATGACTAACAGTTAGTGAATGACTAACAGTTAGTGACTGACTAACAGTTAGTGACAATTAGTGACTAATTAACAGTTTGTCACTAACTGACAGTTTTTGACTAACCAACAGTTTTAACTAACTAACCATTTTTGACTTACAGTTTTTGACAAATTAATAGTTTTGACTGACTAACAGTTTTGACTACTAACAGTTTTGACTGAATAACAGTTTTTTTTACTACAAACAGTTTTGACTAACTAACAGTTTTGACTACTAACAGTTTTGACCGAATAACAGTTTTTTTTACTACAAACAGTTTTTGACTAACTAACAGTTTTTGACTGACTAACAGTTTTTGACAAATTAACAGTTTTGACTGACTAACAGTTTTGACTACAAACAGTTTGGACTAACTCCCCCTTTTCACTAACTAACAGTTTTTGACTAACTAACAGTTTTTGACTAATAACAGTTTTGTCTAACTAACCATTTTTGACTACTAACAGTTTTGACTAACAGTTTTTCACTAACTGTTTTTCACTAACTGTTTTTGACTGACTAACAGTTTTTGACAAATTAACAGTTTTGACTGACTAACAGTTTTGACTAACTAACCATTTTTGACTACTAACAGTTTTGACTGAATAACAGTTGTTTTTACTACAAACAGTTTGACTAACTAACAGTTTTGACTACTAACAGTTTTGAATAACAGTTTTTTTTTACTACAAACACTTTTGACTAACTAACAGTTTGAGACTGACTAACAGTTTTTGACAAATTGACAGTTTTGACTGACTAACAGTTTTGACTACAAACAGTTTGGACTAACCCCCTTTTTCACTAACAGTTTTTGACTACTAACAGTGTTGACTTACTAACCATTTTTGACTACTAACAGTTTTGACTACAATTAGTTTTGACTAACTGACAGTTTTTGACTAACCAACAGTTTTTGACAGAATAACAGTTTTTTTACTACAAACGGTTTTTGACTAACTAACAGTTTTAAACTGACTAACAGTTTTTGACAAATTAACAGTTTTGACTGACTAACAGTTTTGAATAACTCCCCCTTTTCACTAACTAACACTTTTTCACTAACTAACACTTTTTTACTTGCTAACAGTTTTTGACTAACTAACAGTTTTTGACTGACTAACAGTTTTTGACTAACTGACAGTTTGTGACTAAATAACATATTTAGTGGCTAACAAATAGTAACTACCAAAACAACGGACTTAATGACTAACAGGTAGTGACTAACTGATGAACAACAGTAAAGGATGCCTGATTAACAGTTAAGGATTGACAGTCATATATAGTGACTTACTAATTAATAGTGAGTCATATTGAACCTATGCTCCCCCATATGAACTTGCCAACTCCAGCTAAACTGTCATAGGAATAACAAGAAAATTTTTTCAAAAAAAATGGAGGCGATTTTTAAAGCAAATTCAGCTTGTTAAGCAAATTAGACCACATCTGCATATTTTTCACGCTGATCCCGCAAAAAGCGTCCCGTTCCGCACCTGCCCATCCGCGTTTTATTACGAAATCCCGCGGCCCGCCGTTCCGCGAATTTGGTCCCGTCCGCATTTTACTACGACGCTGGCCACCCGTTCTGATGACGAAGTGTCACAGGCAGATTTTCCAGATTTGGCCTCTGGCCTCCTGTCGGAGGTCCTGTACCCAGCTATACAGAGGCGAGTGGCTATATATAGAATCACTAAGACTATATCAGCGATAGGCTGATGCATCGCCTCAAAAATAACAGTCAATACAATACACCAGTTAGTGTAGATCAGCGGAGCAGGTATAAGAAGCTATAAGAGGATTTATAGATGAACCCATGATGTGTATGTGTTCAAGACCTAGTTAGTGAGAGATATAGAAAAGTATAGTTGGTGTCTCCAGAGTATCACATGCCCCCCTTGGGATGAAGAGATAGAGAGGGTGAGAGATAGACAGATAGATAGATAGATCTATCATGGGTTCATCTATAATTCCTCTTATACCGGGCTCTTATAGCTTCTTATACTATATCATGGGTTCATCTGTAGTTTCTCTTACACCATATTTTAAAATTCTTTTGGCAAAACATACTCTTATTGTAAATTTTGAAATCGTAATCACTACAGCCAGCATATATCTTTTTTTCAAAAAGATTTTCTTGTTCACTCTCCTGCCCCATGTGGTGAGCCACGTCTTCCTGTCACTCACCAGTCATAATTGCTAAATCATTTATCTCCTCAGAATAATAACACAGTCCACCAGGGCCTGGAGTATCACCAGAATCAGACAAAACAGTTGTGGTTGTTTCTGCGAGTGTCTAGCATTTATAGATCCAAATACCAGAGGCAAAATTGTGGTCTGTACGAGGAGACTGTATCTTCTGGAAGGCAAATGTTGTTCAACGTGATTCTAAATTAAATCTGGAATAGGCCTAGTACATTTTAGTCTTTCGTAAAATTACTTTTCCATTTTAAATTACATCTTTGTAGATATCATTGAAATATATAGACGCAAACTATTCAATGATCACACTATATAGGTACAAGAATCATGTGAGTGAATAAAATTATTATATGTTTGAAATGTATGGACAAACGCATTTTCTGCACTGGTCCATGGGTTATACATTTCTTTTGATATAGTGGTATTATAATTTGATTCAATAGCAAGGAATTGCTTGAAGATGGTTTATTCAAATGAAATTTGGAACCATGGATTCTCATTCATGTTGAACAACCTTGGGATGGTGCAGGGCACACCAATCCAAACATGTTTTGATAACATCTCAGGCAGGTTTAGGCTAAACTTAAGGGTGGGGTCAGAGTTGTGTTAATGGTAGACATAAGTTGTGACTTCTGAACCAAGAATCTACATGAAAAGAAAAAAGAGAAACAAATAAAAGAAAGGAAAGAAAGTGAGGAGTAAAGAAAAGAAAAAGACAATCATGTCATAACATTGTCACATTGAAAGATGTCGCCACATCATTGCAAACATCATACAAGCAGAGAGGACTCTGAATGGGATAAATAAGAGAGGAAAAACCAATGTTAAAGTATGTGACCCTCCCTTTTAGCCAGTGGCCTCAGCTGTCAATGACAATGTCACGATGGCCAGCCTACCATAAAATACGTAACAGTCGGAGTGAAAATATTACACTAACCTTTGATCCAGCCAGATGATTTTATCGACAGTGATGGTCCCAAATTGTCCACGATTTATTACAAGGGGTCAGAATGGTTAGCAGGGCAGGAAGAGAATCAATGTGTATGGTCAGATTGCATGGTCAACTGTATGTGGTCAGATATCTACAATTGGTTCTTACATTCAATCTCAGATCAGAATCATGTTTTAGATTTATATAATATTATATACTGTTATGTCAGTATTATATATACTGTTATTTCAGTGTACAGGTGTTTTTGGCGAATTTGGGGCTATATATTTTTTAACCTGTATATTGCTATTTCTTGTAACTGACTTTTTGGTCAAATGTGACCTATGTTTGAGTCAATAAAAACCTGTATATATATTCAATTTCATTTGGTTGCGTATGGTGTAAAATTTCCATTTCTATTTGATACAAAATCCAAAGTTCTACACCCATGATTTCTGATCATTACATATAAATTTCATATAAATGAATTATGGGATGTACAGGTTAGATTGTGATTATATTCATGAGTGGCGATCAAGCTTGAAGAATCAATGTGGATTATTAAAACACATTGAAAATATCTAATTCTCTTGTCAAAATTTTGACATTTGCCATAAATGTACCATTTATTAAAATCTCAAATATAGGCCCATATAGGCCTGACAGATTCAACCTTTTTGTGTAGGCTTACTACATGTACATATCCAAAAATATGGAGTTCCTATATTTGTTGCCAATTTGGTTTTTATTGGAATTTTGAAATTTGGGAGATCCAAACCTTGTATTAGGCCTACCTGTGTTACACAAATACTCTATTTCTTTACAGCTATTCCTTTTGCAAATATTATAGCCAATTTTATGTGACTTTTCTCGGCCCCTGAGTTTGTTATCCTCTTTGCTCAATTAGAATAGTGTTGGGTGTCATAACAGAGTATGAAGTACTCCTGCAGATTGTACTTTTCTTTGCACCATGGAGTGCAATTCACAGGAGAACACAACTAAACATGTTTTTAAAAAGCTTAAAAACTGCAAGTGTATGTTTTTATTTTAGCTTATTTTGGGGGGCTATGGTGGTGTTGTTATTCAAACCAGATATTTGCAGGTCTGTTTTGCAGCGAGTCCTCCTAATCTACAACAACAGAGTACTCTCAGCTATATAGGCTAGACCATGCTATAGCTGTCAAGTGAGGAATTTTTTCGCCTCTATGATTCGGCGGTGCCTTATGCAAGAAAACACAATAGATGAGTGACATGGGGGCAGAGGTCACACCCTCACAAAGGCTTACTACACAGCATTGTGCCCCTTGCCACCCCAGCTCCAATGTTGCAAAAATTCAGGGCAGGCTGCCTAGATTTTAGCATGGCATAATAGATAAGTTGAATCGAATCCACTCCTGCCATGCATTGGAGCTATGAATTGGAGCTATGCTACAATAACAAGGAGGGATTTCTCTTTAACAAATTCTCTATTTCATATATTTATAAATTCTATATATATATGTGGTGTTATAAACTGCGTATACATATTGCACAAGACAGTTAGTGGCATTTCAAGCCTGCAGCATCAAACTGTTGACCTGCTTTTGTTTTATATATCACATATTTTTGTGGTTTTCAAACTTTTTTTCCTCTTTTCGTTTAATGCTCTTTCCCTATGATATAGCACTTCAAAGGGATGTGTATTTAGAGTGAAATTTGATTAGATGAAATAGCAGGCCTGGGGAGCTATTGGTGAAACATCCCTGCAGATTAAAAGTAGGTGTAGGATTGCAGGTCAAGTGCAGGGAGCAGGGGTCTATTAGAACATGATAGATTGCATACTATATGTCTGCAGGCCTTTTGTGTTCTCTCTCTCTGTATATATACAATCTGTGCCACTGCACTGTAGTGTAGACAGCCTCCTTTGTATAGGTTCAGTTCACGCAGATTACCCTACACAAATCTCTTTCGGAAATCATCAAACAATTGTATTATTTCTGCCTATTCTTGATCACGCATTTATCCCGTCTTCCGCGGAGGCATATTCAATCGTCAGGGCTGTGTAAACAAGCCCTGGAAAAGGCAAGCAGCTCTTTTTCTGCATATTTATCTTCTGGCTGCAAGGGGGCAAGCTGGCTGGGGAGAGAGAGGCTTGTACTCTGCCACCACTCTTACACACTGCGGTTTGTAAACTGACTCCCAGCATTGCAAACTTTAGGGAGAGGGGTTAATCAATATCTATTAATAATTGCTTTATGGCAGATATTGACAGTACACAAAGCAGTTTTATATGTGAATTTAACTGTTCATTCTGTTTGTTTTGATAACCAGATAATAACCCAATGTCAATTTTTATACGACTGTCATTGCCATCTAACATGCAACATGATTAGAAATTAATATTGTCCAATGATATATTCATAATTCATAGCTATTGGGTACTTGATGCTATCCTGCTCATCTGTCATTTTTGCATTTTCTTGGAACAGTCAATTCGGCCGCAGGCAAATTCGTCATCCGCAGTGGAATGGGTCAACATGACTGGATTTGCGGGGCGAAATTTGGGGCAAATGCCATGCTAAAATGATGCAATTGAGGCTCCTAGGACCTTATGGGACAAATACCGGGAAAAATTAACCCCGGCTCGTGACGGGCCTTGCAAAGTCCTGATTACAGAGGCATCAGAGGAGGGGGGGGGAGGAAAAAAATCGAATATTTTCAATGAAGCAGAGGGTGGCACCATGGAAGGGGATGACTGGGTGCATTTGAAATTGAAATTCGTCCTCACAGCAGATAAACAGAGCCAGTAAGTTGAGATATGAACATCTTGTCCTGACCTCAGATTACCATAACAGCCTCTCAGATATTGCTAGCAAGGATTATCCCCTCAAGTCTACTCCTTTTGGCTGTAAGAGCTTCTCTTCTGGGTCTCCTTCCCTCAAATGGCAAAGGCATTAGCCCTCTCCAGATCAAGTGTTTGAGAGCTGAATTTACACCCAGCAACTGCAATATTTCAGAATGACAACTCCTGTATAATTGCAGTGAAGTTAAAATGTTCAAGCTTAGAAAAGTAAGCTTATATCCAGGGTTCAAGTTAGAGAAAATGAAGAATATTTGACATCTACAAAAACAATCAAAATGTATAACTACAATGTCAGATATTAATTCCTCTAATTGTAGTGTCAGGTAGAGTTGTCATGTAACATTTTACTACAATATACTGAAGCTGGGTATGTAAGCCTAATAACTATAGATATAAAACTCAAACAAGAAAGTACAGGACCACGTTTTTTTATTTTTATTCGAGCAGAGAATCACACAATTATATAATACAGAGAACTTGTGAAACTGGGCAATTTCATTATTTAACAAAGTTCCACGAATATTGCATCATGGATAAACTGTATGTACCATTGTTTTGCCATCATCTCATTCATTGCTATACATCATACAAGCTCTATTATAGCTACTCACTGGCTTGATGCAGTGACCACAGATTGAAAGGGCGAACATTCATTCATTAGAATTAAGACTGGTTTGAACACATCAACAAAATATGACACAAAAACATCTCACTTGGTCGATCTACACATTCAACAGCATTAGTTATCCACGTATTCGTTTTTACCATGATCATTGTAATATTTTCAAGTATAGAAAATACAAAATCCATCATCAACCAATTTGATAATTTGGTAAGCTCATCACCATTTGATATACATGGGCTCATTTCATTTGTACAATAAAAATACTTGATAAATTACCCCTCTTATAAAAAGAATGCACACAATTCTCAAATGTAGTCTTGTGTACATTAAAGCGTTGGCTTTTAGGAGGTAGCATTATACTCTCGTTCAGAGTAGCACACTTCCCTTTCTTGAGGTAACAATTTGGTTTTAGTGAACAGTACTGATTGTTTCTTAACAATTATAAATATCCTATATGAATAGCACACTCAGGTTTCACCAGAACCGATTCTCTCTTCAAATTGTACAAACATTTATGGCAATGATTCAACTGGCAATGAATAACTATACATGAATTGTATCCGTCTGTCAAAATACATCTTATATAATAATATCTTCATCTCTTCCCCAATGCCCAAAAGCTATGAAACCAGATGGGTGTACACACGTGGTGACATGTAGATCTGCCCTGAAGCTAAACTCTGGATGATTTTATAACCAATTCATAAACTAGATTCTATATATATTATGGAAATACAGTTTTTCTTTTCAAATTTACAATTGAATTCATAAGTATACATGACTTGATCAAAGGTGAACTTATATGTAAAAATAAATGGCACCTCTTTCTTCACAACCTAAATCATAGTAAAAGTTATTCATTAAATATTACACAAACCTGACAGATGTGAGATAATAAAAAATCTTTTGTAAACTATGACATAATTGAATTACCAGGCTGCCTTATGAGAGTCCATTTAAGCCATGCCGTGTACACTGTATGTTTTTATCGGAATTTGAAGTATGCTACCTGGAAAAAGCAGCAGGAAGTTTTGATTTTGATGTATTTCTCCTCCTTAGAAATATCACAGATTTGGCACATTAATTTCATTAAACTGCCCCACCAGGACCCCTTCCATTGACCCACAGAGAGGCCCTGGCGGGGGCAATAAATGCAAATTCTACAAGATGGTCCGCAACAAGGAACCACTCCAGATTCCCGGATGGAGGAGCAGAGTTCATTGACCCCCCCATCATCTCGACCAGTTACGTAATCTTACATACACTAAAAATAGATCCATTAACAGATCAATTAATTATTAATTAATTTAATTAAGAAAGTCGGACTAGAGGGTGGAAATACTGCCCCCATATCAACAGCAGCACAGAGGGAGTTATGTCATCATAATTCAACTCAAATGCATCAGTCAACATGGGGTTTAAAACACCCTCCCCTCCCCACCTCTCAATCTCCCCCCAGATACATCATCATATATGGCACACAGACATGAGACCAATGTTTGCTAATCATTTCAATTAATTCAAATTAAGTCTCATGATTGAACCATTCTGAACCCAACACATGCAACCGAAATTGGCGGCAAGCAACCAAATTTACTAAACACAAGTGGAATACTTGATTTTGTTAGTCTTTCTCACTAACACACTATACAATCATACTTGCCTTTAATAGGCCTAAATTCCAAATAAATATATTTTAAATTGCCATAAAGATGACTGAATTGAATAAATTACTCCCTTCTAAATCGTCCCACCTATACAATGCACTAAAATACAAATATATTGCACTGAGAGATAAAAGTGTCATAATTATTGTAAATAACCCTAATCTCGCGAGAACGAGAGGTGGGCAGGTTGGGGTTAGTATTTAAACGGGACACAAATTATAAGCAAGTGGTTAAATTTCTTCTCTCTCTCTCTTCCTATCACTCTATCTTTCTCTCTGTCTTTCCCAATCATATCTAATTGTCCTAGCACAATAGTACACACTCCCATTCTTCCCCTATTCACCCAGTAAAGAGTTCAGATCAGGGACTTACATACACACAATGTCTGATACACACGCACATACACTTGACAAAAATAAGTTTGCAAACAAACCATGGCAGACGCTCACAAACAATTGCAATTGGTGGATTTCTGCTGAGCTAAAAATAGCCCAGCTGACCACTGACTCACTGATGACCAACGACTAACTTGAGTCGAAGGCCTTACAATTTTCTCAACCAATTAAGTAACCTCGATCGATGAACAAATGAACAAAAACATAACAGAACACATGTTTCACAATTTGACAAATTGAAATAATCATTCAAATGATATAATATGATAAAATTAATCTTGTACAATATTACAACTTCAATTACACAATGTGGTTTGGAACATCATTTCTTGAGCAATTGTAATCCACAGGAAGACTCACGGAATTGATTTGGGGTGAATGAAGCAAGTCCAGGATAACAGTGCACCAATTAAAACATGACAATGATTTGGTCAAATTAACACAAATATCAAATTTTCTTAATTTCAACAATTTCTAATGAGGATGACGATTTCTGGACTTGGTTCATTCAGGTAGGGTTGCATTTACAAGTCAAGGGCTCACAGCCACCATGATATTGTGGTCTCAAATATTTTTGTAAGTTAGTTTAAAGTTTTTAGTCAACCAAATGACCTTTATTTTCCTATCCACAATCTCAAAAATCAAAATATACTCGGATTTCTACTGGGAATGTATGAATCAAACTATTATGGCTGAAGACAACAAAAAATAAACACCTCAAGAAAATAGCACCATTGGGAGTTTAAGTGAGAATCCCTGGAAATGTGGTCAACTATAATAAATTTCATGTGCCCCATTCAAGAAATTAGGAAATTAACAAAATAGAAATTGTTAATTTAGTCTTGTATCTAATCTGGAAATTTTGATTTTTCAATTTGGTCTGGATTTTAATGTTTTAAAATTAAAATTCTAAAAATCATTCAAAAATGTGAAGTTTAGACTGCTTTCATAATAGCTGGATGGCTCTACTGAGCTACAAATGACAGATTCATTGGAGAATCAGCTGCAGGCTGCAAGTTAGATAAGCTGAGTGCTCTTGGCCCAGTGCTGGGCCCAACAGCAGCTGATATGAGTTGCATGTCAGCTTTTCAATAATGCCATGATGGGATGCAGTGATGGAGAGAGACCCAGACTGGCTTAGAAGGGTTCAGCTTGCAAGTTGAATAGACCCCCCTCTCTCTGTAGACTCTGATATACTCTGGTACTTTGAGATACTCTGAAATATATACGAGATATCAAAAACATTTCTGTCTCGGACACACTCTGAGATAACCTATAGAATAATCTGAGACGAGATTATTCTATACTGCTCTGAGATACTTTGAAGAGTCTCAGCTATACTCTGCTATACTCTGCTATACTCTGAGATACTCTGAGATACTCTGAGATACCCTGAGATACTCTGAGATACTCTGAGATACTCTGAGATACTCTGAGATACTCTGAGATACTCTGAGCTCAGTTTTAGGGGGGGCAGGTAAAGGAGCAGGTGACACCTCCAGACCTCCACTCCAGCCAGGAAGCAATCGACTGCATGTTTGTCTTGGACAAACGTAATACTGGGTCAAGACAATTTGAGGTCGTGCTGGGCCCCTTGACTTCCTACTCCACTTGTGCACTCGTGCTGGCACTCTGGTCCACTCCTGTTCACTCAGGTCATAGGCCGATAACATGCCTCAATAATTAGCCTCAATTTATTGCAGCAGATGATGGAATAATTTGATAGAAGGTCACTGCAATGATGCAATACTCTTGCACAATGGAGTTCATACAATACGAGCTGTCCCAAGTTTACTACAGTAAGCTTATTAGCAAGCTATAGATCTATGAGACTTCAAGTGAAGACTGTTCAAAGTGTTCAAGGCTTCCACCAACACCCCTCATAATGCAAATCCTTGGCTGTCTACAGCTGAGTCCCTTCCAGAGACACAAAATCGATGGTGATTGATTCGCACGTAACTCACGTCCCAAGATACGTGAGGCACCGTCATGGGAGCGTCATGGGAGCGTCGGGGATGGCGAAGGACTTTGAAGTCTTCACTTGACGGCCGTAACACGCTCCCAGAATCACTCAAGGGCAGCTCAGAGCTACACACACTGTGTCACCAAGCCACTAGCAAGCCAGTGGCAAGCTTGGCAAGCCAGTCAATGCAGATCATTACTTGGGCAAATATTCCCCCTCACAGCTGCTTCATTGATGCAATGTGTGCAGTCCTGTTACTCCCGTTTACTCCCCTTGCTCCCACATTCTAATACTAGTAATAGATTCACACAGATTGTTTTTCCACTCTCTTTTTTGTCATTTTTTTCTGCTCAGTTCAAGCTATAAGCTAATAAGAAGCCAATTCGATGCAGCAACATGGCAAACCCTCAGCCTCTGACCTTGGTGACCTGAGCATATCCAAGGTCATTCAAAATTTGACAAATTGAGGAAAATTTTGATTGAAAGGCCTAAATGGCCCACTGCAGTGGCTGATAGTAGAATAGCAGGAGAATCTCACACTGGGGGCAAGATTGGTGCAATTATGATTGGCCCCTCCGCCATGCTCTGCCATGCTGCACATAGCACTCACATGGGAATTTGGCCAGTAAATTTTATTGGAGGCATCTTTATGGTGATCATGGGCAGTTCGGGGTTACTCCAGGCACCCTAGCACATGCTCAAAATAGCAAAGGGTTACAGGAGCAGGGGGGATACTGGGGGGCAGAGGGTGAACGCCCCTACCCACTGTACTTTGGCGCTTCATAAATCATACAGTTATCTAGCACGCTGGCTGACAGGCAATTTGAAATGCTCAAGAAAATTTCCAGATGTTGAGAGGTGGAGACTGCAGCAAAGGACATGCTTAGATCTATTCAAGGTAGAAACCACAGCATAGAGGGTGAATAGGAAGGGCATAAGAAGGGTACTAGAGGCAAGGGTGAGGAGAGAAGGGTGACCACCATGACCTGGGTTGAGAGGTGACGCTGACCTTGGGAGGGTGAGGTGACCTCTTGTCATACCTTGGTCATACCACGATCAGTGGGGTGGTGGGGGCAAGGGGGAGGATTGAAAGGGGGGGGGGTGAGTTTTACAGACCTGTTGGTTTCATACATAAATTCGATCAATGCACTGACACAGTGTGGCAGGCAGGATATATAGTCTGTCATTCAGATCTAGTCGAGCATAAGATGGATTCAACATCACCTGTAGTGCAACTGTGCAACAAATGCAGACCAAAATGCTGCACAACAAATGCTGAACAAATGTTGGTAACAAATGCAGATTTTCTTTAATGCCTGAGTGACCACTGGTCAGCCAATCAAGCTGACTTCCTCCTGGGCTGTCAAGAGTTCTGCTCAAGACATCCTAAGAGCATGGGGCCTCCATTCAAGTTGGGCAGACATGCAGCTAATGCGGAGATGGATGTTACTCTAGCTTACACAATGGTCAACATGGCTGGGTAATAACAACAACAGTTGCCAGCTGACTGGGCTACAGACCAGCTAGAGACCATACAAACCAGCTACAGACAAGCTACAAACCAGCTACAGAGCCCAGGCCACCTAGAGATTCAGCCAGAGACCTGACAGAGATGTAGCAGCCATCCTAGAGCAACTGGATGGAGCTGTTGGTGGCATAAGAATGATGTTTCAGAGTTCCACTCGTGTGAGCAGCAAATTTCCTCCAGTGTCAGGTCTCAGTGTGCCAGCCATGCAGGTTATTTAAGCAGGATTCCTCAATCCAGATGCTCAACAACAACACACCAGAGAGAAAATCTAATCTGGAAAGTCTGAATCTTGATATAATTATCAATATCGATTCTAAATTTAACTCCAAAGTTATAAACTCACTAATTTAGACTCACTTCAGTCATTAATAAAGTGCCAGTGAAGCCAATTACTCTTGAAAAATGAGAATGTCTGGCCTATAAATAAAGAGCACTTGGACCTTCCATTTCCAAGATGGCGTCAACTTCAATGCATCATATTTTTAGACAAGCAGAATAGAAGCTTTTATCCCATAAGGCTGAGTATGCTGACATCTATATTTGGTATTGAAGTGAAGTTTAGTTTATGAAAGTCAAATGCAGTCTAAACATGAGGAGTTAGGGAGCTCTCAAAAGCTCAGTTCGTTGATTCAGTAACAGAACTCTCGGCTCTAGCCCAGACTTGGCATGGTGCATTGTAATTTGGTAAGCATAGAGTTCTGAATGAGATAGCATCAGATTTCATGAACTTGCTCAATAAAATGCCGTGAGAGGAAGAATAGGAGGGAAGGGGGACCTGTCGTGGACCTGTCGTCACGTGTGTTTGGCTGACACTTGTCATTTGTAGCTTTGTTTGTCGGGCGATATTAGAAAGCACATGGGTCAGTAGTTAATTCTAATTTGTTACCTGTGGGAGCAAAGGTCCCAGTTCAAAGAGTTCTTGAATGGGGGACACTGGGAGATTGTGGAGAGGTTAAATAAAGGTTAGACCCAAAGGTTAGACCAAGAGGTTAGACCATCAGACTGAGAGGCCCTTTTTGCCCCCACCAGATATATGTCATGTGGTTTGGGGTGGTGGTTTCCCTGACCTCGAGGTCACCTTGGAGAAGCCCAGGGCACGCAGAGAGGGCAAGGGCCAGGACCCCGGGACCTCTGCAGCCCCCGAAGGACCTTTGGAGACCTCGGTGACCTTGGCTTGACCAAAATTTGAACGCGGCCCTTTCATGAATTGGCGACCCATCTCAGAAATGTCAGGTCTTGGGCTGAGATGGTCAGCTTGGCTGGGCAAGTGATGATAATGTCCCGGCGTCTTGGGCTCAACTTTCCTAAACCCAAGCACCTGTTTTGGCGCCCTTTTTTGATTACACACAGCAGGACTGACCCCTGCACTGACCAGTGTCAACCATTGACCACCAAAGACCACTGGTCACTCCTGGGCAGCCCAATGGTCAGTCCTGTCAATTGTAGCACTTGTTCACTCGTTCTATCAGGTGGAAGGCTCAGGTCTCCTCTAATACCATGGTGGCTTGGTGGCAGTTAAATTCAAAATTTAAAATCATTCTCTTGAATTAGACTTGTTCTTTGACTTGTAAATGCAATGGGAACATTGAACACAAACTTTCACAATATTCAGAGACGCTCTCTCACACTTGTTAGTCTTTACCCAGTAGAAACAAAATAGTCATTCTCGAGTTCTGATGCTGACAACAAAAGGGGATTTTCAGAGATCATTTTTAAGCACACGTGTCTTGGACACAAAGCAAAAATTCCATAACAAAGCAAATCATGTTTTTGAAAACTAAACAAAAAACTTAGAAACAAAAAATGAAGGTGAAAACCTCATAATTTTCATAAACAACAATAATAGCAATTCCTCAATACTTGCTTCAGTAAATTCCCAGTAATGAACAAGTGCAGGCATTCTGCTGTATACTGACCGATTCACAATTATTTCTGTACATTTTGCTATACAACTTTACAGACATAATAAAAATATCACTATAATGCCGAGTTAAGAAATAATATTAGTAAGAACTGAATATACGGCTGGTTTAGAACCATTAACAACAAAAACAGACAACACAGATTGTCATACACTTATTCAGTCGTAGACTTATACTGAGTGTGTGATAATGATTCGCAAATTGAAATGTACATAACTTAAAAACCAGGTGACATTCTAGAATAAGAATTAGAGAAGAAATGCTCAAAATGGCAAGGTTTACAACCTTGGATTGTGTGGCTTGGTGACGTGATGGCGAGAGTCCTTGGCCCGGCCCTATGCGCCGTTTTCCCGGGGTTTGTCAGGGGGCAAGTGAGGGGGGCCGGGGGGCAGGGGCCGGGCCGGGGAAGGGGTTGGCGGGGAGGCTCGGCACGCCGCTCAAGCGCCCTGTCTCAGAGTTCTGCAAATGCCGGCCATCGGTGGGTGCCAGGCCCCTTCCCTGCTGCTGCTCAAGACTAGTGTCAGTCGGAGGCTGAATACAGTCATGTAATTAGACCATAGGGGGGATCCACGGCGGATCACTGGATGGTCATGTAGGGCCAGTTGAAGGAACCACCACTGAGCAGCATGTCTCTGATCAGAGTCTCAATCGGCGTCTTACCTACGAGTCGTACGAAGAAGAGTTGTTCGATGACCTGGGCAGACACGGACCTCAGCGAGGGCAACCGGAGCAGCAGTTTTCCGAACCTGGTCGGCTGGTTGGGGTACTGGCTCCGAACGTACTCCTCCAGGGCGCACTGGCTCTTCTCCTGTAGACTCTCGATGTGAGCGGTGTCCGACAATCCACAGGCATCTGCAGCAAACAACAACAATCGAATTGAGAAGAAGCAATTAATGGGCCCAAGCCATCAGCAGTCCAAATACAAACAGGCGCCCATCAGCTACACTTGGCAGCATCAGCAGCAGCAGACATTGCCATGACGCAACTGATGGGGAGGGGAGGCAGCAGAGGAGCTAGGAGAGGAGGTATGGAGGGCCAACTGCATCCTGCTTACTCGGCCTTACTCGGCCAGACCTTGCAGCCTTCTAATTGGGCCATTAATGTTTGCCAGCATCTCACGTTATTAAAAATTCAAGGCGTCTTTTTAAAAGAATCATTGTGGCCCAGCTAGCCATGGGAGATAGGGGGAGGAGGGGATCTAATTGAATTCTCTTTAGCTGTTCAAGCCAAAGCTGTTTGTTGAGTGACAGCCAGACCCCAACAAGCCAGCCCAGACTGAGCACAAATCTTGGGTCTGGTCCAAATATGATACAACAAGAAGCATACCAATGCATGCCACCCCCCCCCCCCTCATTCTCCTCTGCAAGCCCAAAACACAGATCAATCGGCCTCCATGTGACAATATTTATCCCAAAGCAACAACACAATAGGCAGGCCATGTCCTGAAATACTCAGATCATGTTCTCCCATACAATTACGATAAAAGTTACTACTACAAAAAGGCTAATGTATTTGTAAACTAAATAGCATAAAACACAAGACAGGTACTGCACATGTAAACAAACAAAACAGAAAATAAAAATAGCATGCAATGCATGCACCGTGGCCTCGGGCAATTCAGTTTTACCCCTTACAGCCTGCTGAAGGATGGAATCATATTCATACAGACCTGTCTATCTATCTGTCCATCTATATCTATTTATTTTCTAAACTCGAGTACCAGCTGTGGAGCTGCTGTGGTATACTGTTATTTCATATTCGAGACTAAAAAAAAAAATTTAAAAATATTTATCTATCTATCATTCTTAAAGGTGCATGTAGTGTTTCGCCATTTTAACATAATGTCCAAAAGAAATATTAGTCATATATGAAAATTATTCTACCTGCCAAATAAACTAAACTGTCATTGTTAGGTCAATATATATATGAAGATAAAATGCACTTATTACTTTTATTGTGCATGGATCTGCCAGGGAAAGAACATGCAGCGCCATCTATAACATACCTGAGCACAAGACATAATGTTTTCTATAATTTTTGTGTATTAGAAACGATTTATGTTTACCAAACAAATGTGAAGACGTAGGATAATCTCTGTTATGTACACTGACTTAAAGAACTGTATGAATATACAAATAGTTAATGATATCTAGTCACCCAAAGTTTGCACCTTTTGTGACCACAAACCACCAAGTGACTGCAGCATAAAATCTGAGATTTGCCTAGTGGTAGTGGCTTTACAGTGCGCTCGCCAGCCTCTGCTATAACGTAGTTTACAGTGTGCTCACCCGCGCATGCGCGTGAAGTCGTTTTTGCGCTGGGCTGGTGATCAACATTGCTTTGTAGGAGTTAAGTATTTTATTGATTACAGTTTAATTAATACAGATCTGGCACATACAGTCACTAAGTGCAAATGTTGAACTGTTATGTGATCATTTGGGATGATCACTTTGGTTTGTCATTTTATCCATAAAACGTTTTTGTCCCCACAACAATTTAATATTTCCATTTCCTGTTGCCATTTGTTGACATAAGAAACCATTGATGACGACAAGGGGCCCGAGGTCCCTCGGCCACAAAAAGGCATGCTTTGTAAGAAACTAGAAGCAGGGTTTTTGGAAGATCTCATAAACACGATGCATTTATTTCTCATGCAAGAGTTGGGAGTCAAGAAGAACGACATCAAAACAAGTTGGTCTGAAGTGAAATGATTTTTGACTTGCACAACCAAGAATAAATTAGAAGAAGACTTATGTGCATTTTTAAATCAATAAACGTTTTGGTGTGCTCATTACAAATTCATATGTCAACATTTTTGTTGAAGATTTTCTTCTGCTTGAAATGCCCAACAAGTGCATGCCTGGGACGCAGTAAAGCATCAAAAAGCCAACGTATGAGAAACTCTTATTTACAGAATAAATTCTACGTTAAAACTGATTCTAAAAAATAAAAATAAATCAATCTAGAGAGACTATTTACCGGAGTGTCTGTCGCCTGGGTAACCGCTATAAATTCTGGTATCTGAAGGCCAGAAAAAAAAATACATCATTGTTTAGGCTGGGCATACAAATTCCTACATTCCTATATCAGCCTTTAGCAATACGAGTAGAAGCTGTAATATGAACAATCATTAAGAGATCAAAGTGAATTGCTGGTCGAGTGGTAAATACTTGGTTATTGGGCTGATTGTGTTGTGATGTGGGTTCGAAACCTCAGAATGAAGCTGTCCAAGTCGCTCACTCCAAAAATGGTAATCAGCTCCTTGAGCGAGAACCACAGAGTGACAGAAATTGGAGAGACTTAATTGCAAGGAGTTGGTGGGGGGAGAGGTCTTTGTTTGCACGATTTCATCTTTAGGGAAATGATCAAATAAGGAAAACAGGGGGCTGCAGGGCGCCCTTGTGGTTGTCCGCAGAGCCCCGAGCCCCACCCCCTGTCTCCCCCTGCCCCTTTATTACTCACAGAGCTGACTGGATGGGCTCGGGGAGCCAATTCTAGCCACGAAACAAAACGATATTTTGTCTGTGGTTAAATAGGACAACGGGCTCTTCATAAATATCCTGGCTCAGCCCGAAATCCTGCTGTGCCCTCACAAATTTCCGGCCACCGGACCTGGCAAAGCTGCTCCATATTGGCTGCATAAGCCAGAGAGCTTGCACAGGCTTGCAATTCCTTGCATGGCACTGGAAAACTAGTGGCTTCTGCTCTCTGACAGCCTGCTGCTGTTCACCTATTGCATCTTCTGCCATGTAACAGGCCTAGCTACTTTAGGCTGCAAAATGAAACAATTTCTAGAAGAAAACAAACTAGGGTTCAGACCACAGGAGTCTGGAGCGAGCAGCTTCTCCTCCAGTAGCCGTTTGGGGAGCCATGTTTGCTACAGTCAGCGCCCCCTCGCGTGTTGCAAGAGTATCAGCCATGGACTGCCTTCATTCAAGCCAAGCTTACTATGTTTTACTACGACTAACCTCCAACATGGTGTTTTCTACAGACACAAGCACATGACTCACATGTTGGGGGCCTAAGTCCACCACAAAAATGGCATGAGGGCTCATGGGGTCATTACATCATGTGAATACCATGTAGTAAGTATGACACTAACTTGAAGCCCAGAAAAACACAACAATTACAATAGAAATTGGCCCAGTCACAATTCTATTTGCTATTGTGCTAGGAAAATCCCATGAATGAATTTAATGCTTAATTGACAGCACAAATACACAGATAATACTACAACCACTACACCACAAATCTTGGGGACAAGTGGGCCACGAAAAACGACTGGGTTTGTTTTTCTAATTCTAGCTGGCTCCAGAGAATTGGAGAGTTCACAAATGAGTGTCTGAGCCTCAGAGCATGGATAACTGAGTTGTTTAGCACACAGACTTGATGCTGGTCTGATTCCCTCAGTGATTCACGATTTGTGGATCATTTGAGTTGATGGTGAATTCAGCCTTCTCTCTTTTTCTCTCCCCCTCTCCATCGAGGGCTGGGATCGGGGCAGATGGACCCAGATCATGTTACATAGTGTTACGCTCCTAGCCTAGACTCTCGCTAACCTCACTGCTTTTTCTGACCTATCCCTTTCCCCTCTCACCTAGATCACGCCTCCCTAGACCCCCCTGCCCCCTCCTTGCCCCTCTTTTTCACCCCTCAACCTTTCACTGTCTATTTTCGACCTGCATCTCCCACATAGCTCAGATTTTTTGTCCCCTTCTTCGCTGGCTGCTGGTGGTGGTTTGGTGGGAAAAGTGGCAGAAATTCACAAGTTGCACACAACATTGGCCCAATCCTTCCCCATTTCTATTATTTCTCCCTCTTTTTTTCAATCCCTTTTTGCCCCTCCGCTTCTCTTGTGTACCCAGCAAATCACATTATAGGCCAAAATTGCGTGTGGGGTCAATAATTAAAATAGGAAAAAAGGGATATGAAAAAAACATCCACATTCCTACTGAGTCGAAAATGTAACCTATTCACCCAGGTGGCCGTGTTCCTTTCAAAATTATTAACTATGAAAACCCTTTGCAAAATAGACATAATACACACGACTCACTCAGGCAGACATTACTCAACAACATGGTAACAGGAAAATTGTTGACACTATTCAGTGAAAACGAAATACTAATAAGAAACAGAATGTGTTGAGTATTGGGGGCCTAAGGACATGGAGAGAGAACAACAGCCAACATTGAATAGTTAAAAGCAACTCTGACTCCATAATTAATGCAGATTTCAAATGCAAAACTCGAAGAATATTCCTTTCGCCTGGTGTAACAAAACCCTATCTAATTGAATTACTCGATCCTCAAATAGTTCAATTTGGCTCATTTTAGCAATGGGGTTTTCGAGTTTAATGTATTCCTAATAAGCGTGAGTTATTAACCAAGTCATGAGAGTCAGATTTGAAATGCAGGTAAAACAAATAGGAAACAATTAGGCTGGGAGGGTTATCTTTAACCTCACTTATCAAATGCTCATCTTGAGTGAGCCAAAAAACTGATACAATTGTGAGTGTGTGTACCAAGTGTGAAATTCTTAGTGTATAATTGCTTAAGAATTTCATGGAGCTCACATTGAATGTTTATGGTGTGTTTGTGCAGATGTGAGCTCAGGAATGCGACCAGTAATGCACAGACTGCCCCCAACCTGTTTGTCCCACGAGTGGACAGTGGTCAATCAATGGCCACTCACTGGTCAGTTGACCCAGGTCACCATACTGCCCCCTCATTGGTCAGTTCAACCCTGCCAAGGGGCCACGACGTCTTGGACGTTGGGTTTGAATTTCAGGGTTCACCAAGCCACCCCTTTTTCTCAATTTTGAACATTTTTGAATTGTTTGTGAGTTTCAAGTCTGGTCTCATATTTCACACAACACAAAAACCATGGGCCACAAGTGAAGTTGGCCGCTGTAACATAAACATTGTGTCACTTGCAGTGGACCATGTGTAGCTAAAATCACAGCATGTTACATGACGACACATTGCCCACTATGTCCTATAAGAATTGCCATTTCTGTGACACGCAAATGAAGAATTTAGACAACAAAGAAGGCCAGAAACAGAGCACAATGCGAGACACATTCAGATAAAGATATTGTGTTGTTCTGCACAGCCCCTGGAGTCCTGTACATCAAGCCAATATTGGAGCCCAGTCGGTCGTTTACAACTCACACCGGACTACTCTGGGCTGAGATTTAGCTCACAAGACCAGTTTGGGGCAAAGAGAAGAGCAATTGGCATTTTCCTATCACTACAGTGGTCACCGAGGACTGGCCCAGCATGCAGAGTAGCCTCAGTGGGCACTGGTCAGTCAGCTGGCTTCTGAGCAGCTCGGCCCTGTTGTCAGGCTTTCACGCTGGAGGACGCCTCTGTGCCGCAAACATGGCTCTCAAGCCGTCGACCGTTGAAACCTCCCGGACAGCTACTTTTAAATTCAATTTTCTGACCGTTGCAATTATCTCAGCAAAACCAAATTTTACCAGCATCAACAACACAATTTAATCTCTAACATTTCCTAAAATCGTGACTTTTTGTTGATTATTAACAGCGCTATGAGCGTTTCTGCGAATCGATACAGCCACTCCAGCAAAGTTCTCTCTACAGCTTTGCTCCATGATATTACAGTGATGGCATTATTGTAAACATAAAATATTCAAATCAATGAGGTGTTTCAGCAATTAACGACAATATTTACACAGGATAACTCAATTAAAGGCAAAAATAAGTGCTGACAAACAGGTTAACACAAAACACAACAAGAGAGTAAGGGAAAGACGACCCACCTGATGAGAATAATACTACAGCCTTTAGACAACTATATTCCGCAGAGTCGACGTGCAAGGCTTTCAGTTTTTCTACTTGTTCTTGGAAAATACGTATATGATCCATGAAAGCCACTACTCTGTCCGCAGCCATGGGACTGGCATGGAGCCCTGCAGCAGCCAGTAAGGGAGCCACATGTAAGGGCATAGAGCACTGGGCAGCGTTGAGGACAAACAGTTCACTCCAACTGAGTCTGAGGAGGGCAACTTGGTCAGTTACTTGGAGGTCAGGGAAGAAGGGGATGTTCCTTGACCACTCGACAGCACTGAAGAGCAGCCTGGCTGCCAGTTCACAGATATTCTCGATGCCCATGATGTTGTTGGGTTGCATGCACTGTCCATATCTTGACGTGGGGTAGGGCTCGGCTCTCAGCAGCATGGAGATGAAGCTGGATAGATATGTGTGTCCATTCAGGGGGTCTCCATTGGCCAGCATCTGTCCTGGGAAGCCTGGGTGCTGGGTTGGAGGCACTCTCCCCCTCTGCACGGCTGCAACACCAGAAGACGTGAAACAACGAGTCAATATAACATGTTGAAGTCCACAACAACATTACATCAAAACAGAATATATAGAGCATCATCCACACACCTCTACTGGTGTGTGCTATTCACAGAATTCACTCACTCGAGTCAGCTACATTATGTCAGTTGCATGACAGACTTGTATGATAGAGCTATAGCTTTGCAACTTTGCACTTTACACAATATAATCCGCAAATATACAGCACTTGTGTTAATTAGCATGAGAGAGACAGGTTGTCATGTCAGGATGACACTTCACTCTCCCTCACTGAGTCTCCATAGGCCTACATCTACTAGACTGCTTGCTCAGGGCTCACAGTGTGCAAATTTAAACACAATCTCCAAAGTGAATCAATGACACCATTGTTGTGGATGATAAGCATAAAACCTCTGCCCAAACATGAGCAGGCAGAATTATCATTTCCACACTGACATGACTCTGGCTGAGTCTCCAGCACGTGGCCATGCAAGACATGGGAGGCTCCAAGCACCTCTATCTGCTAAATGTGTGGTAGGCTGAAAAGAGGTTTAAACTATGGAAAATAGGACTCACCTTCTCTCCTCATGCCCATCTTGAGGCATTTCTTGAGCCTGCAGTATTGACACTGGTTCCTGTGGTGCTGGTCGATGGGACACGTCCTGTTGCCCCTGCATGTGTAGGTCAGGTTCCTCCTCACCGATCGCTTGAAGAAACTCTTGCAGCCCTCGCAGGTAAACTGGCCATAATGCTTGCCCGAGCTCTTGTCCCCGCAGACCACACACTCTATGGACTGTTTGTTTGCATCGGGGGTCGTCGTGCTCCCCGAGCCGGGTGTTGAGTTAGGGGTGGTTGTCGTCGGAGGGTGGGAAGGGGGGGCCCCCACCGGGGTGGTGGGCTGCGGCTGGTGGGGCACAGGGGGCGGCGGGGGCTGGCTGGTCGGGGCCGCCGGGGTGGTCGTTCCGTTCATGTCTTCGGTCGGAGCTCCCCATGAACCCACACTGCTGGACTGAGACACCACAGCGGGCATCGCCATATTGTGTATAGCAACTCTTTGGTGAAGCAGGTTTGCTGCAAAGTGCAAAATAAAACTCCAATAGTAAAGTGAATAGAAATCAGAAGACAGTCATCAGCTAGTGGCAAGTAGTGTTAAGTTCTCCAAGTCCGTGGCATGAATGTCAGTAAGACTGGCTACGACACTGCTGTAGGCTAAGATCCAAGTCCAGAGGAGCAGCTTGGGTAACACGCATCTATGAACTGCCTGCTCTCCACTGAGCACATGGACCGTCGAACTACCCAGTATATCCACAACATCCACGAATATAATGGCAACACTAGCGACCGGCTCCCCTCGCGCAGTAATTCTTTAAAGGCTGATGGGAGAGAGTGTGTGCAGCCTCGGAGCACTCTGTATGTTTTGAACTCTGACACCGCCCTCGAAACTGTCCAGTTGCCATGGAAACCACTTCCTTATATGGGAGGGCATGTCATTTAGGTTGAGGCCGGCTATCAGAGAGTGACAATTACAGTCGACTGGTCACGGCCCTAAGGGTGGAGGGCATGGCAAAGCCTGAGTGTCGAGCTCTCCCATTGGTCGGCGGGGCCATTCCTCACTGGCGCATGGGCTGTCAGCTAGAGCCAGCCTCGTATTCCTACGCCAGCCAGTGTTTACACAGTCCTAGGCAGGTCTGCTCAGAACTGCTCAAGTTGAGCAACCCACAATCTTGCCCAAATGGGGTGTTAATTCAACCACAAACCACAAAATGACCTGTTATAGCCCCAGTCCCTTGGTTACCCCTTTCGATGAGTCACATCTGGATTTTCAAAATGTTTACTACATAGTTTAGAGTTACATTGCATAAAGTAAAACCAAAGGTACTTCTGCCTTTGGTAAAACTATAACTTACATTCTACCATGAAGAAACTAGAGCTGCTTTTGCTATTTATTTATGTAAAGTAAAGTGGCAGTCATTGAATCTTTATTTTCAAATCAAGTGTAAAAATAAAAGGATATGCAGCTGATGCAGGAGGTGGGGGGGGGGCAAGTAGAGCAACCTTTCATCATACAAGAATGATCTAAGATGTGGAGTTACAACAATACTATTTACCTACCTATCCATCAATCGATCAAAATATCCATCTGTCAGGATGGGTGACTGGGGCCCTACATCCTGTATTTATGCACGCGGTAAATCAATTAGGACAGGGTGAGGATACGGTAATGATGCAAAAGATGAAAGTGCTGTCTAACATAGGTTTAGGTGACCAGGCCAGAGCTGGAGTTGAACTTGGGACACAGTCATAGAATGATGTGAGTGCTACCAACTGAGTAAGTCCCGTCCCACCATCTATCTATCAATCTATCTATCTATCTATCTATCTATCTATCTATCTATCTATCTATCTATCTATCTATCAATTTATCTATCTACCTATACAGGGGGAGGTTTTTTGGTCTAGTGGTAGCGCGTTGGACTGCCAATCGCTGGGTCCCGGGTTTGAATCCAGCTCTTACTGGTCACCTGGGCCTATGTTGGATGGCTGTTTCAATCATCCTTCACCTCATTGCCGTGTCCTTCTCCTGCCCTAATTACCTACCAAGTGCATAAATACAGGACATAAAGCCCCAATCATCAGTCATCTATCTATCTATCTATCTATCTATCTATCTGGATAGACGATTGGGGCTTTATGTCCTGCATTTGTGCAATTGGTCAAGCTGAAGATTTGATATGACAGGCAGGCTAATAAGGACAGGAGGAGGAGACAGTGCTCAGTGAAATAAATGATTATCAGATTATTGAAACTGCCGTCCATTGGTCAAAAGGATTTGGCCAGATTGGATTTGAACCCTTGTTATTTGTTAACTTCAGAAAACGCATTGTCTTTGAACATTTCTCAGTTGACTCAGAACTGGAATGCAATGTTATAAACTTGTGAAGCAGCCAACCAATTTTGGAAATGTTAACAAAACCACAAACAGTTGCAAACCCAAATCTGGAGTCTCCATCACTGGAGACATTAAAGTAGCAATAAAAGGGCAGAGGGCAAACCACAAAAATGCTCAGGAGATAAGACTCCAAAACCACGGGGTAGACATGCCTAGGACTGTACAAGGGAGCAGGCCCAGAACGCAGAGGGTCAGGTGCATGGGCTGGCTGCATAGGCTAGCAGGCTGCCATTCTAATGAGCTGAACCTCCAGCAGTCCCAAAAGGTTTTCAGGAGGGGTGGCAAGTAGTTCTGCTGCCCACTGCCCACCCCTCTCAGCCTCCCATGCACAATACACACTTGGCTGGACTCGTGGCTGTCCTGACCACTGGTCACTTCCCCCTGGACTGTCCATGTGGCCGCTGCTTCTCTATGCTACTCTACAATCACTTTTCTGAGCACTGTTTGAGCACTCTGTTTTGGACTCATGTTTTGATTCTGCATGCGAGACCTTCTCTTTAACCGACCACAGGCCTGCTCCGAGAGAGCTTTATGCTCACACCATTACAACAGAGCACTTATCAATACCTATAGCCGATACTGGATTGTAAATTTTATCATGCCACAGATTTGGAATTATCACATCATTTACTTGTATGCATGGTTTTATCCTACATGCCTAATAAAAATATTTGCAGGTAGGGTGAAATTTGCAATTTATAATTATGACAATATAGACCTGTATGCATCTTTATGATAGATCATTATAGATGCCTTATTGTGACAAGAGATTTTATGATATCAATATTTGCTTCTGTGTGTATTTTGAATTGAAGCTTCAAACTTAATTGCCATTTGAAGCTCTCTTATCATTTTACTGTGGAGGCCTTCTCTGTATTGAGAACTGTCCCTATCAACCTGTGCTTCATTCTGGTGCTACTGTGCAATATGGACCATCATTGGCACGCGTCCCAGTAATGGCACTTGGAGTAGCTATCATCAACACACTGTCGTTGAGCACTCGACGTGTGACCGCCCTCCTCTAATAGGCTTAGGGCCAGTTGCGCCATCGTTGATTACGCCCGATTACGTAACGTGTTGTGGTGCTCCGACGGTGGGGCACGTGCGTTGCCAGTGACCGCGGAGGGGCGACACAATACAAGGGGGTTGAATCAGGCGCCTCCCTCCTTTCACACACTACAAGCCCCATCAAAAAACCCTTTTTAAAACCACCCAGGAAAAGAAATAAACTCCCCTGACCACCCAGCATCAATTAAATTCCCTAAAACCTCAAATTAAACCGAGAAACTTAAATGACAATCCCCATCAACCCCACAAATGATGTGTACTTTCGCCGAACATAATTTGTTCCCGAGCTTCCAAAGCTACTGTGTGTATGCCGCGCTAAAACACGTTATCAATGAACAATTCTCAGCCTTTGAAATGTTTAAATTCATGCTACTTACAATATTGTGCTGTAGTGGAGTCTAAAGTGGTCAGCTATATCATTCCATGCTAAAGAACGTGTTCCACTGGGGCCAAAAGCTAGACAGATACAAGATTGATCTAGTAACTGAGTCGACTCGGTCAGGACCTATGAACTGGGGCGGGGCTTGGGCTCTAATCAGCATACTCCTAAGGCCGTCTCTGATTGGCTGAGAGGCTCTGCTCTTCCCAGACTCGTCCACCCACCTCCGAATCTTACTACAGAGGGCACGATAGCGTAAACAGGGGTCGCCGACTACTAGAGGGCTACAAATCACCCTAGATGTGATTTCCCTGACTGTTCGCCTTGCTACAAGCCAGGGTTAAGTTACCTGCCCCCACCCCTTGTCACAATCAAATAAAATACGTTAACGGCTCCAATTTAGCGGCTCACAGACGACCATCTACTTTCGGCGGGAAACCATCAGCTGAGAACGAAATTCTCAGAATCAGCTGATCGCCAAGAAAAAAACACAACCACTGTTTACAAGGGTTTTGAGGGGTTTGGCTTACAAGCTTCGAATGTCTTGATTTTAGCACTACAAATGGTGGATTTCCACAGAGTTTCACAAAAAATATTTTGGATTCTAGTTAATGAAGGACAATTTTTAAAGCTATAAATAATTTCGAAACCAATAAAAAGTCATTTTAAATCACATAATCGTATCACAATGTCACAATATAAATGTATTTATGTTTCAATCCCTTGTATATTTAGTGACACACTTTTCTCTCCACCCACAGAACTATAATACCTTGGTCTAGTTCAGTCTCTGCATAATGTGCCACCTACACTGGACATAAATCATCATAGAAATGATATATGTGTAATTCTATCCCAAATATACATTTCATCAAATGGACTTTGTTATTCACTGTGTGTATGTGACACTTTGTTGCCTCTGTGCTGTGTATATTCTTGAAAATCTGAATCTGAATATCAGTGTGCATTTTTCTATCGCCTTGAGCAGACCTGAGCCGAGTGTCTAGTCTGCTAGCCAAGGTGACCTCTGCCCTGACCCAGACCACCGAGGCTGACCCGAGTGCCCTGTAGGTCGAGAGGGCTGCCCCAGGCCCCAAGGTGCCCTCCCCGAACCATCACACTTCACATGGGCAATAACTGGGCGAAAATATGGTGTGCATGGAGGTCCATGGAGGAGGTGAGGGGAGCTGTCAGTCATACACTTCACACAAACAAAACACAAGAGCACAACATTCACAGCAGCTTCACAGCACTATCGGGACAGTTTTAGAGCAGCTTTAGAGCAGCTATCGTACAAGTAGGTTTGTAAATAAATAGAGAAAGAAAGAAAAGGGAGAAAATACACTCCAGATAGAGGACTATTTGAGCTATTAGGGACTGATTTGCAGAGTGCATTTTGTGATTTGTTGTCAAATCGTTGAGCTGTCAAATCATCACTGCATTTGCCAATAACACAGAACAGTATCATATTTATCGTATAGCATGGCGTGATTAAACTGTCAGGGAAGCAGCTAATTTGCCAACCCATGGCCCATAATGGCATCATTGACCTTGTCTGTCTAGATACTGTAATTTTTGGCTTATTTGATACATATAAATGTACACCATAATTGTACATGGATATACACTTGGTGGCAACACTAGCAAATGGTGACCTGTTACACATATAATGTTGACCTGCTGGCTGAGGTCGTGACCCCATGTAATATATATCATGATATAGCTGGAGTAATATCAATG
The DNA here is from genome assembly GCA_026936325.1 of Platynereis dumerilii. Taxonomy (NCBI): domain Eukaryota; kingdom Metazoa; phylum Annelida; class Polychaeta; order Phyllodocida; family Nereididae; genus Platynereis; species Platynereis dumerilii. Next base: position 40,254,987 of record JAPTHN010000001.1, read on the forward strand.
CCTTCAGTCACTTAATATTGACGGAGGAGCGGATAATCTGGTTGTAGTGTATGCACAGGCGCTATTTGATGAGAGCCATTGTGGCAGTGATAAGCCTATTAGGCCATCAATGACCAGTAGCCGTTGGTCAGTTCGACTCAGTTGGGGGGGGGGTGGTTAGGGGGGTCAGTTGAGTGGTCAAGCCGATTGCCCTGAGCTAAAGGGCATCACTTACGAGTTAGGGAGCTCAGTAAACATGGAGGTGTTGTGCCAGATCGATGCAAGGGATTATTGTAATGCAATGATGCCCATCCAAAACAACACTCACCCATGAGTGCAATGCATACTCCCATACTGCATTACAACTTACGAGGCTCATATGTGTATACAATTACTATCATGATACTCTGCTGCAATACTACACCTCATTCAGACCACATCATCCCACACAAGTCACTACCATAACAATATTACATCAATTGCAAAGGAGGATCACTGCAATACTCGAAACAATAACAACAAATTGCATCTATATAAGAAGTAAAGAATAAATTAATTTTTCTCGATGTCCACCAATTCCACCATGTCAGTACCATGCAATTCTAGTTTTCCTTACTACCAAATTACATCAATTGCAAAGGAGCATCACTAAATTGCTAAAAAGAGGAACAATTCCAAAAGAAGCCTATAACAAATTGATTCTAAACTTGAAGAAAAACAATTCTCCATCATTGCTACCCTATAAACTCACTATTAAGCCATTATACCATCGTACGTGTTATTTACTACATTATACCACCCTATAGGCTACCTTTAATCATATTACAGATATCATGCACAACCAAACTGCCAAGCACATCCCTATCTCCAGAGGCCTTGGAATCACAACCTCTGCCTCAGATGCCATTACAAGCGACGCGGCCAAGCAATGTAGGCAAGCAATGCTAGCAATAGCCATGGCATTGACAAAACAATGAGGGGCTGGCAGTTGTGATGAGCTGCCCACTGGCAATTATTCACCATGACACAGCCTTACAGGCCCTTACAGCTGAGTTACAAGGCTAGCAGACTGCTGACTTATCACTCACAATGAGCTGCTATGGAGCCCTGTGTGTTATGATCCATTGATCAATAAATCCACATGGACTCTCTACATAAGATGACCATGCTGTCCATGGTCTGCGAGGACTGTCACATTATGCCTTCATTGCCTTTGGAGTCATAGATTGTCGAAGAATGGCCTATTTTATGTGTTAGGGTAAAAAAAAAAGCTTGTTTTTGTTGATTGGTAAACCCATTGATATATTATGGAAATTAAGTTATTTTACAAATTTCACAAAACAAGTCATGTCCATACCAATAGACCACTCAAAACAAAACCAACCAATCAATCAACCAAGCAACCAACTGAGCAACCGACCAACCAACATTTATCTACTATCTATCTATCTATCTATCCATCTATCCATCTATCCATCCATCCATCCATCTATCTATCTATCTATCTATCTATCTATCTATCTATCTATCTATCTATCTATCTATCTATCTATCTATCTATCTATCTATCTATCTATCTATCTATCTATCCATCCATCTATCTACCTATCTATCCATCTATCCATCTATCTATCTATCTATCTATCTATCTATCTATCTATCTATCTATCTATCCATCTATCCATCTATCTATCTATCTTTCTATCTATCTATCTATCCATCTATCCATCTATCCATCTATCTATCTATCTATCTATCTATCTATCTATCTATCTATCTATCTATCCATCTATTTCTCAAAAGTTCAAAGTGTAATTAATATGGACAGAGCTCAAGAACTCACAGCTGACCTTTGAGATGTAAACACAGTGCCAGGCTGCCCCATGACCTTGAGATTTCAGATATAGTGACCCCAAGGTCAATTCAAGGTCAAAGGTTTTGCTAAGTCCTTTTTTAACCAGACACCTCAAAGGTAAAGTATTTGATCGCCTGTATTTATAAATGTGTTGATTTGAGGGACAGTCCATTCAAATTGCATTCCAGGTGTGGTGAAGAAAAAAATCAGATAGAAAGCACATAGGACATTCTTGCACAGATTGAGTTTTTCAGACTCAGGTTGTAATAGAGGTTTTTGAAAATGAAATTGTTCAATAGCTCCGGGCTAGTTTATTACAGCAAGTCTTTTTGAACGACTCCACTGGCCTCTGGGGCACTTCAAGTCCATTTTAGACGTTCGGTTCTTTTGATACTTTTATGATTTACTGCTCTAAGTGAGTGGAGAGTGCCTGAGCCAAAGCCATCACAGGAAGGCACTCGAGACAGAAGACACTGCACGCAAGCACTCCAGTGCAATATACAGGCAGAATGCACCTCAATACACGACAATACAGGACAATACAAGACAATGCCAGTGCAAATGCAAGGCTCCTCTGCTTCAATGGTTGTTGCTACAATATCACACTCACTGAAAATGTTTCAAAATATGAGGTGCAACACTCTGGAAATTGTTTTTAATAAAAATGTGTTTTCAGTCAATATCCCTGATTTGTGATAAATTGACAATATAAAGAGGAGACTCCTAAATATTTATGAATAAAAATTATTCACTTTTTTTTTTACAATAGCTGACCAGCAAATCTGCTTCGAGAGCTCTGGTATCACCGTATCAATCTGAAGGCATTGTGATGCACGATTTCCAGCATATCTTCATGTCAGAGGTTTTGAACAAGAGACAGCCCTCAGCCGAGCCCTGTGACACAAACACAGCCAGCTTTTCTGCATGATGCCCTGCCTGCCTCTGCCTGCCTCTGTACCAAAGCAGAATGGCTGCAGCCTTTGTAATTACGCAAGCAAACGGAAATATTGACAGAGGCGCGGTCCAAGTCAATTTGGATTGGAGAGGGGGGGGGTGTTACTCTGGTTAATACACACAGGAACAGCAAGGACACAACTGACATAGGAGGAAGCCTGTCAGCAGCTTCTGATTACAGCATTTTCTGTGAGAAAAGCAATCCTGTTTGTCCTGTTTGAGCTCTGCTTCTGCTTGATTTGCCATGCTTTTTTGTGCGTCGTAAAACGTATATATATCCTTCCTGTAAAAGTCACCAGTCAGTGTAATATGGGTGTATTCACTGTAGTGTAGTGCTATATGGCCTTATGTGAGGTTAAACCTACACAAAACAGCGAAAGTACAAGCCTTTAATTGCAGCTGTGTACATTGTGGATGGTGAAGCCATCGGGGGCTCGTTAGCTCGAAGCCAGTGGCAGCACTCCCCCAGCATGGAGTCATGGGGCCACAGAAGTGAGAGACTGAAACAGTGCAAAAGTGAGCTCTGGGCTCCTTACTGGCCACATATTGTGCAATTGATCTGCCCGGAGAGGGAATAATAGCAAGAGGCTGGCTTGCTCTGGCTGCTTGGGCTGCCTTGGCCCGGGGCTCTCTCCCCTAAACAATTTGTGATAGTGGGCGATGATATTGTAACACAAACGACACTCCGGAGGCCCCATCGATCGCTATCAGTCGCCCGCTCCGTAAATCACCCTCCGCTTTATTATTGCACTCCGTAATGTGTCGATGTGGCCTCGTCTGGCCTGTGTGAGCCCTATTGCCAAGCCCTCTAACCCCTGCGAGTGCCCTATGCCCTCGCTGCTACCCTATGCCCTCGCCTATTGCCCCGACGCCCTCTTGGATCTCTCTATGACCTCTGGATGCTGTTGCTGCTGCTGTTTCTACGGCAACTGCTGCTCCCTCCCTCTGATGTAATGCTAGTCTGCTTGTTGCTGCCCTGATGCCCTCTCACCTAACCTACAGACCCCCAGCGCCCTCTGTGGACCTCTTCTGCCCAGGATGCCCTCGTAGCCCTCCCAGTAAGCCCTTTGCCATCAGGTGCCTCTAGATGCCACCAGGGTCCTGTCCTTCACCTACGAGTCATGCTTACACGCCCTTGCTGCCCTCGAGGTCACACCTATGACACCGACTGCAGCGCCTCTGCAGGCAGGATTATGAACCATGCATCATAACAACATGGAGCCTTTCCTGTGTAATAGTATGCCATCTGGAAAACTGCTGCAGCAACTCATCATATTATTCTTATCCACAGTCAGAATTGTGTAGGCCTATAAGATTTAGACTTCTGATTTAGGATTCGAAAAATTAATGGCCTATAACTTGACAAACCATTTAATGCATTTATAATATAGATAATCTTAATTTTTTTGTATCAACTGCATGGGAAATAAAGCACCTCAGAGAAGCTTTATCACTTCAGCAAAAACCCACAAACCGACCTTAGTGGATTCTCTCACATAATAACAATCAACTAAACACCAGTTTGCCCTCCTGCAAATGGATTTCACCCGGGGACATTTGAGTCACCTGGTTGTCGATAGTCCTTTGTAACAATAGTATTTTGCCCAACCTGATGGCCCTGGCATGGCTCTGACATTAGGGTGGGCTGAAAAAAACTTTTTTTGGAAATTCAATATGCCAGTGGTATAGAAAGTTGGCTATGGCCAAAAAATGAAAATTGGTGCAAAAAAAAATTTGTGGGACGCGACTTGTGCCGGGCCACTCCGGCTTTTATGAAAATACATATTTTGAGCCATTTTGCATGCTTTTTTAGACCATTTCTTGGCCTGAGTCAGCTTCCTTGGTTTCAGAAGGCTCAATGGCATACTTAAATCTTCTTTGAAGGCCATTTTGGATATGAAACACCATAAACAGGTTGCTTATATTTAAGATATAGCCATTTCTGGGTAAATGTTGGGAATCAGAATTTGGCATTTTTTGCTAAAAATTGCCCGAAAAAATTAAAAATATCGGAATTGACCCAACAAAAAATTATTCCAAGGGAACTGCAATTACCCCGAGTCCTCCCTAACACCCTAAAAAACACTATCAGCGCACTACCTGCGTGAATTTGTGGTTTCATGGACCGGTATAGGGGCAATTCCGTAAAGTCAGATTTACAGATTTGACACTTTAACAGCTTTTGTAGCCCTACAATTACACCTCAGTTATTTCATTGTTAAATAGACATGAGGCCAGGTATTAGGGGTATCAGACAAGCCATCAACCAAAGCTCCAAGTGCAATAGGAGCTGAGCTACAAGGTGAAATGTATTCTTGTCGCCAAGTTGTCGGATGTACTCGTGCGCCGTATGTTCGACATGATGACATTTTGCCTTGTAGCTCAGCTCCTATTGCACTTGGAGCTTTGGTTGATGCCTTGTCTGATACCCCTAATACCTGGTCTCATCCCTATTTAACAATGAAATAAATGGGGTGTAATTGTAGGGCTACACAAGCTGTTAAAGTGTCAAATCTGTAAATCTGACTTTACGGAATTGCCCCTATACCGGTCCCTGAAACCACAAATTCATGCAGGTAGTGCGCTGAAAGTGTTTTTTAGGGTGTTAGGGAGGACTTGGGGTAATTACAATTCCCTTGGAATCATTTTTTGTTGGGTCAATTCCGATATTTTCAATTTTTTTCGGGAAATTTTTAGCAAAAAAAGCCAAATCCTGATTCCCAACATTTACCCAGAAATGGCTATATCTTAAATATAAGCAACCTGTTTATGGTGCTTCATATCCAAAATGGCCTTCAAAGAAGATTTAAGTATGCCATTGAGCCTTCTGAAACCAAGGAAGCAAACTCAGGCCAAAAAAATGGTTTAAAAAAGCATGCGGAACGGCTGAAAATATGCATTTTCATAAAAGCTGGAGTGGCCCGGCACAAGTCGCGTTCCACAAAATTTTTTTTGCACCAATTTTAATTTTTTGGCCATAGCCAACTTTCTATAGGCCTACCACTGGCATATTGAATTTCCAAAAAAAATTTTTTTCAGCCCACCCTACTCTGGCATGGCTCTGGCATGGCCTGGCAGGAGGCTCACGGAACTGCAGCAGCATAACACCTATCTAGGAAGCCAAGGGAGAGCCAAGGGGAGCTGTCGGCCATGAAATTGCTCCATTCAAGCATCTGCCAATCAAAGGGGTCAATTGACAGGGCTTCGATCATCCTCTAAATTTCTATCTCTTTCACTTATGTCATTCCATGTCAGTCATCCCATGGATTCAGGGGCCACGTGGATTGATCTCCACAAAACTGTGACAATGCCCATTGATCCAGCAGGCTGTGTAAGCTGTACAAGTTCAGTGCTTCGTATAAGTCTCAAAATCAACACAAACTGTGTAAGGCCTTATCAGGGGTCTGTGTTGTAAAAATGTCATCACATTGCACTATTGGAACCCTCAGTAATTGATACCACATGGCTGTCACATCCCAAATGAAAATCACACCCAAAAAGGGTTTATTAAAAGGCAGATCAAATGACATTTAATATGATCCAAACATTATAACAAGTATTAATTTTCAAAAAATCACATGTACATTAAATTTTATAGAGATTCCTCTCAGAATTTTCCATTGTGAATGATATTTGTTCAAGATGATATTGCATACAACAAAGTATGCTTAAATTGACAAAAGGAATATAATTGGGGGGGGGGGGTACTGAGCGCTCAATAATGCCTATTGCACGTTTTAACACAGATGACACTTTTCATAAGGGGGGGGGAGCACCTGCTTTTTTTTTTTTTATTAAATATTTTCTTTATCAGTTATAGGGAAAAACAAGTCAATTCTTTCTTGACAGGTCTATGTATTTGCCTGGTTGGCTGGTAAAAACTTATCTGCCTACCTGAATAAAATTGGTTTATTTCATCAACCTCAACACTGTATTGACTATTTTAGGACAGAATAAATTATTATTTCCCGCATTTCCCATCGACAAAAATCCAAAACATCCCACCCCCCCCGATTATCTAATGGTCGCCACCTGAAGGACTTGCTGCAGCTGAGGAAATAAAAGTGATTACCTAAATCATACAGTGGGGAAAAGCAGTAGAGAAATTCAGATTTTTTGAGCAAGCGCAAATACTCCAAACAGAAAATATGGCAGGGGGTCAAATACAGGTTTTCCCCACTGTACAGATTACACTTAAGAACATGGCTAATTTAATAAAGGCACAAGCCATCGGTTGCAAAGCGCCCAACGTGATGCTGTCTATTGTCTAATGATCGTTTTCAAAATTCTAGGGCCTTTAATTTGCTGCTGGAAAGTTTTTTTGCTCAACAATTTTCCAACCCACATGTGTTTCCCCCAAAAAAATTCCCCACAAAAATTTTTCTTTTTTTTTCCAAAATGTTTCCCCCAAGATCTCTACAACCCCCCCCCCCCCAACCCCAATTTTTTTTTTTCACACAAATTTTTTAAACTTTTTTTGCAAGCACATTATATGAGAATGAATTTTCAGTTATATTATAGTTCATTACAGTTTACAACATCAGGCCTGTAATTACAACTTTTATACTGCCCCGCTTATTAGTCAGGTAACGAACATCGCAACTAAAATTTTCAATTATGAATAAATTAGTCTCAACTGCTGTACAGTGGAATGACACTGACTACTCAGTCCAGAGAAACCTGCACACAGCTCTGTTCTACTGAGTAATCATGATGTGTGTGGCTGCAGCAAGAAAAGGGTAAAGAAAAACATCTGCTTCAGGTTTTGCTGAATCAAGGAGCAAAAACGCGAATATTAATGGACTTACAAATGACCTCAACATTTTAAGGGCATTTTAGGAGATGGTGTGAAGATAAGCATTTTGGGTGAAAATCGGACTTATTCCATGCAGTGAAGTTAGCCCACAACCAGCATTGTAGCACTTAGGCAGCATGGGTGGCCTGTTTCAATGTCATGATCTTGGGAAATTGGGTCAATCAGAAGCACTCAACGAGATGCTATGTAATTTTTGTAGGCCCATAACAATTTATCAACCAATTGTTACAAGTTTCTAAAAATTAAAAAAAAAGGAACAATTTTGGTATCCCTGACAATGCATATTATTTTGCATTGCCTTATATTTCTGCTATATTTATGAGTTTCTCACCCATGGAATGGCTTTCGTGACGGGGGTCTTTAGCATGCAGGGGACAAAATGGCTTGAGTGTGAGGTTCGGTGCTGGACAAAATGACCAACTTGATGACCACTGGTCAGCCGAGCCTCCAATGCATGAGACATGCGAAGACCTGAAAGAAACTCAAAGAGCCCAAACTACCCCAAATTGCTCTGCTCTGAAGAGAGAGGCCTTTTTCTTTTTTGCGTTCCGGTGGTGACCATGGTCACTCGAGCAGCAAAAATGAGGAGCCATGGTCACTGGGGCGAGTCCTACTGACCACTGGGCAAGCTCCTGAGGTCAAGCAGCCGGGTCAAGCCACGCCAAAAGTCCGCGCTCTGCACTAATTTTAGCCCCACGCTATCACAGGTCCTATAAAGCCCTCCCTTCTGGAGCCGCCTGACATCAGTGGACTTCTAGGCACTGACCCTTGCACAGGGCACTGCAGTGGTGTCAGAGGTGACTCTTACAGGTCATACCCTACAAATGTCTTCTGTATTTCAACCTCTTTTAAGTTTTTCTTTGGATTTTAATCTGTGACCTCAGGTCAAGAACCCATGACCTTCCACCATGCCGATGGATTATCACTTTCTCTACCCATTGTGGAATCCAGGAATTATTTTCTACACCTGACAAGATGCCAGCAGAACACCTACTTCAATGCCACTTATTCATCATGACAAATAATACCATCTGAAAGTCCTTTGCCAGGAAATGTATAGGCTTAACGGTCAGCCTTGTTGGATTAACAGACCTATTTTTTCATGACAGACACCATGGACTGTGCAACAAGGCACAGGTAATGTTCCTTTTCTTTTCTCTTACAATTCTCGATACATTTTAATGCCGTTTTGAAAACAGCTTTTTCTCGGTTAAATTTGTAAAGAAATTTGATTTCGAGATTTTCACCTCAAGAAATATTTTTTGCTTGTAGACGAAAGAGAGGCTCCACGTGCGTGGTGACGCTAAGATGGCGCCAAAAAGTCACGTGACCAGATAATCACCGATAGGGGGTGCTGAGACTGCAAGAAATAAATTTTAGCAAGGGCCCAAGGAAAAGGTAGAGTTTATGAGATGCAAATATTTCTATGCCTGTTAAAAGTATTTTGGTAAGTCTGCAATGTAGCCTATGATGTGTCTCATTGACCATATAAAGGTCTGGACAAAAATAATTTATGATTTTCTGATGATTCATTAAAATATAGACTTAATATTTTCAATATCATGTACTTTTAAAATTCTGGACTACCTGCAATGGTATTACGAAATGTCAAGAGTCTTGTGCAACTGTCAGGTAACATCAAATATCACAGCTCGTTGATACAAGCTGAGCAGAGGTGTAATAGCACACTCTTCCAAGAAACTAATTTAGACCTGGTAAAAAGAAGACGACATCTCAGGTTAAATGTTAAATTAAAACTTGTTAAAAAATAGCAAAATGAACAAGAATGAACTACGAGATTAAATTAGCCAAGCTTGAACAAATAATTAAAAGCCTCACCTGACTCCAATACTTTGGATACAGACCTCACAATTTTTACAGGAGGTTGTTATTTACTGTGGAACCCCATTTATTATGAGAGTGATAAAAAGTTGTGTATTGAACATAACTTGAGAGAAAATATTATGAGCCTTCCCACATGTTTTTGCTCATGAATAGCTGAAAATATAAGTGCTGCCTGACACCAACTATAGAACCATTTTCACGGTGAAATTTTGTAATTTCCACTCAACTCTAATACAACCTGTTATGTGGGAATTTTGATTTTTTACACAGATCTTTCCCAGGGGTGACAAAGGACTTATTTCACTGATTACTAACTGAAATACAATAAACTTTCAGAGTAAATGCATGATGATATTCTCAATTCTGAGGCAAAAGGCATTTTTATGCAAATGAATGAATAAATCATTTCCAGTCTGCAAAAAAATTCTAAATAATGGCCTCGTATAAAAACGTGTGAGTGTTGGAATTGTATATGTCAAAAATATACCTTATTATCTCTACGTTATTACACTGCCATGAGAATTTGCTCAATTTTGTCTTGTTTACCAAAACCTTCGTTTGTAGACAGTGTACTTGTCAGCTACTCATGAACCTTAAAATAATTGTAAATATTCATAAATTTAAAATGATGTCCTTTAAGGGGAGGTATGGGTGAGAAATTCCCCAAAAATATGTAAGCTTCACATATTCAGTTTATGGCACATCTTTGACCAACACCAACTCAGGCAGCCAGTCCAAGCTTCAATTATATTAAAATATGTCTCTATCATCACTTGAAGCCATGTCAAATACCAAATTATCGCCAAATTTTAGTGAGTAAATAGTGGCGTTGTGTCACTTCAAAGATGTCCACACAAAAAAGTAGTTACCATGGCAACATGGAATTTACTGTGGTGAAACATAACAATGATAACTAAATTGTTGCAAAATTTTGTACCTGTAGCTTCATTAGATTTGGAGAAATAGCCACAAATATTTTATCTAGTGGTCAATTGCCTGAAATGACGTCTACGTCACGTTTTTGCCATTTTCCGCAACATGTGAAAATCAACTTTTACCCTCTACGGGATGTGAAAAATCTTGACAGTCGTTTGTCGTAGGAACCTGTGGGATACATCATCGGAATCCTCGAAAAATTGTCTTGAAAATTACAGACCAGATTTTTAAAATTTTTTTTCGTTGCAAAATTATATGACATTGTAGCTCTAGAAACGAGAAATTTTTCAACAAAAATGACTTTAGACTACTTTACCCTAATTTCTGACACTATGAAAAGAAATATCAAAAATCCGCTCTGTAATTTTCTGCGTCTTGCTTGTCTTCATTTGTAATTCTTTTCAAAATTTTCTATCATGTCTGTAACTTCAGAAATTTCACATCCCGTGAGCAGTAAAAATCAGCATTTTTTCGCCTTTTAAACTGGTTACCATGGCAACCATTCATCATAACAATGCAAAATGACCTGAAATCATTTAATTTAACTAAAACCTCACTTTCTATACCAAACTTTGTTCATTAAACTTAAAATTGCAGAAAAGTGCCCTTCTCACCCATACCTCCCCTTAATATCTGTCAAGAAATAGGCCCTTGGGACCCATTATATGTCACCCTTTTCATGACATTCATAAGTGTTACTACAATGAATGATTAAAAAATGATGAACGCCATGACATGCCATCATCAATGCCCATCATGCATGGTCTAAAATATTGTTCTAAAAATAATATTATTATACATCTAAAAGATAGGCCCACTACATACATGTGTCAATGTTATTAAGACAAAATATAGAGCCAAGCAGCATTTTTGCAAAGAGACACTTATAAATATTGAAATTTCAACTCAACAATCTGTAGTTAATTATATAAATTTCATAACACCATATAAGTGATGACGTGCCCCAGCACCAGGACCACCCTGTTAGTGATGGGTCTGATGACACTGAACAGAATTGACATTTCTACAAAAGACCAAATGCTCCCATAGCAGGTCAACTGAACACACAGTCAATGCTCCTTCGATCTGTCATCGATCACCCTGGGACACCTATATTTCAGGCTCTTTTCAATCGCAAGTTGTTGATTTTTTAAATCACTAGAATCATGATTGAAAGCTTTGGCTAATAGGGCAAGTTGACCTAACTTCAGCCTCTCACCCAACTTCAGCCCCCCTACAGAAAACTCCTTTTAATTAAATTTCCATTTGGCCAAGGTGTCAGTTTTTGGGTTTAAAGTTATTGTCAATGTGTTTAGAACAAACTATCAAAAAGTTATGACCATCATAACATATGAATCAGGAATTTTACATGTTTTTTTGGTGAACCACATTTTTCTTGTTTTGCAACGCGAATACAGCGTGAAACGAAAAAAAGTTTGATAAAACGTTAAATCTGTCAGTTGGCTGTAACCAATTCACCCAAGCAGGAGCAACCAAAAAAAATTTCATCACAAGGGAAAATTAGTAATCTTCCATAAATTAAGGTTTTTTCAATATTTTCTACTTGATCATTCACTGAATTAGGTGATTTATAAGACATGTCAATATTACCTAACTTCAGCCCCCATGGTCCTAACTTCAGCCCCCATATGACCTAACTTCAGCCGCCAGGTTTCCCAAAACTCCAGCCAATAAATCTTATGTGAGAAGTTTGTTTATTCATCACTGAATATCTATCTATCTAAAAATGTAATTTTTAAAGCATTTTTACGTCTGGCATACTGGAATAGACCAGTTGCCTGAATTGGAGTTTAAAATAGATTTTTATCCTCTTTCCGTGGAAACAATGACTTCTTTCCAAGCTTTTTTGAAATACATTTTTGGGGGATTGATTTTTTTCAGACCATCATGTTTTACATACAGGTAAGTAATTAAAGCCAAATTTAAACATTCTGCTGTTTTTGTGACAGAATAGGGTCAATTGGTTGAAGTTAGGTAAGGGGCTGAAGTTAGGTACACCCTAGGCTGAAGTTAGGTACCATGCGGCTGAAGTTAGGTACACGTCTCACTTTTGTCTTTGGAGTGCATTTGCACTGCCTTAAAAGGCATGGCTGTTTTTTCACAATATGGTCATGAAGAGGAGTGGAGGCTGGGATTAGGTCCACAGCAACAGGTTATTCCCATGAATAGCCAGCCTCTGACAAGCCATCAAAAACCAAAGTAGGCTGAAGTTAGGTCAACTTGCCCTAGTAGGGAACTTCAAATGATTGTAATTCGTGATTTCTGATAAGTTTTCACCCTAAGTTTTAGCATAAAAAGTTAGTAAAATGTGACATCTGAAGTTGTTAACAGGCAAGGATGCCTCCACCTCTATGACAATGCCATGTTTTTCTTTAATCTTACCAGAAGCAGCATCAATATTTGCATTTCCAGAACACTGAATTTGGTTGTATATTAATGATGGAAATCCAATACAAGTAAATGTTCCTGTCAGTCATTCGCCTGTGAGTTAAAAATGTCAAACTTCTAGGGTCTGTAGGCTTTAATTAAAGAATCATAACACTGCAAGTTCGATCTCTAATTACTGAGTCACAAAATATTCATCTTTATGCATTGCAAGTATCTATCAAGGAATATGATTATCTGGGACTGTTTTGAAGCAAATATCCAGGGTACAACCCTCATTCTGAAATACTAAGGTATAAATAAAGTGAAACAGGCCTTTGGAGTATGAACCCTTCAGAGTTTTAGAGGAGAAAATTGTTGCCTCCTATTCAACCTGAAGCACCCAGTGTCAAATGTAAGTTTTTCAATCAACAAACCAAAAATGCAATCCAACAAGAGATTGGAGGAGCAACACAATCTGCAATAGGCCATTTAATTTGGGAGAGTAGTAATAAAGGTTTTAGTAGTAGAAGGGTTAAAACTTTTAGAGGGTATACCAATCTACCCTCAGGGTAAACTACTCTGCCCCTCTAATACCGGTTGGAATCAAAGGGCACCGCCCCCAGCTACAATCGAGCCTTGAGACACACAGTTCAACAACACTTGATTGTCAATAAACTTCTCCTAAAGATAGGCGTTTTGTGACCTGCACAAATCACTGGCTATTATATATTTCTGCTTTAAATACATAAAACTGTATCTCAAATGGTCCAGATTGAATCTGAATTATTTGATGACAGAGTAAATTTCAAGTTTCACAACGTAATTACGTGGTATAACACATGAACATGGTATAGGCACAACTATTCTGATATAATGAGGTACAAATGAACGTAAGTAAGGCATAGATGATAGACTATCATGTCATAACCTTTGACTCAGAACACTTCAAACAAGTTGACACCAGCTCACGATCAGCTGGAAGTCAAGATCTACCTGAGATAACAATTAATTACAGGTGCAACATTGTCTTTGATTGAAATTGTACATAATTCTCTGATGATTTTCAATACTAACCTATGTGTACGATTGAGCCAGGTCATGCAGTCAGAGCACGAGATTCAAGCATGAGTTATAACTTGTAGACTCATGTGTTGAATCATGTGCTGAGGTCACAAGTCAGCAAAGTTCCTCCTTTCTTGTTCTTCAAAGTTCTGTAAAGTGGGAAGTCTTCCTCCTCTCTTCAACTGAAGTTCGCTCCACTCTGATACCTTGACCTAGAGTGTAAGGTTGTGTTTTTTGTCTGATAAGGTTATCTCACCTCCCACTCCAAAGGCAGCATGAGTACAATGGTTTACAAAGCGATACAAAACGCGTTAAATTGATACACACTCCGCGAGACTTCGATGCAGTGCACACAGCTGATCCAACGACAACTCACTCATTTGATCGCGCACTATCAAGATCTACAGAGCGTCAATGTTAACGCTCCACTGCCTTGACGTAACGTTCTCCAAGACGTTTTTGGCGTCGTAGGGCAACAGGCCAAGGGTGACAATCCCAGTCAGGAGCAGGCCAACAAGAGGAAGGGGGGGGCAGAGGGGACTAAAATGTCAGGAGGAGCATTTTATTCTGTCTGCTTGGCGACCCATGCTATTTGCTCTTTTTTATTATTTTTATTTCAATATCAGAAAAGTCAGAATGCATAATATATTAAGACTCCTGCATATAATAATATTGCTGGATAATATTATTCATGCATCGTGATTTGTTGAACTGCGGTTTTATTATTGCTACTTTGTTGCAATAAATGGAGCTCCAATACTGATTCACAATAGCTTTTGTCATCAGTTGTGATTGATTTTCTGCGTCCTACTAAATTTCCATTCTTTGAACCTTGCTAAAATGCTAAGTTACAATTGCCACTTTCGTACAGGTGTCTTTTATGTTTCCTACAATCGACTGGAAAGATAGTTGTAAAGAGCCAAGAAACATGAGAGAGGAGCTCAAATTATACTCTAGTCATGTTTATGCCTTTCTTTGGCACAAAAAAGGTCAGGATTTTGAGAGCAGGGGTTAGGCTAAGGTCAGCAGACCGTGACATCTTGATGACCTAGATATAGGTGCCCCTTGACACGGCTGGCTGACCGAGGGGTATCTTGAATTACTGGCCTCAGAGTTCTGCTATTTTGGTGTTTGCTAAAGGCTGAGCAGGATCCCAAATCACACGTGTGTAGATTTCAAGAGCCAAATTATTATGGGCAATAGTCTACTCTCTGCCCTGGCACCCAGACAAGTTTATTCAACCAACAATTGCTCGCACAAGCTGACATCTCCCCAGTCACGAAAATGGCTGGCAACCTCACCAGATACACTTATAATTGTTCTTTCTCTGAAAACTCATAAGTTTCACAAAAACCCCTTCGAATTATAGAAATGAATGCAAGACTCGCAATTGTGATATCTGATGACTTATTATATGTGGCAGGTCCAAATAAAAATTCAAGAAAAGTTTGGAACAAGAAAAATAAATAAAAGAGGAATCAAAAGTTATAAAGGCAGGCCGTGTATTTTATTTCCTCAAACAAAAAACGTGCAATTTTTTAGGCATCTGAAAAAGCCAGAAATCTATAAGAGCTTTATAACAAGCAATTTTGTTATACATTTCGATACTTGTGACTCATATGTAGTGCAATATATGGAGGCAGTATACGGAGGCATTTAGCAGGCCCTGGGGGCAGCGATTGGTCTTTCATTAGGCCGAGACCAGACACACCCCCTCGGAACTGGTCAATTAGTTTGTGCTCAAATAAAGCAGACAAAATTAAAAAGTGGAACACAATATTAGTGCAGGCTTTTGGTCTATGTAATGTTTGGTTGGCGATAAGGGGTTGAGAGATAAACGTGTAATTGAACAAGAGAGGGACCAGACCACTAACTTGGTGTTTATTGTAGCCGATAATGACAGAGTGAGGTCTCTATATACAAGACCTTTTCAGACACTGTTTGCAGACCTATGGCACAGTTTGACACAGCAAGCTGGTTGTATAATTATCAGCCATTTATGTTATTAGCTTACATGTCTCGTTGTCAAATCAGAGCAGGTAAATAATGTGAAATGTCAAAGTGATAATTCAATTAATCATAAAGAATTCCAAGAGAGGTAAATCTTGAATCGATAAAACATATTGATATGTGTTTTCATAAACATGGTATGAATATAATAACTGATTAGAGAGGATATAGGCCTTGATAATGTAAATCAATAAAAGGCGTACTACCATGCATCATCACTATTTTAGAATGAGATGCATTAAAGTTTGTGTATAATGACCTCATCATATGAAATTCACCGATTTAAATATGGGCCATATTGCCCAATAATATACTTTCAAAAAAGCCCATTTTAATTTTGTTCTTCTTTCTTTTAATTGGCTTAATTGGTACCACGTGACCTGATTACAAGGACACACCAGAACACCTTCTAATTCGACCCCTGCCAGGTCATCATACAGGTCGCGTGGCGGAGCGTAAGACGTCGTAATGACGTCCTCACGGCACGCGCCGTTGCGTAATAGGACGTAACAAGCCACGTAATACGTTAAGCAATCAGGCGCGTTACGCAGCCCAAGGTCAATGACCGCTGAGCACCCCTGACCTTGGATGACCTGGCTGGACTGCAGGGGTGTTTGGAATGGAGAGGTCCGATCATGTTCGGAGGACCTACAATGAGTAGGCTGTTAGTAGTAGTAGCTATGTGAGATATAGCAAAATTACATTACTAAGGCCTAATTAGTGTTTTTTTAAATTTCGCGTAGGCATGTTTGTGAATTTATTGAATTGTTCTTGATATTATTTTTATATGAAGTGTTTATTTGGAATAGAAAAGGGAGTGGGCAACTTGCAGCACATTCCAGCTGTTCGTTGGCTCCTTGTTTGAGCCAGACAGATAGCAGAGGCCCTGTGACTGACATGGAGGCCAAAAGGGGGGCAAATAGCAAGGCCCTAAAGCCCCGTGGTGTGGCAGGGCTGTGCAGAGGCTGAGAAGGGGCTGTGCCAGGTGAGAGGTCGGGGGCCGAGGTAGTCTAGTTGGCATGCTTAAGCAGACTGAGCTACGAGCGAGGTCCTGCCCTGGGTATGACAGGAAAGCAAGATTGCGCAGGGGTGGCAGGGAGGGCATAGGGAGGGCAGAGGGCCTGCTCCGGCAGACGGCCCGGGATGCCCTCATAAGCCAGGGCACGGTCTAACGAGACGGGGGTCAAGTCTTCTGGCCCTCCCCTGCCCTCCATCACTTGGGCTGCATCATGACTGCTGCTACCTGCCTCCCTAGCCCCTGCACTTCTCCGGCCTGTAGCCTTTTACTGCTCTCTCGTGGCTGTCTGGCTTCGGAATGTATGTGAGCTGAATTCATAGCTTTGGAACCAAATTTGTAAAAGCAACTTCAGATCCAACCACATACGATGTAAGCGCACAACCAAACACGAAGTTGCAGGGCATATATATACACAATAATGCAGAAATCCAAGTGTTTCTTATACAATTATGACTCTACAGAAACGGAAGTTGATGAGGAGGGTAATTCCTGTTTCCATCTTAGAAGCAGAAATGGAACGAGAAGGGTAACTGCAGATATAACCTTCCCATTCTACTTTCGCTCTAGTGCAGTGATTATGTTTTTGTTTTCTATTTCATCGAACTGTACATGTACATACAGTGTCGACAATTTTCCCAATCACCTTCATTTCCCAGGTCCACATTAGGGTACCATGAGATGCATTAATGTCAGTTTACACTTGGCTGTTGGTTAAACAGGAGGTGTGGCGATTACAGGGTGAAGAGAGGCCACCCCGAGCCCATGACACACCTGGCTGTGAGGACTTTGAAGAGGGAGCTTAGAGCATGGCTTCGGTGGCATTTTAGGGCTCCTCATCCCGCGGGTCAATCAGGGAAGCCCTAAGTGTGACCTATGCAGTGACCACAGGGTGACCAGTGCTCAGTTTAATGACACATTAACAGTCTAATAACAGAGCATTGGGCACTGAGTACACACTAGGGAAGCAGGCTAAATGTGTAAAGAGCAAGCTTGGGCTGCAAGTTGTCATGAGGAGATTGACAGTGTCTCAGAGTTCCCTCTTGGGGCCAGTGGCAACAGAAAAGGGCCAAGCTCAGCCTTGATTGGAGGTGAGATGCTCCACGTTGCAACAACAAACCCTTACACTAGGAATGCCACCGAGTGGTCAGGGAGGTGTTTGTGCCCACAGACCATCAAATTAGTGCTGGCCAAACCACATTAGGGCCTTGTTGGTTCACAAACAAGCTCTTCCTAAGCATTATGGGCACGTCAACACAAGAGCACAACGAGGCTCCTCTTCTTTTGTCTGACGTCATGACGCTACGCGTGAGGTCCACGTGGACCTATACGTCACAGCGTCATGGTCAACAAGCCTTAAGTGACACAGTTTCTTGGCCAGAGAAATCCTACAATTTTCAGTCTACTTTCAGTCAGTGGCAGTGCTGCTGCTTTGCTCACCCCCTGTATCTGTGATACAGTAGCTGCAGGCATAGGCCTAGCTCTCAAAATTTTCTTTCCAAACAAGAGTTCACTGATATCTGGGTCATCCATGTTGTCCCTCTCTTAGATTGGTCTGGACTCGAGAGATAAGAATCTCAAATATATATTTGTATTGAAGATGGTCAAGATTTGACCAACGGTGCTCTTATTTTAAGGACAAATCAATAAAACGTGTTTGTACAACAAGATAGTTTATTCAAACCACACCAACTCCGAGTCTCCCCAAGTATTTGCACAAGAAATGTAGGCATATAAATATCAAAACGATTAAATTCATACCAACACAGCTATAAATTATTAAAATCATATTTTGGTGATAAACAACTTAAAACAAGCACTAATAACAAAACAGTATCATAATCATTTGACCAAGATCTATGACATGGAGACATTTACAAATGCCATAAATTGTTCCATTTAAATGTACCGCACAATAAATGATAATCTGATCTTACTGTTTGATCACAAAAATGCCACATTTCAAGGGTAGTGATAGATGCACAGAGTCATTGTCATTTTGCAGCAATTTTCCAGCTGACAATTAAGAGCTTCTTGTGTGACTAATTATGCATAGGGCACAGAGATGATCCTTGCAGTGGACAGCTGATCCTTGGTCACTCAGGTGCAGGAGGCCTTTGTCCATTAAAGGGCATCCATTAGAAGTCAGAGGCTGCTGCTGCTGCTGCTGACCAGTGATGAAGATGATTGTTGTTGTTTTGTGATGCACAGCATATCACTGCGGATGACAGTTGATGAGAGCCATAAGGATGGGGACCAAAGGCTGCAACAAATCAAAACAAAACCCCATGTCAAGATTTGATCTGGAAAATATACCCGCAGTATTATTTGACATTATTGTAAAAGGCGAACACACTGGTCAGTACCTCATAAACACGGTGAAATTGATATCTCACTCTTTTGAAGACATAACAAGGTAAAACAGGTTCATCAATTGTCATTTGAAAAGGGACATTTAGCTATGTAGAGAATGAATCATTCGGCTACTGTAATTTTACTTTTCACTGTCACTCATGAGACCTATAGAGCTATAGGGGGTAGGTTGTTGTGGCTGCACCATGACACTGAACAACAATTTGGACCCTAAACGCTGTTTAAAAATTGTCCTGGCCTTGCTGAAGCTGACCACAACTGACCAAACATCTCATACTTTCAGGACTTTCAGGTGCTGTTTCTAAGGACTTATAAAGGAGCCAGCCAAGACACAATGGTCATGGGGAATGCAAGCACGATCCATTAGGCAGTGGACAAGGGACATTTGTGGTCAACAAGTGAGACCTGTCTGCAACCAACCAACCATCCAAAATAGCCAGCCATCAATCTAAGTGTCCTTCCCAGCAATTATTCGCATGCATGTCACCCGGCAGCTGAGTTATGGTGAGCAAAATCAAATATATTGCATTCTATACAGATTGCTGAAATAACTGTCAGTCTTTCATATAATTCAAAAGTATATTTATCAAAGTAATAGTGTGATGCTCATTATGGTAAAGGGAATAAAGTAACTCGACATAAAATATGGATATATTGTATTCTCATTTAGGAATTGCCAAAAAATCTATAGCCCTAATCTGATTTTCACAGGGTGATATGATGCTCATTAGTTTTTATAGAGTTTTGAAAGATACAGAGGGTAGAGCCCCTAAAGCAAATTTCATAATTGCATTGGCACTATCACTGTAGCCCATGGGTTGCTTCTGCTTTAATTGGTCAAGGAAAGTGTTTTCTAATGACCAGTAATCAGGAAAACAATGACCAGGCTGGCCAGGGGTGCCTAACTATCAGATACACTAATAGACAAATAATAATTAATTAAGTGGAGACAATTCCAGGCAATCTTGAGCCACAGGGGTTATAAAGGGGCAAATGATAGAGGCAAGATTGGTGGGTAGGTCGATTTCTTGGCTGTTGTTTGGGTGATAGACAGCCGTTCCAGTCCCACAGCATCCCATGGCTGTCCTGAGGGGCAGGCTGCTAATTATTATAATCCATGGGTATTGTGTGCACAGAGCTGTGACAGAGGAGGCAACGAGGGCTGCACATTCTTGGCTGACCGGTGGTCATCTCCCAGTCAGTGCATCTCTTCCACACTGCCTATTAATTAGCCCTGGGTGAGCTGATCAAACGCTCCCTTCCCCTCCCCCTGTCTCTCCTGTCTCCCTGACCATCGCTTGCCAGTCACACTGAGCCAGCCATGAGCCAGCTATTGGCCAGCCATGATGGCAGTAATTGTAGCGTAGCTTACAGACTCCTGATATTATCGCCCAATTCATTAATTTTTAATGCCCCCTTTCAGCCACGATCCAGAGGCCCCAGCCTCTAACACTGAACACTGGCCATTGCCCCCCAGTGCCTCACAATGCACATGCAGTGCCCAGCAGGTCATCTGTGTGTTGTGATCGAACTCTAAACAATAGCGACCACTTGTTGTGAGGGCCATCAGTGCTACTCTGCAGCTACTTCGCTCATGCTTGTGGCTCAGTGTCAAACTGTTCATATTTTATTTTGCACCTATAACAACAATGCCATGAATTATACAGGGACATGGCTGGGTTTAATCACGTGCACAAGATTGATGACAGCCTGCAGGCAGAACTATTAATATTCATACATCAGTTGTACATATTTGATTCCTCTCCGGCCATGGCTACAGCAGGATACTTCACCGAGGCAAGTTTCACTGAGGATGGTTGTTGGTAGTTGCACTTTGAGTGGTAGTGTTTGCAGCAGAATTAAACGTGTGATGTCTATAGAGAATTACTGAAGTGGATTGCATATTAGCAGGGTGCTGACAGCCCCAACACGCTCTTACGTCACACAATCAAGATAAGGGTGATTATGCGCATCGGGGGTGTGACGCCCTTCGGGGAGGGAGCATGGAGGGTGCAATGGAGGGGGTGCCACAGTTACACACCGAAATACACACATCTAACAAGTGCCAGCCACCAGACAACAGGGAGTCAGAGCTTAGTATCCATTCAACCTTTGTCATGTTGTTGTACAGTTGTTGTAGTGCTGCTATACTGTCGTTATTGTTGCATCGTGGGCTAGCAAATGGCCATCGCCCCTCCCCCAATCGCCTGTTAGCTGCAAAATGCACAGGGGTCTATTACAGCAATTTGCTGTGGTCATCAGCGTTCGATCAGGCTGACCTCGACTGGCCAGTGTAACTAGCAGTGTTGGAGTGGAGCAGGGACGATTAATCTAAAGCTGACCGACCACACGACCCTAATGGACAGCACTCTGCTGCTGCAGCCAATTACGGCCATCAAACTGATTATCCAGCAATTGCCCAACACCGCTTGACCAGTGGTCAGTGTCAGCCCTTACAAATGTCCTCCGCTGCAGGGCAAGGCTAACTGCAGTCAACAGGCTTTGCCAAGGTTGCACAGGCCAACACAGGGCAATACAGGGTGAGGCCTTAGACCCTGTGTCCTGCCCTGTGGTCCTGTAGGGCTCCCCTTTTGCTCCCCTGTCACCCTGTTGACCCAGGTCCCCCACAGGTCTCCTTGCAGGCCAAAGGGTCTTAGGCTGGGGCAGGGAGCGAGTCCTTTGACATGGCTTGCTCTTGATCAAATAAGCAGTTCATAGAAGGGATAAAGGCTGACCAGCCAGGGCCAGCCAGGTCAGAGTGTGGACCAGGCTATTCTACACATTTCTACACAGTCTACACTGTAGCATAAGCCTGCAAATATTAGATCGAAATGTACACAGAATCAGATGCATACAAAATGGACTGCAAAGGTATAATATTCCATAAAATATTATAATGCTGTTGGGTGTGACCATGAGCATTCAAAGAAAAAGACCTACTCATCGATCCAAGCCTATATTTGGTTCTATAAATATGACATTTGACCATCGTGAGTAACATGTTTATTTACATCACCTCCACATTTAAAGATGACAGGGATATCTGACACCTTGGTACACTTTGTATCACATAACTGCACATCAATGGTGGATATGACACGCCTCATCCCCGCACCAACATCAGCAGCATCAGCAGCATCAGCATCGGAGGCAAGCAACGACAAAAGCATCAAGCTCCCTCGACCTGCTCTGTTTATAAACGGACTATTCAATCGATGGCCCTACGTGATTGTCCTTTATGTAACGGTGTGAAGCACAAAGGCAGGGAGGCATTGCTTGATCAACCTCTCACACACCCATTAGGACCACAGGGCCACACACAACCTCTGTCAACCTCTTCTTTGAGTCGGGGTGAACCTCTAGAGCATGCAGTTCAGCAGCTCACCAATGCAGCTCTTGGGATGACAATAGAGAGGTGAACAGACCACGTGCCTCTGATCTCACAAATGGGCGATAATAGGCCTACCGAAGGGCGTGCAGCGCAACGATTGTCAAAACAAACTCCTTGTAATGCATGTACGACCTTCTTTCAGCTTCTGAACAGGTCAGGTTATGAGATTCTAGGAGCCATGTGACCCCATGTCTGTGTCATGACAGGTGTCAAGGTCAAGGCCAATGGTGCTCTAGGTCAAACCATGTGTGTATGTGTGTATAGCTGGCTGACCCCAGTGGTCATGCAGAGAACACCCAGGTCCCCAGGTCAAGTGACAGGCCATTCTGATCTCTCGATCTATTCATGGCAGATAAATCAAAATGACCAGCTCACATATCAACTACAAAGCAATAATCATTTACTGAGCATGATCGTAAATGTGCATTTAAATTAACTCGATATTCACATTGACCTCGCGAGTCCATAAATCTTCCAAAATCGATGACTTATGTCAGTTCCATTGAATCTCTTACATTTCAGGTCTGGAAGAAATGATCCGTGAAACTATTAGGAAGGCCAGGTGATTGACAGGTGAGGCAATGACAACTTATTAGAATTAATGGGCACATTTAATGATCCAATGGATTAAAATTACATGTATATTTCTGTATTTGCTGCATGTGTAATTTAATCATATTGGTTCTATTGTGACCACCTCTCAAGTCTGAACCATGTATATGATCAATAATCATGACAACAAATTGATATAGCTTGGAAATCTTTATTTTTGCATGCATATTGGCACAATGCTACAAGCCATCACTCAAATTACAGGCCTACATGTGTAAATCATTTTTGGAGCATGAACATTATTCCCATGCTTGTGGATTAGTGGTCATTTTCCTGTGGTCAACCTGCTTATGTCCATTCGGGGAGGCCTAAGCATCTTTGCGGGCAGCTTTGTAGCCATTAGCAGGGCTCAGGGGAGTGGTCAGTGGCTGTGCGGGGTGCTTGTCAGTGGGCCTGCATGGGCAGCTTCGTGCATTTGTCGACTGTGAGTGACCACTGTTAGTGACCATGCTCTGTTATTAGTGACTGTGACTCCTGAGTGACCACTGGTCAGTGAGCAATAGAGATCATGGCATCCTTCAGTCTTCAGGGCTAGTGATTCCATACATCCTTCAGTCTTCAGGGCTAGTGATTCCATACGCCCTTCACCCAAGCCCCACTGTTATCTCTATTTTACCCCCTCCTCAGTTGGCCACTGCGACCAATTTTGCTCGGAACTTTCTGCTGCAGCAGCCCACAGAGGCCAAGATGTGTGTCACAGGACGGGGTGTCACTGGCTAACTGTCAACATTCTTGTGGCTTTGAATGTAAATCCTCTCACTTAAGCCAACTTTAATAGCTTTTAGTGTGTCTGTTTTCAATATAGGGCCTTCTAAAGAGCAAAACAGTTGATCATATTTATAAACTTTCTTGTTATATTTTGTCACAGCAGCAGCTTCAGCTCACTGAGCCCAGCAATGTGGTTGACCACATTTTAAAGATGCAAGTGTGTCAAGTTTTGTTGGGTCATGACCCTGTGAGTCATATATGACCCAAATAGAGATAAACCTGGGGCTTGTCTGGAGGGGGAGGTCCTACCACCCCCGACAGCATGGAGGATGAGATCATGGAGTGAGCATACAGCATGCTCAGTGGCAAGTTGAAGGCAGCTCAATGGCAAGCACAGAGCAGTGGCAACTCGATGGCAACTGGCAAGCAATAGGAACCCATGGCAACTATGGACAAGCAATGGTCAGCTGTTGGCAATCCTGTGGTTAGTTGAGCAGCGTGCCTTATTGCATTGACCGCATCCTCCCGTGGGATGTGTGATGATGAGGGTGTAAGCTTCCTCGGATGGCGTTTGTAATTCTCTGTATCCTGAGCCCTTCATCTCTCCTTTCCTCCCTCCTATCATTGATGTAGGAACACCTTCCTGGTCATCATCAACAGCCTCCACAGCATCAGCACTCAACAGCTAACATTCAACAACAACGATCGACAGCATCTGTAGCATTCGCAATTCACAGCAGCATCAGCAGAAACAGTATCCTGAAACAAAAAACAATCTCATTAACCAGTGCTATCTTGCAAGACCTGTGGACAAATTGACAATTCTTAACTGGAATACAGAACTAACAGAGACTTTAGTTATTTTACTGATGTCTGCTAAACGTCGAGCTGCTTGCTACCCTCCTGACTATCTATCAAGTATCTATATCCTCAGTATCCTGATTGTCTACCCTGGGTGTCTAATACAATGCTGACTCTGGATGATTGGACGATTGTCTATCTCACAGACTTGTAACCCGACCTCCCTTTTACAATAGGAACACTTGTAGGCAGCCATTATTGTGGGGAGTTGAGATGTGCCCTTATCTGTGGCAATGATAGCATCACTATCTTCAGCAGCAACTGGCGATTGAGAGGTGAAATGCTCACTAAACTCACACCGAGATGACACCAGCCAAATATTAGTTCTTGATAAGAGCACATCGAGTCTGATAGCTTGCATATATTGCTACTGGACTCCCACCAAGCTCATGTGAAAAATGCTGGCTGTCCAGTGTTCACTGTGCATGTCTGATAAATTTGAAAATTCGAATATCAGTCACACAGTGCAATATCTTGTATATTTTGATATACGTCTGAGCAAATAAATAAATTGATACAATGTGATGGGAATACCATTTCATAAATTGGATATAATTTCAAGTCAAATTCAAATTCAGATACCATACACGTACACAATATCGCCCTACCCCTGGATATATAATTTCTCCATAAATAAAGCTTTTGAAAATTGTGTTCAATGATATCAATAACAATCATTTTATTATCCAATTTCTAATAAAACGTCTGTGCATCAACATGTAAATTGCATTCACACATCTGGCAGCGTGGATAAGTGAAAGTCAAATAAACATGCCATTTGAGAAGTTAGCAATAAGACCAGGAGCAAAGGTTAGCAAGTTACATTTAATGCAAGGGAAAGGAAAACGTTTTCTGTCATAGATGACAAATTGAGGGTCAAATGGCAATTACTGGGTCAGTGTGGGATTCCTCACTTTCTCAGAACCTGTTAGAAGGAATATCAAAAGCAATATCAAACTGGAGGGAGAGAGAACCCTGGTCGAGGTAGCTGGCAGGCCACCCATGGCCAGGTATTCCATATAACATAGAGGGTGTCATCAGGGGGTGAACATTAATCACCCAATCCTCCATTATCTCTACCCCACCTCTCTAGATAACAAACAATTAAACCTGGATGGCTGGGGGAGAGTAAGAAGGGGCCAAAAAATCCAAAAATGTAAATCGTTGAGGCATGAGAAAGGATTTTGGAATTGGAGGCAATTTGTGGCTCGTTGGGGCATGGAGGACGTGCTGGGTTTGTCAATTGTGTAGATATTGAGGAACAGGGCAGGGCAACAGGGTTACCAACAGGGCAGCCCACAGGGTAGCCAACAGGGTGTCCAGGGGAGAAGGAAGAAAGAAAAGATGCTGAGATACAAAGTCCACTTGTTGCACTGGACGCTACGTCTTCGTGACGTCATGACGTTGGGGCCGTTACACGCAGCGTCACAGCATCAACCACGCCTGCAATTGTTTGAGATGGAGTCGGAGGTGGATGCTGACAAAAATGCTAAGTGCAAGATGATGGTGTGGGTTTTAAGGTGGGCAGGACGGGCACAAGGTCTTTGATAAAAGGTACACCCTTCTATCAACTAATTTAATTGCAAAAACGTCATTATAATTGACTAAATTTAGTTCCAGACTGAAATAAATGCAAAATGACAAACAAGAGGCTTTGGAAAGTGCAGGAATGAATGAATACCTTAGCAAGCCAAATACTGTTCCCTGAAAGTCAAGATGGGAGACAGAAGACTTTTCCAATAGTGGTTGCAGATTGCAAGGCAGAAGGGCAGAGGTCGTGTCAGAATGGTTTATCCCTAATGTTACATGGCACACGGAAGCAAACACTTTGAGCTATTAGTGCGAAAACTCTTTAGGAAACAATTGGGGATTGAGGTTGGGAGAGAGTGTGAAAGTGTTTTGCAAAATTGATGAGTTCAAAGTGCTGATGTGAGGAGCAGAGCAGAGGAGAGCAGCAGGGCATCTTGTGGGGGTCAGCAGCAGCCGCATCAGCAGCAGCAGCAGCAACCCAATTATGATGCTGATGAAATTCCCCACACGCCCTGGGAGAGGTTATGATGAAACATTGATGTGGGTGCGTGGCCACTGTGCTAGATATTAACACCCTACATTAAAGCAAGTGAAGTGTGAAAGTCACTAAAAGATGATATCATGAAATTTTGATGCCAGGCAGGACCTGTGGAAAGATGCGGAGATGCTACTTTGTGCTGTAGGGTCAGCTGGGGGTTGTATCCCTGCATGGGGCTTCCCCTTCTTATCCCAGCTGATAAATTGATAATGTCTTCATTCCCTCCCATGATGTTGGCACAGAAAACATGCAAATATTTAGTGACACTTCGTACGAAAACTGCTGCCCCAAGTAATATCTGTTGGCCAGCCCACATGAGGTCAACGTAAAGGTTGGGACACGGTAAATATTTACTTTCATAAGTCACATACTTTGAATTGACTACTCAATGTAGATTGAACTAGATTCCATGTCTTGATAGAATTTGATAATTCAAAATGCAATGAATGAGAAGGAATGGAGATCTATTAAATGAAATTAACCTTCAGATATATTTATCATATATATGATTCTCATTCCTCCACTCTCTAGTACTTTCTCACGATCGACTGGAGGGCGACTTATTTTGATGATGGAGAATTAGAGAGTTATCGCGACAAGGCCCATTAAACTTCAAGTGAAATATGGCAGGCGGCGGATAATGAACATATCATCAAAGGAGGGCCGAGGGGAGAAGTCATTCTAATGATCTATGATCGCTAACACACTGGCTTGGATATTCCCCGAGCATGTTAAAATCTCAGCAGGTCTTCATCTCCCAGTGAGACTGATAGCAGATGAAGGTGGTCAGTCTGCACTTGCTGCTTGGTCCAGCTACAGTGGAGCTCATTTGACCAACAGAATGGTCAGTGAGGCATGACCGTTTGGCTACAGCTTCCATATTCCATTGTCCTTCACTCATCAATTTTCTGCAGCTTGGTCAGCTTGGAAGATTGTGAAAAGCAGGCTTGGAGAGTGGAGTGGCTGTGAGAGCCATGCAGAGAAAGTGAGGGGTGAATCAGGGTTCTTGAAGCTGTACATCAACTGTCCCTTGGCTACAAAGCTTCCCACAGAGCCAGGCACCCCCTTGGTTGTCCAAGCCTTCAAATCAGCCTGATTTAGATCCCCTATAAGCCCTCCTGCGGCTGGAGAAACTGGCCACTAAATTGAGCATGTGAACTTAGCCCAGGCTGTAAGGAGAGCACATCAGCTGTCCACCACCTTTCATGGCTGCCCTCCGCCGAACAAACGAGGCCATCTTCTCAATTTCATCCGCCATTTTCCACCAGGATGAGCCTTTTGAGGGCTTGATGAAATGCATGAGAAAAACATGATGCGTCTTGCTTTTTGACCAGCATAAAGAAGGAGCGAAGCGGAGGTCAAGCAAAGCAGATTGAGCCCTGACATCTCTGACCTTCACCTGATCTACTTGTAAACTCTGTTGACACTGCCATAACCCTGGTGACCGCCGGGTGACCACTGAGTGACCAGGGTGGCCTCCAAGGTCAAGCCTCGATCTCCTGTGACCTTGAGACCAGGCAGTTGCTCCTTTCGCCCTGCCTCAGCCACTCTGACTGCCATTGCTAAAGCCACAGGTTTGCCCTGACAGGTCTGCCCCCAACCGAACCAAAGGTTTGCCCCCAACATGGGCCAACAAGCCAAAGGACCTCGGATCACAACCTGTGACACGAAGGGCCCAACACTTGCCACACTCAGCCCTCCTTTGGCCCCTAGGTCTCCAAGGGCCCTACCTACGACCCGAGGGTCAGGGGGTTGCAACTAGGGCCATAGGTCTGGGTCCCGGTATTTACAGCCTCTGCTTTGGGCATGACATGGGAAGGATGTGGCATGGCACGTCTAGGATATCAGAGGCAGACGCCGACAGATTATTGATAAGTTATGCGACATGGTAGCGGCCATTGGCAGGTCTGGTGGCTAATCAGGGCAGGGGGCGAGGCGGGCATTGAGTGACGCGGGGCCAAGGACCTTGCACCCTGAGCAACCCAGGGCAGCCCAGAGCAACCCCGAGTCTTAGGCCAGGACCCAGAGCAGGACCTTGAAGACCTAAGAGACCTGGCAGCCCGAAGCAGCTCTGGACCAGCACGCCAATTGCCTCTAACAACCTGCTATTTGGATGTAATCTGCGCCGTGGACTGGGAGTGGCCGAGGGCCAGCCTGCTGACTGCTTGCCACTCGCGTCTCATCAGGACTATTGTGGGTCGGCCCGTAATTCTATGCTGCTGAGAAATTCAATTTTTGAGGCAGGCAGAGGACGGGGCAGGGCGACGAGGGCGGAAGGAGGGCCTTTGATTGGGAGGGCCGAGGGCTGCAGCTAGGGTTGGAAATCGAAGAAGGGCCTAGGTCCCCTGCCGATTCTGAGGTCTTTCCTCAAAGCACCTATTATCGGCGGCCGTTTAAACCCATCATGTTTTAATTAAGTTGTCTTGTATTTCTGGCGCTCATCACCCTTCATCAGCCTGCATGTGTGGTTGTGTTACAGCAGCAGTCAGGCGAATACTAATCTGTAATTACCGTAGATGAGGTCCATTTGTGCTGGGCAGCCTGGGACAATATTTTGGGCGGACAGTGGTCACTGTTTGAATAGCCATCGCCTCCAACCTTGCTGTTCCATAAGGACTGCTTCTTGTTGTTGATACACACAGGGGCAGGGGTCTCAGCTGAGATTGTTTGACTTGTGATTAGCAGCAACAGAAACACCCCGATAAGACAAGTCATTGGGCAACACCACTTCCCCTATTTGTTGACCTTGTAACACAAGCCAACACCCAAGCCAACACACAGGCCTGAGCGACACTTAATGAGATAAGAAAATAAGGGAGAACAGAGCAGAGCAGAACAGTGCAGAGTGGAGCAGAGTAGAGTAGAGTAGACTAAGAGTAAAGCAAACTAGACAGAGAAGAATACAGTCGAGCAAGTAGAGCAGAGCAAGTAGAGCAGGTAGAGCAGCGCAGAGTGGAGTAAGTAGAGCACATATAGCGAGCAGGTCAAGAGTAGAGTAAGTGAGCAAGTAGAGTGAGCGGAGCAGTTGAGAGCATAGCAGAATAAGTAGAGTGAGTAGAGCAGAGCAGAATAATTATAGAAAGCAGACAGAGTAGAGTAAGTAGCGCAGAGTAGAGCGAGCATAGAGAGCACAGCAAGTAGAGCAAGCAAAGCAGTGCAGAGCAGAGTAAGTAAAGTGAGTAATAGAGTGAATAGCGAGTAGAACATGCAGAGCAGTTGACAGCCACCCTCCGCCACAGTGAAACCTATTGGAGGATGTTTACATCAGAGTAGAGCAAGTAGAGCAGAGTAGAGCGAACAGAGCAAGTAAAGTGGGCTGAGCAGAGTAGAGTAAGAAGAGCGGGCTGACCAGAGTAGAGTCAGTAGAACAGGTAGAGCATAGCAGATCGCTTTGAAAACAAATGTCATCTTTCTTTGCTTTAAAAATTCTCTGACTTCATTTCAGAAATCGCTGAAGGGTGCCTGCATCGTTCAATGGAGAAGACTCGTTTTGATTACCCGGGGGCTCAAGTTGGAAATCAGGGCTCTAACGGCTTATGACGTAACAACAATCACCGTCAATGACTAGTCAACAGCTCAGCACACACTGACCACAAGCCATTACACTTGAGAGTGCGCAGGGGTGACCATGGGGGTGAGCAGGAATGACCACAATTGACCACTCACACGAGTGTTACGTTCTTCCTAAACAATCAATTAATGAGTGTCCAGTGGTCAAGCTGTGTAACAAGAGGAGTGCTGCGGGAGGGGTAATGGGTGTTGGGGAACTTGCATGATGAAAAGGGAGACTGCTCTCCAATATGAAATTTTGTTACAGCTGGCATTTAAATATTAAAAGGTCAAACTTGTATAATATATATATATATACATTCTGAATTGTCAACATTTTGGAAATCATACCGTAGAAAATATTGTTTTTGTAAAATCATGCAAATTTACAGTTCTGCTAAATGTATGCATTTGTGTTTATTATCTATATCATCTTATCCATACCTCTGTGTACTCTGCTCATTGATGTCAAAAGTGAGGAGTACAAAGCTTCATTATTTTCCAAATAAAGTCATGAAAAGTCAAAGTCACTTCACACAAATCAACAGTCTTGATTGATGAGTCCCAGTTTGATTATTCAAATACATTCAAATAAAGACCGTTTTTGTTTTCTGTGTTTGTTCTTTGTCATCGGCTGTCATTTAGCGGTTCAGGATGAATAGCTGTTGAAAGTATTGGGGGTGGCTAAGTTAAATAAATGCTCAGTAAAACAAAGATGCATTCTGAAAAAAGTGCAAAGTCAATAGGGTGATAATTAAGGTGATAATGAAAGGGGAAAGTAAAAGGGTTGATAGAGGAGGGGTATAGATACTATAAGATAGGGGCTAAAGTACAGGGGGCCAATTGTCGAATCTTGGCCTGGCTGACAGCTATGCTTGGCTGCATTGTCTTTCCTTGAGTGCTTTATCAGCTTCTTTCATCAACACTGAGCCTCATCACTCTCCACTGCACTCTAGCACAATAGCACTATTCTTTTTTGTACTCAGTGCACCAAAAATGATTTATAAGTACTGACCAGTGACCAATTTTTTATATTTTTGTCGAAATTGAAGTGAAAGTCACTGAAAAGGGAAGTCCAAAGTACATATATAGTAGAACAAATTTAGCACCCCTTTAGAAATAGAAACGCAATATAGACTGTGTGTTCAGTGACTATTCACAGTGATATTTACAATGAAATCAAATTATATTGTTTTAAATATATCAACAATTAATGTAGGGGTTACTTTTCACAGACTCACAACATATAACAAAAAATGGAGTTTTTAATATTTATAACAAAATAAGAGAAGTCCTTGGTTAGGTATAAAGTAAATCATGACAGCACCAAAACGACAGCCACTGCTTTATGTTACAGTCTATTCTTTACAAACTATTTCTAACAAGTGAAGCAATAAATCACCGTTGATAGACTATTGGCAACCCGGGGTCAATTACTGCTTGTTTGTTGATTTGCAGTCAATGAGAGCCTTGGTTTTGCGGTGGCCCACAGTACTGCATGCCTGCTGGCCTACTACATGTAGTGGCCTAGTGGTCAGAAACGCACAAAGGTCACTCAGATCTCTTTTGCCTTAACAACAGATCCTTTAGACCACAAAAGATCAGCATGACAAGGCCAAATCCACCTTTTTAAGCCCCTCATGCATTTGTATGGGGCTGGGGAGCACTGACACTGATGCGACACCTCCCA
Organism: Platynereis dumerilii; assembly: GCA_026936325.1. Classification (NCBI taxonomy): domain Eukaryota; kingdom Metazoa; phylum Annelida; class Polychaeta; order Phyllodocida; family Nereididae; genus Platynereis; species Platynereis dumerilii. Next base: position 40,287,099 of record JAPTHN010000001.1, read on the forward strand.
TGCAAATCAGTGTGCACTATTTTGCTAGCCGCACCCATGCACTTGCTTTGAACTGGATTTTGAGGCAACCACCCTACTAAAGGGACACATTCATACTTTTTAAATAAGCCAAAATTATGGAAGCCAAGATTAATCTCTACATTATCTATTTAGATAAAGTATACAAGTGTATAGAAATCTCATAAATTTAATGAAGCAATGATTTTTTTGGCGAATAATTCTCAACGACAATAGGACGTTGGAGTCAGACAGCAGCAAAACATTCACCTCTGAATGGTCAGCAAATCCATTGAAAGAACACAATAATTTGCTTGCAGTGGTCAAATAAACGATGCCTAGATTTTTTTTTGTTTCCCTTGTGTGTTTAGAAAGGTTTGTTTGTTATGGATACGATCGTGACCAATGCCAGTGACCACATTCCTAATATCGCGAGCAGCATCAGCTGCAGAAGCAGAGGTGCAATTATCAATATTTTCTGACCAATGTCAACAATGTCCTAGCACTTACAGCGCCCCCTGTTAGAGAAAGTCCACTCTTCGTGACCTCAATTATCGCCCATCAGCAAGGAGCTGCACGCAAGGGCCAATTTCACTTTTGTAATTCCAGTCTAACAGAATGACGCACATTATGCCCTATTATCGCCATCCCACTCAAGCTCACTTAGACCTGTAGAAATGTCCCCCTACATTAATTACTAAATAGTAATGATTCACAATAATTCCCTGACACTCATTCCATATATTTAAGATGGCAAAATATTTTCGAAATCAAGTTAAAAAGTAGTTTTAAGAGTCTTTGACAAATCTTGAAATTTGCCACAATCCCTTGTGTTTTGTGAATTCCCGGTAAATCCACACTGAATTGACATACACACATAAAGTTAGACGGCATTAGTTTCCTTGTGATTATGATTTTTAATTATAGCGGGAGTAATAAGCGAATGACAGGAGAATGGCTGGTGCTGTCAGCCTCTGTGCTAGCATCCCCTGCTTCCGAGCTACCTGTCATAGCAGCGGATTTCTGCAGTTGGCCAGATTAAAAATTATGAATTCCTGGGCGTTCCTTCCATTAGACTTGATGAAAGTGTCAAGAAACACTGGTTTTTATTAATCCCTGACTTGGTTAATTAGATGTAAAGAGGATTAGGTGTCCAGATGGGAGAGGGGAGTTTTTGAAGTCGGCTTCAGTTCCATCAGCTTTGCACCATGGAGCTAACCCGTGAGTGGTTTTGGCTGCAGTCAGCAGAGTAGCTCAGAGTGCATACGGTGCCTTTAGCATGAATGGAAGTGCCCACTGATCTGAGCACCACTCTCTGGCACACAGCTGTGATGGAACCGTGGATCTGAACAGAGGAAGTGATGGCCAGTCTGCTAAAAGACTGCTGTGCTCAGCTTTTGTGTGTGGTGTTGGCCTCCCTTTTGTTTTCCCAACTCATGTGATTTCGCTAATGGTGCCCGCAATATGCTGGGCATTTGGAGAGCATGGCCAGGTCCAGCAAAAAGCCCACAGAAGGTATTAGAGGGCCAGGGGGACAATAGCTAGCAGGTCCTCTAATGACCAACCAGTCATGCCATGCATGGGGCACCTCTAGTGACCAAATTATAACCGGACAGTGCAAATATTTCTCTCCCCTGCTATTGTATGACCATCATAATTGACCTGCATCATCATATTGGCAGGGGAGTATGGAACACTATGGATGGCATAGACAGTTTTCAATCAAGTGCACAGTTCTGCTACAACTTCACCATGGAGCATCAATGCTGCATCATAAACCATGATATCAGAGGTATCCTAGCTTATCAAAAACACTCAAAACGCTTTACTGAATAATGATGCTATACTCAATCGTTCAGTATTTGCCTATTTGATGGTTGCCCCATCATTACATAAACCGCATTGCATCCAGAACTATTTATGACCACGAGGTTATTAGGTGAGCTCCACTGCCTGTCTCCAAACATTTGGACAACATTTGCCATCAGTTCAAAGTTTAAACACAGAATTAACCCAACCCATTGATTAAAGCAAACCATTTTTACCTCCTCCTTTCTGTTTATAGGCTATCATTAAATTAAAGGTCAAATATTTTGGCACTCAATGTAATAAAGTTGTCAAAACAAAAATGCCCCTTCCCCTTGTGATCTCTGGGCAAATGATTATGAAATGATTATGAAAATAGTGTTTATGGCTGTGGATGGAATGCAAACATTGCAAACTACTGCTAAATTGGAGAGGGTAATGAATAATAAAGGATCAAAACATACACAACAGTGTCTTAATTATGTGGAGGAATGAAAAAAGACAAGCCTAAGTGCTATATTTATGACATGATTGGTTGATGAATGTGGGGATACATATATATACTAGGCAAAAATGACTTTTTAAAATATGATTTTTCTAAATGGATTTTGAAACTTGGCAGTCAGAGGTCTGACATCATAACATAATGTTGGTTTAAAATAGCAGGGTAATTTATCAAAGTTGTCTGTAATAGTGATGGCAATTGCTGTGAGATATGTGACTAATATGGAGCTATCAGTCATGCTTATAAGCTGGGGGTCAGTTGCACAGATCGATTGTGTTTAACAATTCACCAGCAGCCTATTATACGGGTCTGTGTAATGGTATTGATTGGTGTGACCAGCAGCTATGACCTTGCTTCAAGGTCACCCAGTCATCAGTTATGTATCGGACGATTGTGCCAATGACAAAACGTCTAATCGTGCCAGAAATCGCATTCTGCAGGCATGGCTGGCAGGGCAGGTCAGACGTAGGGTTAAAATAATAAATGGTGAATTATGAATAGCCACATTAAATTATTATATCATGATTTAAAAAACTATTATGAACTTTTCGAAAGAATTTGTCAATAGATTTTGACAAGAAGGGTCTCTGAATCACATCTATACAAGAAGGGTTGAATAACAACTGTAAAATACTTTTTATATTCAGAAATAAATTCCTGTCAATTGCCAATGACAACGTCAACACACAGAATATCATTGCTAATCCCAAATGTCCATGCATGATAGAGGGGCACCTCTTTTCTCAGTACCCCCCCCTCCCCAACCCCCATGCAATCTTCGTCTTAATTCATGTGGTCAAGCAAGCACTGAGCATGCAGCTAAAAACGTTTAGCAAAGAGCTATCAGAGTAATTCGATTGGGGCCAGTGAGGAGGCGCCTTGACCGGTCAGTTGCTGGTCAGTTGGCCAGCTGCAGGGCTGTTGGGCGTCATGATCTCGGCTCAAGGTGTCACTGGTCATTGGGCTCATGCTGCCCCGGCCCTCAGGAGGGATCAGTGGGGACAAGCCTTGCAAATTGAAGTCAAACACGATCTCAGAGGTGTCAAACAGCCCCAGACTGACCATTGCTCACTGTAAAATAGTTCATGGTAAAAACCCAGCAATTCATGGACATTAAGAGTGAATGCAAATTCCCTTAAGTGAGAATGTGGACAGATTTTGAAATTATTGTCTAAAATGTATACACACGAGTGATAGGACCTACAAAGTATCATCGGAATTATTGCTCCAACAGACTACACCTGTATTGCATTGTGACTCAGGAAAGGTATAGCCAGACAGCTGCCCATCTCCTTGATATACGTCTGGTATCTAGATGTTGTCAATTTGAAAATCACACTTGTGTTTGAGAGTAGCAAACAACATTACCACCTTGCAGCAGCATTTACAGAATTTTCAGCAGTGTAGCTGAACTCCAAGGCTTGACCACTGAACCCCATGTCCATGCAGCTTGACCATTGCAACTGGGCTTGACCAGCCTGACCATTCTGGGCCAGCAAAACGCAGCATTGAGTGAGCAGTGAGTGGGAAGGGTCAGGGATCGAGACCCCCACTCTAAACTGCTCATTATTGTGACTGGCACATTTGACCCCAGTCTTTTGCCAGATCTCTTCTGACATGCATTATACCCCTGTCACTCTGTTGCCTGCTCTGTTGCCTGCTACTCTGTGAGCGGCCATTGAATGCCCTTGCAAGCCAGGAGGACCCAAAGACGACCTCAGTGGGCAGAGGTGGACCTTTGGGGACCATAGGTGGACAGTGAGGTCATTGTTGGGGCCAGGGGTCAGCAGGGAGCAAGGAAGGGTTAGGACCTCGTGGCCTTCTTACCAGATCTTTTCAGCAATCTGATACCGAGGCTATTGTGTAGTGGATCCTAGGGTGTCACCTTTGACAGATCTAGGGCCACCACAACACAGATATGGCAAGAGGGAGTTAGCTCCCTTACCCACTGGCAGTCCATGGCAGTCTATGGCAATCCATGGGTCAAACCATAGCATTCTTATCAGATCAACCTATGTGGTGTATAACAGTACTACACAACCCACACAACAGTTACTGTGCCCCAGTACCACAAAAGACTGCAAGATCTTGCATTTTGTGTGGGGAATTCATATACACTGCATTTATAACTCATGTCAGATACAAGACTGGGCTCTGCCTCTGGCAGGCCCCACCCAAACCTGAAACCTTTTCTGCAACAGAATGTCATTTCAATGGACGACAGTTGAATGTAAAAGGGAGTAGTAAGGTGGCTATTTGGGAAGCCCTGCTAAACCTGCCATCAACAGGGCTGAATACGAATCAAGGGGAAACCCCTACAGGACCTGGCTCTATGGAGGGAGCAGTGACGTGTCAGCCAGAGGACCTCACAGTGATTGACACGAGGGCCTGCCTTTGTGGACCTTTCAGGCCCTTCGTATTGTGAGAGACAACAAGGCCAGTCCGCTGGGGCCCCTGTCTCATTAGAGGGCCCTGTTAGGTTACAATTTTGTCAGAATCGTTGCACACCAGCGCTCCTTCAAATGTCCCTAGAATCACAAATAGCAGCAGCTGAGCAGAGGGAACATGCATCCCTTGACACATTATCATGCAGCATACAGCAGCCCTTTGGAGAACCTTTTGGTGGACTATATAGTCGTATCACATCATAGCAACTCGTATCACAACTTAAAGTCAAATTTACTTTCCTGAGCTCGTTTCTTTTGTCAGTATTCAGTAAGATTGTCGAGGTAAGGTAGATTGCAAACCTTGAAAAGCTCTGCCCACATCCATTGAATAAGGAGAACCATGCACACGATATGACACAAAAAGAGAAATGAAGGAAATATGTTACACCAACGCCATTTACATTATCAAAACCTGAGCATAAAAGGCAGGTTAAAGGCTCACAGGAGGCACAAGCACTTTTGTGTAGGAGTGAATCCATTTTATTTTTATGCTGTAGTAATAAGGAATTGAAAAGAGTGAAAAAAGAGTTAAATCTACTTTCGCTGCATAAGGCAAACGGAGGAAAGCTTGGTGCAATATATCAAGTGGGCAGAAAGACCTTTGACAGTGTCAAAAGAGACCTTTCACAGGAATGTTTTGACACTGGCGCCCCGTTCAATGCAAGTGGCTTGATTAAAATTGATCACTCAACAGGTACAGTGCCCATACAGGGTTTTCCCACCAACTAGTCCGGCAGGACCCAAGCTAGCTCCCATTTCGCTGCATTCAGGACTGGGTTAGAAAAACAGCAGAACACTGAGAGACACCAACAGACTGTAAAATCACCAGCAAGGTTTATTGTGACTGCTCCCCATATAAAGTTTCCATCCATAAAGCAGTGCATTAAAACTCCAGACCACTAACTTGACACTTTTGTCCATTACAATGGCAGGTCAGTGATTTTTCATTACAGATGACCTCTGTGACCTTGAAAGCAGATCTGCAAACCACAAGCAAAATGCAGGAGTGTATGATGAGGTAAAATATCCAGACACAGAATATTTGGGAAACATAAATGAAGCCGAACGACTGCTTATGTTAAATACACACATTCAGGTGAAAATAAATCCAAAAGACATTCACATTGCTGTAAGAAGACGGTCATGTTTTGGTTGAGAAGGTCTTATAAATACACACCAAAATACACACAAAATAGTTGCCTACACAATGCGAGTAACTCGAATAATAAAGAGAGTATACAGAGGGAGGGGCAGGGCATGACACAGGGAAGATCTTCTCGTGGATAACCCAAAAACACCACCAAGTGCCAATCTCCGGATGCCCTGCCCAGAGGCCAGGTGCGCTTGATCACTTCCGCTGTGAAACAATCACTTCCGGTTGTGCATGAATCCTCGTGGTTTCACCCTTTGACGCCTTCAGCTACGATCCTGTCTTCTTGTGAAGCCTTCTGAAACGTTGTGAGGAATTGTCGACATGGAGCCAATTACAGGCCAGAATGCTATAAGTCACTGCTCACTGAGAGGGTCTGAACAGGTCAAACACTCAGTTCACAAAGTCAAGTCCCCGACTCTCAGAGGAGAGCGTTCTGTGTGTTTTTATTGACTCAGTTGTGACCTTGGGAATTCATGCGATCAGACATGTGAAGGGATCACAATGAATCAAAAACGAGCTTCTCAAACTGCCTTGCGCTGATAGATGTTCTGTTTACATTAAGAAGGAGCCATATCAGTCTGTTCTACATTATATATCCAATATTTTACAGATAACTTGTGAGAGTCGTGACCCGAGTGATTGTTATGAATAGACAGAATATCACACAACTGTGTCCATATGAAAGGTCAACTCCTGGACCTCTGGGTCACTTTTTAGTTCCTTTTCCTTGCCCTATGAGTGGCCTGGAGTTGCCCTGGAGGTCTTGAGTTGCCCTGCAGTGCCCTCTGGGGCCTGGGTGTCACAAAGTCAGACTGGCCAAGGGCCGGGGCACACTGGGCAGGTGGTGGGGCAAAGGCCAAGACCCTTCCCGCCTTTTCTGACCTGATCTTGTTTGCTTTATAAGGGCCTCCTTTCATCACTGGGGCTAGGGCTGACCGCTAGGGCACTTGGAATGACATCACAGATGGGCTGCTATCGTGTTAGCCCTTCTTATGGCCAGTTATTTCACCAGGTGCAATGCTACATGGCCACTGGTCATTCAATGGTCAGGCTGCCTCAAAATTGCCTCAAATGTTGGTCCAGCTGCTCTAGAGTGATGGCCTGTCCTGGCTGTCCTGGCTGTCTTGCTTGTCCTGACGGTCTGTCCTGGTGGTCTGTCCTGGGTGTAACCTTGCTCAGCAGTTCTTCTGTCAACAAAGTAGCATTGTGACACTTCAGTTCTTAACATGACTTTCTGTCATGAGACCGAATCCCCTTTCACCTCGTTTAAAAGTTGACCTTGGACTAGTCAGCGAAGGTCAAAAAGTGACTGATCTGCCACGCCTCCGAGTCACATGAGAGGTGATAAGTCTTCTAGTTCTGCCAGAGTTTGACAGCAAGTACACCTGGATTCATTGGTACATTTTGTGCAGGATAGCATACACACTTCGTACAGAATTTTGTTTTGCCATTGCCGTTTTGTATGGCAAACATTTTTACACAACCTTGTCCTTTGCCATATGTTGTGGTCTGTTATTCCAACTAATTTTCAATCATGATAAACTGTATTAAATTGCCTGAATGTTTCATTGAGTAATTGCGGATGAAACACTCAGGCCACCCTCAGTTAAACAGATTTTCCTCACAGTTATGGCCAATAACCATTAGCAAAAGCTGCCAAAGCAGTTGATTCTATTGAGAGTTGCAAACGCCCTTTGAATGCCTTGATGTTGCTCCCATCCAACCCAAGTGATGGAGACTTCATAGAAAGCCAATGCAGCCACTAATACAAGACTAATGACTGGACTGTGGGTTGTGGTTGGTCTTTATAGAATTACCCACGTTTATGTACAGGCAGAGGGAATTGCAGAGGGGCTGTGAGGGAGGGTGATAATCTGGTCAAGCTGATCATAAGAGAATCCCAAGCAAGAACAATGGGGCTCATTTGTCACCCTCTGCCAGGTCACAGATGGGAGCTGGGGTGATGAGGCCTCTTCTGGCCTTTATTCCTCTATTAATTCGTGTCATGCTGGGATCCCTCCATCCCTGACAAATGTGTTTTTCCACAGGACGAGGGATTTTCTTCAGCCCCAACTGGCTGCCAACCAACGTGAAGCTGTTTATTCTTGTCACACATTAATATTTTGTGGATTTGTGTGTCATGGAGGCAGAACTAGTAACAATCTAGACACATTTCAGAATCAAGAAGGATGGCATGAAAACATATATTGAAATGCAAACTATTTTATGGGTTATATGGTAAACCACAGGGAATATTTTTTGCAAATTTTTGTATATTTTCCCATCTTGTTGCACACTACATGCTGAGGTTAGAGCCATTTCAGCAGGGTTATTTCTATTTTCTCTGACCTCAGGCCAATCAACCCACCCCTTATACTTCTGACGACTATCATTACCCTCCCCAGACAGTTGACACCCCAGGGTTTTCTTTTTGTAAGTCAAACTTTCACTTGACTTTGATGTCAGATTTCCAGAAAGATGGACCCTTCATAATGGTGGCTTCTTAACCGTTTTGATTATAGATTCGCCCTGACATTGCTAAAACCCCCGTTGTTTGTTAGTGCCCTTCTAGGCTTCTCTATACCCCATGGTCAATGCCCCTTTTCTTTCCCAACCCCCTACCATTAATTCTTAATACAAAAATGAGTCCCTAACTGACATTGTCAAATTTCTTTTTTATACTGACATAATTCATCAAAGTCTGCTCTGTATGCCAGTCCAATTTTTTGCTCCGCTTTCTTCCCACCCTGAACAATGGGTCCAATAAATAAGCGGATCATTTACTCTGAGATTAAACAGTCCTGGGCCTCAGCAGCTTCCAAAATGACATAGCCATTCCATCCTGACATTCGAAATCCAGTGGCAAGTCAATTACAGAAATGCCATTAAGTTATGTGGAGAGTACGTATAACAAATTCTTTTTCTAATTGACTGGGCATTCAATTCCACTCCAAGGTTTTGCCATAAATAAGGAAGTAGAGGCAAGTGGGAATCTCTCTCATAAAACTGACAAAAACCAACAATCCAACCAAATAGCTGGAGCAGTCCTATCAGAAAAGATATTAATTAGGAAGATAGTTTGCTTCGCCTCCATCCATTGATTGACATATTGGAGTTGAAATTATAAGATTACACCAATCTTCCTGCTTGTCCTCATTGTGGTTTGATATATAACTGCTGATTTTCATAATTGGTAATTACCTGATTATAGACAATTACTGGATATAACTGTCAATTACTTGAAAAATATGTCGGCAAACAGTTTAATGAGCCAGATTTTCCTGCAGTCTGATCAGATTTACTATAATTAATATTACATAAACTGAAGTGGTGAATTTTTTTACCATATTGTGTTAGGTAACTTGTTTAGCACTTTATTAATGGCAAGAATATGTAATTATAGAAAACCATCCACACCACATGGCGAAAATACCAGTGCAACATGTAAACAAACCCTGTAACATACCAATGGGGTTATGGAAGTTATCTTGGTGCTAATCTACAGATTTGATGTGTGCAATTAGATAAGGGAGGGTTGATACCACCCTGATCATTAGACTGGGGTGGAGATTAGATAGGGTGCTACATGGGTATCCTGCAGGGTTGGTGTTGAAGATCGGGGAGATACCTTTGAATCAGCTGATTTGGTGATGTTGAATTTGATCTTGGATGAGGATACAGTCCTGAGTGAGGAATACTGAGGACACAATCGCGAGTGAGGACACAGTCCTAGGTGAGGATTATTGAGGACACAATCGCGAGTGAGGACACAATCGCGAGTGAGGACACAGTCCTAAGTGAGGAATATTGAGGACACAATTGCGAGTGAGGATACAGTCCTAAGTGAGGAATACTGAGGATACAGTCCTGACTAGATGCAGGGTTCAAGACTTGGGAGTCGGACTGATGTGGTGATGCTGCTGGACCATGATAAGGATGGGATCTTGCAATCAACGCTGGATCACCATCTAATACAGCCAGGCCAATCAAACATTGCTCAGTCACTTCGAGGCTCCTGTGGCTGTCAGTTGCTTAATCCAAGTGACCAGTGGCCAGGCAGGTCCCTAGCCCCTCCTAGCAGGCAATGGGCAAGCATAGGCCCAGGAATAGGGCCCAACATAAGCTACAATTACAATGCAAATATGGCACACTGACAACACAGGGAGACAAATACACTGAGTGATCTGAATCTTTTAGGTTTGCGCCAGTAGCTTTGACAAGTGGGTGTATCAATCGTTCTGCCTTCAACATGTTTGCTTGGACCCTAGGAGATGTTTGGACATGCTTTGGTCAACATTACATGTGCCCACATTAAGTCATACCAACACAGCTGCTGTGCAAGTGTGTACAGTGTTGTCACTGCAAGATTGCTGGAGAATACTTGCATGGAAGTTACTTTGGTTTCATCAAGTTTACTTGGATTTCAGCATCTGGATAGTATTGTGCAGTAATCACACGTTTGGATTACATTTACAACTTACATGTGAATTATAATCAATTTAGAATAGTATGCAAGTGGTATACAGAATCACCAGAATGCTCTCACCAGCACACATTTCAGTAAATGAGCACAATTACTACATGATTCACCCAGACAGCGATTCTGAATCAACATTTGGAGAGCATCAGGTTATGTTAAAACTCAGCCAGACAAATGCTGGGAGTTTGCAATGGGATGATCCAGGATGGTGGCATTGGGAGAGAGGCATGACCAGGAGACAAAAAGGTCCCAAACAGGAGCAAAAGGAGCACAAAATAGAGCATCAAAAGAGGCCAAAAAGGAGCATTGTTGTTTCAAATGAGTTTTCGATCTGCTGTGAGTGTAACCCTGTTTGCTCAGTGAGTGTTGGGGAGATCATAGCCCCATTGATCGGAGGGGAGGCTGTGAGAAAGGATTCAAAGGAAGAGAGATGAGGAAAGCAGCAGGAAGGGGAGGAAGAGTATAAGGGCATCTTTAGAGCATCTTCACAGCAGGAACAACAACTGCAACCAACAAATGCTGTGTGCATTGGACAAAGTTACAAAGACAACTTTTTAAAAATCCTCTCCCCTCCTTTTTCACAGCAGTGCATGTGACCAAATACATGCAGACACAGCGCCTACTATAACAGATTCCAGTAGCACAAAACTTAATGGTGAAAAGCCTCCAAAGTGGTGTTATGCAACAGTTGAATGGCTGAATATGCAGCACCGAAAGACATTTCTTGCCTGTCCCCTGTCTTGTGTTCCATTCAGGATGGTTGTCGTTTGATGCCCAAGAGTAAACAACTATTGTGCAGCATCAGTCTGAGCAGAGGAACCAGCATCACCAGCACACCAGTGTGGGAATTTTCGTGCAGTTGTCATTGGTGGAATGAAGGAGAATATTAGTGATATCTTCACAGAAAATACAGTTCAAGGTGGGACTAGGTGTATTAAAAGTGATATTTTTAACCACGGAGATTGTATTTTAAAAAAAGGGGGGGAAAAAAGTCCGAGATTTTAAATTCTCATCTGTATCTTGTACAGGAAGGTCCATGAAGAAACCCTGGGCTATCTCGAGACCTTCTGTCCACAACAAAGAATGTCAGAGTGCAAAGAACGAGCTCAGGAGAGCCACGAGTGTTGAGAGAGGGATCAAGAATGACCTGGAGTGGCCAGCAAGCAGCCAGTGCTCAGTGGGGGTCAGTGTCCATCTCACCTATTAACAGGGATTAAACAGCGTTGACTTGTATGAATTGCGCCTGTCAAGCTTGTCAAGAGCCAGTCTTGATCCTTGATCCAAAGCCTGATCCCACCCTGCCCCCCTTGGATCTCCCCAAGGATCTGCCCCATGGATCTAACCAAGGGATCTAACCCATGGATCCCAGTCATTTCACATCACTCAGCAAATTTGGCAATTGTCTCGTTAATCTTGCTGCTGCTGCTGGTGCATTATGATGTTGGTGCATTATGATGTTGGTGCATTATGATGTTGGTGCATGATGATGTTGGTGCATTATGATGTTGGTGCATTATGATGTTGGTGCATTATGATGTTGGTGCTTATGGTGCTGCAGCCCATGCACATGATATGTGTGATGACAGTGATCCCATATGCACAGTTTGTCAAAGACCATGCACAGTGCCAATTGCTCCGAATGAAAAACTCTCTCCCCTAGTGATAAAAACCTAATGGGTGTAGATAATTGTGAGAAAATTTCGAAACTCTTTCAGCGATTTGTGTATACGACTGGAATACAATCCCCACAACAACACGTATTACATGCATGCCCAGGGTAGAACCTAGTCCACATATTTTGTTTTGGAGGGTGATTTTTTGCAGCCCATACATGGCAATAACCTCGACTCTCACGCAAAGGCAATACGTAAAAAAGCAAGAAAAAAAGGTAGCTCATGCATGGATCACAAAAAGTATGAATGGCGAAGAAGGCCTGAAGCTGGCAGAGGATCAGACCATGCCAAGGAATAGTTAAGTAGAACAAGTTCTTGCAATTATCAGGCAATGTTGTAGGAGTTTGTGAAAGTTTTACAATGTCTAATCACCTCCACCTTATTTTCTCTTCTTATCAAGATATGATTTAACATTCAAACTTGTCAGCTGCTGGTATTCCATGCTGGTAATTCAACTTTATTACAGTAATTCCTCCCTTGGGGCACAGATAGCCTGTCTGGCATCCACAGGTTGCTTGGCATGCCATGTATTGGCTGCATGTATTTGCTGCATGCTACCTCCATGCCCATGTAATACATGAGTTGAGAGGAGGTTTTTGGATCCAAGTTAAATATCACTACTCACGATAACAAAGGTCAGAGCATAGGGTATGGAGCTTGTTAAAAAACAACATGACATGGCAATGGGGTTACTATAGGGCCACAAAATTACGAAAAAAGCACCCCCATTATGTTTCAACTGCTATTCAAAACTGACACACTACACTTTGCCAATGTGATGCTTTTTTCTGACTGTAAGCTATTCCATTTTATGTCAGTTTTTCTGCTTTATACTTTCTCTCAAGTTACATGGCAACCATGTCCAATTATGGAGGTCTTTTTGGAGGCAAAAGAGAGGAGACCTGGACCCAGGGTGTCGACAGCATTGCAACCAAATGTCAATATGACTTCGTAATTTCACTTCGGTTAAAAAATCTTCACACCGACTTCACTTTGCAATACACTTCCAATTACAGTTTGATTCTGTGTTATTGTTGAACCCTTTTTTTTCTGAATTACAATTAGTTTGAGCAAAAACTACTCAAAGTGAGTCCTGTGGTTTTTCACAGGCCAAAAAAAACTAAATATTACATGAGAATAGGATATTGCACACAATAAAAACAGATTGGATGTAATAACCCATCCATTGGCAGATATATGTTCAACCAATCCAAATGGTTAATGATCCACCTAGATAATGGTTTTGACTACCTTACAGTGACAACCAATCTTCCGTATGTTCACCAATCTGTTTTAGAGTGCAAAGGTGTTGCAAACATGCAAGGACCTTTGACTTGTCTCACCATAGAATCAATTTATGTTGATTATTCAAGAGTTCTCCATTTGTGTGTGTAGGTGTATACTAGAAACTTACAGTACTTATAAAGAAATTTAGCTATTTCTGCATACTCTTCATGAGGTTGAAAGTTTTGAAACCAACAGTCAACAACAAAGTTGAACAAACAAGAGTATAATGAACGACAGCAAGTGGCAGCGGAAAGAGCAACTCATCACCATCGACTGGAGCATCTCTGGTGGAGAGCATGAGCAGTGATAAGGAGGAGACTGGGGAAAGTGGTCCAGATGGGCAGTCAAGTAGCCAGCAGGTGATGGGGAGGCAGAAACAAGTTCTGCTGGACTGGTCACTTTTCTGGCTCATCCATCAAACTGTCAAGAGCAGGGATCATGTTGTACAAGAGGGGCCAAGCCTAATCTCTATGCTAATCGCCCTCCAGTTCACCTATTTCCACCAGGGCACTTGCATAGGTTGATTAGGCACGCGTCCCTGGTTGATTATGCAGTCGAACCTCAATATAGGGCACTCAAAATGACAAAAGGCAAGCACTATAGCTGCACTAAAGTTGACTAAACTGTCATTTCAACTGCATTTGAAAGTAGTTTGCCTACCAGTCATGCAGTCAGTGTAGACTGAGTCAGACCTTCGACTGAAAGGTAACAATATCACTGGGCTGATCATGAAACTGCAGTTACACCACCAACACCAGTGGTTCAGCAACTGTTATATCCTACAGCAGGCAAGGGCTTAGTCTTTTCATCCTAGAGCAGCACATACATATCAGGTGTGATGGGCAGCCTACTCCATAATTCATACTTTTACTAAAGAACTTCATCAAAGGTATTAGCATCCTTCAGCCACGCTGTATTTCTCCTCTGGGAAATCATATACTGGCAGACACAGCATTGTCAGGCACTGGGAGCCACCGCCAGCCTTTAACTGGCTGTTTCTCAAGCCAATGTCAAAAGCCTCTCTTTCATTTTATTTTTTATTTCACTTTCTGGAGAGCTTTTGCTGTGGTGTACCTCGTGTATACATTGATGGTCTGTTTCATCTACTCTTTTGGTAGAGCTCAGCATTTGCAGCATGGAGGCACATCAGCACCACACTGATCAGCAATTCCTGAATCCATCCTATCACCAGCATCAGCAGCGGGTCATCAATCTCTTTTGTTTGGCCCAGCCATCTTTGGCAAGTCAATGAGAGGCAAATGTATTAATTACACTTAATTAGAAATAATGCAGGGAGCAGGCACCATAGCCTGCAGCCATCAGGTGGTGGCTTGGTGCTGCAACTTTCATTACACGGACGATTTAGTGGAGTTTTGTGCAGCAGGTTGCTGGAAGCAGACCATGGTGCTGTTTAATCCCTTGGTGGTGCTCAAGAGTCCAGACCAGTTGGCAGAGTTCCTGCAAGACTTTCAGCCGATGAGTTATCTCATCCCATCTCCTCACATCTCATCCTATCTCTTCCTTTTGTAATTGTTCCTAAATTGGAGCAGACACACACAAGTCTAAGGTTCTCTAAGGTCACGAAAGGGATCCATGGACAGACTAAGTTCAATTGGAGCAGCTCCCTTCGATTGGCATTTGTATTATTGCATGATATTACTAATTCACTATTGATCATTGTGCCCAACAAAAGTTATCAAAACCATCCAAACAAAAGCAAAGGTCAGTGTTACAATAAATTGAAATATTCATAAATAAGTGAACCAATCAAGTTCACACCTCGCGAATGTTCCATCGCATAAAGAACACAAAGTAAGATTCGATGATTGGAATGACATTGTGACGTCATACTTGGACCACAACGTGACCTTTGGCTCAACAGATTAGAGCGACATTTACGGTCAGATCATGAAATATTCAGCCAAAACAAAGTTCACCCATCACTCCTGTAAGTCAGCACTGAATTAAACGGATCCAGCAATTATTGAAGACATTAAACACAGACAGAGCAAAACTGAACCAGACAAAATGGTCAATAGATGGCGGCATTAAAAGGGCTATTGATCATGATCACCCTTTATTGCTAAAAATAACCCCCACACCACTTAGGGCAACCTAGTCCCAGGGTAACAGTGCAATCAGCAAATTGAGGAATGACCTTTTAGCAGCTCGATTAATTTGTGTAACATCTAATTTTGAATAAGTCATGTTGCAGACATCTACAAATTATCATTAGTTATAATGTCAGATCGATGATGTTGACAGCTTCTCACCTGACTGGTCAGCAACCTTTTTTCATGTTTCCTCTCAGATTATTTCCAGTTCTGATGCCTGTTGGACAATTGATAACCAACAGAGCCATCTGAAAGTATACAAATACATGAATTAATTATTAATTTACAAGTATACAGAGACTATTTATGTATTATCAATAAATACATGTGCAATAATTGCATGGGTGAGAAATAGCTCATATCAATAAGACAGCACTCACATAGAGCTTAATTAAATAACAAGGTCAAAAGATGGTCGCCATATCTCATACTTCTAAGTCTCAAATGAGAGTCTTTCTTAAACTTTAAACTTTGGAAATGTCAATATTTAATGAGCCACAGCTTGACCTCATGACGACTCAGGAATTGAACCAAGTTGCAATGAAGAATTCAAACGACTGGCTCCCACTTGACAAAAAGGACAGGCCTCTTGAGATGTGGCATTTTCTTAATTGCCACAAAAGATGAGCTATCCCAAGGATTGATGGTAGGGAAAGTTGCAGAAGAAAGTGTTGGACAAAACGAGTGCAAAATGCCATGGTTCATGCTCAGATGGCGGCTTGCATGGAGGCTTGGTGGTTTGATAAGCGTTAGACACCAGATCATGAATAATGGAACAGCTCATTAATGGGAGAACCGACCAGGTCCGACCTGCTCACTGCTCACTGAGTTTGCTGCTCACAGTTTCAACATGATGCTCAGAGCTTTAGCCTGATGCTCACAGTTTTAGCCTGATGCTCAAAGAGCAAAGGCAACTCAAAACAATCGCCGATAATGCCAAATGATTTGGTAACAGATGAAGTTGAAAGCCAAACGAGGGATTAGCACACGAGAAAGAAACAGGCAGAATCACTTGACACCGAGTGCAATTGGCGAAAGGTCAGCTGTTGGGAGGGATGTTCTTGGTGCAAAATGAGGCTGCTGCTGAGCACACACACAGATGATGATGATGATGATGTCAATTAATTGAGCTAATTGTGATGAAGCTAAATACTAGCCATCAGGAAGCTGATGTTGAGATCACAAATTCACACATTTCCATACTTCTCAACCCATTCCAACGTGACTGTAAATACCCACCTTACTTTATACTTTAAAAGGTACCCCAAAGACAACAAAGAAGTTGGTATATACATATTTTGCTTGTTTTCATCCTGGCAACACATTATTTTATCAAATCAACGAAAGTTGCATGCCTGCTTTCATTGTGCCAGTGGAGCGACCACAAGAAGGAACACTTTCATTCAATATCAGTTACAAAACAAAAACTCAGATGAAGATTGAAGAAATATAAAAAGGTTAATTCAAAAACTACAAATAGAAGTGTGACACTATGCAGCAGAGTTTGCAATTATATGCATGGCATTGCATGCAGGTGAAAGCTAATCCTATGTGCCAATAAGCACTTTGAAAAGCACACATTTCGCCTTTTTAAAATCAAATTGAGGAAATAACAGAGGCTCGAAAATGGACAGGGCAATCCAAGGCAATCCAATGCTGACACAGGTCTGACACAGAGCACGATCTGGCAGAAAAAAGTGTAAATTTTGCATTGGATTTTATGGAACACAAGGGGAGACCACACAGAAGCCCATCGATCGCTTTGTGGCATTGAGATGCAACTCTTTGCTATTTGTTCACATAACTCCACTCGGGCAGAGCCAGTCTTTGTGGCCAATACTCCAATGCATCGATGACCTATCGATTGGCTACCTGGCATTACCTGCAGGCTTCACCCATGGCGTTCCAGTGTTCACTGCTCAGTAAAGAGGTGACCATTTAATATCAAGGGGGGGGGGCTTGGAGTTTTTTTTTAAATAAATAAATTCCTGCTCAGTTTTGGTGAAACAAAATAATTTTTGGGTGAAATAAATAATTTCTGCCAGAGGTATTTCTTAATAAGGCGTATAGCTTGGTTTATAGGAATGAATAATCGGGGACTTTGCGCGCTTGAAAAAATTAATATATACTGAAGCGTTACCGTAAAATAAATAATTTCCTGCGGAGGAAGACTGCAAGCCCCCCCCCCTGGAAATGAAATGGTTGCCCCTTAACATTATGTCCTATGCTCAGGCCTTAGTTCAGACTGTGCTTAGGTGAGCTCCAGTTCTAGTCAATGTGCAGCCAGCCTGTGTTGGTGCCCTCCAGTTATCCTTCTATTATCATGATGATTATGCAGCGTCAAATTGCCCCGCGGAGGTGTCATGAGTTCTGAATATCAAAGCCAGGGCGGCATTTTAACAAATCGATAAACAAACAATCATGCTGATAACCAGCCTCAAATTGTCTACTGATGCAAAAACGACCCAAATGTCAAATTAATGAAGGTCATCAAAACGTAAGATACACAAGAGACGCAGGGAAAGGGGCCTGGGGCTCAATATCATCACAGACAGATTGCTGAGTCGGTTCTGGGTTAATAAATGCAGAATCATAGAATAACCATAGTATAAAAGTAAGTTTATGAATTACATGTATATTCTAAAAGTTCACAAAATCTAAAAGTAAATATTTGCTGTTGGGACGGGGGAGGGACAGATTCATTGGAATCCTTACAATTTTGAAAAATCTTCGAATAATAACACCGCAAAATATATAAATTGAGTTGTGTTTTGCAATCCCTTCTGTTTATAATGTATAGCCTTGTATTAATCACTGTACAGGACAGAAGATATGGGACATTCCACCAGTATTGAACTCTTCAATGCATTCTGAATTTCAGACTGGCATGTTTAATCAGGGCACTTGACACTTAGCAATGCATGGCTTAGGAGGGAGCAGGTGAAATTCAACCTCAAATGGTGGGGACTACCGGAACAGCACCAGAGGTGAGACAAGAGAATCTTGGGTCACAGCAGAGCTTGACACAGTCAACAGTCTGACGCCTCCTATGAATTTCTTATGAACACAGAAACCTGGGAGATAGAGCAACAGCTCAAGGCCACTGTCAACAAGCAGGGACAGCTGTGTTTGGGAAGCAGCTTCATGTCTCCTGCTTCTCATCAGCAGCATATTTTGCTATACAGGGTGCAGGAGAAAAATATATACAGTGTCTGAGGGGAAGGAATAAGGGGGGGTGTATCATAAATAAGTTTAGTTGAGTATATATGACAAATCGAGGGAGTGCAAGCTGTAAGCTGATTTAAATATGTCAAAAAATTTGTAAAATCATTTGCTGTAGATTTCAAATTGGTGTATACTCTTGAGAAAATATGCGTATTTCTCATTGAATAAGTGTATTTGACCATTTGAACTTGCAAGCATTGCATAATTTTGTCTTGCATTTTATTAATGACAAAAAAAAGACCCATTTATTGAGAGAGGTGCAGTTGACATTTTTTTAGAAAAGAGGAGTAAGATGCTCTCATAACCAGAATCAGGTTTTTTCACTTTTGTTAAGTTTTGTATTTGGTAATTTTTGTGTGTTTTAAGCCAAAATGATTGTCGTGTAGTACCAGTTTCAGGTCTTGCAATCAAAGGGTATCCAAGAATGCCATAAAGTAGGCCAAACCTTTTCTCACTACCATCCTCAATGAAATAAACAAACAAAACATCTGGTTCCTGAAATGAGATATATGGCCTCAGCAAGATTTACGTCAGTTTCATTCATCACAAAACCAACAGGATTTCTGACTTCTGCACACCTTTTGTGTGCATTTTCACTCTTATATAATGCAGGAGGATGTGGTCATGGACCCACAAAAGGTATTTGACATTGTATGGACATCAGGTATTCTGAGGGTGTTCTGCAGTCTCACAGAATTGCGTCAATACAATTGCCATGTAATGGCATGTGTATCCAAGAAATGTTGATGTTTTTACAAGCACAATGTTTGGTTTTGATAATTTGAATGAAAATGTACATACATGTACGTCAAAACTTTTTATCTGAACTTATGTGCACAAAACTGCACATATTTACAAACTATGCCCGACACAACAGTGTCTTTGCTTTGTTTTTCGACTTCTACTAGTGATTTCTTTCTTATTTCCGGCAGGACTTTATTTGTCATTGTTCTCCCCACGTGACAGAAAGTCCATCAAAATTGAATCGAGAGTGGAAGGACAGAGAACCTGAAAGCTGGAGGAGTGTGTGTTGGGTAGAGAAAGCAAGAAAGAAGCACTGGGAAGGGTCTTGAGGGAGGGAGAGGGGTGGCAAGTAGTGGATTGATTGAGAAGACCTCATCTAACGGCTCCTCGGTGACAATGCCTTCAAAGTGCTGCAACACGCTCCTAATGACCAGCCCATAGAAAAGGGCCACGGTGCACCAATTAGACTGGTCAGCAAAAAGTAGTGCACTCATTAAAGGGAGGGGGGGGGTTCTAACTGGGCTTTAATACGAGGGGTGTGCACTGTGCTGCTAGCCCCGGGCAAAAGTGAACTACCGGTGTGCCAAAGTTGTTGGGCCAATGGACTATTGCTGTCTATGGCATTTTATAAGGCATTCTGAGGGCTTAATGGTTGGGAGAATGAGCAGAGTGCCCCAATGCACAGGTCCTGCTGGGAGACATACAATGACTAGCAGGTCCTCATTCTCAACATTGTTTTATTGATTGTCCTAGCAACAATACCACTATTCCCATACAACACATCAACTGCTTACCCTCCATACACCCTCATACTTCGGGGGTGAAAGTGACTGTCATTGAATGACAGCGAAAACACAAAGTGCAAAATGTACGCATGATATTCAATGTACCAGGTCACACCCTTTGCACCTGCAGAGGGCAAATAGCTTGGAATGATTCAGGTGTCCATCTCACCCTCATCTTCGCTTGTCAGTTGTCACCCCTTTTAGTTGACACTTTTCACCCTGTCACCTATCTATCTGCAACAGGCTTCAGTGGTTTTTCCTATCTGTCTGTCCAACCGAAGGTCCCAGTATACAGTCAAACTTGGTTGTCCACGTCACGATGCAGAATAAAAAGCAAATTCTGTTGGGA
This sequence comes from Platynereis dumerilii, assembly GCA_026936325.1. Lineage (NCBI taxonomy): Eukaryota > Metazoa > Annelida > Polychaeta > Phyllodocida > Nereididae > Platynereis > Platynereis dumerilii. Next base: position 40,307,664 of record JAPTHN010000001.1, read on the forward strand.
GAAAAGTACACAGGAAATGTATATAATAGTCGTATGGGGATTGGAGACACCCCTGCCATTTGTGTGGTGTTCATGATGATACAGACCTCGGCCACATTAGGGACATGCAGGTGAGGAGGCCAAGCCCTGCTTGTCAAATGTTTACACTCAAATCGGCCACCTCCCACCCAGGGCCACTGGGCTCCAAATATGCCAAAAAGAAGATGTGCATTGCATTGACTGCCTGGCATTGGCTCCATGGCATTTGCTGCATAGCATGGCTTGCAACTTGGCAAGCAAGAAAGCTGTTTGCTCTCCCTCCATTTACAACGCTTACTCTTTAAACACCCTCAAATAAGACCCCATCCCATTGCAATTTCCAAAACGGCCTGTTTTGTTGGCAAACGCCTTCCCCTCCCAAACACTAATTCTCTCCTATTAAACTCTCCCACAATGGCCCCAGCACCATTTCAAGCAGACACAGTTTACTTTTTCTCTATTTGCATTAGGGCGAAATTGTCAATTAACCATATTCGCAAGGGCTAGACAACATTTTTTTCGTACACAGTGATAATTGGGAGGACGTTTGTATTACAAATTGTGAAATTTAACCATCAAAGGCTTTATAAGCTGATAATGATATCAACCACTATGGTGTAGGATAGTTCAAATGAAGAAAAAAAAAAGCCAACATAAAAAGCAGATTCCATACGTCAAAGAGACAGATGTATAGAGTGACCTGGAATGGCTTTGGAGCAGACAAGCCAAGGCTAAATGTCTGGTTTATTTGGTCAATTGACTGCTGTTGGGAGTTTACAAGAAAGGACCATATTGATGGCAACCTCAGCCTTCTTGCCTACAAGATGTAGGGCCTCGTCGTGTGCAGGGTTAAGTTGTCTTGTAAACCTAACAGACTGCCCTGTCACCCTCTAGGGCCAAGGTCCTGACTCCAGTTGCTTCCTTAACCCCCTGAGTGGCCCTGGGTCTGTGAGGTCTTGCGAGGTCTTCTAAGGTCTGCCCTGGGTCCCTGGGGTCTGCCCTTGGTGTAGCAGGGTCCCCTTCATGAGTGGCTGGGTTGCGATCCCTGCCCTGTCAGTGCCCTGGTCGTGGCCCCAGAGTAAGGAGCCCATGGTGGTCGGGCTGTCTCAATGCTAAACGCCTCCAAATCACCGACCAGCCTTCACAGCCACCCTTCCTGAGCCTGAATCGGTCCAACCCAGCAGCAAATTGACCGCAGCCTTTGTACACTGCCCACAATCGCCGTCAATATTTCATGAGCGGAGCACCATACAACCACCAACGCCACACCACGATTGCCTAAACGCCTCCACTGAAGGCATCGTTATGCCATCTACTACGCCAATGACGTATGCAGCGACAGGCAGTGCTGTGCGTTATCAAAGGTTCCGCAACGGTGTCACTCCATGGGGTGCTACAGGGAGCTGTTTCGTGGCTTCACTTTTCTGCCAATGCAAGCATCGCGAGCCCCCAAAAGAGCTTCATGAGCCAGAGTAAATAGTCCGTCACCCTGACCTGGCTCCAATGGCCATACATATTTCATAGGCCAGACTATTTATCACAATGTGGCCAAGTCTTTTGTAGGTTGTGCAAGCAAGCAGCGGACCCTTTCAGAGCTATAGCATGTCAGGAGCCACAGGTCTTGAGCAGTTGATGCCACGGCTGCCAATGGCTGTCAATGAACTAAAGAGGAAAGTTGAAGATCTCATTCCCCCGGCCCTGAAAGAGCCATTGATTGCATAATCTCTTTGGGGCCTCCTGTTGCTCGTTGCTGCCTTTTTGCCAATGCTTAGCTGATGGTTTGCCAGTGCTTTCTGGATGATGCAACAGGCCAAGATAGGGAAGTGGTGGCCAAGTTGGGTGGTGGCGGCCAAGTTGGATAGTGGCGTGCCTTTTCTTTCTCTCGCCTTTCTCTTATACCTAATCCCTTTCTCTAAATCCCAGGGCACTGGAAATGGCATGCACTTTGCTATCTTAATTCACAGTGAACTTTGCTGGCCTTTCTAATGATGTTGAGTGCTCCTGAACCATTCCATTTCATCGGTGATTTCATTGTTGAATCTCATTGTTGCTGGTCGTAACTCATCCAGTCTCATTCCCCTCTCATCCTGGCCATTCTTACTCATCCCCACCTATTGTAATGGGACTGTGGGGGATGCATGGTTGCTTTGCTCAGTGGCTTTTCACCTGGGTCTCACTCTGGCATGATCCCTGCATCCCTGGGCCAACTTTCGTCCCAGGATGGTGCTCCCAGCCGCTGCAGCCAACCTGTCTCCCAGACACCACTGCCCCCGGCCATGGTAACACCAAAGCACCAAACAAAACCACCAAACAAAACCCTTTCAGAACGAGGTGCATTACCCTTGATTAATCCCAGGTCACAACATGACATGATTATGTCTCATGAAATCGTCTTTAGTTATATCAACAGCTGTTGCCAGCGCCAAATCGCCAGATCAAGTGAGTTAATTACTCAGCGAACTTGGACAAATTGACTAAGTGGTGAATCGTCGAAAGTACCTGAAGTTTGGTACCATGTACTTGGACGACTAAAAATAAATACGAAACTCTATAAATGTTTTCATTGCCTTTTTTTTTCTTCTAAAATTGTCTTGCTAGAAATGTTGTATGGAAAGCGTTTGCAGGAATTTATTATAATACAGGGTCATGTTTTGGAAAATAAATTATTTATAATACACCTTATGAGCGGACCTAAATTTGACCAGGTATATAACTGCATAAAAGAGGACTACTGGACTGCTTCAGGCATATACTGTATGCCATACAGTCAGTGGCTGGGCCTGCTGTTTGTCTCGGAACACTGCTTTTGTGATTTATAACGAGACCAGGACCTTCTCGCATTTCCCACCAGCCCAAGTCTATCAAAACATGCCCCGGCCCGTCAAGTCGTGATCCTGGACCTCACAATACAAGAGAATTACAAAAAGCACAAGTGGAAAGAGCTGAAAAACTCTTTAAGTAGTCTTGAGCAAGCTGCCACAATGCTGAAGGCCTCTGTCTTTCAATACAGCATATACAAAGCTGCCATGATCCCAGAGCACATCATTCTATTTAATAACCGGTTATTATTTGAAGGTGCAAAAGGTGTCACTAAACTGGGGCAGACCTCTGACATTGTTTGGGACCTATGTAGAGGTCAGACCAACACTGCATATATTTACAGTCTCCCTTGTCAACTTCCCAAACTTCCAATACAATATAGCTGAAGCACTCAATGCACAATTACCTTTTTATGCAATCCCCTTTCCCCGGGATCTCCAATAAAGGATTCAATTACAGGGAGTCATTTTCATGCTCATAATTTCCCAACTCAAGCCATGACACACAATCAGAGCAAGAAGTAGGGCTCCCATGCATGCTGTAATTATGGCAATTTCCAAAGGCCAAACCAAAAGACCTGTTGTGATCAAAGCATGTGACATCATCTGGATGCATTCCAAAACCATTATTGCCATGATATGACACCCATAAAAAATACAAAAAGGAATTAAAAAAAGACAATACAATAATAACAGAAGGAATCGACCAAACAAACAAAAGCTACAGGATGAAAAAATTGTTAAGCATGTGTAGTACTACTGAGGTATATGTAAACACAAATTCAAGAATTGCAGATCGTGCTTGCATCTAAATAAACAAGAAACTGATAAAAGGATATTTCAGAACACTATCATTCTAAAATTTGATTTTAGGTCACCGAAAACTGTTTCCACATATATCTTTCAGCTGACAATAGTGCTGAGATATTGGCCTGAGAAGTGGTTCTTTAAACTTTTTTTGGGTTGCTATCAGGAGCCAATCAGCCACTGTTCAACACCTGGTGTCCTTTTAATTGATTTCTACCTCAAAGTGTTTTTATTAATGATGATAAAACACACAGATAAGACCTATCAGGGCCATTTAAATATTTGATTACACTGGCCCAGCGACTCCTGTCACCTCTCAGAGCTCAGCAACTCTGCATGGGTCCACCTCAACCTATCGACTCTTATCTTTTGTAAAATTTTAATTTAAAGTAAACAAGTCTAAGAGCTGGGCGGGTGCCCCAGGCCATGTGGACACATAACAGTTCTACAATTCACAAAACGAATGAAAATATTGAGCACGCACAGATGCTGTTGAAGAACATACATGGTTATACACAGTATTATAAATAACTTTTTTCTGACTCCAAATTCTTAAGAAGTATATTCAAGAAGTTTTTTCATTTTTATTCTGAATTTCAGATTTGTATTCCTGTTCCATCCCTTTGTATGCTTCTGTTTTTGTAAGTCATTCTGAGGCCCATACAATTTGGCTTGAGGTTCTTGAAGGGAGCAACCATATTTCTAAGTTTATTGTCACCATCTACAGAAAGAAAGAAAGTTTAACAAACGTTCCAGGTCAGTATTCACAGTAATAAGCATAGTTGGGAGTTATGGAGGATATAAAAAGGTGGAAAATGTCTAAAACATGGCAAAAATCACTAAAATTATGGAGGAAATTGTTGGTAAAATGGCAGGGACACAAAAGGAAGAAAAAGGTCATTGATGGAGAAGTTAAGAACAGAGGACCTTTTCATGAAACTAGGAGATGGAGGCTTGTTATGTGTGAAGAAAGGGAAGGTGGTGATAGCATCACATGCCCTTGGGACCTTGGTCTGCAAAAAGCCCTCAAGGTCATTGGGATACAAAGAGCAATTGTAGAAATATGGACCTCCACGACCCATGCAGGTCCACATGGTTAGCCAGAGGTCCCTCAGGACTTTCCCCAGCTCCACAGAGGCCATGTTTTGAGGTCCTTTACAAGAGGTCATCAGATTAGGAGGCATGGTGACCTTGAGTAAATGTTAGATTGGAGAAGGTCGTGAGGTCCAGGTGAAAGCAAATAAATAACACCAATAAGGAGACCACTGTCTATTGTAGAGTTTGTGAACAATGCTTAATTATACACGCTGAGATATATACCAGATAAAGAACCAAAATTGCTATCTAAATAAGGTAAATTATCGACAATTAATAAATAATAAACCACTCATTGCACATCAAGGTGTTTATCCACCATAGTTGAGCCAAAAAATCACAAATTACATTGACAAAGACATTATTTCTACCAAGTAATAGTACATAAATACCTACGAAATACAATCTTATTTTATGCTGTCATAGAACGGTTTTCATAACCAATATTTAGGCTTATGCCTCATAAGGGCAGGGATGGTACTGAATAGCTACAGCCTATGAGTCAGTGTTGACAACCATTGAAAGACAGATTCATAGATGTAGAATCACAGAGGACACAGAGAGACAGAGAGGACCATGAAGGATCTTTTGAAGACGGGGCCAGTGGGCAAGTCATGACCCAAGCACTTGCTTCATCTAACTCGCTTTGGGATCACAGGCCCTCAGTCCACCCAGGTCAAGCCAAGGTCCACTCTTGACTGGGGCCAAGGGTTTTTTGCTGACCCAAGCCCAATAATCCAATCAGGGCATCCTTTTTGAGCGGCTAGGTCATGCATGCTTGGTTAGGTGGCCATGTGACCTAATCAAGTGACAATCACCAAAGAAGCACACAGTTCATATATTGGCTTACCAAGTGAATCCAGAATGTTTCTATAAATGTTATATCTTCTTATATCAACAAGCTAAGATGTTAACAATGTGGAAGTATTCTCTCTGTAATAAGTTTATTTCGGAGCATAACTAAAATCCATGCCAGAAAATCATCAAAGTTACAATCAACTTTTTATCTGCTGTGTGTTACTTTTATTTATTTATTTTTTTAAATAATATGTTAATAGTTGTTTCCCATTCATTTCAAAAGCAGAAGACCCAACAACATCACACTGGAACAGCCAGCTCCAGCTTGGCACATCATGCTGAAGATGACTTGCCATTCATTTGCAAAATACCTCAAAAGATGCCCATGCAGAGTGAAGGGCATTTCCAAAGACCTCATTCACCAATCCAATGTCCATCCTGAGTTGTCTTGAATGTGCTCTGTCCTCCAATCTCCTTTCTTGACTAAACACCCCCTACTAAGGGCAAAATGATAATTACAGGGAGCACCACCTCAGCCCAACCATGTAACATCGGGGTAATCAAGCTTGAGGGAGTACAAAACTCTCCAATCTGACCACTTCTTAGAATGCAGCAATTTTGAGGCAGGCACTGTGACAGACTCATGATGACTCATGCCATAACTGGACATCAACTTTATTAACTGATAAATTGGGTGGATTCACTAATCACAATCAATTATGTGTATTCTGTAATGCAATAACTTGTTCAAGGCTGTTTTGAGATTCCTAGCCATGTTTGACATAATCTAATAGGCATAACACAAACATTTGAAGAAAAGAAAAAGTTTTGCCCCGAGTGAGGATCGAACTCACGACCTTGAGATTATGAGACTCACGCGCTGCCTACTGCGCCATCGAGGCGGATGGGAGGCAATGAGGCCTATGTAGTTAGAGATAAATGCAGCTAAAAATACACACACCTGTGACCAGGTACAATCAGTATTTGTATACACTTGGCTGTTGGTATAAGGCAGTCGATATAGGTATATGATATAGAACGATGCTTGAGGAATACTTTTATTCATGAAGATTCGAATCATTTCAAAATTTGGAGTTGAAATTGCAAGCAAAGCTCAGAAATTTGAAAAATTACAAATCTAACTGAGGGTAGGAGACTCCGAAAATAGCTTTATCTGAGATAAGATCTGTCTATCAGTTATCAGTCACAAAACAATAACACAGGAGGTAAACCAAAATAAATAGGAGATTTGGAAAGTGAGCAAGTGTCCCCCTGTCCTGGCACGAGGGTGGGGCTGTGAGCCGAGTCCAGTATAGATTTCCGAGCAAGAGGCAACTTCAGCCAGGTGCATGTGGGATCATATCTCTGGAGAAAGTCCCATGACTGGCTTGGTTGCAGGAATCAGCAATTTCCAAGCAGCTTAATGCGAGTTGCCAAGCCAAGCAGAGAGAGAAAGCAATGATAGTGCTGGAGCAATGACAGGTAGGCAAAAGGGGTGGAAGAAGGTAGATTAATGTGGCCTCCCATGTAGAGGCAGTTTAAAGTCCCACCATGTTCACAGTCTGACACAGGTGCCACAGTCACAGGGTTAAACTCAAAAACAAATGGCCTCAACCTGTGACTTTTCTGTCTAGTGCCTCAATTATTCAAATCAACTCAAGATGGTGCGAATCCAGGCAATTTAAAGAGGGACAAAAGACACTGAAATGAGGAGCAGGTCCTATATTACATGGTGGCAAGACCTGGCAGCAAATAATGTGACAGGGCTTCATAAATCGCCCTTGCCCTGAGATTGCCCTCCCTCCCGAATCAAACTGTCAAGAATGCAGTGAAACTGACGCCACAGAATGATATAGCTAACCACTGAGAGATAAAAAAGTGAAAGGACAAAAGTAAAAGACCAGTTGGTAGCAGAGTGCAAGTTAGCTGCAAGCCATAAGCTACCATCAATGCATGAAAGGTCTTCAGGAATATAAAGGAGCTGTCATCGAGCTCAGTCTTAACTCAGTTCAACATACACATTACCATGTAATCATAGGCAACAGCCATGTTTCCAGGGAGAGTTAATTTGCAGTAATTTCCCATCATCTCTGGTGTTATGTATAATATGGGGCAATTCAAATGGGACATGGGGGTAAATTGAGACCAGTGGTGTTTTCAAGATGCAATTTTTTAAGGATGCAATTTTTGAAGGAGTGTGTGCATGTGTGGGGCCTGAAAGGGAACTCTAGCAAGGACACCCTGCTTCGTGCATGTGTAGGACCTGCTGCAGGACCTGATGAAAGGTCATTTTGCATTTAGGACCTTGGAAGGACATTCATCTTAGTGAACATAAATCTGGGACATGGCCAGTGGGATGATTAGGGCCCTGGCTGATCATGGCTAAGTAGGAGACTGGTAATTAGGCGACATGTTATTGGCCACAAAATGATAAATCCCAGTGTACATGGACATGCATGGGCCTGACATGGGCCTGGCATATTACTCGTCGTGTAATAACAGTAAATCAAAAGCATGGCCCCTGCCTCCTCAGCATGAATAACCTATGAGTTCTGCTAAAGGTCCACTTTAATATTTCACCTCCACTTTCTTCTTCATTGATTCCAAATACAGGATATGCAATGGCCTCCTGGTGGGCAATTAATTGTCCAAGGCCCTTGTTCCTTCTGGCTATTTGCCCTTTGTTAGCACCCCAGGGCTCGTAAACATTGCACTCACTATTCTCATCTCATAAACTATAAATTAACCCCAAATCAAACAGCATTTACCTTCCTATAATTATCAACCAATACGAAGTTACCTTCTAATTATGCCTCCATTGTTGCAATATTTGCCAATAAGAATTAATTTTTACCTTTCTCATCAACATAGTATTCAAAAGCATCATCATGAAGTAGATTGAATCAATCAATTAGAAACAAAGCAATGAAACTATCAAGTTGTGCTAACCTATGAATTAATCCATCAAGAAATACAGATTATCGAATAATCTCTCTAAAATGCTAGAATTACCCTCAAATACTTGTCTCAGATAAAAAAAAAACCTCCTTTCTTGTTGGACTAGTTATTGTCCTCTAAGTACACCATTAAATTCTGTGAAATTTTGAGAGTAAAGCGTTCCGTCATGGACGTCATGACGTGACAGAATGCGTCACAATGCGCGTCACGGGAGTCAAACAAGGACGCGTGATAATCCTGGTGGTTTGCAGTCAAATCACACTCTCATCCCACATCATTGCACCTCCTGCTGGTCCAGAGGCAGGTGAGCCGATGCTATCACACAGGGGTAATCCAAACAGGTGTGGGGTGATCCAGGTGGGGCCCTGCTTGGCAACTGAGGGTAATCTGCAGATCATCCTCATCCCACCTGGCAGCCTCTGCATGCCCCTGCTCATGATGGGAAACAGGGAAAGCTGCTGCTGCTGCTGTATGGGAGATGTTATAGTGATGCTCCGATTGGTGGCGAATTCGTGTGTCTTCAGTTTGATCAGAATGATGTTACTGGCGTTGATGTTTTATTGTACCTCTGATGCTTGATGATACAGACTGATGCCTTATTACCTGACAGGTTTCTCAACTATCAGTTGATATAAGTCTGTTCAATTGTGAATTTGTGATACTGTTTCAGCCTGTTTGTGGTGCAAGGTGATGTTTATTTTCTCGATGTCATTTTTCTGCAAGTGCATTAACTATAAAGCAGTCAATTGCACCAATTATACTGATGGTGCTGATGCAATGGGATGGTTGAGCTATTAGGAAGCAAGTAGGGAATACTAGGGATGCAATCCTTGCCTCAGCATCCCCACATTACCTGGGTGGTCCCCCCTACCCCCTCCAGGTGGGCCTCGATTAATAAGATCATTTCCCCCAACACAAATGGCCCATTATTGCACACCCTACAGCATGCCTAGTGGGCCAGTGGTGCCATAGAAAAAGCCTAATTTATCACCTAATAACTCGCGAATTAACCCCTAAAACATTATAACAAATACACATTAATTGATGGAGCTGCTCGTTGACGCATGAGTGGTGGCAGGTTCACCCTGAATAACTTTTTTCCACCTGACTCTCTGCTCCCACTCTGCTCTCTCTGGCCTCTCTCCCTACTCCATGCATCCTCCAGACTGCCAGAGCCCTATCTCAACCCTCCTATTCCTTTCCCATCCATCCCTGGGTTCAAATAGCAACCATTGAGATTACTTCGATATGTAAGGTGTTTACGAGTCCACAAACACCATGGTGTTTTCCTAACTTTTTTCTAAGGGCAGATTTGTAGCAGGTCTTGCAGGGAACCCCTGGGGCTGTGTTCCCTCTTGACTTTACCTTTTTCCTCTCAGGTTTGCACCTTTTTCCTGCAGTGAGGTTAGCAGCAGCAGTTGGGAGTCGAGGGAGGTGTTTTTGGAAGCAGGGGAACTTGCTGGGATGGAGGGCAGGAGAGGGCCAGATTCGAAGAGAGGTGTGTTTTTGAAGGGTGCATAGAAGGGGAAGGGGGGATATTGGGAAAGAAAAGGTTTGTGGAGGTGCTGGAGAGGGGCCTGTGAGCTCCCTGGCTCAGCTAGGGTCTGACATTGGTTAATAGCAGGCTTGCCTGTTTGCCCACTGCAGACAAAACTCCAATCCAAAGAGTTGTGTTGCACACACGTGTGATCTCCACAATGCCCCTCATATTTTCCAACCTCTGCAGTTCAATATTTTGCACCATGCCCATGGCGGGCCCATGGGTTGGTTTGTCTGTGGCTCTCTGTGGCTGTCTGCCCAACACGTGTGCCAGCAAAAACCGTCATTGACACCGGGCTTCTTCAAACACTTTAGGCGGGCTGAGCAACCAGAAAAAATTAAACGCTTCCAAATTTCAGCCTGTGCACCAAGCTCTTAATTATTGGCAAAAGGTTCAGTGGGTCTAAAGACCCCAACACATCTCAATGCATCTCACACATCTCAATGCTTTTGGATGGCTCTATTCTAAAACTCCACGAACTGCCATGAACACCATTCCAATTGAAAACCGAACAAAGCCAGATAATTCAACTCAAAACTAAAATGCACACTTTCTAAATTGCCACAGTAAAATGTTTCTGAATCCCAAGAGTATCCAGCTAAATGAAATACCTCCAAGACTCCATGAAATGCCCAATACATGCTGGTTGAACCGTCGAATAGACAATCAAAATAGCAGAGTGAGGAGCATCATTCATCTTCAATGGTCAACTTCATTGGTCCATGTTGCTGCTCTCCTTAATTGGAGGAAGGTCACGACCTGGGTCAGAGGTCAAGGTCACGTGACCTTGGCCTAGCTATCAGCGACACTGATCATAATATATGTCCATCTTGGTATGGCCACCCAATCCGCAGTGCTGTACATGGTCATTGTGCTATCTGCCGACTGAAATGCATTGACTGCTGATAAGAGTTCTGTTAGTACTACATTGTTGGGAGTCAATCAGTGTGCGTACTACGGGTAGCAGATAGCACCAGATACATCCATCAAGGGTCTATGCAAAGGAAAAGCAGAGGGCGATAGTCTCTTAGAATAAGGAGTACAGTTTGGCACTGCATATAGTTCAGAAATAGCGGAAAACATCTATTCGTATCGAAGCACACGTCCCAATTTGTATTTTGAATATTTCTTTGGCTTGACCAGCAACAACTTGCAAAGCATTATAGACATAATTATTAGCACATATAATTTACCACTCTGCCACAATATGAGCCACCTCCCCTCACACTAACCCAGGTGCAGCTTAATTAGTGCACTCTTTACACTCTCTACCTCAGCTACCAGAACTGCAACTGAGAACGAATATCGGTGTCAGATAAGACACACAATAGCAGAACGGGGAGAGGAAATGTCTGCAGGGTGTCAGAGAAGTGCACACCAACACAATGCAGACTTTCATGCAGAGTGTTGGGGTCTGGGAGGTGAAGACAGAATGTAAGAAGGATAAATACTCGAATGTTTTGTGTGCAACAATAGCACAGCCATGGCACCTTCCAAATGTGCAAGTTGAGCTCAGGATATAGTTGAACCAGCAAGGCGAACCTGGTTACACCATGGTTGCACAAACTGATAGATTTGTAAACATTTGAGCAGAAAAAAAGAAAAGCCAAGAAAGACAGATACATGCCTACCACAGAAAGCAACTCATCATGTCGCTGCACATGGCAGTGGTTAAACAGAGAGATATAAATGACTTAGCAGAGACAGCAATTTCGCGCCAGGTTTCCTAACAGAGATCTAACAGAGTTCTTAGTGTATTGCTGCAATGCTTGTGTCAGTTGCCTCGACTCGGAGCTGCCCTGGGTCAGAAAAAAAAGTCTTACAACTCACCCCTTGAGCCCAGCGAGCTGTAGGTTAACCCCCAGAAAAAAGAGGAAAAAATGAAGGGATTGCAAAGGGTAGAGCAGTGGTATTTAGGAGGGTTCAGTTAGCGGGTGTTTGAGGGCGAGGAGTCATACTTGTGATTTTAGCCCTGGGTTGTTCAGAGATGCTAAGAGCTGTGCTCAGAGACAGGGAGCAAAAGAAAGGCCAGAACAGGGCCAGCAGGTCAGGCTACTTTTTTCACTCCTGTTGAACTTTTCGGATCTTAGCACAGCGGAATGGTGATGAGGGTTACAGCAGCTGAGGGCCCAGTCAAGAGAGGGGGGTGAGGGGGTGTATAAGTATTGTGCAAAAACAGGGCAAAATGCTGCAACGGGGGGCACATGGGCCAGGGCAAAGGGGGCGGAGGGGATCGGTTTAGCAGTGGCCCCTTGCTCCCCCAAGTAACCCATTAATCTCCCGGGCTAGTGACAAAACTGGGTCAGAGGTGGGAGCCCTTTTGCCAGCTTTCCCACACTTCCAACCTCAGCACTTCCTCCTGGCTCATATATTAGTGTCATATAGCATTTCTGAAGGAGCAGGCCCCCAGCTCAGCTATCATGAGCCCTCGATAGATCAGCCCATGCTGGTGTGCGCTTAACCTTTCCCCCTTGGCTTCAACCCGGCTTCAACCTTCAGGTAAAGGGCAGACCCTGTGCCCCACCTGGCTTTCTTAACCCCCTAAACAGCTAGCAATATCATGCAAAGTATGGGCCACTATAGCAGGCAGGGTAATACCAGGTAATCAACACACGTGCAAGGTCCTACCTCTCCTAGGTGTGTATACTGTACCAACACGATGGCCCTTCGCCTTATCGCTCTAATAACATTTTGAGACCATGCATGCTCGGGGCTGGTCCTGTTATCATAGAAACTGACCATGTCCACCAAGTAATGGACCATACCCTACCCCTGGAATTCCAATACTGGTGTTCAATACCAACAGCCTGCAAACAACACCTCTGTTATAGACATTCCTGAGCCTCCCAATGAATTTCCCATGCTGCATGGGGGTTGTATTCCTGGCAGGGGATGAGTAGTGACTATTGGCCTATCAATAGGATAGGTTGAGGAACAGTTGAGGGCCGGGGCCAGTAATTGAGCGATAGTTGCCATACTTCCCTCAATGAGGGGCAGCCCAGGCACATTCTAGACATATCCCAGCACATGATAATGGTGTCATATGAAGGTATTAATTAACCACTGACGAAGGTAATGGTATGTGTGGACCTATCCTGGGGCATAATGCACCCTGCTGCAGGACTATATGAGCCTCTTGTGAGGACTATAGGCCTACAGAACATTGTATACACTGTGCATAGTGTGCAACAACTTCCTTTTCTGTGAATCACATGAGTCAGAGAAGATAGCATCTCCAGTTGTTTCAGACATTTGTTTCAATTTTCTGGACCAACAAATGAGGGAACATGTGAAGGCAAAAGAAACATACCACGGATCAGCTGATGGCCCTCACTGCCATGCTACCAACCCTCCTTGACACAGCAATTTATTTGTGGTGACGAGGGCACCCAGGGCAAGTAAGGAGAGTAGTTAAAGTCATCAGATCAGGGTGAAGGTCACACCAGGAGTAAGCCAGGTGACCTTTTTGGTTCAGCCCAAAGAAAAAGGAATGAGAATCAGCCAGATACAAGGACCTCTGGCCCTCAGCTCCAGTTGGGGCCATGGCCTGTGCCCTGTTGGTTCACAAGTCAGCCAAAGGTTTATCAGCTAAAGTGATCCGATCACCTCCTAACCTAAACGATTTGGGGTAGAAGGAGGGTGAAACCTTTGGAGAAACCACCTAAGATCCTTATAGAAACACAGAATAACAGTTGGTACCAGCCTCTTTTTTTCTTTCTCATGATATCGGTGTCACCTTGGGCAAGGCCCATAGTTCACCCCACACATGTCAGGCATCTTCCCTGGTCCAGGATGCTGACCTGTCACCACCCCATCTTGCCCCCATCTACCCCATAAATGAACACAAGACCACACACCCAACAACTGTGAAAAGAAGAAGAAATAGTGTCCCTTCAGAGCCCTACAATTTATTGTAAGACTGGAATTCTTCCTGAAATATGTTTTTTAGGCTCGTAGACGAGGGAATTGGTTTGAGTGAATTCATGCCTCGATTTGTTGAATTGCACGAATTATACCTGCTGAAAGGTTCTGAAACACACACAATAAACACCTTCCCAAGCTTAATAAGCAAAGCGACCCAAACAGAGAAGTTGGGAGAAAGTGCCATAAGTCATGATCTGGGGCCAAGGGTCTGAAATACTTCAATGCTGATGTCACCACCTTCACGAACAACACTTGCCCTTCATGTCACTCAGGACTTGCCTTTCTCTCGTAATTGCTGCCATTTTCCTAATCTAGTCTTCAGCAATCCGAAACCTGTTTTATCAGAGGTATATTAAAATAAGAATTCGCAGCAATAGGTACAATCACTGGCAATAGCCAGACTACTGCTGTGTTGTCTTAGGTGTTAATAAATGTCATTCCAGTCAGCAATATTAATTAAGTGCGACCCATGCTGCACAGATTTATCATGTCAACACCTGGAGGGGAATTCTTGAAATTATGGCCAGGGTAGCAGGGAGGGTAGATAGGGGAGGGTGGAGAAACAGAAACACAAGTTGCAAGGGGTTGTTGGGCCAACGGTGATTTATTGGTTTTCACGATTGTCAAGTCTGACTTGAAAGTTTCCAGATTTCAAACACATGTGTCCCTGTTTCTCTGGAAATGTCCGCCGATACAGGGAATTACCTACTCATCCTCCAGGCAATATATCACTGCAGCAAATCCACAACAGCACATCATTTACTTTCTCTAATGCAGACAGCATTTCCCAGTATTTCCTGCCTACTGTTTGGCAAGTATAGGAGTATAGCCGATTCCCATTGATTCACATGGTCAAATCTGCCACAGAACACATTTCTGAAAATACTTCCACCATGTGTGAGAGATGGATTGCACACATGACCATCGGAGGACCTTTTCCAGTATTACAGCAGGTCAAGAAAACAAGGTGACTGCCGTGTAAATAAAGAGAGAGAAGCCGCCAGGCACAAGAAAATATCTGGTTGCACAGGGCTTGGCGATGACAGGGTGACATACTAAAGTAAGTTTATATGACCTGCAGGGTCTTGTAAACTTATAAGGGCCTCCACCACGCACCTTTTTGCCCATGCAGCACCATAGAAGTGCATGCCCTCTGCAATTAGCCATCGCCCTTCCCACTACCCTGCCAGTGCATGGCCACCATATAGCCCACATCTAACATTTTTCCATGCTCGGAGGTGCTGGCAAATCGCACCAAGCCTGTGAGCAAAGCTTTTTGTAGTCACCGAAAGAGAAATGCCCAAGATTGGAGGGCACATGAAAAAGAAAGGGCACCTCTGATGGTCCGATTAGACAAACTCCAATTTGCCAACAAAGGGGCAATTTTCGGCTGAGCAGTAAAAGTGCAAAGGTGCTGCTGGCCTCTCTAGCAGGTGCTCCCTCTGAAATGTAGTTACATTGCTCACACAACAAAGTTCTTCTAAAGACTCCAATCACACGACATGCCTGGCCAGCCTGGGCCAGAACAGAGTATTTAGTTTCTCAGTCCTTTGCAGGTGCACACTGTTGTTGGCCTTTTGCAGAGCACAGTCCTAAGACTCATAACCCCATCAAATAGGAACTTGCTAAGTCAAGCAATCAAGACAGCCGGGTCAAGTTCTCAGCTCCAAACATAAATCTTTATTACGTCTATTAACCTGTTTGCTTCTCTCTTGGTTCTTGGGAGCACGGAAAGTTAAGAGTTACACAAGCCCAGGCACTTGACCTGAGAGAGTAAGGAGCCCACAGTGAACTGACAGCCAACTCATATTCACTAAAAGACGAATTATAGGTCAATGTCACAAATAAATAAACAGCTTGTATATTTGACACTGTACACAATGTATAGAGTGACACAGCTCATATGTGGCATTTTAGCAAACAGAGAAGAGTGAGTGAATTCTAGGACATTCTGAGGCGTTATGGGTTGGTGACCCCATAGAGAAATTGACCTGGCGAGGTCACAGTGGCCAGACTGAAAGACCTAACATTACGAGAGGTCAGGGAGAAGTCTGGTGGTGATAAGGTCTCTCTCAGTCCACTCAAGTGGCTATGTCAACAAGCAACGCTCAACATGACAGGCCAGTGGCCGGCTGCCCGCTATAAATCAATCAGCTCCACCTGGTCACTTGATTACGTCACAGCTGCCGCCCTCCAGGTCTCTGGGCCTCCTCTGGGCTCCTCCAGGACCTCTTGGTTTCCCCCCTGACACTTCAGAAGTCTGCAGTTCAAATATTGGTCTATCATTCATGTAGTGGGACCACCACCCTTGTTGCTAACATGCAGGCCCTTACTGTAAGCAGCTACACAATCTACAGTTTCTACAGTTCCTACACCAATGTGTACTCAGCCAATCAAGTTGTGAAGACCAATGGCTACAATATTGCACCCATCAAAAGAACTATATTACTCTCACACTACAAGTCTGACATCTGCTCAGATCATAGCATACTCTCCACTTCCTACACCAAAACATAAAACAACATTTCATGTGATGTGGCCAATGGTAATACACTCGAAGAATGGCAGATCACTACTATACACCTCAGGAGGCATGATTGTAATTGCTGGCCGCTATACTAACTCATCGGACAAGTTAATATGATGGTATACCTGCAGAGTCATGCAGGCATTACCTTGCAGGAGTGGAATCACACTCACACTAACATACCTGTCATATACACGCCCTCATAAACTACATTTTAATGAAGGCTTTTACTATTTTTTGCAGAAATAAGTGCCCTCCCTTTGTCGTTGATGGAATGCCATAGCTTGGCTTGTGGCACTGGCTTTCTTCCAAATCTTCACAAGCACAACAGAGTGCCACCTCGTCTCACGAATACAGTAATGAGCCAATTTCCTCGACGTTTACTGTCCAATCGCGGCCCTTGCCATCAAAATTAACACGAAGAAACTTTCACTTTATGCCTGTCATTATAAATCTTGGGAGCAGCAGGAGAACAGTCACTTTTTGCAATACCTTTATTATGAAATTCTGACATCATTGTTGCCGCTCATTCTTCCTTTTTATTACTTTCAATTTTTCACTCTTACTTTTTTCTCGAGTGCAGCCTATTGATCTTGAGCTTTTGACAGGTTTATTTGCTTTGTTTAAGACCATTATTTACAGTATTATCAAAGAGTGGGTGATACTCAAGGACCGCAGTTTGCAGCGACACCTGGCGACAGGTCAGTCAGAACGAGGCTCCATGACCTCTGTGGACCTCTGATGACCTGGATTGAAGCAGGTTAAGCTTTGACCTGCGTGGATCAATTGGAGTCCTCGGTGTTTCCCAGTAGCAAGAGGGCAGTCAACACAGGTGAACAAACAGCCTTATTTTCTTGTCAAACACCATGCTGCCACTGCACATACCTTTTCTTGCGAATTCCTTCCACTGTTTCTGCATCGCAGATTCTTCAGTCTCCTCTCGATTTCTTGAAAATATCCCACACGTGTGGCCAGTGTGATCTCAGCCTGCCACCACTCAAACATTTGCAGCCATCCGAATTCTGAAGAAAAAAATTAAGAGAATAAAAAAAACTTTATAAAAAGAGAGGTTAACAGAGTTCTAGAGGTCCATATCAAACAGTCTTCAACTCTCTTCTTAATCACCTGCATGCAGTTGTTGGGGCGATGTACACACCATTTCCAGACTCATGTGCGGAGTCACACATTCTCACCAATGTGATAAATGGAAAGAGACGCTCATGTCACTCTCCTTCTTCAAGAATCTTGGTAAATTCAAACCACTGAGGTACCAGCCAAGAAGGTGTGCATTTTTTTGCATCCATTTTTCAAACACTTGAGTGGAAATTTGAGGGAACTGGAGATACTAAGGGTAAGGGGATGACCAGCGATTTGTGCCCCAAGAGAAACATGAGGAGGAGTCAATCCCCAGCCCCCCATCCCAGTGTCACCTCTACACTGCCTCAAATGCACTCTCTAGTTTTCCTTTCCCACTTCGACAGCAAACAATGAAATATGATTCTCCGGGTTTTCTCTCAATAAGCTGGGAAAAGACGAGACAAGAGGAAGGAATGAAGAAGGGAGGACATTGGATCAGAAAAGGGGACACAACGAGAACACTGTTCAGCTGTGCCAGAATGAAGGGCAACGATTTGAGGCATATAAAGCGAGGGTTTGCAATAGGTTGGTTTCCCAGACAAGTTGAATCTTCGTGACTCACTTCATGCATCACATGCATTTGTTGCATCCACAATCAGTGACCATGGTCCAAAGACAGTATTACATATTTCAGAAAACATGTGATTCGAGCAGAAAATAACAAGATTGATGTGTGACTGTAAAACCAGACAGTGCAATAAATTAGCAGCAATGCCAACCCCGAGGCTCATATAATGCAACAAGAGAAGTGCCTTCCACCAAACCCCCTTCTCTTCGGCTCACCCCCATATACACCAACTCTTTATCAGGCCGTTGGATCAGAGAGCGCCATTTTCACATCCGTGTCAAAATGTCAAGTTGTGAGCAAATATTTTACTGACCTGGGGCCCCAGGCTGATCACAGTGGGACCCAGTGGGGCAGGGTGCTGACCCAGTAAACATTGATACTCTCTCAACACAAGACCCACCCTTCCAGTCTAGTGCTTCTGATTTGCGCTTCAAACTTCTCATTCACAGCCCTGCCACCATGCTCACAAAAAGCCCTTTGATACCAGTCTATCTCACTTCACAAAGTTACGACCTTTGAGGTCATATCGCTTTCTCAAGGTCGGGACCTTTCCTGTGTAACTTGATTAGGTGAACATGGGATCCAGCCTAAAAGGTCTCCGGGGTCTCCAAGTCATACAAGTATATGTGGTGAGACACAATACAGCCTGTCAATGCACTCCTGTGTACACTTTGGAAATAACAGATTAGATAATCACCTCATTCACTGCCTGTATGCCCTGTTAACTGCAGGCAAAACAATAGAAAATGGCCCAATAAATCATAACTTAAAATTGAGGAATTGGCAATGCAAATCATTGGCACTTTTACATAAATTGAAGCAGTGAATCCATTTAAAAGGCAGTTTCATCCCATGTACTGGCAGCCAGTGGCAGGGGCAACAAAAGGCCTGTGACAATGTAATGTTGCTTCATGTGTCATGCCAGCCAAATTGTTATAATGCGCTTCTCTCAACACTTACCCAGACAAGCAATATTTGCAGTCTGCATTCTTGACAAGTTTGTGGTAGCGCCGTTCTCTGGGCTCACGAAACCTTTGATTACAGTGAACAAGCAGCAAATTATCTTTTTGAAAATAACTCCCCCAGGTATTGTAGCTGCTTGAACAATTAGAGTAACAGCAATGGCCATTATTATGCTGGGCGATAAAGCAAAAAGTGGAACCATTGAGAGGTATGACCTGTACTCAGTACTTTGCCTGTCAGACAACACAAGATTCCTGCGGTCTTCTCTCAAGTCTTCCACTGGTCACAGCTCTATCTTTTCGACTCCATTTTTCTCTAATGACACCTGTCTCTTGGCTTCTCTTGGCTTCACTTGATCACGGAAATCTCTTGGACCTTGAACATTGCCTTTTCTGTCTTTTTACCAACTCCAACCAGCAGAGTTGACGAGCAACCACAAGATTCCTCCAGTTCAAAAATCGCCAGCATTTTTCCACAGACATGCTAAGACAGCTGTCCCTGTGGTTTTTGTGAGGTAAAATTATTAAACTGTCAGGCAAAGTTGTACTTTTGACCTGTAAAGTGCCTTGCTACAAAATATCTGCTATGCAATATTCTGGAAGAAAAATATGAATATTCATCTCTGTGACGTTCTAAGATCTTTATAGTCATCATATTTTTATCAGTCAGTCAACTGAGTCAAGACAACATCTACATTTCAATAATTAACCTGATGTTGGTAGAAAATACGACTCATCGTAAAAGTTCTATAATTTTGTTATGGGAGTCCACTGACAATTTCATAGAAACAACTTCATGGTGTTTAGGTCGATATCATAGGACTTTTAAAAATGGAAATTTCGAATGGAAATGTCGATTTTTTTTCGAAGTGTTGTGATTTGTTTCTGGTTACTTTTCGCTTGGCATTTAATTGGAGGTCAAAAACAAATAAAATGCTGTGGCCACACAGATGAAGCTTCTCGGCTCCTGTGGGGGCCAAACAGATGAAACAAGCGTTTGCTCTAATGAGCCTCACCAAAGCCCCATTAGGCAAGGTCAAGGTCAAATCTATGACCTTGAGGGCATGGTGTCAGAGGTCAGCTATCAACTAGCAACATGCATGGAGGAGGCGCTGTCATTTCCAGTCATTAGCAAATTCTGGACCATGCAAGCTAGCTGTCTAAACTACATGCAATTGTTTTTCATTTCACAGTGTCAAGACCACGAGTGTCAATTGTATAGGAGCATAAATTACAAAATGTGTCATTATTTTGAATTTGAACACAGATTTTGCATGACAAACAAATATAATGAATTTAATCACACACATCGAGCCTGTTTCATTGTGAAAAAATACTTAAGATACAAGTCACACAAATCACACAATACATAGAGAGAAAGTGTAAGTAATTATTGACAATTGGCTTGACCTTTATTCAAATTATTGTGAAATACATATTTCAAATTCAGAAAAAAAGGCTGACAATACCAACAACATATAAATGAACTGTTATGGATAAATCATATTTTGCAATTCTGCATCACACCATGAAACAGTAAAAATGTACAAATCGAGAGATGACCATGAGATTATACAGATGAAGACATTAAATCTCTTAAATTTTAGCACATTAAAAACAAAGGGTTGTGTCAATTTTTCATTTTTGAATTATCTGTTTTGCAAACAAGGTTCATTTCCTCTTCGCAACCCACCCACATACACACAAATGTGTGAACAATTAATGGCACATATTTGATGTTTGTTTAGTTAACAAGCCTCATTCTGCTCTCATTCCCTCCTCATTCTCTTCTAATTCTCGCGTGGGCCTCATTAAAAAACTTGTCTTGCATTTCAGTTTTGAAAATGGGCAGAAGACCAACAAGCGCATGTATCATCAATCTTAGAGCATCGGTGCTAAATATTGCATTACTCAAAACGGATGAAAAAGTTGACAAAAGAATTCCAGGTCTGAAGAAAGACGAACTCATTCACACCAACCGGTGAGTGATTACTGATTACATATGGACGTTTAGACAGGTAGGAAGACCAACCACAGACAAAAATTCCAAAAAATAAAAGAGAGAGATAAAGATTTGGTCATAAATCACATAAAGGTTCAGATATGAGGGTGTGCCCTGCAAATTTTTGATCAAATATTGATTTTATAAAATTACCATGGGTGTTCTCGATTGAGGTGAAAAATTAGTCCAGATTTAAAAATAAAATCCAAAATCCTGAGACACTAGATTTACCAATTAGTTTTTACTTTCTTCAGAATAAACAATGCACATTGTCTTGACACAGTGATTGACCAAAACAGATGTAAATACAGGACAACAGAGCAGGGCTGTCAAGGTTGCATTCTTGCAGAAATTTGAGAAGGTTTAGTCACATAGGAACGATAACATGGGTGGACATAGACCAGTTGGAGGACTAATCTGGAAAGCTGGTCAGGATAAATCAGCTGGACCACTGACAGACCAGTTAGCGGTCCTCTTGTACTGGATAATGAAAGCTCAAGAAGGTCTCTAGCCCCTGGCCTGCCCTTCACCCCAGCCCCATGAAACTGACAGGCCAGGCCACAGGTCAGTCCTACGGATGACCCAGCCACTGCCAGGGCACTGCCAGGGCAGCTACACAGGCTAGATGATAGCCAAGGATAGCCAAAGAACCCGCTAGGGCAGTATAAGATCTTGCTAGGAACCAGCTAGGTTCTGTAATGTGAATAACTTAGAATAAGGAATCTACAAAGAAACCAAGCAACACTTGGAAGGCAACAGGGATGGCTTTAGAATGCATCAGGCCATCAGCTCACTTTAGCTTGGTAGCATCCACAGCATCTATAGTGGGCTAAGCCTGCGAGCCATGCAGACACTTGATGTACGATCCTCTGGAGTCTCCGGGAGCCAAGACCTGTGACCTGCTGTCTCTTAGCCCGTTTAACAGGGCAGGCCCTTGCAACCTCCCCATCTCCAAGGGCACTCCACTCTGCTCTGGAAGAGGACCTTTCTGTCCTCTCGACCTGTTGAGCGATAAGCAGTGCTCTGGAGCCAAAAGGTCATCCCCACTTTACATTTTTACAAGAAGAATACTCTCACCGCACAGTGTATACAGAGAGCATTACAGACTTCCTGAGACATGCAAATACAGTGGAAATACTGCATAATATAGGGCATATTATATATTGCTCAAACACTCCATATCTGACATAAACGTGACATAGGTGAAACAAGAGTAGCGTTAAGGAGATATGAGACGATCGGTGTCAGATATACATGACATCTAGGTGATCTCAGACAACCTCCCCCCTCCTCAGGAAATTTGAAAAAAGACCAGTTCTCCTGTTGCCTAGTCTCAAGAGTTGTCTCCTCCTGACTTCTCATATTTTCCAAGATGTGAGCACACATTGCTCGGGGGATAGGTCGACTGATCGCAAGTTGAAGAGCTCTTGGCCTTCGACCAGGTGAACAGCACAGAGATAACAGCCATCAAGACAGTTGAAGACACATCGACAACATCTCGAACATGGCAGCACACAAGTATACGAGGCATATCATCACTATTATGTGTGCACACTTGCCTCTGACCTTCCTGGGTCATATCATAACCTGCCAGTCATCATGTACACACCAGGTCAATGGGGTCACTCCCATTTCTTGTTTTGATGAATCGCTGCATTATTATCTCAACACTGATTCTGATTATAATGTGACTACTAGTGACTACTGCTAGTGGCTAGCCAAGCGCAAGACTTGTGTAATTTATGCCAGGCATAAACAATGGTTCATTATGGCTGCTGTATCCATCATAGGCTGCATAATCTTATGCAAGGGGGCTGCTTTATGACGTGCTTATCATATGCAGGGACCTCTGGCCACCGGAAGATGCATGATCTAATCTTTCTTGTTATGAGGCAACGATGGACCTTTTGGCCGCAGGGAAGGACCTTTGAGGCCCTCAAGGCACTTCAGACCGACACAGCTCCAAGCCACAAGGACCTGGCACACACAATATAGCCCCAGTGACCGCAGGCATGCAGCTTGATTCATATACACAACACACACAGAAAAAAAAACTATTTGCTGTGCTTAAGTGATTTCGTTAGGTTATATTGTTGGAGCAGGATGTCACTGTCAAAATCAGACTACCCAAATGTCTGATATCTGTCTGATATCAGTCTTGCTCAATATAAATTCACTATCACATCATAACCCTTTGGAGAGTTTACAAGCATTGTTACTTTTTGTCATCTCTAATCTCAACATGCTATCAACCACTTCAACTGTGACCTCAACTTACAAACATTGTGCACTTCTCTTTTGAGAGTGAGCACTTCTCTGCAAGTCTGAAGGGCTTAATGCGGCCAGACAGTGTCTAAGGTTAGACCTCGGTTAGACCTTTTGGTGATATGTGGGTCAGGATCATGACTTGGTGATCCCAGGGTCTAATGTGGGGTCTGGGGTCAAGGGCCAAGGTCATTGAGGTCAGGCAAGGTCAGACCTCACCACGCTCATCAGACGTAAAGATAAGGTCCTTGAGAAGATCCAGCCTGCTCCTATACACAGTGCACACGATCCAAAGTATATACAAGCACTATACAAGCCCCTTACAAGCACGAGAATGAGTCCACTTACTCCACTAGTACTCTATAGTACTACAGGATTAAGGTATTTGGCCAAATACTCTAGTGTTGCACTATGCAGATGGAATGAGATGATATTAGCAGCTTTTGTGTAAGCAGCTGGATGAGGGAGGGTGTGGGGCCCAGGGCATATTCACTGTCCATCCCCAGGCCAGCCATAACCAGCCTCGATTTATGTCCTCCTGTGTCACTGACAATGAGCCACAATTATGCAAGTGTAATGACCAGCAAGACACTGGCGATTAGATTCAATTATGGGCTTCTATTGCCATGTATTGGATAGCCAGTTGCTAGTAGCAACCTCTTTCTAGTGATGGGGCTGTGTGACAGAGTAAGATGATGGTGAGGCCCATAATTACATCCATGATGAATTTGATGATGAATTTGATGATGCAGGATGATGACTTCATGGACACACAACAACAAAGTTTTTCCTATTTTTGTCAGGGAGGGGAGGGAGGTTGTTATTGAATCAGATGCATTTACTCATGTTTCTTATTTCATGATCATAACATGTAAATCCACTGCCATGATCTCCTGCAGTTGTGGGTCAAATATGTAATTGCACAAGTCTGGATGCTGATGACCCCAACCATTTCCTATTACTGCTACATGAGTCAGTTTTGAAACATATGAAATGACGTTAGGGTTCCAGATTGCATCTAAATGACTTTTATAATGGCCCACTATCTCCTGGTGTAGGGGAAATAAGCCACTGCTTTGAATCCACCCCTATACTCCCTGTCCCTGCAATTGTCATTGCTGTAGCAGGGTGTGCGCATTATGAAAGTTATGAAATGATTGCACAAAATTGTAAATTGGGCTAGATTGAGCAGAAGACATAATTGTGCCCTTTGTGCCTAGCTCAATGTGATTAATGGTGGAATTATTCTATTTTAATCATTTTCCACGAAGTGGATGTGAAGTTACACACTTTTGTATGGTTCTGCCAACACAGACATCCAGCCAGGCTGCCAGGGCAGAGCAAACATTGATTGCACAATTTGGCCGTGGATCATGCACATCCCTGGCTGCTTGCTTTCTTTTATGAAAATTCGGACAAAAATCGAAATTATTGTATGCATATATATTCATTGGGAGAAAAACAAGGGTGTGGTATGATGGTCATGTGGTTTTTAAACTTTTATACACATTGAAATCCATTGAGTCACAGCCATTCAAGGAACACCTGTACATCGAACAGTATATACTGGAAGGTATACTCCCAAGACATTATCTGTGCTGGCAGTAAAATTGAATTCAGAAAAACTGGTAATTCAAATTCAGCTGTCATAAAAACGATCATGTCCTAATTGAAAACGGTTGAACATTTTCGAAAATCAACACAGCTAAAATTGTCCATGTTCCACTTCAAATAAATTGAGAATTTCTTTAAATTTGAAGTACTGACAATTGACAATGATGGTCAGGTTCTTTGAAAGATATATACTACCAATAGAATTCAATTATCAGTAAAAAAAAAAAAAAGATAAAGTGGTATGGAGCAATAATATACTGCTATAGATATTCTTAAACTAATACTGAAAAATCACGCTGACCAATGGACTTAGCTTATAACACCTCCCTGGACCAATACTCTGACCAAAGGGTCCTTTGTGATGCCCTGGTTGTCTCTTAAACTGCATGTCAGTCACCAACGGTCACCAATTATGCAAGCAGAGGAGCCAACCTGAGGATTAAAATTCATACGGTGCTTGATATGGCAGTGGTGTTTACAGAAGCCAAAGGATGGGGGATGGGGAGACAGAGATGATGCGGGGTTGCATGGCACAGCCAAAACAGCAGGAGAAGCAGAAGCAGTAGAAGCAGCAAAAGGATGGGACAGCAAAGGCATCCATATGCAAAGGTTGACACCACACACAGAGGCAGGGTTGAGGGCAATCAAGACAAGCCACTTTGATCTTATTGACAGGGCAATCCCCACACCCTGCCAATAGATATCCCATTGAAGAAAGGAGCACATCTCATGCAAGGCATGTTCACAGGTGTTTGTCCTGGAAATGTAAGAATCTATAAACATAAGTCGAGCCTGACTCTTCACCCTCCCCACCAACTATTGCCCTTTTCCTGTCTCATCCCTCGTGTCTATTTCAAAAGAATTTCCTGCTTTCTTGGAGGCTTCTCCTAAGACCTGTGCAAGTTCTTTGAAAAGGTTTTGACTGCATGGGAAAACGGAGTAAAAACTCTCTCGATATTTTGTAAAAACCCCATTGATATTTTGATAATCTGGGCCTGACATTTGGCAAAATCAAATCAATCAGACATACAAATATTCATCAACAAGTCCATATTGGATTAAACACGATTGCAAAAGCATCTTGAAAAGACCTGTCAAATGCACTGCTGGTGCACAGAATTCTTCCCACTTTTTCCAGCCGAATATACACAAACACTGAGCTGGGAAGATGGGATCAGCTGGGCTAAAAAACCTCTCCTCAGGGGAGAGCCAGGAAACTGGGTCAGATCAAGTTGATAATCTGGATCAACAGGAGCCAGGGGGCCAAAGGCCGTCACAACTAAGTTTATTCAATCGCCAGCAACAGTTCGAGGGCAGATAAGGATGGTGCTATTTTGCTCAAGCAGCTGAGTAAATGCAGTGGCAAGGCAGTACCAAGTAGCAGAGTGACCTTGAGGTCAACAAAGGGTCATTCTGGGTCAACTGAGGTCATAATGGGTTGCTCGTGAATGGGAAGATTGACCAATGATCCAAGGAGCTAAAAATAGGAAGCAAACTTGATAATTCGGAGGAGATAACGACTAGATTATGTTCGAAAATTCCACTCTGTTCACTAAGTCAGGAGATTTGTTGTCGAACAGCAGAAGAGCAACAACTCAAGAGCCACACATTGGCACAGCTTAGTCCCCGAAGTCATCCATGATCCCCAGCCCCTCCTCATCAGTACCCCATAAGCTTACAGCAGTTATCGAGCAGGCTTGGTCGGTTCACTGAGAAGATGGTTTAGACTGAAAGTTTGTTAATGTCCACCCTGACATCTGGGTAGACCCATAAACTGCTTTGCTGACCTTAAAAGTTGACCATTGGCTACTTAAAAACAAAGACATTTCTCCAAGGTCAACCAGTTGCAGTATCTTGACTGATATTTTAATGTGATTTTAATAGCTGGTGAGTTGCTTCATGGCTTTAGTCTGGGTATGGTCTTCTCAGTGAACCGACCAAGCCTGCTCGATAACTGCTGTATGGGGTACTGTCCTCGTGTATGCTTGACCAGTGACACACAACCTCTCAGGCCTGGTCAAAGCTGTAGGACTTTATTTTACCCCTTTTGGCTTATCTGTCTGTTGACCCTGTGGTCATGACCACATAATTTTAATGGCCATAAATTCTTAGCTCATGTCAACACCACACGAGGGACCCAAATCCAGAAGGTGGCCTACATAGACATTGAGATGCACATTGTATATTTTACCCCCATGTCCCAGAACCATGCTTACTAGTATTGGCAGATCCTTGTCAGAGTAAAATTGCCAACCATTCTGGAACCAAAGATAGTTCTTAGGGCAGGGCTGAACAGTTCATTCTCAACTTTCGCTTGGAAAAATTGGATATTGGCAACAGTAAAAAAAATCTTTAGTATAATAAAAAGTAGAAGAAAAAAACAATAATTAACACTTTTCAGTAGGTCCATCAGATACATGACATATGGGTCATTTAATGCCAAATCACCTAGGGCTCCCCAGTTGACCCCTTCAGAAAAAATTGAAAAAATCCACAATTGTTCACTCACCAGATATAAATTTGCTAAATTGTAGTTCTGTGACTGAAAAATCTCTGAGATAGGAGCCAAAAAAAAAATTGTGTTTTCGGCCAACTTCAGAGATGTATAACTTCCCAAATAACAATACCACACATTTTATATTCTCACACTGGAGCAACCTCCACCCAAATTTTTCATTTTCGGCATCAAAACTCAATGTATCTGGCTTAGATGTGTTTCTAGAAGGGCTCAAGAATGGACGAAAACGCAAAATCGCCAAAAAAGGGAAAATGCTTAGGCCTATTTGCCAAATAAGAGAAAATGGTGACTCATCCATGTACATTTTTTCTGGCTTGAAGAGGTCCAAATTATTGCTATGAGGTCAATTTGAAAAATTACAATATTTTAATTTTTACAAAAACACCTCTTATTCAAACCTCAAAATCACCTGGTTGACAGTTAACCAACATTTTCAAACTTACACCATAGATTCAGTGGTATTCACAAAGTTTCTGTTCCGGTATCTGAATCCTTCCATTTTTAATATTTTATGTAAAATAATTTAAATTTTATTAATTATTTTTAAATTGTGTTTCGGCCAACTTCAGAGATGTATAACTTCCCAAATAACAATAACACATATTTTACATTCTCACACTGGAGCTACCTCCACCCAAATTTTTCATTTTCGGCATCAAAACTCAATGTATCTGGCTTAGATGTGTTTCTAGAGGGGCTCAAGAATGGACGCAAAATCGCCAAAAAGGTGAAAATGCTTTATTTGCCAAATTAGAGAAAATGGTAAGTGGCTCAACCATGTGAATTTTACCTTAGAATGCTATCTTTTTCTACATGCGATTTTTGTAACAATGCCTGTTCTTAATTTGAGAGGTGAAACTCATCTGATAAACTGTAAGTACTTATTTGGACCTCTTCAAGCCAGAAAAAATGTACATGGTTGAGCCACTTACCATTTTCTCTAAATTGTCAAATAAGTATTTGCACCTTTTTGGCGATTTTGCGTTTTCGTCCATTCTTGAGCCCCTCTAGAAACACATCTAAGCCAGACACAAGAGTTTTGATGCCAAAAATGAAAATTTTGGGTGGAGGTTGCTCCAGTATGAGAATATAAAATGTGTGGTATTGTTATTTGGGGAGTTATACATCTCTGAAGTTGACCGAAAACACAATTTTGAAAAAACTAAAAATAGCCTTAAATTTCAAGGGCTCCTATCTTGGTGAGTTTTGAGTCACAGACCTACAATTTCTGCAAATTTGCATATTTATATAATTGTTAAGTGAACAATGTTTGTCGGAAGTCATCTGGGGCACTTCTTTAATTCTGGGTGATCTGGGTGATTTGGCACGGAATGACCCTTATATATTAAAAAGGGTAACACATTCATTGAAATTCGACTGACTTTGTTTGCCACATTTAATCAAATGATCACTTATATATTTAGCAAGATTATCTGAATTCTTGGCATACATTAACACTGTTCCATCCTGGTATCTACTGAAGTTTCATTTCTAGTTTAATACTTGTACATTTTAGCATCATATTTGACAAAATTGTTCAGGAGACTCCAGCAAAATAAATAAAAGGGATGAACAGGTACCAGAGAAGATTCTAACATTTTGAATAATTAGTGAACACGAGAAAGTTCCATTTCAATATTAGCCCTATTAGATACAGTTAACATTAACACATTAAATAATAAATATGTCATATTATGAAGTGGAGGTCTTCTTTCATGAAACAGTATTAATTATAAACAGGCTAAAACAGCTGTTTATTTAGTTTATTACCATGACTATCTCTAAGATTAAAATCATAATTTATAGAGTGTATCAATCAGTAGGTCTTTGTGAATTGCGCAACCAAGTAATGCCATGTCTTAAAAGTTAAAACCAAAAATGATTTTTCTTCAAATTAACTGCTTTTGATCACTAGATATCAAGAACATAAAAAGACAACTGAGTAAGAAGTGTTTCATGGAAATTTGAATAACTTTCTTTAAGTTAACAATGAAGTATACAGTGGCAAATTGAAATTGAGGATTGTTTGCAAAGTAAGCAATGATAAAGCCATGGAGCAATAAGTTTATTGTTATAAGGTAGAGGGGTGGGGTGAGTAATAATTATATTCTACAACTTAATGTTTGTAACACACAAAATAATCAATGCTAATTTAATAAAGGAGGCTGAATTCTAAAATGTATATAAATTAGTCAGAAGTCTTGAGTATTTTTCTGCAGGATTGATCATTGTATTTATCTCCTTCAAGAAAGGCAGCATCCCTCCCCCCAACCTTATTTAGTAATTGTATTGTTTGTTATATATACACAAACTATTTTATTTTAGAAAAGTCATTTTGTGCAATGTTACAATGAAAAGTTACTTGTTCTTTAATTTGTCATCCAAGAAATCCACATGTAATTCAGATAGCTATGATGCTAGTCTCCATAAATTCTTGTCTGCCTGTATCCTGGAATGCTACTGAGTTGGTCAATTATACACCTTTTAACCATGTGATATTATACTTACATCCAAACTGAGTCAGAAGGGTAGAAGGAAACTAAGGACATATGGGGAGCATTAGCTTTACAAGGTGATGATAAAAATGACATTTAGGGTGATAAACGTTGGTGGTTTGCAACTACTGTAGATTGGGGTAAAATGAAGGGGCCAGATTCTGGCCCTATCCTTGCAGCTTTGCCCAGGCCTGCTCTGTAAATGGCTGAGCATTCACTGAACAAGTCAGCTCAAGTTGCTTGCTCACCACTACAGTGTACTATCGCTCCTCAATGACCATGTCCATCCCCGACTTCCTCTTGTGTCACAGGTCCATTGGGCTTCATCCAACAACTTCCGAAGGTGCTCCCCACTTCCGGCTACATGCCCTTGTCCCCATTGAGGTTTGTATGGCTCCTCACTGAGGCTGTCAGTCGCTGATTTGTTGATGGCTTGCTGCAAAGCTTTGACTAATTGCTGCAAAAGGCCAGGTACAGCTTTTAAAAGCTTTTGACCTTGAAGTACATGTGTATGGTTCATCAGGACATGGTTAGTCATGTCATGATGGTCATGTACACTTTTCACTGCATGGTCACATCTAAATGTTTAGATGGAAAATGGGATGGCGCTCCTCAATTTGATAAGCCAAGACTGAAATAATCAAATATCTTTGGGGTCTATGATGTTGAACTAAACGTGCAACTCCTCAGAACTATTTCTAAAATGAAAATCTCTAAACCAGTGACTTATTGCAGTTATTCAATGGGTGTATCTGGAATGCATTATTTGAGAAGAAAGAGAAGAAAAAGTGCACACCACATTGCAAATTCTTACTCTTTCATCCCAGTCATCATCTTCCACATGATTCGCTGTCAAATCACGACTGAATAAGGCTGAACAAGCGGTGCTCAGGTTCCAGACCAAACGCACATATCCACATCACAGGCCTGACATATTAAACAAGATATTATAAATGTCCCTTTATGCAAACCATCTGAATACTGAAAATACCAAAACACATAAAAAATAAAAACCATGATGTTTGAAGTAGACATTCGGGGATGAATGCACCCTGACATTTTAAACTTTTTAAGAGAGCGGTGCTCAGAAACACAATGTGTGACACATCTCCTATAAGAACCCTTTGGCCAGGGGGCAGAAATTACAGCAAACGACACAACCATTTGTGCCCAATTACAGACCCTCAGGTAAGAGATGGAAGCAGATAAGTGGCCCGACCACATCCACATCCTAGACCTGTCAGCCACTTTGCTCATAATTCCACTTGGCCCTCTCAGAGCTTCTTACACCTGCAGATATTTTTGTAGCATCTTACTTAGGGGCACCCTGTGCACTCCCTGACCAGACTAGACCAGTGCACTACAAGCATTGGATGTAGACAGCATGTTATGCCAAGCCATGCTGATGATGGCTGCCCCTTTGATGTTCTTGCCACATTCTTGTTTGTTCTCAGACCTGCTCCTGTGCTCCTGTGAGAGACCTGCAAAAGGTTTTGCCCTTGTGAATGTGATGCAGGTAGAGCAGAGAGTAAAGCACAGACATAGCAAAGGTCAGGCATCATTAGCTGAGCGATGTGTGATCTTTCACCGTTTGACCCGCAAGTCTAAACACACGGAGGCCAGGCAATTTAGCTCAACTCAACACAATTTGTTGGTTAATTAACGGACCCATAGTGTACCCTGTGCATCAAGCACTTCTGACAGCCAAGATACTGAAGCTGCTTCTGGTGCTGGAGAAGTGATGCGGGGATGCTGAGGAGAATCAGGAGATGCTGGAGGGTGTTTAGGGGTGACCTTTGTCATCCTAACCTTCTAGGACCAGACCACCATAATGTATGGTCAGTGCTCTGGTCTTTCTCAGCAAGGTAGACTAACCTGAGGAATACCACCTGTCCACCTCTGTCCAGCATTGAGAACTGCACCAGATCCCAGCCATGCACTGACTGACTTAAATTAATGACATAATGGCTTTCCTCCCATTATTTTAACCACCCTGTGCACCATAGGCCACCTTTATTTCCCCTGTACCTAGCACCAATGACCATCAAACTATCAGGGCTGCTGCCTGCCACTAACCCCCTAACATAAACAGCAGCCAGGGCATCATGAACTGGTCATCAAGTGACCACTGACCATTACAGATGGACATTAGCTGGTGCCTGACCAGTATAGATGGACACTGGCCTCTGACAGGTGTCAGTGTTCATTAATTCATGGACACAGCAGCCAGCCATGTATCTGTGGCCATGTATCTTGGGAGCATGTCGATCCTGTGCTCATGGCAAGGCCAGTGCTTGTTCCAGTCCCAGAGTGAATCCATCTCCATTTCCGACCTGTGACGTCGACCTCTTTGCTTAACTACCCTCACCTCACTTGCCCTTCAAGCACAGCCCATTTTTCATCACTCACGACAGACTATGATCAATGTACCAAATTAAATGTACTGTATGATCACGTCAAAA
Source organism: Platynereis dumerilii (assembly GCA_026936325.1). Taxonomy (NCBI): domain Eukaryota; kingdom Metazoa; phylum Annelida; class Polychaeta; order Phyllodocida; family Nereididae; genus Platynereis; species Platynereis dumerilii. The sequence goes on from JAPTHN010000001.1 coordinate 40,340,173, forward strand.
ACCATCAGGGTTATTAATAAGTCTCGGACAAAATAATCATAGGTATTCCAAGTTTACAACATAACTTCATTAGACATACAGGTTTCCAGATTGAAAAAGTAAAAACTTGAAACAGAAATGCTCTTTTTGAGTGAATGATATCTCAGACTACAACAGCATGCATGTGGCGATTGCATGCCTGGCACCTTATGAAAAAAGATTCCTGGACATCCACTGGCAGAATGTCCAAGAATGTTGCAGTGTTGCATAGTGGCAAATGACAAGCAAGCTGGCCGCAGCGGCAACATGGCCAGCTCATTCATTTGGCAGCCTGGTCAGCCAGGGACAGTTAATCGCATTAGATGCGCCCTGTGCAGTAACCCTGCCCACCAAAGTCAACATGCAGGAAATAAAGCGACTTATCAGTCTTGAAGGGACCATCACGGACTGGCCCTGCACACATTATGCTTGTTGACCCAGCCACCACCCTCAAATTGATTTCTTTCATCAATTCATTACCCATACATCCCTGTCCACACAGTCTTTTTTATTCGGCCCTTGGTCAACTATTTGCAAGTCCAGTCGAGGCTGAAGGGCCAGGCGAATGGGACACTCTTGGACAGTTTTGGTCACTGCATGGGCAGCTTCACCTTCTTGAAGGTTTGAGAAAATCCTGTGCCTTTTGGTGTGGAGCTCATGCATGGTCAGGATTCACAATTCTTATAACTCCCTCTCCCGAAAGTATCTTGGCCTGTTTGTATAGTACAAACTTTGTACCGTTTGGTGGCCCCTCTTTGCACAGGTCGAAAAGTTATCAGTCATTTCTGTACAACAGACCTATCAGGAAGAAAAGGGGACCAATGTTGGGCCACCATGATCTGCACATAGATCTGGCCCATGCAAACAGACCACAATTACCCAAGGCCTAAGTTGGCCAGCCAGTCTCCTCTCCCATAAGAGTGACTGTCAGGGCCCGTTGACCCCGATTGAATTGTGATTTCACTTGAGCAGCAAAGTGATGGATTGACTGGCCCTGCAGCAGCAACCGTGTCTTCTCCTCCCTGCCTTCTCATTTCCTCTCTTCACCTCTGCTTAACAAGTACAAAAGATCTCTGCCTCCATGGCCTCCAACATCAATAGTCTCAGACTCCTGGCCCTGTGTCTCCCAATGTCTCCCTCCGAGTCCCTTGCGATGTCTTTCTGGCAATGTCGTGGCAGTCATGGCCTGGCAAATGACACCCCAAGTCAATGTAATAAGTCTGTGACAGGTCACACCTTCAGCTGGCTGGGGGCTCTCTCCGGAAACTAGAAAACCTTCCCAGTCAGCAAGACTAGGCTCCCCCTTTTCTGTCCAAGAACTTAAAACTCACAAAGTTGAGAAGACTGTTGTGCATGCCCAAAGCATATATAATCACTCTCAAATATCCACAAATATCCACAAAAGACTGTCATGGATTTTGGCATGGTCTTTTGACTTGACCAAAGAGCCTATTTGACTATTAGCCTATTTGATATTAGGCTCAATTTTCATTGGCTATTGGATATTAGATTGGAATCTCATTGAATTCTCAGTGTGACCAATGAGGATGCAGCTTAATATCCACTGGCCAATCATGGCTCTGTGGATATTAGGCTTGACTGTCATTGGCTAGGATATTTGGCCAGGTTCTCATTGGACAGGATATTAGGTGGCATTCTCATTGGACAAACTATTAACTACAGTGCCGCCTACTGTGGATATTACGGTGGATTCTCATTGGTCAAGATATTAGGGCGTATTTCCATTGGTCAGTTCACTATTATCCAAAGTTGGATATTTGTCAAAATCCACAATAGTTAAAAGAGTTATTGCTAGTGACTTGGGCATGTGTCCAAAGTATAAGATCTTTGCCAAAATCCACTATAGTCGGGAGTGAGTGATAATGAGTGATTTAGGCATGCGCCCAAAGGACCTATATTTTGCCCAAAGGCCTCGCGGATATTTTGAAGGATGCGATGACTTTGGGAAAGTCATGCCAAAAGGAGTCACAATGCCCAAAGGACCTATAGTTTGCCAAAGACCCTATAATCTGCCAAAAGACCCGATATTTCGCCCAAAGGCCTAATATCCAAGCCCAATAGGCCTATTGGGCACAATAGTGGATATTGGCGGTAACAACTGTTGTCTGTTTGGCTTCTTTCGAAGATGGCATTGGCTGGATTTCGAGCTGAATATATAAGATATATAAGATATGTCCGTTAGTGGGCTGAGACTGGCGGGTCTGTGAAAACACGCCTGTTCAAACAGGTTTTTGTGCGTCCCAGGCCATGCTTGATCCCTGGTCAAGAAGTTCTTGTATGCATGGCAGCACGGATCTGTTTTCATTCTTAAGCCTTTATTTTTTCTTCCAGTTCAAAGCAAACATGACATCGCTCTTCGGTTTCAGAGCAATGTTTGCTCCGGTCTGAGCTCAGGGTTGGGTGTTGGCCTCGTCACAGCCCATGGAGGCCCAGTGTGGACTCAACAGTGTCCTTGGTGACCTTTCCTGACCTTTCCCTGACCTCCAGGTGACCTTGAGCCACATTTTTGGAACCTGAAGGAAGCCAGGAACACATCTTTCGCTTATTTCATGGTTATTGTTCAGGTTTGAATATTGTAAAGAATTAAGTACTGGAGTCTTCAGGGAGTCAATTAGGGTAAAGCTGGCTTAAAAATCCAAAATCTAAGAGACAATGGATTATGGGATGAAAAGCCTCATGAGAACAAGTGCTTCTTAAATTAACAAGACTTGAAATGTTACAATGAACTCTCCAATTTCCACTTTCGAAATTCCAACACAGGTTACTCACAGCATGCAAGCCAAAAGGCAAACAACCTGCACAAGGAAGAAAGCAATGCAGCAAAGAAAGAGGAAGTATAGATTCTGAACGAGACTGTTGTTTTATTGATAGGCAGGGCAAGGCAGGGGAAGGCAGGGCAGAGCAGGGCAGGGTGGTGACTGCAAGGGCAACACCTGGGGAGAGAGAACCTGGCGGAGCAGAGCTATCTTGTGCAACTCGGGGTTATCTCAAGCAGGTTACGAACCAGCAGATAAAAGTGACGCGAAATGCTGTAGTGGCAGTGTCTACAATGTCTATAAAGCCCTAGTGGATGGGGTAAGAAGCAGGTGGGCTGTGTCAACAGTTCTTGACCTCCTATGTGTAAATCTGCCTCTCTTGCCCTCTCTGATGGGGTTACAACGTACTTGAGAGCAGTGAGTAACACACTATAGGCCAGTATATAGGCCCTGTGGTAGGGTGGTATCTCAAACTAGACCTATAGGCCATTTCAGCCTCGTACTACATGCAAGTTCTTAGCTTCTACTTCAGCAAATCTCAAAGGTACTTCAGGTAGCCTTACATATACCATAATACCAGCATTACCTGTCTGGTGTTTGCTGTTGCCAGACATTTTCATGTAATATGTGATCCTCTTCACATGAGGCCCACTCTCAGTTGATGGCTTGATGCAAGAGCAAAGTTGGGGTCATTGTTTACACCAGCTCTTGTCAGGGGAGCCAGAAATGTTGAGGGGGCATGGGACCTTATCGGGGTGTGGATTTCAAGGGCAGCATGGAAATAAAGGTCGATCAATCAAGATTTATCTAATGTTTGTTCGTGTGCACTGGCGATTGGCCTGGCTGCCTGGAAACGTTGGGCCTGTGATCCCCCGAGACCCTCCCCCTGGGACCCACCCCCTGAGGCAGAGTACAAGGGGAGAACCAAGAGGAGAGCCATTCTTATCATCTAACATTTCAGGTGTTGATGGGAACAACGACGGGGCCAGGTCCTCTAACCTTTGCTCAACAGTTTAAGCCTCGATGCTCTCAATTTGCCACTTAGCTCCTTCCCTTGCTCTGCTTATACAACAACTAAACCTGTTGTGGAATACGAGGCAAGTTGTCTTCATCAATACATTGCAACTCAACATGGAATTGACGAAGCTCTCTGTTTTGGATTTTGTGCTTGCAAATTTTCTATTTAAGTCCCAAAAGTTGGTTTCACTTTCACTAAACACAAGAAAGGTCATAACTATAGTGAGGAACCTCCGCACCACCTATGTGAGGTGCTAGCATTGAATATACGAGACATTTAGTCATTTACGATTACAGTAGGCCTATACAGCTTTGACCCTTTTGGTTAGTTTGAAACTCTCCTAAAACCGTGCAGTACTGTTTCTTGGTTTCTTCGTGGTCCATTGCAATTGGCAGTTGAGTTTTGGGGTGGCCACCGGGCACAGGTCAGTTTGATGGAGTGACCAGATCCCTCGGGTGTTGTCTGTGTGCCTTACTGGCCAATGCAGCGGGGTCAGCAAGGGTGGTCAGTGACTGGTCACTTCATGTTCTGATTTCTGTCCTCCAGAGAGCCATCCCCTGGAGGGTGCTCCATCTTTGCTCTGGCATCCAGGTTAAATGGCCCATGAAACCTCTGGTCCTTGCCCGACTCCTGGGTCAATCCTGGTGGGCCAGACTGGGCCCTGAGACAAACACAGGCTGGTGTAGATCTCCGCTGATGAAAGATCAACCCTTACAATCGTGTTCCCCTGACCTGTGACTGCCACTGGTCAGCACTGCCACTTTACCACCAAAACTTCTCTCACAGACTCACAGTTAAGGTCTGGTCCGATTCTGATGTCTGTCATCTTGTGTTATGGCCACTATAGAAGATTCAAGTCACTCAGAATATAGCTGATGTTTTTTTGTGTGTGCTTTTTTTTACCTGATCCTGGATGTCATCATCATAGGCACTTATCAGTCCTCCTGCTTTATATCATATCCTTTTCAAAAATCTCCTGTTTTGGAAAAATGTGATTGCGGAAAGGAGATTTTTGAAAATGAGAATCCGATCCTTTACCAGAATAAACTACAAAACTTCAGTCTGGTAGCCAGTACGAAGTTGGGTCGAAGCAAATTAGTGTTGTGAGAAATGGTTTCCTTTTGTAATGGACTGCAAGGCAAATGTGACGCCGGGCGTTTGGGGGCCCACATTAAAAGGCCTGGCTGACTCCAGAGCTGACTCGGGAGTCAAAGAGCATGGCATATTTGTCAAGTTGTTGGCTAGTCAACCCTAGTCAGTGATCAAAGTCAAAGGCTGAGCGTTAAAAATCATAACTGTCAGGGAGGACTGGGTGGCTCATTAGTCTCTTGCAGAAGAAGGAAATTCCTGCAGCCAGAAATTCCAGTTAAATGGAAGAAAGGAGATTCGTTAGAGGAATGGCTTGTCGCCCACAATAGAGAAAGTGATCAGTATATTATGCCAACAGCAAGGGCGCTGCAGTGGCACTACAAGGAACCAGTTGGCCCTGCAGCCTCGTAATCAGGTCAGCTGACCCACCGTCACCCACGTGACCTCTCAAGTGACCTCCTAGGTCAAGGTCATCTGTATCTACACAATCCACCCATCCATCATCGGAGGGCGTCGAGAATTGCAGATTTTTCAAAATGTACAACTGTAAAGTGCCCTTCCCTGGAGCACTGGGATACGTGGTGCCAAACCATTCAAAGCATTCAATTGTATTCTTTACACCTCCAAGATCGATTTATGGACTGAATGTTCAGTTCAAAAATCTAAACATTCGGCCTAAAAGAGAACGGTTCCCAAGCCTGCCGTTCACAGGACAGGTTATCTAATGACAAGCATTTTTTATCCTTACTTTTTGTCAATTCTGTCGAGGGCCAATACAACTCTCAAGCCCCCATATTATGCACAACTTTTGCAAATTCAACATCCCTCTCAAAAGCTCATAAATCGCAAATATTTTGACGTTAGCATGACAAATATAATCGCAGACAGAAGGAGGGAACACGGATCCATAAAAAGAGAGAAAAAAATAAGGTCAAACAGTGGAAGGTTGGATAAACTGCATTCATAGAGGGTGAGGTCAACATGGGGGGTGCAACCTTTAGCATATGGGGCATGTAGCATAAACAAGTGGTTATGGAAGGCGAGGCCCCAGATAAGAAGCTTTTCTAGTCGACCACAGAGCGTGACACTTGATAACACAACAGTGACCTTATAAAAATATAAATTTGATCCCAAAACTTCTCTTCCTTACGACATGAAATGGAAGGGACGTGCCACGCAAGAATCTGAGGCAATAGGAGCTTGCAGGGAATTCAAAGGCATTTGGGAAATTTGTACAGAATCGCAGAAAAAATGCTGCAAAAATGCTGCAAAAAAGGGCATATTGAAAGTCCTCCTAGATTTATACAAGCACAGGTAATGGGGAGGTTTACAAAAACATGCAGGCATAAAGAGAGATAACAGATCTTTAGAAATACATGCAGATCATGCAGATGCTATTGCAGAGAGGCCCATTCTTTGGAATTTCTTACAGCGGAGGCCAATTCTGAATGTGTGCATTTCTAGCTATCATCGGCCATGAGAAAATCCGGGGAGCAGGGGCTTAAATTTCGACGATTGAAGAAGGGCAGGAAGTAAACACAGGTGACCTCTTGGGCCAAGTTGGGGTTGAGGTCATGAGAGGGGTGGCTTGATCCTGTGACCAAGGGTCATCTGATCCTTTCAAAGGGTGCAGGATCAAGACCCAGGGGCAAGTTTTCTTGTAGACATGTCATTGTATGGTGTGTAGTGAATTGGGGAGTCCTGGGGACTTGAAGGAAAGTGGTTGAATTGGCCTCATATGAAGCTGGTAGGGCAGCAACGATCCATATGCCTCGTCACCTGTGAAATTGTAAAATATGCTGAGAAAACAAACCTCTGACCCCCTCGACATATCAGTGCGAGTCTAAAGTGACTTGTGGGGGCCTTCGTTAACCCTCTTACACGATCTGAGGCAAGTGAAGGCAAGTTGAAGGCAGCGAGAGGCAAAGGGCAGTGGTGCGAGGCACTTGTTTAAAAGAGTGAGTTTGTCAAAGAGGCCAAGATTGTGTTACCTTGCAGTTAGCAGGTCAACCGCCACATACATCAAGGGTGACTCGAAAAATTCCCTCCAACTTCTTTTGTGCAGGGGTTAACAGGCAAGTATTAAATGAAGAAAGCTATGCAGTGTGACATCATGCCACGAGGTTCTCATTCAAAGCATTTCACTCAGACCTTTTCCCTCCGTAATGGGAAGCCGATGTGAGGCCAGCTGTTGAAAAAATTGAGTCAGTCTCAGGAGCACCTCGTGTATCTAACCACCCGGCCATAGATCACTGCTCTCTGGTAACTCCTCGCTGCAATCAATTCCACGTTTCCTGAAACATCTTGCTTGCTAAGTTAACATTTCGTCAGATCCCAGAAGGTCAGGATTTCACCAGCCCCTGCCTCCTGCCAGGCTCCTCCGGGGAATGTTTACCAGCGGCGAGGACAGGAGGTCACCCTGTATTAGCCGAGGCTTGGGAGGGCCATGCCCTTTCAGTGTGTTTTACAAATCCGCCTGTGACCTGCATGCCACCCTTGCTTGGCCCTGGCCCTTCTGAGACCATCCTACTAGATTCTTAACCAACCCTCCTTAGTTCCCCTTGCCCTCAGTGGCCCCTAGTGCTCGTCTTTTGCAGTTACCTCACCTCCAGTCACAATCTCCAATTCTAATGTGCTCCAAAATGATTCAAATCCCCTCCGAGGCCACCCTAGCATGCTCTAACGCGATTTCCCCTGAGCAGCAATTTTGAGGTGCGATGAAGTTCACCACACAATTCAATCGCAGTTCAAAAGCGAAGCAGTGGGTTTGGATCTCAGGGAGAATTGGCCAAGCCTTTGAGGCAGCACAGTTGAACACACTGGGATTGCAAAGACTGCTCTTCTGCCTATTGTGCAGGCCTAAGAAGCTCTAAGACGCAATAGTCTGGTGCACTCCATGTCTCAAGGGTTGAACCAAATGCCAATAAATAGGAGATTAAATTTTCTAACAACTGAACCAAGAGGTCTAAAAAGAACACTTAAATGCAAGCTGACAAGAAAAGATCCTCCTTAGACCTTTGAAGGGGGCTGAAAAAACTTCAGTTGATAAAACCAGTTGTATGTATTTTACACGTTTGAGTTCAAGAACTTTTTAGGAATTACACAAGTGAATGCTTGGCCCCATATTGCACCAAGTGTATGAAAATACCACAAATAGATATATCTATATGCTGTGAAAATTGAGGAATAGTCTCAATATATATATACTCTGAAAACAGTGAAATAGGCTCGAAATATATATGCTCTGAAAATAGTGAATTAGTCTCAAATAGACTAGAATATGTAGTGAGTGATATACTGGGTTGAATGCAGATTTCATTTGAGCAAATCAAACCAAATTGAAGAGTGAAACATGAACAAGGATGAGAGAAGATGCACGTGTCCCTTGCTACATGAAGCAAAAGTTGCTGTCACTCAAATCAGGATAGACTCCTTCACGAAATGATGCTGGGCTGCAGCTGACCTCATCTTTCAAATCCTACCCCCAGGGGTCGCTCTTTCTCACCCTACACCCCATGGAAGCTCAAGAAAATGCTGGGTTCTGACCCCGTTCATTGCAAAACTATGTCTCTTTGCTAATTGAGCCAGGAGGCGGGAAAATTCCGCCCAAAAGAGCAAAACATGGTATCAGACAAAAATACATTCATGAACATTTTATATGAGATACGATTTTACAAAACCATTGCATTAAATGATACTTGATAAAAAGACAGAAGGAATTCAAAACAAAGTCGGATACTGAATGTACACTATAGGTTTGGCAGACTGGCTCTTCAGTGGCACTGACACATACTGTTGCCATTTGTTAGCAATAAAGATGATGACACCAGCTTAGCTGTGGTCAAGCAATGACTCAGGCATACCTCACAAATCTCACAAAGGTGCCATCAATGTGTCACCATCCTCATCTTTGCAGCATCAGTACCAACCACAAGATGCTACCAAGTCACAACGCATCAGTGCAAGATCATCTCATCATAATCTGCTACTTTAGTAGAGTCTGAGGTTTGTTTCATTGCTGAGGCTTTATCACAAATGCAACAGGCAACATTTCACTCAAGTCAACTGCATGTTTGTGTAGGTTAATGGCAAACTTATCTCATGTTTGTTTTGTTAATTATCTGTGAAGAAGGTGTCCTGTGCCAGTGAAATCAGAGGAAATCAGAGGCCAGGGAGCAGTTTCATTCGATTTGCTTATCTCCAAGCAAACTGAGCTGAAGAGATGTTGAGGCGGATAAGAGAGTCCTTAACACTTCTGCCATCCTCTGGGGCTAGTCTTGCCAATCCAGGAGGGATAGCCCCATGTCCCCAGGGGAAATTCTGGTGCTGTATTTCCCTTACTTCTGAAGATTTCTGAAGATTGAGAAAAAGGGGATGGCACCGGGGCATGAGTGCATTTGTGGGAATTCAATTAGACAGTATGTCTGGAGCTTTGATACTCTAAGTAAACCTAAGTAAACCAGTGGGAGAACATCCAGTCAATTAGACACAATATGGATACAAGAAGTAGAAACCAGGGGAGCGGTCAGATCAGAGAGAGGAAGTCCAGCTAGCCCTGTTGGGGGTGGGTGAGTGTCTGACCCCAGGCTGTTCATCTTACACTTCCCCCTTGAGCTCCCTTGGCTGAGTTGGCTCCCCTTGCTCTCTAATGGCACTCTGATCACAGGTGAGTCCTGTAGACTGGACGCTCTACTGGTCCTCCATCAATGAACGACTGGACGCTAATTGAATTAGACCCCTGAGAAATAAGGAGCCTTGATTGCAAACCACCCCACTAACACTCTTGGCCAACACTCCCCAGTCACACTTCCATCAGGTTCGACGAGGTTCCCTCCCTCCCCAGTTATACTCCAGCAGCTTGACAGGAATGGCAGAACACTGACGGAACGGCCATGTTCAGGGAGGGGCTGACACCCTCTGCTAACTGTCTTATCTACAAACCGGCCATTGCAAATCTGTGAAAAGCATAAAGCACAAACTCCCATCTACAGCTCTCTTGAGTGTCTTCCCTGCATCACCCATCAGTTCAGCATCCTGCCCATCTGCTGGCCATCCCACCGCAGTCCTGCTGCTGATGCAGTTTACAAAACATTGCAAGATGCCCAATAACTACCAGGGTCCATCGTTGTAAATAGAATAATAGCCAGGGCAAATATTTCACCTGTGCAGCAAAATGCCCTCTTCTCGGTTACTTTTGCAAACAAACTAGAAGCCCATTGGGGGCAGGTCAAGGGGTAGGGTTTGTATGGAGGGTGCCATATCATCATCGCCTTATGACGTCACAACCAAAACAAAGGGTGTTTATTATTGGGGCACCACAGTACAAGTGTTACCAGCAAATTGCATCACAGTAAACACGAAAGGTGTAGATACTGCCCTAGCACCCCATAAACACTCAACTCATTCATCCCAATAGAGGGCGGTCTGGTGCAGTGCTACTCTGCCAAAATCACCCCCTGTCAACAAAAACCTGAGGAACTGCAAGTCCTGTATAACTGCATTGCAAGGGATATGATTTGCAAAGGGTTTCTACCTTATCGCAAAAAATAATTTAGCAAACCAGTTTCGCTGTCAGAGACAGTCAGACCTTGGATGTGGCGATGGTCAGTTTGGTCAAAACAATCAAGAAGCTCTGACAATTGATTATTTTGTCATGGTGCTCACATTGCTCAGTTTTCTGGCAAAAATTCCATGTTCAAACAATGTCGATAATCCCATATCTGACAGCATGCATGACTAGTGGGCAGCATTTTGGGTCTAATTTTTGCCATTGTCCCAATTAAACCCAGCTGACTCGAGAGGGACTATTTAGCATGCTTTGCAGAGTTCACAGAGAGGGTACAAGGGAGGGCAGCCTGAGGAGCCACGAGGAGCCAGCTCTAGGAATGCCAGCTTGTCGTTTGTCACTGTTCTTTTTAAAGCCAGGATAATTCTCCCTGGATGGGCAGCCATGACTCTTTTGACTCACCCTTTTAATTGACTGAGTCAAACAAAAAACATGGCGAGGTGTCAGGAGGGGGAATTTAGCATGACACCCACATGCCCTAATGAATCACACTTAGGGACCTTTACAGAGTCTGGGAGAGCCTGTGAGGTCCTGACCTTACAGCCAAGGATTTAGACTTAGGACCTCTTCAGGAATGAAAACACTTTTAAAAGCAACTGGGTACTTTCAGTAAGTATCGAAGAATTCATGTTAAGTGACTGGTTCCAGGGAGGCATGCTTGAGATGGGAGCAATTAGTCAAATCTACTAAAGTATAAGGCCTCATAATGCATTATACAGAAAAATGGAGTTTGATGTGCTTCACAATGTTCGATGATTACAAGAAACACAGGCAAAAACGATCTGTTTCATGTGTGCGGTGTGTTCCATTCCACTGCCACCTCTCAGATGCATATTACTATTAGAGGAGTCAGTGGACTGGCCTAGCCCAACAATACACGAATCTCACTGTTTCTGCCTGTGCAAGAAATGTACTTGTATAATTATTATTTTTTATTTATTTATTTTTTCAAAAATTTTTAGGCTGGGTGACAGGATCCCAATATGCTGGGTTTTTCACCTGGAACAATGTACAATGACAATAAAAACAAGTAAAATCAAATTTAAAATAATATCACATTTGATAACAATAAAAATATGGCCATTAATTGAAAAATGTCCAGTTATGATGGATAAATAAACACATTTTGTCTACCTGCGATATACATTCAACACAGTGTAAACACGATGCCTGTACACAATTGTGTAACTATATATTTTTGTTCCATAATTTTGCTCTACCTATTTGGAACCTTTATAAGAAATGAATTAAAGGGCGTTTAGACATTAAAGATGCTATTGTGCATAATTCACACAAATCACACAAGGCACGAACAGAGCCCTGCGTCACAACCTGATCACACAGAGGGCAAGGCACTGGCAAGGCAGCATTTGTTGCTTGAATGAAGCAAGCAGGAATTACAGAACAATCTGAGAACATCTTAAGGAACCCAGGGCCTAATAAATACAGAAGCTGGTCGGAGGCAAATACAAGGGAGCTGTTCTTTGATCGTGAATTCTGTAACATTTCAGCCGCAGTTCTGCCCCTGTTCTGCCTCAGTTCTGGGAGGTGTAATTGCCAGGAATAATAACTGCTAAAAAGCGATTGACTTGAGCAAAGTTTTTTGTCACCATGGCAATGAAAGGGCCAGGGCCTTTGATCTGTCGCCATGACTTGAATGAGAAAAAGATCTGACCCAAAAAACAATGCTACAGCAGCAACTGTGGCTACTGGGCCAGCTGCTTTTGCTTGCTACCGATGGAGTCATTAATACATCAGCCCTGCAACATTACTGTCATTTACACCTTGAAAGAACAAGGTCTTTCTCAAAGAGGAGTTGTCAGAAGACCTTAATATTTCTTTTTCACACCTTTTGCTTTGTAGTTCATGAGCTACGAAGATGCTGCACAAAGTTGTGCCATAAACAGTGCCCTTTATCAGGCTTTGTTGCGGTGGGTTATGTATGCTTTTATGACGACAATTAGGACCATTGCTTTATATGTAGAAAAGTATGACACTTTGCTCGTGAATTTGAAAAGTCAAATTCAGATCTATTGTAAAATGCTTTAAAATTTGGTTTATAGACAAATACACAAGTTATTATACAGACTAACACAGATACGAATTTGAGAGAGACCTACCTCAGTTCAAACTTCTCATCCCATAATAGTTTCGTGGCATCACCCAGGGTGCACCATTCTCTCCTGTACATCCACTGACTTGGCACTTGAACTCCAGGTCCTGTGTTCCATTGGCCTCATGGTTTTCTTGAGCCACATCATCTGCAAGTGAGTATGATCCAAATGAGAGCATGTATAATCATTAGCCAATGTTCCAATCTGATGTTCCCAAAATCCAGCATCACTATGGGTGCTATGTGGTGAAAACTGAAGCTTATCTGCTGAAAAAAAGTTGGCTTTAATTGCAGAGGCTTGGAAGCCAGGCTGAAATCTGCATAAGCTTGCCCATTGGAAAAAAGAAAAACATCCACGAAGCATGTTATCGACGGAGGTGCCACATGAGAAGTGAGTCATTAGTCCAAAAATGTGATGCATGAAAACGAGACTGAAAGTTCATGGTGCAAGGTAGTTGCTCTGTGCATGAGATGGAGCCATAATAACACAGAGAATGCTATGTCCAGCAGTACGGAGTCTTCTACTGACCAGTGTCCAGCATAAGATCCAGCCAAGCAATGCAACCCATCCAACAACAATCGCACAAATGTCCCCATGCAGTCCTTCCCTCCCACTTTAATATGGCGCAAAAAGAGGGCATTTTGAGTGCACACAACTGATTTATTGTAGGCAAATTCATAGGAGAGGGGTCTCGGGGGTCCATTGCTGTGACCTCTGGCCCGGGAAAGTGACCAGTGGGCAGTGGGGTCGCCCAGCATTGACCAGGAGGGCTCCATTGACCAGTGGCTCCATTGAGCTGTAGCTACTGCAGGGGCGCCACTGCCTGGCCTTGGTAAACAGAGCAGGGCCAGCGCTGCAGGGGGTTAGGGGGCAGCCGGGGGCAGGCAGGGGTCGGGGGTGAGGACCCGGGGTCCAGGGGCTAACTGATCGGTCTATAGGTCGGCCTGTGAGTGACGTGATTCCGATCCCGACCCCGCCCTCTTTACACTTCTATAAAGGCCTTATATTGTAACCCTTAGACCTGCAGTTAGCCCTCTTATTCTGTGATGCCCTGAGAATAGGGCTTGATGGGAGGCTACAGGACTGGCTCCTGACAGAAGGGCTCATCTTGGGGCATTCGGGGGTGAATCGAGGCATATTGATCACAGCCATGGAATCCCACAACTGACACTCAAATTGACTCAATATATTCCTCGTATTTGCCATCTCCAATAACCACCCAATAGACATCAAATAGACATCCAGAATATTCAATAGACATTCAATAGACACATGTCATCCCACTATGTACATATACACTCTGATTCTGACTGATTCACGCATGATACATGGGACCACCCTAGATATATCAACCACCACATGCTACACACATTTTTATAGGTCTGACCTTTTCTTTCAAATAGGTCATTGAGGCCTTGTAGGTCCTCCTAGGTCCATGACCTGTGTGTCCCACTTTGCGCAACCTGACCTCAAATGTGATTCCCTCAGGTCACCATATAACACAGGACGTGAACAGACAGACAATGCATGGGGGATGGTCTATGCTGGTTATGTAATCATGACAGGTCAGGGTAGTAAAAATAGAGTAAGGAAAAATAAATAAAATCAAATAAAGGAAAAAACGGGAGAAAAGTGTCATTAGTTAGTTACTAAATCTTAATTCCACAACATGGATATGAGGTATAATTGGAGTCGTTATTGAAGAACCCAACTAGTATTTATACTATAAGACCACTGAAGCATCATCAATAATTGTTATCCTCATAATTAATAAGCAAAGCCAGGCTCGTGCCCCATATTGTTTAGAGAGCAACTGACACAGCATGCAAGAAAATCAGTGTTGTCATTTCACGGTAAACAGAGTGCAATATTTGCCTTGAGAGGCTGCGGATTTCCAGATATGGCCCTTTATAGGGGAATAATGGGCAATGGCGGTTTGTTATGGGCCCAGCCATATGCTAATGACCTCTGTGGTCCCATAATGACCTCTTGTTATGGCTAGTGACCTTTGCTGGCCACTGGCCATTTGAGGGCCACCCTCAGGCCCTGTCCTAACTACATCCCATCCAGATTCCCCCTCCTACTCTCCCTTCCTTTTTCCTTCTATTCTGCTCCTGCTTGCCCATGCTTCCTGCTTTTTCATTATCACAGCATTGTCATAACATTGTCACTCCTCGCATGCATTTTGTTAGTTTGTGTTCTTTTTTTCACTGCAACAACAATGATGATTTTCGTGATGTTTATAATTTAAGGCACTCCATAAAAACAAACTACCATCCCCAGCTCCTAGTAATTAAATCAGAAATATAGGAGGGACATTCATCAGCGCCAGGACCATATCTGCACAAAATACAAGAACCATTTCAGGTTGTCTAATCATATTTCTAATGAACATTTTGCATATCGTTGCAAAGATAATGTTTATGCACATCAGCATATATCATATACGTGTATTTCAGTGTGCATTTGATAATTTCTACTTCTCAGTAATATCATTTAAAACTCAATATTTCAGGAGTGTTTTCTGCCAGTTGATAGTAGAAAGGAATGAAACAGACATTAGTATTTCAAACGTGAAGACCTACAAATGAGAAGAATGCAAACCTACCACTTACAAATCTACTTGACACAGTATTTAGTGCTCTCTCCTCAAGATAATCACAGAAAGGAAAGAGGGGAATCCAATAACACTAACATTTCACTTTTAATCAGAAACTATCAAAGAGTAGCAGGGAGCGTTTATAAATTGGGTGAGCATCTGAGATGCAGTCTTAATTGGATGCAGATGCCCTTGCTACTGCTGCTGATGGGGGATGCTACAGTTTTTGGCAAATTATAAACAGACCAAAATACTGACGCTTATTAAATAGACGTACCCCAAAAAGGACGCTAAATGTCATATAATTGTCATTAATTGATAGAAAAATGGAGGGAGGAGAGCAGGCAATGACATAGGGAGAGATATATAGAACAGCAGGGTATCAATTAGTGAATATTCTGCACATTTAATTGATTGAATTAAGAGAAATGATAATAATCACATATACAGAAAACAAATCTGAATGGACTCAATATGACCAAAGAGCTAGGTTATGAGACAGAATACATATTGAAACTGGGCAAAAGAAATGTTGGAATTGGACAAAAGAAATGTTGACACAAAAAATGGTTTGGCCAGTGTGTAGCAAAAAAAAATCACAATGTTCAGAATCAATTCTTATGTGGGTTTTTAGGCATATTTCTAAAATTAATTGAATCTCTTTGACATCATTTTTCCGGTCTGGTGTCACTAGTTAGTGGTTGAATATATCTCTACAGTAGTTAGAGGTCAGCAAAACCCATGCAGCCTGCCTGTAGTGCCTGTAGTGGCCATAATAAGCAGGAGTCATCATCAGCATATTTATGGTGTATTAATAAGCACATTCATCATGTAACTGCCCCCAGCATGTCTCATTTGCATGGCTGTCCCCCTGGCCCATCTAGCCAGCATATTGCTAAATGATCTCCATTATTTTGGCATCATCAGCTTAGTTTTATTTTTGAGTCAACACCTTTTTGTCACAGTGCAAATCAGATTAAATACCCCAAGGTATGTACAGGTATGTTTGTGTACATATATGAATATATTAGTACAAAATCGTTGCATAAATGACAAAATTGGTGTTTAAAAAACAAAACAACACACAAGTAGTGCGATCATTAGCATATAGAGAATAATTACAATGCTATTCTATTATTTGGACAGACTTATTACAGATAAATACCTGTGACGAGCAAGGCCTTCAGATGACAGGGAGATCTCTTGAGATTCTCCATTCATACAAACCATAAAAATCAATTTAGAATTTGCAATTAAAATATTACTGGTCTTAATTGATTTGTGACCTTTCGTGCTGGCCATATGACTAGGATCATTATTCACGACTGTGGATGTCATAATGTTGCCTAAATTACTTTGAAACTATTTGTAATGCCTCCAGCAAAATAGACATCAACATGAGAGTTAACTTTTTTGTGGACAAGTGAAGGAATAGAGAACTGCATAGGCTGTATAAACTGTATGTATGAGGCATATACAGACATACAATATGCCAAAAGACATGACCAGACCTTGTATAATAAGAAAATGCGAAGGTATTTGGCGCAACAGGCCTGAGGTCAATTTTTATTAGTGAGAAAAAGAGAGGGGGCAACATATCTGAGAGTAAAAAGAAAACATCACAATAAAAAAAACATATTCAGGACATTATTCATGCAAATGACACAATAACGATCATTTACGCCACGTGTCATCACATAGTTGCCATAAATTCCAAGATGTCTTAGCAGAAAAAAAAGTGATCAAGTCTGCTGATTTATTGCCAAACTGACACCTATTACATCTCGATGTGGCAACAGCTGCTGACAATCACTGCAGTTTTCAATGCATGTGGGTAATATGAAATCAGCTCATTATTAACCAATTATTCATACCAATATATGATCCATTTCTAGGACGTTGTTGTTCTGACTGTCACCACATAAATTACATCCTCATTTCACTGATAATTTAGCAGGGAGACATCTTTAAGAAGCTGCGTCTCAATCTTGTAAAACGACTGTAAAAAGATTGATAGAGCTCTGTCTGATATATCATCACAGTATAAAAAAGGTCTTGTGAAATACAATTTTCACAAGGTTCTCCTTTCCTAGAAACACATTAAAGACATTCAAAGTTTAAAAATTATGATGGCATGTAATGATTCTCCTTCTAGAAATGTCTGCATAATCATATTCAGAAAGATAAGTCTTCACGTATATCTGGTGGATGTGATACTTTTGGACATATTATTCAGTGGATATTTAAGCAAAGTTTTATAATCAATACAACATTATGTATAATACTACTACGCCACCTAGCGGTTCTTCCTGCATCAAGGTCATTTGTGTCTTGACCTGAGACCTTGATGACCTTGAAGGTCCTCGCCTCTGCCCTGGACCTCCAATACGATTATGGCAAAGCAATTACCAGTGCTGTTTGCAAAAGGTCTTGAAGACCTCACACACCCTTTGAAAGGACTATTAGGCCTGTATACTCTGTATCATGGACCAGAGACGACCTATAAGACCAAGGGAGGCCTGTAGGAAATTTGCTTGACCTCACTCGATTCTGCTTGATTGAAGGTTGCAATGGAAGCTACAATAGGTCACCACAGCAATGGCTCCCTTGTATTGCCATGATACAACGGAGGCACCATGCTAAACTGCTAATGATATAAGGCCCTTATGAGGGTCGTATCAAGGCAGCCAAGGAACTCATCTTTTGCAGTGTATGTGACTGTTGTGTCCATTGAGTATAGTGCCATTGACCATTCATAGACCTCCTCGACTCAGAATCCACACAGCCCACTATACTATTTACCCCATTTGCTGTTTTGATGACCACGGTATGAGTAGGCCCTCTGCCTGTCTCTTTGACCTGCCAACCCAAGGGACCTGGCCATTCATCAAGCTCCACTCACGACAGTCAGGCACAGTCAGGCACATGACCCAATGAATGTCATCCTGACCAACACAATATTGAATGCCCTAAATATGCCTCTATAAATATCGAATCCAACAATATCTTGCCCAGCAGACTCCTTGATAAAATGCTCTCATCGTTTCGCAGACACGCCTAAAATACAAGTGAATTATTATTGAATGTTATCTCCAACACGAGTTGAAACATCAAAAACCTAAAGATGAATAATAAACCATGTTGTATATTTTTAACAATTATCAAGACTATAAATGACTGTACTCCTTTGTTCAACCCAAAGCTTATCAATGGACCTCCTCACTTCACATTTCAGCAAATGTTAGATCAAGAAAGAGCAGAACACACAGAATTGCAATAGTCTCCTTTCAGTTTAGAAACCACCTGAGAAATTGTAAAAATTGCTTTATGTGAGGAGTCTCCGCGAAAGTGGAAGCAGGTGGTGCTGGCATAAGATTAGCAGGGTAAATACTCTTGACACCAGCAGGCAACTCTGACATTTTTAAGCAACTAATGCCATGAAATTTCCATGTCCTAGAATAGGCTAGAAGAGGCTAGACGGAGCTTTAGAAATGCACTGGATATTCCAGGAATGTTATTGAAGTGGTCACCCACTTTCTCCCCTTTATTTTTCCCTTTTTTGTGGCCCCTGACCTGAAACTGTTAGGGTGCAAGGGTCAAATTGCCCCCTCAGAAGAAAACTTTGTAAGAAAGCCACAAAATCCACATAAAGGGGCAAGCCTGTGAAAAGAAGAATGCAAGAAAAAGGGGATACAACTTACAGCAAAAAGAACCCTGAATTGCACGCAGTTTTTGCTATTTTCTGGACGTTAAATCGACCGACAGAGACAAAACTGACATGCCATGACAATACCATGACAATGCCATGAAGTCATGTGACATGAGAAGACAGTGAGAGTGACATTCAAAACAGACCATGACACGAGGGGGCACGGGAGTGCATGGCATAACATTGGCTGACTCATGCTCCAGTATAACATTACAATTTATGCCTTCAGCTTGGATATTTCACATTCACATGTGAACTGAATCCGTTTCATCTGTTCCAGGTTAATTTTATGTTGCTTTTAAGTGCTTCAAATGTTCACAAGATGACGTATGGGCCGTTAAGGTCATTTTCAATAAGTTTCCTAAAACCAATTGATCTTTGGATTTCTCAAACAAGTGGGACAAATGTAAATATGTCCAGTCTAATTAAGAAGGAGAGTCCAGAGACTTTATGCCCTCACAACACTGTTGGTCTGGACATTTGGTGCTCTATGGTGAAACAGGAATGCTGAGTTTGCAGACCAGCCCCAAAGGTTGACAACACTTGACATCTACCAGACTCCATTCCTTCAGACAGATAGACCAATGAAAGACATACAGGGTGACTGTTGGAAAAATCAGGCTGTCAATATATCCAATCTTTTTCACATTTACCCAGTTAAATGCATTTAGGGTTTTTAGTGTATCATCTCAATGCACACATCTGGCTTCATTAAATGCACCCGATATTAAATAGGAAGAATACGCAAGTAATCGCCTGCTAATTAGCAGCCATGATAGCAACTGGAATACTTTATAATCTTCTTCCAGGAACATAAAGGAGGAATTTATAATCCCATTCTCAAAAGTGGTACACTAATCAGCTTAAGTATCATAGATACTATAATATATGAGATGATGCTTCATCTAAATAGCTGCACTGATATGTTTAAGCTCGAATTAGAACATGGTTACTGAGAACTTGTTCAAATTAAGCCTACAGTTCGACATCACAAGAAAATGATTGGCTTATCAGCTGGAATTCTGGAAATATCATAGACACATTTTGAAGATAGCAATGATATACAGACTGTCAATTAAAGATGAAAAATTGATGGTAAAACCTGGTCATTTATAGGTGGGCACAAATTGAGGGCATGTTGTACATCTTTAGTAATTAATTAGAGGGGATAGGTAGACAGGGATGCTTGTGATGTGTGTTAATGAGGCGACTGAGATGCGGGGTTTCTGCTGCAGGACTGAGACCTCCAAGTGATGCAGAAGCTGCAGCTGATGCCTCTCGCATCCTCATCACCAACATCAAAGGCCATCGCACCTTGAACTGTTGGCCTCATTAAATGAACAGAAATTGGAGCAGAGAAGTGGGTCTATGGACACTCTCTGGTCCTCCCCATGTGTCATTCTGTGTTGTTTGATGCTCACCGTCTATAAATCTCGGCTCCAGTTGCTTTCTGGTTTGTTGTGTTCATCCATGAAGCACTCTGTCAAAGTCTCTTTCCGTATCCAACATCACAAGGCCATCACAGGCCCGACTAGAGTCAACAAATTGAACATATTCCAAAGCAATGCACACACATGTGCAAACATGCTCATGCTCATCAAAAACCATGTCAAATATCAAGTCTGTTTTGTATGAGGTCCCCCGTTTGACAGTTTGCAAAGCCAGACTTATTTTTGAAGATACTGCAAATAGCGGAACATTATCAAAATAGAGGAATATCAAGCACTAAAATAGAGAAAACCCCAGAAATTCCAAAGAGGAGCAAAGAAAACACAACACCTCAACCCTGAGCAGCAATCCAGTGACCTCACACATATTTGTGAATATTCTTCAGATTTTTCCCCCAAGAAATTCTAACGCAATCTCATTCAGGTAACCTGACCTTGTCATGGATTGGAAGTATAAAACTTTTGACAATTTGGGAGATTATACAGTACACTGTATGATAATAACTACAGATAATCTACTTCAATTTTCCTGGAAACAGCATTCTGGAGGAAGTGGTGCAAAGTACCCCACTATACCCATCCAATCTGCATCACCACTAATTGTTGTATATCAGGAATTAAAATACACAGATAAGGGCTGATTACAGATCGATACACAAAGTGGCAGCAATTAAGGATGTTAGGTCAGTCGTGTGCAGTTTATTCTGTGGTGGTGTGGCCAGCAGTTTATCAGAGATTGGTGAGATATGGAGTGGTGTCTGTTGCAAGGAGCATGCTTGTGGTGGAGTTGGGGAGGGCCAGTTTGTGCAATGTGCCCAGGGGCAAACTAGTTTAATTCATGCCAAACCATCAGTCAGCAAAGGGTGATTACACTACACCAAGCTTAAGGGCCAGCATGCCATTCACCTCTTGTTTCTATCTAATTACAAAGTTATCAACACCCTCCATAGGGCACCTCCCATTCTATGCCAAACTTAGTGGTTCGTGTCACCAAACGTCTGGTTTTCTAATGCTCCAATCATGAACTCTAATGCAAGGGGAAAAGCATCATGAAATAAGCATGGGATAACTATTACAATTTATCAAAATCTTCTGACTTAGTTATAGCACTGGTTAGCAGCATGATTTTATTGCAAGCTGCCCTTAATATGACACAAAATCAAGAACACATCCAGGTGGTGACAGGAGGGGTCAGCTCTCCATTAATCCTCCACATAAGCCACACAAGGCATAGATTAAAAGTCACTCCAGTCTTGAGTCTGTCTGCCAACATGTTGGAGGGTAAGCCACCGTGGGAAGCTGCGAGTGATGACTGACGACAGAGACTGACCAGCTACCCCAGACCAGACCCTAACAGACATTTAATACCAATTAATGGAAGGAGGGAAACTTGCAAACAAGACCAGCACTGTTAAATAGACTAACTCGTTTTGTGATATACTGCGCAATGTTTTTATTTCCACATTTTCCAAAGTTTGCTCCATTACACACAAAAATTGACACAATACACATCAAGACAATGACCTCAAAATATAACTTTTTTGACAAAAATGTTCTTCGTTTAGTTGTTCTTTCCTGCGGATGTATATCTTCAGATGCAGATGCATCATACGCTTTAACAATAAAGGCTAAAGGAATACGGGATCTGCTTTTTGGATCAGAATGTCGAATATTGCAGTTGACTATCTCGAATGGATTAAGAATCACAGAACCCCTCTATCATCCTCTTACTATGTACACTTTATGTATGAGTAGTTTTAATAAGTGCAGTCTGAGTGTTATCATTCACTGGCAGGGAGGATGATTCTAGTACGGACTCCTGGTGGACCTACTAAAACATACAGGACCTTTCATCGCAGCAAGACAGGAGGTCCTGGAGGAGTAAAAGGACCTGGGACCTGCTGACAGGTCTCTTCTGACCTTGCCACCACACCCTGTCCTCTGTCACTTCAAACCTTTGAGCAGTCAAGTGGCTGAGAGTTGCCTCAGATCATGGTCAGTGTGTGTAGTGAATTCCCACGGGGCAGGTTACAGGAAGCAGGGCCCACTGCAACTGCCATGTCCACAAGGTCTCGGTCTTAATCAATCCTAGTGTAATCCAGGTCTGCTGGTCTTTGTTTAAAGACCTTGGCTTTGCAATGTGATTATCCAAATTATATATTTAGGTTGGGCAGACTTAACTTCTTTAAGTCAACAGGATCAGAACTTTTTCAATGCATGGGATACCCCAAGGAGCAATTTTTATATTGTATTTTATAACAATGAAGATGCACTCTCTACCTAAAAGCCTCAGTGATGTAGAAAGACCATTAGCTATGCATGGTGTGCATATATATAGCAGCTTGCACAGTCCTGGATTCGGATCAGAGCAATATAAAATGTGGGATATCTCAAGGAGCAACATTTTGTCTTGTCTTTTATCACAATGAGGAAGCACTCGAAAGCCTGCATGGAAGTCCTGATACAGTGAGTACAAATGGATGTTATGCAGTTAAACAGACAGCAGTTATTAGAGATTGCGGAAATGAAAAGTTTCAACTATCAACATAATTTCCAGCATATTCTCTGACAGCAGCAGAGAGGCTGAACGTCATTAGCAGAACATGTGACAAGACAGAGGTCTCATTCGTGACAGGCTGACATCCCCAGCAATCCTAGACTGCAATGTCACTGCGTGCTAGCTGGGTTGTCAAACGGTGTTGGTCTAGAGTCTCCGATTTAACTTGTCAGGACCTGAGTCGCTGTGAGCAAGTGCAAGAACACCGTTTAGAACAGTTGAATATTGCCACAATGATTGTCAATGAGTGCGACATAGAGCCTTGTACTGACACAGCAACATAACATGTCTCTTTCTGGTGCAGTTTCGCCTCCTAAGGAGTTATCAGTGTTCTCCTGAATTTCCTCCCAGGTTCAGTCACTTTAGAAACATTGCCACAACGCCATTGGTGCAACACGACAGTGGCATGGCTTTCTATAGCTTTCTCCCCTCAGCCTAGCTCCTGTCAGGAGACTCGCGGCCTGTAATCTCCTGCAATCAATTTCAACATTTTTGAACTGTCAGCAGGGCACCGCAGTAATGAGAATAGATGACAAGAGATGCAATGGGTCACCTCTGGGAGTGACCTCTCCAAATTGAGCAGCTTCTGTGGCTCGCCTTATGATTGAAAGTTTAATTTTCCTCGTTTATTCCCTGACAATGTGTGTGCTGCATGGATGCGGCTCCTTGTTTAGCTCATGACCTCCAAAGTGACCCTAAGGTCAAGGTCACTCTGTCATCTTTAGACACATTAGCACACGTGACATCATACATTGATCAAGGTCACTGGGTAGCCCTACACTCCCAGGATCACAAGTCACATGTGCAGTATCAACAAAAGCAAAGCCCAATTTTGATAATTCAATAAACTCATGTCAAAGTGTCAATTGTCAAAGGCACATAGGACGTTCTTGTTCCACACAAGTACATTGTTGTTGTACACGAATGGTAATCAAATTTTCCACATGGTCTGTTGTGTTTTACTCACGTTGTATGAAATCAGAAGTTGTATCCAAATGACATGCACAATTCACATCTGTGCAATCGCAACATCCAGAACAGGGCAAGGTAAATCTTGTTGTGATAAATGTGTTGGGAATGAGACAAACATAGTATAAACTTTGGAGTCAACTTAAAGCAAAGAAATTTTCATTGGTAGTATGACAAAGACAAAACAAAAATGATGCAATATTTGCCTATTTTATTTTGGAAGAGTCAGGCTGTCTTATCCAGTCAAGTTGAGCATTTTGAAATCTCTTTCTGACAGCGAGGCTGTGTTTGTGATCAGAAGCCACCAAGTCTGTCACCTTGTTTTTCTGGGCACCTCATTAAGGCAGACGGAGTCATGGGTGTGCCATGGATTCGTCATTAAGTTGAAGCTGTCACTTTTAACAAGCCAGGAAACAAAACTAGTGTGCACCATTAACTGGATACTTCGGTGTTTGTTTGTCTGTTGGGTTCAAGTTTCAGCCCAAGTCTTTGCAGCATTGCCAGATGCGAGCACCACCTTTGGTGTTGGTGCCACATCATTGATGTAGCAAAAAGAAGATACGTTGTTGCAACGGAGCTCCTTGTGGTACAAATTACACTTCAAAAGCAGCCCAACCCAAAACAAGGCATCATTCTAAGCTGCATTCTGAGCTGCATCTCCCATGTCTTGCTTCTTGACATGTCACCCACAAGTTCAGGAGACACTTCAATCAATTACTTGAACCTCGTTTGTAGAATAAAGAACCTTCCTCATTATGTTTGATTCACAGCCATTCAGACCTGACCTCAAGAAATTCCCCGCAAACCACATTAAAAGCAGTCAAAGGGTCCAGAATGAAGTCGAAATAATGAGCAAATATTCAGCTTTTTGCAGCATTGTTTAGCCAGCTCATTACACAGGTGCAAGGCAACTTGGCTGAAATTAATATTCAGATTGAATTTAATCTATTAGAGGAGGCAGAAGGGGTGCTGACATTTGAGATGGAGGACAAAGGCCATGCTGCTGCTGCAACTGCTGCTTCTGGGGATGCAGATGCTATTGCCTCTGCTGCTGTAACAGGCTGCTGCTGCTGCTGGGGGATGAGGTTATTGTCAGCAGCATCCTTGACAGTGATGGATGGCCAGTCATCTTCTGCTTCTCCCATAAGTTGCTGAGGCTGAACTGAGCTACGATGTGACAAACATGTCCTGGCTCCCCTCCTAAGGCCTCCTTGGCTTGACCTGTAACTCACATCTGGGACCTTTTGCTCCCAACTTCTGCTCCTTGCCTAAGTCGCCTGCTCCTGCCCTGCTCCTTGCCTCCTCTGATGCCCTCCCTCTGACCTCCCTGCCTCCTCTGACCTTCATTTTCTGGATGCATTCTCTCAACAAGATGCTATTACCGCCAGTTGTGCCATCACAATTTCCTATATCACCCTTCCACACAAATGGCACTCAGATGGCACGCATATCTGCCTGGAGGTATTGAACTCCTAGATACAGCTGCAGCAATAATGCTGCTGAAGGGCCAAAGTAATCATGATAGCAATCTGCAACAAGTGATTGTGTAATACCATTCTTGTGGAGGTCACGTCTTACAGAATGTTGTTGTCAGATATAAATCTTCGCTGCAAAATGCACATATTCCAAGATAAAATATAATAGTATTGTGTGCCCATTGTCAAATATAACACAGTATACAAAGCAAGCCAAGCCAAACATTGATTACACTTGAACTGAAGAATGACTTTGACCACCGCGATATTATCCCCACCATGTTTCGTCCTGGATGGCAGCGGATGGCAGTCAATTTGTCAGATTTCAATTTGAGGTCCTAAGTATGTTCAAAAGGTCAACAGTCAATAAGGCAAGGTAGGTCATCACTGCCAGCAGAGGTCATTACGGTGACAAATCTGGCAATAAAACAGAGGCATGGTACTAATGATCTATCAGGTCAGACAAATAAGTAATCACTGTCAGAAAAACATGCAGGGACTTTGGTTATTAAGTGTCCAATCAGGTTGCTTCAGGAGAGCACAAAAAAGGAGGAAGTTGGCTGGTTGAGCATGCCATGGGAATTGATCAAGTGCAATAAAGGGGAAGTCGGTGAGAGCAGACTTCTTGAGCAAGACCAATAGAGGAAAGAGAAAAAAGGGCAAAAAATTCATTAAGCATGAGGCTGGGCTGATGCAGGGCTGATGCAGGGCTGGTGCAAGGAGGTGTAGGAAGTCGTTGGCAACTTGTAGGTGCTGCAAGAGGTGGTGAGGGGCCTGGTGAGGACTGGTGAGGGGCCTGGTGAGTGGCTAGGTGAGTGGGCAGGTGAGAGGCAGCCTTGTTCTTCTGTCAACCATCATTCACGGGCTCCTCTAAGCCGTCACCCGGCATCTTGAGCCATTCATCAAGGCCGTCTTAATACCTGTCTGGCCTGCTCACTTTATTGCAACAGCAGCCAGTCACTGCAGTCAACCGAGATCAATGAACTAACACAAGACTGGCTTGTACCAAGTAGACTGCACAATTCATTAATTTACCCAAGCAAATGTCAACATCATTAAAATGCTACTAAATACCAGCAAATAGCAAAAGCTGCAAAAGTGACAACTTAAGTTCAGCTTATGCAATTAGAATTCAAACCAGAGCTTAAGATGCAGGAAATGATGCAGTAAACAGTACCTGAGTAAAGGTACAGAAGTCTAGTATGACAACTTGCAAAGTAAATTTACAATTCACATAACATTGTTCTGTTGGTTATGTCAATGAGAGTTTGCACCACACAATAACATACATTACACTCAATATATTGGCAGTTGGCACCAATAATTGAAAACCAACCAAATGGCTAGCACCACCGATGACTGGCCATGAAACACAACCAATGGATGGCTGACACTGGATGGCTGACACAACCAATGCCCCTGTGTGTCTGCAGAAATCAGCACCTGGCCTAATGAGGCTGGCCCAGACAGGAATTAAAGTCATGCATCACTCTGCAACACTCAGCATCCTCATCAAGTGCCAAGCAACCTGCTACTTCATCACCTCTCACAATAGCCATGCCACTGATGTCAGGCAAACACACATTGCTGGCCACTAGTGTGGACATTGCCGGACATTGCTGGACATCACCAATCAATGCAGACACTTTAGATTGCACTTACTAACCTAATTACAGCAGCATTCAATGTATGCCCACAAATTGGTGGTTTGCACTCATCTGCTGATTTCCTCCTCTTTTTCTTTATCATCATTTTCACACTTCTTGAATTCACAAATATTTTACCAGTACCCTCAAAACCTTTTGGGATATTGGTGTCACTAGTATACTGTCATTACACTGTGCCTAGAATAATGTTTACATCAGGAAATTGTTCTGAAATCCCAGAAATAGATTTTTAATGAACAATTAAAAGAAACATCAAGTGACAGTATCCACTCATTTTGCAAGGGCTTGGGGACAGCAACATTTAGAGCAAAATAATATCACTTTCACTGATATTGGTTATTGTAAAATATTTGATTAATGTTACGACAAGCTCTCTGTGGTAACCCTGGCCACACTGATTTTCAACAGGTTAAACAATGAGAGGAAATCAATGGAGACATTATAAA
Organism: Platynereis dumerilii; assembly: GCA_026936325.1. NCBI lineage: Eukaryota > Metazoa > Annelida > Polychaeta > Phyllodocida > Nereididae > Platynereis > Platynereis dumerilii. The sequence continues at coordinate 40,367,625 of JAPTHN010000001.1, forward strand.
GACAAATGGCTGGCTTTTTAATCAGGCTTAACTCTTGGGCAGCCAGGTTGACTCTTCATTATTATTAGCGTTGCTAAGTTGACCTGGAGAGCAATACTCCAGTCACAATGGTTATATTAAGAAGTGATTTGCTCAGCAGATTATCAGACTTGATTTTCCCCCATACAATATCGATTTCCTGTTGGAGCAATTAAGGTTTCTGGGGATTCCGAAAGCATTGCCCTTGAGTCGAGTTGTGTTTGCAAACCTCCCAAGTTTTTTTTCTGCTTTTTTTTATTATATTGCTCTCTGGGAGTCCATATTTTGACATTTGTATGGAGAAGGCTGCTTCTATGCAAACCCCATAGTCCCACACATATAAGGTAGAAATGAAATATTTACATTGTGAGAATAAATGGCAGGGCTAGGCCATTGGTGGCAGGAACTAAGGTGACAGACAAGCAAACTCTGACATCATGGGAAACTAGGAATACTATGCATGGCTGTGCTATTGCCTGGAGTAAGGCCTGAAGTGAGGCCTGGAAGTTAGTTGGATGACTTTTATTGTTTGCATTGTCATCCTACAGAACCTAAATCTCACAGGGTCTTCCATTGGGTCTTCCATATATGGTGTGCCCAAAGGGGCCTTAGGACCCCACCCAGCCATAGACTGCCTTCCTTTTGCCCCTCCAACCACCTTATGCCCCTAGGTTCCCCTCAGGTGCCCCTGTTCCTGGCCCCTGCCTACCCAAGCTTAGCTTTGGGATCTTTTCCATTTCCTGGCGAAAGCATCTCATCTGTGCAGGAGGACAATTGGCTGTATTGTGCCAGGGATGCAATCTGGGAGAGCAAACAAACCAGTTATGCCAAGGGGTAGGGCTGGGCCAGGGGATCAACCCTCCAGTGACACTGTCATAGCAGTGTTGAACTTCCACAAATCAGTTTAAGAGAAATCACAGTGCACTACTCTTAGTGACTTCCAGACAGTCCAAAAGTTTTTCCCTGCTTCATAAAGTTTGCACACAATCCATTTCCATTTATAACAGCTAGCATAGATGATTTGCTATAAATGACTGTTATATGATGGAATTTGAAGTATACTTTTTCAGCAGTTTACCCTCTTTATCAGTGTGCTGCATTGTGATGCTTCTATACCTTCATAGCATAAAGCAAAATCAGCCAAAAATCAAAATCTGATCCAATATTCAAATTCATTTGACTGACATTAGACTAACAATGTTGTCACTTAGGAGATATTCAATGGGCCATCGAACAGTGTAGCAATTTGCAGCCTATAGACAAGTTGTGGGAGGCAAAAAAATCATTGAGAAAATCGTTGTAGCCATGTTGGTGGTCCCTGAATGAGCATACTTTGTGAGCACAGTGATGTGAGGCTGCCTAGGTTGGAGGTGCTCCTGCATGAGTGGCTGTTGGGGTTAGCCTGCTTGCTCTGCGGTGACGGGGCCAGATATTTGCACCTGGCGGTGGGGCACTTTGATCCCGGTATTGATTGATGAGATTGGAGCTGCTCGTGTTTATCAAGCACATTGATGTGAGCCAAGGGAGAGTCAGGGGAGAGCCAGGGACATGACATTTACGTGACAACCAGGGCAAAACAGGCCAGCAGCCCAAACAGCAGCCCAAACAGCAGCCCAAACAGCCTTGCATGGGGCTATTGTGCCAAAGGTGAAAACAGATCATCCAGCAAACACCAGTCTCCCATCCACTCAGTTTTATGGTCATGCCCATGGCCTTTTTCCTCCTCTTCTTCTCACCTTTTCCTCCCCTTAGTCACACTGTGCATACTCCCTGTGCACAGTGTGTGTTTTCAGGGCATCACTGCACATCCTACAGGGGATTTTAGAGTTGTTAACCTTTGTTATATGCGTTTGGTGTTGTCATGGTTGAGGACAGGTGATGAGGGCAGTTTAATGACCTTTGACAACAAAACAAGCATCATAAAGACTGTTTTATAATGCAGGTATTAGTATTATCACTCAATACATGACCATTTCCCTGGCCCACACAAAAAAAATTACCAAAAGAGTCTGATGTAGAGACAGATCACGTAGGTCAGACAATTCCTCGTGCACAATGTTCATGATGACATGATAGATCTGAGGTGTACAGTTGATAAAGGCTCTCATTGAGCAATGGGCATTGTAATTGGGAGAGCAAATCACCTTGGATTAACTACATGTGAGATAAAATCGACTGCAGTGCTCCCTGGTGTTGTGTTGGCAATGTGAAGGGAAATCACCCTGGGGAATTACAGGCTGCAGGGAGTTGGATCATTACCTGCATGTATTGACCTGCAGGACCTGCAGTTGCAGACCTCTAGTAGCAGGTGGGCCAGGTATGTGATGGCTTGATGACCTTATTGCCTTTGAAGTCACCTGCAGGTTGCTTCATCACATGCTTTTTGAGCAGCATGCACAGCAGATCGATAGGCATGCCATGAAATTAATTGCCTTTTGGCCTAATCGAGTGCAGGTGTGAAGGAGAAATATTTGACTAGGGAATAAAACATGCCAGGAGCATTGATCCGCACCAGCCATGTAAAATGAGAAGGCATTTGCCAATCAAAACCCCCTCACCTCACCTCTGCACCCCCAATAGAAAGTCAGCCAGGTATTGGGTCCTTAAATTAATATTGAATTAGAGAAGCAGAAACTGGGTGATGGCATGACTAGGTCAACACGAATTAAGCTAAATTGAAATTTAAAAACCAAATCAAAAATTCAATTTCACAGGTAAAAAGGAATAATATTAGCTTGTCGATAAGTACTTTTTAAACACACACACATCGAAAGGCAATACATGTGACATCATGGATCGGATGTGGAGGCCATAGCTGTTCAACGAAACTCATTACATTGACCAATCTCTGTCACAAGAGCAAATGTTAAAATTTCTGAGAAAAGCATATATTAGTACAATGTAAACTGCCTTTTGAATCTATAAAACAGTATTTAGATTTACCGCGTCTAATTATCTGATTGAAACTCCAAATGAAAAAGAATTGACAGGACTTACAGAAATTGTCATTAATGTTCTATTGATTTATCATAAATTTCAAAGGTAGTAATATCGAAAATGGTTCTTCTTAAAAGATGATGAAATCAAGTAATTCACACATCTAGTACAACCTTCTAAGATCAATCATCTGACAGCAAGATCACATTGGATCATCTGCTTCTTGACTGCACCACCAGGGTGCGTGTGTGAATGGCAAAGATAGAATGAACACAGTGATCAGTTCAGCAGGGCAGTCTCTTTTTTCGTACAAATGTCATTAGCAGCCATTGTCTACGATAATCGGGGACATTACATTCGGTGACGTTGGATTCTGACGTAAAGCCATTCTTTGACTGACATCTAGCGGAGATTTTCCATCTGCAGTGACGGAAGTTTGTCATTATAGCATCATCACTGCTCAGTTAAAGTAATTTCTCCTAGATATTCAATGACAACAAATAATTCCAGCAAACTGATTAAAATCTAAATACCTGCATTTCAAATCTCCACACACAACACAAAAAACTAAATAACTACATGTGATTTTCCTATTTTTCAGAATTTGAGGAATTCCAAATTTGAAAAAAAAGCCTCAGCTGCAGTTCTGTTGGAAAAACTTCAATTTGTCTTAATCTAAATGGATTAATAAAGTCAGCTCTTTTTCGTATTAAATAACGTTTTATCGTAATTATTTACAGTTTGTCTTGATATCTGAACACTTAAATGGCAAAATAATACCTTCTGCAAGACATTGAAAAGTGAGAAAATATCGAAGTGTATTTGAAGGACTCTCCTTTTTATAATACAAAATACATGTACTCACAAACACACAATAATAACACAAGCAAACAGCAAGAAGTTGGTGCAGATGGAATGAGGCAAATTAAAGCTCCTTACATGTGGTTTCTGAGAAACCTAAGAGGGGTAGCTGGGGCCTGCAGGGGGGCAAAGGAAAGACAAAGGGGCGAAACAATCACCCCTGACAGTGCAAAGATTAATCGTGGTTACGACTGTCACCGCAAGACGAGCAGGGATTCGGGATTAGCCTGTAATTAGCAGCCACAAGCCTTTTTACCCCCGAGTCCCTGCTCTTTTAGGCTGCTCTTTTAGGCTGCATTTGAAGGCTCTGAGACTGTTCACTGCTCAGAGATGGCTGAGAACGAGGCTCTATCTAGAAGGAAATGGGTTGTTATTTGTGAATGATGTGCACTTTGCAATCTGGGCAACTCAGACAGTAACTCCACGTGTCTAACTTGTTGGTTGGTTGGCTTATACGTAAATCCATTGATGACAAACAATATCCATCAACCAACCAACCAATCCAGTTAACCATGCATGTTGCCACAAATAAATCTACAAAAAACTGTCTTCATACTTATCTAGATCCAAAGAAATGATACATTTTGGTTGTTACATGAGGTGTTACAAGTTATGCTAGGTCAATGGTAAAAAGATGGTAAAAAGGCAAGGGATTATGGTTAGAATTACAAATTGACAAGTAGCTGATCAAGACAGATTGGAAAAGGTTTCAATGGCAGCAAAAAGAGAAGTAGCCAGGTCATCAGAGCCATCAAATATTCATCAAAACAGAGGGAGCAACATTATTCTTCTTCTCATATCAACCATCAATGTTTGAACTTTTTTCTCACATGAATTATATGAGGCAAAAAGATCACAACCTTTGCTAATAAGCAGAGGTTGTGAATGTGGAAAAATGACACATGACAACATGACCCAACCCTTCATTAATTATCCCCTTTCTTTAATGTGGCATCAAATTAGACCCTTGCAGCAAAAAATCATAGATCATTGAAATTTGGTTAGCTCATTGTCGTGATAATTTGCAATAGATATATCCATGCACAGTTGGTCCAACTGATGCAATCTCCAACAACATTACACCAATGTGTCACATTTCTAGGGTGTCTCAATTTTGTGTACAGATCACTGAGATTAGACTAAACATCTGACAGCAAAAAAAGTTACTTGATACATGTAATTTTCTGTTCAGAGTTTTGCATCTTTTTCTTTTTTCAGTTAAATAAAAAAATGGGTTTGGGTGTACTTGACATAGCATACGAGAATATATATAAAGAAAACACCATTACAATTATAACTGTACACGTATTTGCAATAAGAAAGATGAACGTTATAATAAACAAGCCTTCTGGTTTTCTGTGTCTATCAAACTATAGATGCATACTAGTATACAGTGTACATTGAGAATGTGCATAGATAAACTTTGTTCAAAATACAAATAAAAAGTGATGCAACAATAAAATACAAAATGAATATGACACTCCATAAGGGTTGTATCTACAATTCTACATGCTCAGTTCAAGTGCAAATACACTTCGCACCAAGGCAAACATCGCAGCAATGGAGTACTCAAGGGGACCCCAATGTCTCCTATTAGTCGCATGGCAATGTATCGGTACTTTTAGCAGGTGTGAAGTAGTGTGGACATTAGCCAGCGTTATCATGTTATGCAGTAACCCAACCAAGATGAATCATGCAGGGGAAAGGGGCCGAGCCAAGAACTGGCACTTAACTAAATTGCCTCAACGGTTCGCTGGCCAAAGAAAGTGGACAATTATCAATTTTTGAAAAGGGTGCAACCTACATTAAATGGATCCAGTTACGTTTAGCCAAGTAATCAAGCCAACCAAAGATCGTGGCTCTGCACTCATTGCACTCGCAACAGTTAGAGGTTGTAATAATATTAATTTAACCGAGAATGGGTCTGCCAAAAAGTAGAATACAGAAATTGGAATTAATGGCTTTATGAGAGTAAAACAACACACCAAAAGTAATATTGCAATGGGGGTAGCCTACAAGTAATTGATATGCAAATAATACAACGTATATTTCAAAACTTCAATGTAGTATCATAGTTTGCAAATAAGGTCAGAAATATACTGTAATCAAACAGTGACCCCGTCTAAGATTGGGTGCAGGGAGCATGACCTGCAGTTTGGTGCAGAAGGAGAAAGGGAGAGAATAGAAGAAAAGAGAAAAAGCTAGAAGCAGCACAACATCCAGACACGACTATCAAGATGAAGCAGAAGAGAAGCAGAAGCCGAGGGAGGCTGGACTGGGAGCTAGCAGGGGCAGTGACAATGGAGGAGCAGGTCTGCTACTTATGATATTGCAGTAGCAAAGCCATGGCCTCGAGGACCTACTAGGTGTCAATGGGTGTTGTGAGAAAGGCACAGGGCGCAAGCTTTGTGTATTGTTGGCTGACATTATGTGGCATTAGGCCCTGCCCTGGCTTGCCCTATAGGTTGCCCTGGCTGGCCGGTGACTGGGGAGAGATGCCCGGTGCCCTTTGTGGCCAACCCGCTTGCCCCCGGCCCCCCTCTTTGTGCTGCTCCAGTGAAAGGCCAATGGCTGATTACACCTCACTTCTCCATCACTGTCCGCATCCCCCAGCCTCAGCAGCAGATGCAGCAACTCCGCAGAACATCTACACAAACTCTAGAGACCGTACTAAATACTGCACTGGCAAGACAACACGTGCAGGAAAGGTCTAAATAATAATTGCAAATGCATTCATATATGACACGATCATCACCATCTCCAGATAACTTCCTCAAATCCCAGTTCGAGATATATGCTAGTACCATCCGTAATGACATACACAAACAAAACATTGGCTAAGTAGAAGAACAGGAAAGATCTTCAGGCTTGACCATCGACAACATTATGACAAATCCAACCAACCAAGAGTTTCAGAGTATGTCATGACATCAATATCCTTCTTAACTATTCAAATACAAAATAACTTTTTTGAAAAAAAACGAAAACAAAAAACAACAGGAAATGCTGATGAAATTCTACTACCATCCGAAATGGAACTGAAAGTCAAACTAAAAACAATGTCATGAATGTCAGTGACAGCAAGTAAAATACTTTGTGCATCTGAATTAAAATGTGAATACAGATGAAAATACAATGAATGTATCACATCAACAGCAGTTTCAGGGTACTTTATTGCATAATGGTGAAATTACATCAGAGCCAATTGGCGCATTAGGGACTCCAGAGTGACTTGTGGTTGATGACAGAAGCTTGTGTGGTTGGATGGATCGAGGTGAATCAACCACAAGAGCCTAGGTGCAACCACAAGAGACTGGAGACAACCACAAGACCCAGGCACAAACCACCAGACCTGATGAGACATCCTCTGCCTCAGCAACAGCCAAAGTGATGGAGCCACGTCCTCTCTGCCAGTTGCCACGCTCCACCATCATGATATTGTGTTGCACCTTGGAACATTGGCAAGGCAAAGGCCGCTGTCCCCTCACCCATCCCCAATTTGCACAATTATCCTTGGCGAAACAAAGAGATCCAATGTGCCATGGTCTGCCCAAAAAGCCAGCTAAGATTTCACGCATCATATTTCACTTGTCATGTCGGGGCCCGTTGGCTTGTGACTCGCACAAAGGACCAGCACAACACGGAGGGTGAAACACAGAGAGGCAAGCAGCAGGCTGAGGACTTGTGAGAAGATTCGGTTCAGGCACAGACAAGAATCATGCATCGCAATATTGCAGCAGAGGCAAGGACGTCATCTGTGCAGCCTTGGTGTTTTGATGTTGAATGCCTTTGTTGGCGTGTCCTTGTTCTCCCGGGTCCTTTGCCTTTTCTGTTGACCACAAATTCACAAGTGAACAACAGAACAGCCAGCACAGCCAGCACACTGAGCACATCCAGCATAACCACACACCCAAAGCACAAAGGCAAGCTGCTTTCACCAATACAAAGTTCTCAGACTATAGCCGCTTTCATCAATGCAACTCCATCTACATGCAAACGCCAGCGGTCTGACTCGGCGGTCTCCTAATTACCAAACTTATGCGGCTTTCTTTGAACGATGGCGAAAACAACGAAACATCATGCACATATGCAACAGGCTCTTCCTGCTTTGGTCAGGCGAAAGAGAAATGGTTGTTTGGACAGAGTCCTTTGCATGAAACAGCCTCTGCTATTGCTTCTGTCAACCAAGACTGACAAGACTGCATGGTGCAAGGCAAAGGCAAGGCAGAGGCAAGGCGGAGGCAAGCCAGCGTCATTTATCAAACTGCAGCAGCATTTGTTGGGGATGAACATGGATGTTTGTAGAGTCTTGCAGAGATGCCGCATCAGGGCTGTGTCGTCTGCCAGGCTCCGGTCCCATGTCTGTGTTTGACGAAGCTTTGCCTTCCAAGCCAGGGCGCTGCTTTTTACCCGCCACCGTCTTTCTGGCAATCTCCTGTTGCCCCAGTTCCGCAGAACCAATGTGGATTCCAGTGACAATCTGCCATAATCATGGACAAACAAACGAGCTGAGATTCGGCGCGGATAGGCTAATTTCCTGGCCGGGTCAGCCTGACAAATAGTTGCGCCAGAGAAAGTCACGGCCGGGGCCAAAAGAAAACGGCCCAGTAATTTCCGGACTAAGTTATTCACTCCGCTAAGTAGCCGGGTTAATGATTGCTCCGGCAGCCTGTGTTATGCGCCCCTTGCCTTGGCCGTGTGTGCTGGCCACCTTTGGTCATATACTGAATCTTGAGTGCACCATAGCCAGAGAATATGGATCTATGAAATGTCCTAAGTAGCCGGTGGTCAATTGGACCGAGGCTTGATTACAGTCTAATCACCTTGTAGCAGGTTATGAGCCAGCAAGAAATGGGGGGGGGTGCCAGGGGTTGAGGTCAGGGCATGGCCCGACAGGTGGAAGCTGCTGCACGTCCGCCTTCTGCCTTTAATGAAGACTATTGGCCAGGTTGAGCAGGTTGAGAGAGCTTACGTGATAATGAAGCTGCGGGGCTAATCATGTTGGCCACTGCACATCAGCCCCTTGACATGGCAACGAGCTGTGGCCTGCTTCTTTCTATAATTACATGGGAAAATGCAATAATTGGACACGAAGATTGGAGCGGTCAGCTCTGCAGGTTTCATGTTGTTGGCAGGTCAAGGCCAGTGACATCCCCTGACACGGGTTCACCCGGTTGAGAAGGTGTACCTCTGGGTCGCCCCCTCTGACCCGCACGTAACATGCTTGGAAGAGCTGCATAAACAATGGCAAAGGTTGCATGCGAGTACAGGCAAAAGACGAAGCAGATCGATTCCATAATCCACGAAAATTGCTGCCATTGATTGCCATTTGGATTCAACTGCCCTTGCTTCATCCCACAATCATCATGCACAAAGTCCAAAGCAAATGTTGCTCCTCACGAAAACTGAAACACATTGATGTTGGCTCGTTGTGGCCCCTTGGATTGCAGCTGCTGTGTCTGGCACAAATGACACTTTGAACCTATATGGACTTTCCCGATTTCAAACATTTGCAATACATGAAAGTGCAAAAAAACATGCAGGTTGTGTCAGTATCACATATCCCAGGCCAATGCCACAGGACACTCCTGCACAAATCACAAGTTTCAGTAATGCAATAGAGTGAGCCCGTACGGCTGCCACAAAGTGCTACTTACACTATGTCTGACACTTGCTTGTCCTGGCGACCTGAAGGGCATGAACCTCACCGATCTCTTGGGAACCTCTGATCCTTTTGGGACATTTGTGGACCTCTGTGAACTTTCGTGAATCTCGAGGGTACCTTCGGGGGACCTTTTTGGAACCTGGGGACAAGTCGAATCAGTTGGAAAGTGAACCAAAATGAAGGGTAGTATATGTCCTGCGTTTGTGACACTGTGTTTGGATGTCGTGAGTGGCCCTGTTTATCTTAGGTCCACGTACATCGATCCAGTGCTATGGCAATAGGTCCCTCCCCCCTGGCACCCATGTCACCCTGGCCAACTCTCGTCTGACTTGTGCTCCACGTGACAGGTCACATGACAGGTCAGAGGTGTCCCGGATGCAGCCTTTGAAGACATGCCATCATACAGCTTTGTTATTGCTGCGATATTGCAGGCCGTGTCCTGTGCCACATAACTCTGGCCAGGCAACCCACCTCTGACCCTGCTTGACCTCAAGCCTTGTGCTTCTCCAGCTTTGGCTTTAGCTTTTAGCTCCAACCGGTGGCCTTTACTGCAGCTTCATCTTGATGTTCTTGCTGGTACTGTCCCTGTTGTTATGTAACCCTCATAATGTAATTGTTAGTATTATCTCATCACACACACACACGAAAATGAGAAAAGATTTATCAATTTACTTCAGGAATGTCTGATACAAAATAAACCATCATTACCATCATTTAAATTGTCTTTACTCAGCATCTTTCCACAGGAAGCATTTATAAGACAAGATTTTCTTGATTTTATTCTCTGAATATAATGTGTAGGTTCAAATAATCTATACTACATTGCACCATATTGGCAAAGCTAGCACAGTTTGCAAACTTTCACTTGATAAACTTCAGAGTTTACATTTAAGTGACGTTGAAATGAAACACCGCGCACCTATTAGGAGAAACACTGCTCCTTGCGTGAGCCCAGTGCGGGAGAGTAGCAGTCAAGTCACACACACAGCACACTGAGGCTGAAGCAGTCAACTGTTGTGTTGTAGATGTCAAGCAACTCGGCAAACACTGAAGTTGACTTTAGCTCTTTTTCTACTCTCGACGGTCCTCGGATTTGCTGATTCAATTAAAGCAGCACAGCTACAGATCATTGTAGTAACGCTAGAGGGTGCTGGAGGGCATTGCTACGATACAGGAAACACGTGGAGAGCACGTGGAGTGCACGAGAAGAGAGCACGTGCAGATAGAACGATATGACGTCATCAACAATCAGACTACAATCACTGGGCAGGGAGACCATGGAGGGTCGAGTTGATTCAAGAACTTAATGTTGCTACAGTCACCCAGCGGCACTCTTTAGTATCTCCTGATATGCCCTATCAATTTGCAGAGGCTCCTTCAAGCCACATGTCTCGCAGCAATAGCAATTGGCAATCGTTGGCAGCAGTCACCGCAGACAGGTAGGCAAATGATCATTAAATAACACACGACACTTGAGCTTGATCCCAATACAGATAGGCAGCAATATTGTCAATGGCGACTGCTCCAAGTCTGCTTCTCATTTGTGAGTATCATTGGGAGTATCATTTGTGAGGGTTCTCATGTCTCTTATCAGATGAGTTATTGCTCTGCAACGCCAATGCACAATTGCACATGTTGGTTCATGCCACTTCATGGACTTGCAAGTCATTGTGAGATGTGATAAACCGGAAGACGATACTATGCAGAAGACAATTGTGGTAGAATCAGAGATTCCTTATTATAAAAGCATGCAAGATAGCTATAGATAGCTTGTTCTTTTAAGTTATGATAATTTGTCCGTTGTCATAACTAAAAACAAAAAGCTATGTTAGCTCAATGGAATTGTGCAACCATCTCACTCAAACATTTAAGCAGACTCAGAATTCAAATTTTACAGTCTATGTAGTATCACAATGAATTAAATGAATGACTTTGTTAGTAATCTATGGTTTCACAAAGCCATAGCTTCAGTCCAAGGTCTTCTTGCCCACACAAAGTGCAATGTTTGACCGTTCCAGAAAGGCCACACTGACCAGAGCAGAAGACAAATGACCAGCCTCACTGTGGCCTGCAGAAGAACACTCAGAGCAGAGCAAGCCTCATTTCCTGTCCCTCTCCTCAGCAAATTGAATCTGTAAGGGCGAGTGTGAGGATGTAACAACAGAACTGGACACAGCACTGGACACAGTGGACACAACAGGACAAACAGCCGGACACAGGCCGGACACTGCACGTACAACGGAATGACCACTGCAAATTGATGGCTGCCGGTCAGTGCAGAGTGTGCTTGCAAGCCAAGGCAAGGGGTGGGCAAGACAGGAACTGGTCAGTGGTCAGCAATAAACGCTGTACAGCTGCATCCAACCAGATCACTCCAACCAGTGGCCAGAGAAAGCAGCTGACCACCACTGATGCACAGTAACACTGCACTGCAATTTGTACATATAATTTTACTCAAATTGTTGAGAAACAAGCAGATTTTTTATATGAAGAAAGGCAGAATGTAGTGCCCAAACCTGCAACGTGAATTGAAAGGGAACTTCTTTCAAATTATATCCTTTCACCAAAAGTACAGCCTGTATAGGCCTATAAATGCGGAACATCTGAAATTGTTAGCGTAGTTTTGGCACAGCTGCTCTGACAGTGCCCATAAGCACTTTAGGTCCACCCTTGGGACTGGCAAGGCCTCTGACCATGGACTGACCACTGACCAGTGGTCAAGATTGTGAATGAGTAGGGCAGGGGTGACACACCCTCGCATAAACAACAGCTTGGCTCATTTAATAAAACAGCCAGGGCTGTTATGACTGCTCATGATCAGCATTTGATGGCCCTCTGGCTCCAATAACACATGCGACGTCGTAAAGCAGACGCAGACGGCCGTAAAACGTCGCGTCATCCTCCACGCTCAGTGACGTCATGATTAAAGGCCTCCTATGACGTCTTCATTTCCAAGATGAATGAGAGAAGGTCGTGCTCAGCGGTATATTCAGACAACCAAGCGATGTGTTGGTTCTGCATAGAGCCTCTAAAACAACCAGGAAATACATTAATATATAATAAAAACTTTTCTACCAGGTAGTTTTTCAAGTAGTAACAATGCTGATATTGTTTGAGGTTAGGCCAGCAGCTCAATATTTAGGAATGTTTAGTTCCTGTGTGTGAACATTCCCAATAACCCAGTCGTCGTAATGTACTATATAGAGCCTTCAACCGCATTTCAAACAATTTAAATCGAAACTCAAAACTGGATCTATAGGTCAACTTCCAATGGCTACCATCCGCAATGGAACTGAGCTGAAAAATCACACAAGCCTCCTTCACAAGTTCACAGTATGGTTGCACCACTTCCTTGTAGTGACAGTACTTTCACAGAAAAAAGAAAAAGTTGTTGTGAGCTATAATCATAATAGAGAGCGAGAAAGGAGAAGAGTCAGCCCTGTGCAAATGGATGGGTGACACTTGAGAAGGAGAGGCAGAAGCAGTCAGCAACAAGCCATTACGAGTAGCTTAAGAGGGAGCATTGCATGGTGGCAGAACAGCTCCCTGAGATGCACCTACACTGTTAAAGGTATGTTGGTAAAGCAACATACATTTGTATTCAGGGTGAACAGCCAGGTAGGATTTGTGGGTGACAATAGTCCTATTTGGACATCATTTCCAGATGTCGAATGCTCTTAGGGTCTCCTTAATAAAGTATTTTTCATTGTCATTTTCATTGTCATTGTCTGATATCTGCCATGTATACTTACAAAGAAAATGGCATGGTTCTTCTAATTGATATGAGTGATCTGAGGGTTTAACGTTTCATCAAAAGCTTATTTATAAATGTCCTGTTTACATACATGGTTAATCAAATGGGGTGTTAAAAGACGGAAGCATCAGCAAATATTCCCTGAACAAACAAAAAAACGCTCTTTAGAATTAACAATTATCTCTTTCAGGTAAGACTTTGCTTACACCAGGAATAAAGGTGGAGTTACTTGTTGCAGACTTGATGCAGAATTTCAGGAAATATTCACAGAGCAGCACCAAACTCGTGTGCATGAAATCCATGGAGAGGTGCATTAATTGCAGACATGCTGGGCCCGTGGGTTGGGCCTGTGGGCTGATCCAGGAGGCGACCATTAAAGGAGCTGCAGGGTTGATGTCACACAGCTTGTAATGTCAGTGGAGCTGGGGGCCAAGACTCAGAACTGACCTCTCCTAATTGACACTGACCTGCTCCTGTAGGCAGCCATTAAAGACAGACCAGCACACAAGACACCCAGAACACCTGATCCTGACAGCACTGCAGCTTCCCATCAGCCTCCCATCATCTCCGCATCACACAGAATGTCATCTTCATCTTTCTCTGCCTCCCTGTTGCTGCTCTCTCTGTTGTTCATCCTGATGCTCATCCCCATGCTCTTTCTGATGCTCTTTCTCTGGCATCTCTTGTAATGCTCAGTCCATCACGTTTTCATCAAGCACTTCTCCTTTGAAGGCACAGCCATCTGTTGGCATCTTAGTATCCTTACCATCCATTGTCAGTGAGTGCTGAGTGCTCTATCCTCAGACTATTATAATAATGCACATCCTGAATTAGAACAATCTATATCAAGTTATTATATCAACAAAATCAATGCTCTTCCAACAGCATACAGTCTTTGACTCTTAGAACAGTCATAATTATTTTCCTTAGCAATATTTCTGAATTAGAAATGAGACACCAACTGTGATCATGCAAATTCTACCATGCACCAGATTATGTTTTAGATGATACACCACCATATGTTAGAAATCCCTGTCTACTAGATTTGTATTTTGACACAGAAATGTACCTTAACACAGACAAATCACATTTTATATCAGATTGTCCATTGCAACTTCCAGAACTTCCAGTCCATTTATTAGCGTAAAGTGAGTCACTAACAATTTAGAGTTTTGCAGCTAATCTGTCAAAAAGGTATGTTAATGAGAGGGACAGGAGTGAGTGCAGGGAAAGCTATAAAAGTGAAATGGTGCAGCAGGATAACAACACAACAGTAGTTCATCAAGGGTAGTTCAATGGGAGTGCTTCATTGCGAGTATATTATTGCAGGATTGGCTGTGCAGTTTGTCAAAGTCTGTGGTTGAAAAGCAAAGGCAGATCTGGCTTGGTGTCCTTTGTGGAGGTCTGTTTGCAGGCTAAGCCCTCGCCCATTGAAGTCTGGCCATGGAGGTTGCTGTAGCAATAACTGGCTGACCTGGGGTGAGAGTGGTCCTGACATCACCACCTGGCCTTAGACCAGGGTCACCTTCAGAGAATGGTCGTTGCACTTCACTCTGCCCTTTCTAGCTCCTCCATTGCCCTCCTCTTGCCCTTCCCCTGCCCTTCTCTTGGCCCATCCTGGCCTCTCTGTTCTATTGGGGTCACTCCTTTGCCCCTGCTCTGATATGGCCCACACTGGGTCACCCTGGCCACTTCATTCATCCTGGTCGTCATCACTGATTAGATTGAAATGGAACCTGCGATGCTTTTGCTCCTTCTGTTGTTGGCGATGTTGTTGTCCTGCAGCTGATTTCATGAGCATCTCAGCAGGGTGGACAATGTAACAAAGTTATGTAAGCAATGATTAATGAAACTTATATCATCATCTAGCAAAAAAACAACATAATATTTTCGTTTCATCTTTGACACTGGCAGCTGCAGACCTCTAAAAGGCTTCATACTGTGTCAAATTGTTTAATTATGAGTTGCAAAGAGACTAAGAAGAGGAAACTTGCCATTCTAAGTTTAAAACAACTGGAAACTACAAATAAAACATTACAGAAGAGAACTGAGATGGATCGAGTGGAAATGGAAATATATATATATATAGAATTTTATTGGACAACGGAATATCATCAAGATACATGTGTCACGTAAATCAATAGAAAAAAAAAAAAAACATCAAATAAGATAAGTAGGCTTTGCACAAAAGAGGGATAGTACCTAACTACAACTAAGAAGGAGTAATTATAAAATATGTAATGCAATAGAATGAAATCGAAACTAACAATATAAAATACAGGTTAGGTCAAATTCATAGAGTAGGGGAGAGTCCCCTCGATCGGACCGGTGCCTCGATCAGAACGCTCTTATTGTGACAATATTATTAAGCTTCTGAACAGCTGTCCTGTCTTGAGTGATTGCTTTTCAATCATTTGAAAATGGTCATGAATGTTTGACTTGAAAAATCATCGATATTTGAAGTTAAGGTAACAAGTATAAAGCACCATATTTGCAATTCTACAATCTAGCGATGACTGATTCTCAATAGAACAGCAGTAAATTAAGCAATTAATCTTGGTAATACTATCTACAGCACACAAAGTGGCATAAAAGCAAAAGGTATACAATTATGTACAGACAGAATAAACATCACAATAATTGGAAGCACCAATAATACATTGTATATATTATATACAAGAGAAAATAGGCATTTTAATTATATACAATAGTGACAGCAAAAAACAATGGCAAACACAAGGAGCAACGCATCAATATGCCACGGACCACTCAGTCACCAGGAGCAATGGGCTTACAGGTCTAATCATAGTTATCACAAGTCTTAATTTTCAATTTTCAATGCTGTGTATAGAAATTTGCCAAGAGCATAATTCAAGTATAAATTTTTTGATGTCAAAATTTGGTGAAATTGTTCAGCTTGGCTAAATACTAGAAAGTCATCAATTGTCTTGCCAGCTACCTCATATAAATCTGTTCTTAGGTTTGTCCATCTTGGGCAAACTATAAGACAATGGAATTCATTTTCAGCAAGATTTAGGTTACATTTATCACAAATACGATCTTCTGCAGGTATATAAGGACGTTTATGTCTACCAATTTCAATATTGAGATTGTGAGAACTTAGTCTGAAACGTGAAATACTGGTAAAAACATATTTAGGCAGACTGAAGTTAAGATATGGTTCTAATCGCATATCAGATTTGAAAGATTTGTACGTTCTTAGTTTTGGGTATTTTGTGTTATCATTTATATCATTCATCATCTTTTCCTTAGCCTGGTCATACAGGCACGCTATGGTTTTATTCAAATTGCATTGCATAAGATCCATGTTTAACTTGTCAGAGACTTTGCTAAGTCTTGTGAGACTGAGTATAATGTATTTAATGTGTCGCCCTCCACTCAGATTTCAAATATATAAAAAAAAAATTTCTTGGTTCTCTATTTACAAACTGAACAAGTATACTTCATATGATTGAATGGTGCCAGATGTATGCACATCCAAGAATCAAATTGTAGAGAACATATTGGTGGAAGAGGAGAGTAACGGAGAGAGAGAGAGTGAGAAGGCATCAATCAGTGTCAGGTTGATTTCTAGTGGGAGTCAGTAGTGAAGGAACATTATAGGAAGTCAGCAGGTCAAGGGAGGCAACTACATCTTGTTAACAACCAATGGAAGTCTGGGCTGCTCAAAGAACAAGAAGCTCTGGCTCATTACAGGGGACTACAAAGGCAGAGAGGGAAGAGAGAAGAGGAGAGAAGAGAGAACTGGGTGGGGAGAGGGAGGTTCATGCTGGGTCCATAACTTCTCATTAAGGGGTCCTGGTCGATTGACAGACTGGGGGAAAGTTGCGTGAAGAACTTGCAAGAAAGTGACGGAGTCAGAAGGACCCAGAGCAAGACAATCAACACACTAGTGTTTGTCTAATGAAACAAACACTGCTATCAATCTCAGCCACTTAGCTCTTACTTAATGAAACTTGCTTTAATTACACTGGCTGCTTGGCCCTGCGAGCAGGCTGTGAGCAGGCTGAGACAGATGAGGGGGGCAAGGGGAATGATCCAGGTCTGACCAGTGCCCCATGCATCTCCCTGACTGATCATCCCCAACATAATGGCTGAAAAACAAAGCTCGCTGCTCCTGATGGATCGTCTCATTTATCCGCTTCTGCTGCTGAGACAGGGCTCTGTTGATGCAGGATGCTTAAAGGTACACAAGCTGTGCAGACAGTACAACATCCCTCCTTGCTATGTATTGTCAATAAAAACAAGTTCCTTTGTATTATATCCCCATACCTCCATAGTCTCGAAAGCATAGGCTGCTTGAAGTGCAAATGTGAGCAAGCTTCGACTCATACCATTATTATGTCACAGTTGCGGTCACAATATTTGACTATTGGGCAACGTTGTGCGAGACATGTGTCACACATGTCATCAGATGTGTCATGCGTTCTACTTTTGAATGAGGCAATTCGAAAACATATCAATACATCCACAAGGAGTAGCATCAATGTATTTCATCGATCTTGCAATAGGAGTGTACAAAATAAGAAGAGAAATATAGGTCTATACTTATCAAATGTACATACATCATCCCATACCCCCAAGCACCCTCCGTCCTCCTTATTCTTCCCTAGCACCATCCTTTTTCTCCTCAGCTTCAGATGCTCCACTGCAGGTCGTGACTCTGTTGTAAGCATGTCATCAAATTTTCAGGACTCCTGTCAAAAGCCTGTGGCATGGGCATAGAGAAAAGCTTGGCACTCAATCATAGCAAGTTCAATGTTTAATCAGAATGGGATCTATTGAGACAGGCCCATGTAACCTTCCATCATAACCTTTGATCCAGTATGTACATAACAAAAGGAAGAGCCCTCAGGGTTTCTTAATGAAGATATCTTTGGAAATCACTTTAGAAATTGCAATCATCTTCAACATGCAAATCGAGAAAATCACGAAAATCTGGACAGAGAATGAAAGAAATCACGAAGAGTCAGAAATAGGTTTCCTTTCTGGACTCCGATTGCCCCCAAGCAAACTATCTGATTTGATGGTTCAGTTCCAAACCAAAAAAATAAAAATTGGGATAGAAGATGCAGTGAGCCAATACCAAAACATGGAGGGAGTTGTTAGAAATGGGTTCTAGGACATGAAGAAGCATGCCAAAATATTGGGGAGTACAAAATCTGCTTTTACTTTGACAACTGATCTCATATTGAAAAATATTCATATTATGGTAATTAATTAGATGTCTGTCCAAGAGTGACATGCATTTACCCCTAACTTCCCCCATCAAGCCCATACCCTAACCCATTTTTTGATGAACACCCCCAAGTCCTAATAATTGAGAAAAATATTTGGGAAATCCAGTTAACCAATACAGGCCAATAATGTGAGTGGATCTCGTCACTAGGGCAGAACGAACATGTCAGTTTAAGGCCTCAGCGACATTTTCTACTTCATTTACCACAATGACAACCTTGCACATTTCCAATTTACCCATTCTTGCCTCTGTCCCACCGAGGGAATTTCTTGGTAATTACCAATATTAGGTGCTCAGCCAAAGCACAGCATTCTACCCTGCCATGCTCAACCATCCCCTGATTTCTCTCAACCATTCCAGTCTAAGTCACTCCCTTGGGCGAAGGTTGTTGTCTTTCTATCAGGGCAGCTCCAGAGAAGTTATTGTGTTCACTTTATTCATAAGCCTTGATATAAGGGTACAATTAACACAATGATAAGTCATCCACATGGAAAGACTTTCAACACTGTGTATAGAAATGAACAGGCCGACCCATCTCACGTGTACGTATGGACATTTGCGGAGAGTTTGCTCAGGTACTTCAGGATAGATATTGGTTATTCATTGAAACGTGGAATGCAAACATCCTTATTTTTTTTAGCCATTTTTTCCACCAAATATGTCCACTGGTAGTCCTGTTTTCTCCCATCAAAAACCTGGAACTTCACTTATACTGCAGAAAAGTTTAGAAAGTAGCCTGCTCTGGTGAGGTCTAAAATAGACCATACTGGATCAAAATGTCGTAAATTACTTAGGGATTTTTTCACTGCCTGTTTTTGATGTTTTGAAAGAAAAATGTGCACAAAAATCTATGCTTTGAACTGCAGACATCAATCACCATACACATTATGGTCACTAAAAACTAGAGATGACGTGGCCAGGAAAACCCACAGCAATAACTCAAGGTGACCTACGCTGACCAGAATAGCTTAAGGACAGTTTATCGACCTACAAGAATTACTGGACAATTAAGAAAAAATGGATTAGTGGCAGGGACAAATTGCCCAACAAAGCTACATTATGCAAGCTTTATTTTATGATTGGACATTGTATCAGAGTCAATGGATATGTCAGATACACTTGCAAATGTGGCCGTTTCCACTGGAAGACTACTATGCAATCAATGCTGACGAATATGACATTCAGCTGTTTATGGCCATCAGTGACCTCACAATAGGGCCTACACATTGCATTGAAATGAACATTGACAGTCAGTATGTCAATGAGTAATTTATGACCTCATTGATGTGTTATATTAGCAGGTGACTTGTTTTGATTACATTGAATGCATAGGATATGATCTCACAAATTGCTTGTCAGTCACACAGAAAATTATTGCATGGATAGGGATATGACCTCACAAGAAGCAATGAAATTCTAAAAGCACTTGTCATTCATCGGCTAATGAACGATTACTCACCAGACAAATCTATTGAATGTCATATCTACTTAAAAAATAGAATAACTGAACACATTGCAACTTAAAAATTAGAATAACTGAACACGTTGCTACAGATAACGTGGTCGATTTTATTATACACACGGAATTTTTCAATTTTTACTATAAGATGCATTTATAGTGATCATTCTACACTACTTCCGGTTTCATGAAACGTTCATCACCTGCATGGTAAACAGTTATGGCTAGTTCTCACGGAGACGTATCAGAGGGTTTAAGTGACGGCGTTTCTTATATTTCCAGGAAAGGGCAAAGATTTGAGCATGTTCGCCGTCAATTTTGGCTTTACGGCGCAACAGGAACAGCATGCGTCGCTTTAAGAGGTCTTTCTACGCAATTCCTAGAAATTTGACGATGCAGGAAAAAAAGATTCAACCGGTTGAATCTTTGCGAGGAAAGAAGTGGTGAAGCAAGAAGAAGCGTAAAAAGAAATCAGTGCGCGCCGCAGATTTTTAAAGTTGCGACGCACAAAGAAGAGCTTCGACGCAGAAACAGCAGTGTAGCAGAAAGCTCTTGCTTCATGTCACATGTTTGAGACACGCGTCGCAGAAAGACACATGTTCGACGCACGTGAGAGGGTGCGCGCCGCGTCTTTTGGACCCCCAATGCAGCAGACAGAGTGGCGCCTGAGTGCATGCGTTGTTCTATTTTTAGCATCAACCCTTTGTCTGCGTGTCACCCTCTTTTTGCGCAGCGGCTGGGGCAGCAGCAGCGAAGCAGGGGGGGCGAAGGAGGGGGAAAGAGGCGGTCCGCACCCTGCATATATATAGAGGAGGCCAGTTTAGAGCACCATACCCACTCAGACCTTCGACCAGAACACACCTAGAATCCACGACACTATTATCAACTGCTACATTTGCTGCTACTTTTGTTGCTACAATTGTACTTCAAATTGCTGCTACAACATGGGACCAAAGAGGAGAAAGGGCACCGTCGTCACCAGGGCACCAACCAAGCTCAGCACCAGGTCAACACTCCACACTCCTGGGAGCACTCCAGTGACAACTCCAGCTACAACTCCAGCTGCAACTCCTCTCCATGAACCTTCAGATGCTGCAGTGACTGCCTTCTTTACTACAGCCATGGCAGACCTCTCTCTACCTGGGCTCTACACCTCCACTACAGCTGGCAGCCAGACGAAGACCACCACTTCAACCACCAAAGCCACTGTCGTCAGCGAGACCATCTTCGAGGGCCGGCCAGAAGACAACACAACAGAAGAAGATTTTTCAGTTGAACTCTTTGAAGAGGAAGGAGACAAGCCTGCTGACAAGCCTGCCAAGCCTGCTGCCAAGCCTGCTGACAAGCCTGCCAAGCCTGCTGCCAAGCCTGCTGCCAAGCCTGCTGCCAAGCCTGCTGCCAAGCCTGCTGACAAGCCTGCTGCCAAGTCTTCCACGGGTCTTCCAGAGCCTACTGCCAGGTCTACTCCAAAGAAGCAGACTCCAAAGAAGCAGACTCCAAAGAAGCAGACTCCAAAGAAGCAGACTCCAAAGAAGCAGACTCCGAAGAAGCAGACTCCCAAGAAAACAGCAGAGAGCCAGCCTGTTCTTGCTCTAGACAGAGTGGCCATCCATGAGGACACCTTCGAGGAGGAAGAAGAAGACTCTGCTGATGACACCCCTGCAGCTGCTGAAGCCAAGTCCAAGGGCAAGAAGGGCAAAGGGAAGGCCCCCAAGCCAAACATCCGCAACAACCTGGGCATCACAGCTGAACAAGAAGATGACCTCATCAACTGGTACAAGGAGCATCCTGTGCTGTACATGAAGGGGACCAGAGGCTACAAGGGGAACGAGAAGCTGCTGCTGGACTCAGAAAAAGCAAAGGAGCTGGGCCCCAAGTACACCTCCCAGGACATCTTCAACTGGAGGAAGACAGTGCGCACTCACTTCTCCAGACTCGTCAGGCCTGAAGCTTCAGGAGCCGCCAGGAAGGAGACGCTCACAGAGAGGGACCAGTACATCCTGAACAACTGTCGGTTCCTGAAGGACTCCATCGTCCACAAGCCAGGGAAGGAGCTGTCCGCCATCTCTCAACTGTCTGCCAACCGGCCAGCCTCAGACTCCGATGATGAAAGCTACAACCCTGAGGATTCCCTGCCAGCTTCCTATGACATGCCGGACCTGCCACCTGAACAGCCAGCACAGGACAGACCTGACAGCCAGCAGTCCCAAGTCTTCCCTGGAGCACCAAAGCCTGGAGCCGCTGCCAAGGGAACCAAGAGGAAGGCCCCAGGAGATGAAGCCATGCACTCCGCCATGCACGTCATCGCAGGCAGCATGCAAGCCATGTCCTCCGCCAAGAAAATCCTGAAAGGCTCTGGCTGCAAGATGTGCCCCGACCACCAGGAGTTGACACCCGACCAGGAGTACTGGAGGATGAAGTGCCAGGACCTCTACCACGTGGGAGTGCACGCCAGCCCTGAAATCAGGAGGCAGATGGTCAGGACCATTGCAGAGGCCGCCCTCTACTGGGATGATGAGGTCACCCGCCAGTCAAGACAGCATCAGGAGCACACCTTCCAGCCTCCTCATCCTCCTCAGCGCCTGCAGATGCCACCTCCTCCTCATCCTCCTCCTTCTTCGACGTATGTGCCATCACACCACCAGCACCATCCCCAGGCTTCCAGCAGCAGCCATCACTACCAGCAGCACCAGCCCAGGGAAGGAGGATCCTCCAGGCAGACTCCCAGCTACACCCCGATGCAGCCCAGCCACTCCACCATGACACTGATGATGGATGCACAGGACAGCCCCGAGAAGTACGGCTACCCCCCTGGACCCAGCTTTGGTCAACCGGCCGCCCATCACCAGCACCAGCCTTCCCCTTCGCCCAGTTGGACTTCAGGTCTCCTTTCTCCACGAAAGTAGAAGACCAGATGCAGCAAAGACAACAAAAAACCTTGGCCCTTTTAAGGGCCACCAAATCCTCCCAAAAGGGCAGGCCACGTACACATCTTATGTTGACAAAAAAAAAAGAGCTTGTGTTGACCGAAAAGAGCCAAAAAAGAGCAAAAAAAACGTTGACAATCCCCAAAAAAAAAGTCCCCTAAAAAAAAAGTCCCCCAAAACAAAAGTCCGGTCCTGGCCTTCATTAAAAGTAATCACCTTCATAAAAGCAAGGTGCTAGTTCCCCCTTTCTTTGCCCCAAAACATACTAAGTGCAGCACTAGTACAAGTGCTGCATTCTTTGGTATAAACATATTTTTATTGCACTAGTACAAGTGCATGAATTTCTTAATTAAAATGTAATGCACTAGTACAAGTGCTTTGCTTTTAAAAATTGTGTTGGTTGGTTGCACTAGTACAAGTGCATCACTTTGTAATTTCACTTGTCTAGCTCAAGTGGCAGGTAGATAGCTAGATAGCTAGCTAGATAGATAGAAAGATAGATAGCTAGATAGATAGCTAGATAGATAGCTTGATAGATGGAACACAATGCTCGTTACATATATACACTGCAGCAAAAGAAAAGCAGTTGTCGTCACTTTGCAGGGATTGGACTTGGATAGATAGATAGATAGCTTGATAGATAGCTAGATAGATAGCTAGATAGATAGATAGATAGATAGCTTGATAGATGGAACACAATGCTCGTTACATATATACACTGCAGCAAAAGAAAAGCAGTTGTCGTCACTTTGCAGGGATTGGACTTGGATAGATAGATAGATAGCTTGATAGATAGCTAGATAGATAGCTAGATAGATAGATAGATAGATAGCTTGATAGATGGAACACAATGCTCGTTACATATATACACTGCAGCAAAAGAAAAGCAGTTGTCGTCACTTTGCAGGGATTGGACTTGGATAGATAGATAGATAGCTTGATAGATAGCTAGATAGATAGCTAGATAGATAGATAGATAGATAGCTTGATAGATGGAACACAATGCTCGTTACATATATACACTGCAGCAAAAGAAAAGCAGTTGTCGTCACTTTGCAGGGATTGGACTTGGATAGATAGATAGATAGATAGATAGATAGATAGATAGATAGATAGATAGATAGATAGATGGATGGAGGGATTGATTGATTGATTGATTTTTGGGCTTGTTTTGTCAACATAGGATGTGTACATGGCCAGCTCAATTGGGAGGATTTGGTGGCCCTTAAAAGGACCTGGGGTTTGTTGTTTTGAATGCATCTTCTTCAGATTTTCTCCAACTGCCAAGGGACACTTCCTGCCGGACTGTTGACCCAGTCACGTAGGTAGTCTCGAGCAGCCTTGGCATCTCTGGAGGCATTTCCGTGTCGAAGTGGTTCTCCTAGGTCTCCTAATTGACGGTCTCCCCTCCAAACTCCTTCAGTGACGTCATGTGTCTGTGGATCTTCTCTGTCCATCACTTCATTGTCACGGGCATGGTGGACGCCTACTCTGTCTCGCAGAATGTTGTGTAGAACACAAGCAGCCATTGTGATGTATGTCACTCTTGTAGGTCGTTGGGGCATGGTGGTCAGGAAGCATCTGAACCTGTTTGACAGCAGACCGAAGGCATTCTCCACCACTCTCCTGGCTCTTGAAATCCTGTAATTGTAGACTCTGGAAGGAATGTCAAGGTTCTTTCTTGGCACTGGTTTGAGCAGCCATGTCTTCAGGGGAAATGCCTCGTCACCCACGATGTAATATGGGAAAGGATTGTCTTCTGTGCCAGGTAGAGGTTCTGGAGGTGGTAGGCCTAGATCTTCCTCGTCCAGGAGTTGTCGAAGTACTGTGTCCCTGAAGACGCCGCCATCAGATGCACTTCCTTGACAGCCAGCCTGCACATAGATGAACTTGTAGTTGGCATCAACGAGGGCCATCAGGACAATGGAGTGAAATCCCTTGTAGTTGTAGAACAAGGAGCCTGCAGCCTTGGGACATCGGATTGCGACGTGCTTGCCATCCAGAGCTCCAATGCAGTTGGGCAAGTTCCATTTCCTCTCAAAAGCCTTGGCTATCTCCTTCCATCTTTCAGGCTGTGTGGGTAGTGCCAGCTGTCTTTCGAAGGCATGAACGATGGCAAGGCAGACCTCAGGGATGAAGTTGCAGATGGTGTTGGGTGCCACACGGAAAGCATAAGCTAGGGACTTGTAGCTGTTTCCTGTTGCCATGTACCGCAGGGTGATAGCCAACTTCAGACCAGGTTCCAAAGCCCTCCTCATGTTGGTGTCTTGCTTAGCGATGAGTGGTCCAACAGCTTCCAGGATTTCAGCAAAGATGGCAGGGGGCATTCTAGTGTAGTTGTAGTAGCCGGACACGTCACGCACTTGCAGTTCAGGCAGCAGTTGATGGAAGTGACCATGTTGTTCCCTCTGCAGCAACCAGTTGCGAATCCACCACCTTTTCTGTCTCCTGGCCCTCCTCCTCCTCTGTCTCAAATAGACAGCTCCGATAGCAACAGCAGCAGCACCAGCCACAACAATAATTTCTTCTTCATTCATCATGCATATGTTCAGTAGGCAGTCGTTGTGTTCTCATTGAAGGGCAATCAGCAAATGAAGCAAGGAGGTCCTCTGTGTCCCTTTTTATAATGACCAAAAGTGACTCCTGCAGCAGCGAAACACACTTTGCCGCAGCGCTGCAACAACAGACGTTCGTCGATGCTTAAGAGACCTTCGTCGCTGCTTAAGGCAAGGACGACGAAGAAGGTCAGCATCGACGCGCCTGTAATGTCCTCGGCGCTTTATGAATGCATGTGCGACGATGAACCATCAAGTTACGCAGTAACAAGTCCCTAAATGCGGCGTTGCATCCTTACAGTCTTCGGCGAGGCTGTCATTTTCAGCGACGCATCTTACCTCGGGTGTACGCCGAAGGTTTCCTGATGCGTCGCAGGTCGCCAATTTCAGACGTAGCTGCCTCACAACCATCAGCGGCGTAAGAGGAAACAACATTGGGCGAAGTAAAAGCAGCCTCGCCGAATTCCAAAACAAAGTGCGACGCGTCTGTTTGGAACTGCGCTGAGGAAAGAGAGGCGTAACGCGGCGAAGAAAGCTTAAGAAGCGCCGCGGACACCTCAAGACTCACCGCGGCTACTAACTTTAAGCGTCGCACATGACACTAATTGATTACGTAATGTGCCAAAACCAACGTTCTACGCCACAACCTTCCAAGAAATGACTTCTCTTGATGCGTCGCTCTCAAATCGCCGTCGTGAGAACTAGCCATTACTGATTGTGGTAAAATTCTTAAAATAATAAGTTACGCAAGAGAACGACGCAATATACACAATAATATGCAATTTGAGGAAACGAAGCCATTTATAGTAATCTAGCTGAGCAATTTATGGAAACTGTCAATTAGAAATCACAAAATCCAGTTACATAGCTATTTTTAAAGGTACTGTAATAACATCACATATGGTTAGCAACACTTTCAGTATCAGAGCACTGAATCTGTTTTTTAAATAGCAGAATATTATTTAAACTGCATAAGGTTTCACGTTAAATTTAAACAGGTAAATCTAAGATGATACAATAAAACTGTAAGCAGTGTTTTGAGATTTACATACGGGGTAAACATTTCAGTTGTCAAAATGTCATGAGTCATCCACAGAGATTAAATGGTGGGAATTGAATTCAAAATTGAATTTTTCAGGCTTAAATTCAAATAAATATACTTACAAATTCAATACTGCAATGTTATAAAGCTCCTGGTGTATTGGGAAGAATTCTCAGCAAAAATCTGCTGATAAAAATGTGGCAAACAAGGCGGTGGAATTCCTGGACATCGCAGCAAAGTCCAGGGATGACCAAGAAGACCAGGGATGACCTGTGGTCAGCTGATGGAATCTGAGTTTGATGGGCACATGGGGCAAATGGAGCCATGGGGCAGATGACCACTGGCTACTAACAGTGGCAAGGGATGGTCAGGGCAGTGATGGTCAGGGCTGAGGAGGAAGCCTGGCCTTGTTAGACAGGGCTTAGGGAGGGCACTGCACTGGGCTAGCAATCAGGAAGGATCAGGACCCAGGACTTAAAGGGCAAATCTCCACAATGCCATTTCAACAGCCAGTGTATATGTGTTCATTGCTGGGGCAGGCCATAGGCCATCTAGGCTAATGCTGGCTTGTCACCCAGACCCCTGCCCTAGATTGCTCTACAGGTGGCCGCTGATTAACTGGCTCACCTCATGGGCCATTCCAGCAGCCCTAGCATGGACCTAGCAACCTCTGGGCTTAAGCTGTAAGCCCCATGTCAGACTTGCAATTTGATGTAATCTGTGGGGCATTAGCCCTGGTGTCTATCAGCAAACAAGCTTCATTATAAGCACGTTAGAGGGGGCTGCAAGGGCTGCCCTGGCTTCATTAGATGACCCATCTGATGGCCACTGCTGGGTCAGCTCGGGGTTACGCGGTGCCTGACATATGACCCAGCAGGCCTAGCCTTACGACCTGGGATCAAGCAGAAACGTATCAAAAACTGCTGAGTAGATCCTGCTGCTGTAGCTCATGAGCCTGTATAGGAGCCTGCAGAACCAGTGCAGTGGAGCTACATGGCAGAGACTGCCAGAGAGACAAGCAGTGGTTGGCAGACCTGCTAGGCTGGATTTACGACATGGCTATTGGACCAAGAGGGCAAAGGGTGACCCCAGGAGTCATCACTATGGACCTATGGCCCAGTGTGGGTCATGGATGGACCTCGGGGTCAGAGGGCATGCAGCTCCCTCCTTGCAGCCTCCTCTCCTCCTAGGTCCTCTGGTGGACCTTTGCTCTATCACGACTTGTTTATCACAATTGCATGAAGTCTCCTGAGCTGCTTCAATAAACCAGACTCCATGCTATCCTCATCTACCCAGGTCTATCTTGCTACTGGCCACTGGTCAAGCCTTGGTCAGGATCCCTCTAGCCAGGCAATGGTCAAGCAACGTGGGTGACCTCCACTTCTCTGGCTGACCCTCAGACTGACCAGGCCCAGGGGTCAGCAACCAAGACCTGGTGGTCATAACCTGGTCAGAGCCTGGTCAGTGGTGGTCAGCACCTCCTCCTACGAGGTCAACAGTCAGCTGTAGATAGGGAAACCAGATATAATTGAAACTGACAAGAGGCTCAAATATAGCACCAGAACATGGCCATAGAGCCATGCCATCACTTCCAGATGATGGGGAGCTCTGATTATGGGGAAGGTCATCAATAAGTCATCTTGAGGGTCTAGAAATAAGTTGGTGGAAAATTAGAAAATATGAATGAGTGATTTGCTAGTTTACTCGTGATGATGAGAAGTATGCCACAAGATAAGAGTCTTAAGACATATCCACATGCTTACAGAGCAACATAGCTATAGATTCAAACATTTTGAAGAAAGTGTTGGAGCTATCTTCTCATGCAAATGTTACATTGCACCAGAGAACATTCCTTTTATAAAGAGGGCTTAAGAAGAAATGTTTAAGTAGTTAGTTGCCATGGAAACAGAAGTTGTGTGTACCGATCATGAGGTATAACAATGCCACGTGCAAGTAGCAAACCAGTGGCAATCCAGTTTTTGGTTAAATGAACTTTTTTCTTTCAAGGAACTGGAGACCAGGACATTTGGCCATTAAGGGGATAGGAGTAAGGGAATACAACACACAAGTACACACAAGCTCAGGGAAGACCAAGACCTCAGTTTGCCTTGGAGTCACGCCTTGCACTGAGATGTGGCAGACTGCACCAACAAACTGAAACACTGAAACAGCTAGCTGCATCTGTGGCTGCAATACTATGCCATCGAATCCTTACTTGTCTTTAGCATTTTTAAATTTGCAGATTTCATTGTTGGCAAATGCAATGCAACCTTGCAGAGTTTCACCACTAATGCTATCTGCTGCGCCTCTGTTTTAGTGTTTTGTGCAAGGATGCCTTACAGTGCTAATATATTGAGGTAAAAACGCAGTGCATTGTTTTACACCTTGCTGCTGAAATGCTCACAGGGTGACTGTCACATTGCACTATCCTCTTCCACAATGTGTGCCTCCATAATTCAGCCACAAGAAACCTCTCACATAATCTAATTAATCTAACATGGCTAATGAAGGAGGGAGGAGGTTGAGAAAAATAAGAGTTTGAAAATAATTTGGAGTCATTCATAAGGCATACTCTAAGAAGGACTGGTTGGTACATCAGTGATCTCTCATGTTGAATGCAAGGTAATATCAACCATTTCTCAAGCAACAAAACCTTGTAAAGCCTTCAAAATAAGTGTCAAAACTTGAACAAACATATATTCTCCCAAACATAAAGTAATTATGAGGAGTTTGTGTTAGAAATGCTTCATAAGGAGGAGCTGCAGAGTGCATGGCACTAGAAGAAGGTGATAAATCTTGATGATCCTCGTTAGGGGTGGAAAACAAAAGCAGGAGACGTGAGGAGAGAGACACCCTTGAGCTCCCTCCTCTCTCCATCAAGTCTGGTTTTTGGCAGAGCACTCTATGAATATTCCATAGTTGCATCTTGACACTATTCATCAAAACACAACCTCCTGATGAGGCTTTTGCCTCCGCCAGGGCCAGAATTTAATTATGCTTCAATCTCCCCCAATATTGATATTGATGACCAAGCCTGACGATTCTTATGCAGTTTATGCACAGCCGAGTCTGTGGCATTAAGGCAGGTAAATTAACTAAGTGTCAGATGGGCTTGGCTAACCACTTTACCACTCCACAGACGGAGCCAGATGATCGCCTTGTTTGAACCCAGCTCCAAGAAATAATGCCACATAACCACAAAGTACACAAAACAGCAGTACTTTAATCACACTGCCATACATCCATCTAATCCTACATAGGCTCGTCCTTAATAAAAATTCCTGTCAGGATAAGTTTTCCGAGGAGACACGTTTACAAGGATTGATGGATATATGCACATAAAAGAAAAGAGATCAGGCAGCAAAAACTCAACATTTTTAGTAATGGATCAAAAAGGCTTAGAAAAACCGCAGTAGTATATTAAATTCCATCCATTTCAGTAAATATGCATTAATCAATGCAAACATGAAAAGAAACTTAAAAAGGACCTGCTGCCTCCAAATCAAAGATCATATTCAAGGATCATGCACATTGTGACAGGGCTGGTCCTGATAAAAAGTTTACAATGCAAGTATAATGCATTAAAAGGCAGGATGGCCCCGGATGGGAAGCAGGAAGGGGAGCTTTGGGGCTTTCACATTGCTCAGGCAATGCTCACGTTGGTGGCGAAGGTTGCCAGATTGAATATTGACTTGTTGAAGAGCACAAGGACTCTTAATAGGCCGGTTGAGCATCATCACTGAGCCTGGTGCAGCTTCAGTTTCACCCAGAACGTGCTGCAGATTACAGGGGAGGTTAAAAGGCGAGTTTAGGAGGCAGCCATCGTCAACACACGCTGCTTGGCCCTGCTTTCCTCGGGCTGGTTATGTGTGCTTACAGGTCCCACCACGTTTGCCCATCACTGCCATCAGACAGTGATACCTCTGTCAAAGGGGCTCATTTGCATAAGGCTGTGAGGTCATAGGGCGCGCTGCATGATGGGAAAGCGGGTCAGTGTCGTTTTAATTGAAAGCTGGATCATCTTACGCCATCTTGTTGGGGTGGGTCGAGTGACCCCCCTCCCCCTTTCACAAACAGGATAGGAGGAGTGTGGCATCATCAGGCACATCATCAAGCACATCATCATTGACATCATCAACCACTCTGATGAGACACTGTTGTGAGGCACTCTTATGAGCCACACCATGAGCATGGATTGTGTATGGCACTAGCATCCATGGCAGAGCACTGAGCAACCACCCATCTCCCTTTCACCATGAATTGGAATGGCTGACAAACAGCTTTCTCTCATTAGCATCATCAGATGCTGTAACATGATGCCCATTGTCCTGCAGCCCCCTGACCCTGCCAACCTCAACCAACCTCCACCAAGCCCCATGGACATGACTGGGAATACCAATTCAGTCAAATAGACCCAGAGTGCACCAATCTCTCCACTCTGGCTGCCTAACTCTGTCATTTGCAACTACCGCCAACAATCCCTTTACGGAACGCACTGTCAATACAACAATTTTCTGCCCGTCATTTCACCCAAATTGGAGTATTTGCCAGGGCAATTTTGGTCATCGGAGGTTGCCTTATTGCCCATTTTAGGTTCTGACCTGCCCTCCAATTTGACCTGATGATGACACTCCTACCTCTGATTGCATGACGCTATCTCTCCTGCAACATTTCGTCTGACAGTTGTTTGGCCAGATCCATAATTGCTCAAAATGATTTCCCAGATCCAAATCGGGCCTCTTCTAACATATTTGGCAGAGCACCGCAGGAGGATGCTTGAGCAACTTGTGGCTACTGCAAAACAAAAGGTGCTTCACAGGAGTGGGTGATGAAACACAATGCACAGAATATAGAAGCATAAAAAGAATGGGAAGCCAGGGAAAGTTAATGTCATTTGGAGAAGAGCATCTCTCATGAAGATATGAATGGAAACATGGTTTCTTTTAAAGTACAGAAGAAAAAAGAAGAAGAAAAAGTGATGGTCTTAACTTTGAGAGAGAAAAAAGGCATCGATCAATTCGTCAAATTCCCATGAATTTTCTAAGTTTTAGCAAAGAATTGGTAAAGTAATGATTGGAGTGTCTTATTGCTCCGTTGTTTTCCCATACGATGACTTGAAGGCGTCAGGTAGGTTGCCAAAAACACCCAAGTCAATGTTTACATCTGGGAGAACTTCACAGGCTCACTTGCCACGGCCTGCCAAAGGCAAACACACGGCCCTGCAACTTTGATTTTCTCTGTTTTCTTTTCATCAAAGGCTACACCAGAAACCAGGGAAGGCAACCACTGGATGCCATAAGATGGAAGCAGGAATCCGAGATAGAAGGGAGGGAGGACTGTGGGATGAAGAGAAAGAATCCCAATTTGGAGATGGCAATCCAATCCACTGAGTTGCAAGGAACTAATTGTTGGCAATAGAGGCTGATATACATACCTTCATTTCTTCATCAATGCAGCAAACAGTTAACACAGAATTAATGCTATCCTTGTTAAATTAAAATTTAAAATATTTTTGACTTTGACCAACCAACACCGTGGACCTCCATCCTCAAAACTGTCAAATCCAAGACCTATAAGTTCCTAACATTTCCTTTTCTATTCTACATGATCCTATATATATTCTTAATCGGTCGTTTCATTCCGTTTCAAGAGGGCAGCCAAAGGCATCCAAGATACATATATATAATTTTATTTTCAGTTCACTGTAATATTGTATGTACAATATATGTTTACAGAATGTACTTGGAAACAGGTTTCAACAGATATATAGTCATTGTGGAAAACATTCCCCTTGCTGTGGAGAATGGAGAATGCAAAGGAGCAGAGTCAAACAAGGGAGTGAGAGTAACAATGGATGTGGGCAGAGGGAGTTTGTCACACACCACAGATTGTCAAGAGCAACCACAAGAGGCTTGGTGGCCATTCTGCAAGGCCAAACGTTGCTGTGTCACAATCTGTAGGAGAGGAGAAGGAGAGAAGGAGCTGTGCCCTGGAAGCCCTTGTGGTGTTGAGGTTGCAAGGCCCTCGAGCTGTGGTCATGCAGGGAGGCCTGTTGGTTCAAAGGTCCACACAATATCACTTGAGAGGGCTCCCCTTGGCTGACATCTTGACAATATGGCGGGCATCAAAGAAAACCGCTAATGACCAATCTGGTGGAGAAAATGATCAGTGATCTTTAATTTGGCCCCCGTGGCCTCCTGAGGCCCACGAAGACCTACACAATGACAGCAGCTTCCTTTTTATGAAGCAGCTCGGTTAGACTTCACTGCAGCCAGTGTAACTGCAGCTGCAGGCTGGATGGCCAACCAAGCAAGCAGTCCCTCAGCTGGAGCCAGCCTCACACTGCATGAGCAGTCATTAAAATTGTCCAGCACGGCCCTAGAGCCGACCCCTGACCCGCGAGCTGCAGGGCCTAATAAGCTGCCCCTTAATTGTCTTCTTGACTAATCAGGGACCTCCAGGGAGACGTGGGGACCCAGGTAGCCTTGTGACAGGACAGGTGGAGGACAGGGCAACCTCTGCCAAGGGCAACCGATGTAAAGACCTATGGAGACCTATGGAGACCTGCGAAGACCTAGAAGGACCTCTGGTGGCCTAAGAACTGACAGAACGACCCACAAGACCTTCTGGGGACCCGGAGGACACAAGAAGGAATCGGGAGCAGTAGCATAAGGCCCTACAAACATCAGTTGTGGGCAATTACAGCACCTTTGATCTGCTGGGCACATCCTGGGCCCAGTGTCTATTGCAGGGCAGCCCGGGCAGGGCAATCAGACTTAAGTCGGCAACCCTGGCCCTGCAGTGGCCCGCCAAGGGCATGTGGCGATGACCTCTGACTCGGCTGTCAATACAGCTCCGGCCCTTGCCTCATCACCATGCCTGCAACAGCTGGCAAAAGCCTTTGCAACACCAGCCTCTGGAGATGAGCTGTCTTCTCTTTCATAACAATGAGCTTTGACCAGAATGTAAACAATATTGGCCTCTATATAAGACAAAAAAGTCTTAATATTCTTGTATTCAGCAACTCAATGCGTGCAGTATATTCTGCACAATGTCTAATTGCTTTGGGTAATGTTCATTCTCATGAATTTGTAGACAGGAAATACCAAATAAAATCATAAGTAAACCTCGCTAGTCAGCATAATGGACCCAGCATTATAAAATCTCCATGACTAGGCCTATCATCGAACAAATCATCACAATTTTTACATTTCTGAAACACAGAGTAAAATAGTTCAAAAGATACAGAAAACTATATGGGAGGTTGCAATACAAATCCATACAGAATCACAGATCTATAACAGAGGGCTAGAATTGGAAGATATTTCTGGAGTTGTTATTGTTCTTCTGCTCCGTTGGTGCTAATTGAGAAAATGCCAATAAGCCATGCCCATCCTAGCGTGGAAGATGAGGATGCTGGGGGCTGTACCACCTCCTTATGACTTCCATTATGACTCCCATCTCTGGCTGTGCCAGTTCCTCCAGCACCTCAGTAATTAACAAGCCCCTTCAACCAGTGGCCATCTAACAATCTAATTAGCAAAAAAGTCCCTGTTCATAATTTCAGTGCATGACTGGCCATAGCTTGTGTCATTAGTCACTTGGAAGCAAGCATTGAATGCAAGACTGAATGGAAACTGAAAAAAAAAAGACTGAAGGAACTGTACACTTATATTATTGTGTTAGGCCTATACTTCTCAATTGTTCTTATGGGGACTAGGTATAATGCTGTTCAGCAGTTTTATTTGCCAAGAAAAGTTTTTAAGAGTACAAAAAGTTGTAAATTTGGGAGAAATAATTTTAGAATAAACAGAGCATTATTACTAGCTACCCAGTATGAATAATGAGAATAGTATGAATGTAACACAATTGTAACAGAATAGCCACCTCTTACTCCAGTAAACACAGACACTTTCAGACAGTCTAATATCACGGTCTAACATTTCTAGTTACAGGCCAGCCAGGTCAAAAGGGCTAAGCACAAAGGCCAGTGTAACATATCACATGGTGGGGGACAATGGAAAAAGTTAAGGGCTGACAGGAGAGCTTTGTTGCATTTGACCTCTAAAAAACAGTCTGGGGCAAGGGGGTGACATGGCCACAATACAGGGCTAGGTCCCTTGACATGTCACACAATGCCCAGAAGAGGGTCATCCCTCCCGCATAAAATGCCCTATGTCAGCTGCTGGGCCAGGTCTAAAATTCTCATGCTCGAAATTGGTCACTTAGATTTGTCAGCAACAAACTGCTACTAGCAGTCTAGAAGGCAGTCTTGACCAGTGCACATCACGAAATCATTCTGCATGCATGGCTTGAAAAGGTGAGATTAGCAGAGATTTTTTTTTTCTCCCAACAGTCACAAATGCATAGGTTCATTCTGACTCAAGCTCAAGAAATGCATACAGGTTAAGTTAAACTCAGAAGACATATTACTGTATTGCAAATTGTCACAAATTCACGGTGGATATAGGCCTAGATCTGGAAATTGCTGTGTCAACAGTGGGATAGACTCTGGAAACTTTAATACCAGCAGATGTTAGAAGTATGAATTGAGTTGATTTGAAATGATGAATTATGCAATTTTCATTGTCCATTGTTGAAGTTATGATTAGTAATTATAAATTGTCAGCTAATCAGACATTAGTAATCAGTCATAGTGCCTGGAAAAGGACAGCTGGGGGCAGCACATCTTGGCTTGGGCAGGAGCACAGTCAGTTCATTCTCCATCCCAGTCTTCTTCCCGCATCCCTGCTGCCTAGCATCCCTGTGGCTCTGCATCCCTGCTGCTCAGGTTGTTGGGATTGCTTGTGAGGTGGCAAGAACTACAAAAGGACAAATTCAATCCCACAGAAGTTAACAGGAACGAGTCAAAGAGGGAGGTTAGGTGCAGGGTGAGTCCCTGGGTGACCCAAGACATTAATCAAGGAGCCAGATGCTTTGTCTTGCAGCCCAGCCTCAGCAGCAGCAGATGATGCTGACAATGATGGGGGGATGACATTACTCAATGATTACGTCCACTGTCAGCCACTGAAAGCCCAGCAATGGATTGCCCTTTTTGGTGCTCTGTTGTGGATGGCCCTGCATGGTCCCTGGTCGTTATGGCATCACAGCATCTGCATCAGCTCAGCATCAGAAGCAAGGGATGAAAATAAGCATCAGCACTGATTCAGCAGGCCCAGAGCAGGGGGTAGGATTGCCAGTGATGTGAACGATCATGGTGACCTAAGAGGGTGCACCCTTTTCCCAGGCAGCCACATCATCAATAAGCAACTATTCTTTTCAATTAGAGAATTAAACCCAGCCTGACCTCCATATTGGGAAATAGCAGCTTGACGACTACAGGAAGTGCACGTAACTATGGACGCTTTTGGGGTCATCCTAGTGTGGCCCAAGGTCACAAGGTGTCTCTGCTGCATTATGCTCTGATAGCTGTAATAATGGAACTGCACAGCATTTCTCAGCCTGCTTCCTCTTCCCTGCATGACACTGCCACGACACAGCCATGACAATGGAGCAGAGTCCCTCAGCATCTTTCCACCAGATTGATATGAACACCCCCAGTATCACCACAGTCCAACCTCGCCTATATTTTCCACTCAGTCCTATTATTTCCTGAGTGACAGCCATTTTCCAAGATGGCGCCTCACGTAATGCAGTGGGAAAAATTAACAGATTTCGTGAGAGGAGGCTCCGAGGGTGTATTGTCTGAAAGGGAGCTGAGCACAAAAGCATTATACCATGGCAGTGCACCGCAGTGGCATCACTGGTGGCATAACTGGAGGCATCACATGAGGCATCACTGGCTGTCTGGGAGTCAAGAAGTCTTTCATGTGAGGACACTTTTTTCACACTCCGCAGTTAAAAGTCACAGCGGTATTATCGGTTACCATTAATTTGGATTTTAGAGGACGCAATGGGAACCTAATAAGCATGAACCCGAGAGGTTTAATTCTAAGGAGATGAGAAGCACGCCTTCAAACCTCATGTCTGCCATTTTAGAGAGGCGATCAGGTTGCCCCACTTGGCTACATCCAAGTGAAATGGCTAAAACGTTTCAGACAGACGGAGGCGAATGGTGAGCCTTTTGTGCATGAGCCACCTTTCCTGGCATCGAGTTCTGCAGCTACAAGCAGCTAGAGGAAGGCCAAGGAATTAGTAGAGCAGCCACAAAGTTATTTAAGATGTCAGCTTCATTAAACTCCCTCTTGCAATCATGGGACTGGGGTGTCATGTGTGATAGCATCTTAGCCCCCACGGTTAGATTCAATTACGAACTCGTAAAAAGCTACATTCGCGGTAAAAAGACAATAAAAGGAGCATAAAACGATGAAAATAATGCATTTGATTAGGGTTTTATTGTGATTTTATAGAGGGCGAAGGGTGGGGGTTATCTTGGATCAGGGGGTCTTGGGAGGGGGGTGCTGGGGGAGGGCATTGCGTCAGATGACATCAGGATCATGACCAACGTCCTGTAAAGATGTGCCCCCCTGTGTCCCCGGGGGAGAGGGCATCTAGGACAGGGCTTGCTAATCACCCTCCTGGCACCCTCTATCGCTGCCCTCCCAGCCCCTTGCCATTCCCCTGCCAGTGCCCTTGCTAGGCCTTGCCTAATACCACTTTCAGCTCCTGTAAGATCAATCATAAAGTTGCCCTCCTCGCTTGACTCACCCCTTTCCCCTGGGAAACCCCTAGCCACCCCCTTCACGCAACACTGCCTGTTGGAAAACATTGCCACCACGGCTTATCCCTTGAATCAAGCAGGCCATCGATGATCCCAGATATGCCAACCAACGACCCAATGGCCACCATTCATCTAGCATGTGACTAAGGTCACAATGCACAAGTCACTCACTAAAATTGCATTGACTTTCTTTCTAGGTCATGCATGTGAGAGAACTCATTTTCTTGGCTGCTCCATGAGATGACAATGTTTGTGTGTTTATAGTAATAGTAGACCTATCTTGGATGTCAAAAGTTCTGTCTTTACTATTTAAAGATGTCTTGGAATCAAGTTAGTAAAACCTCCAATATACAACAACTTGAACTTGTGAGACAAGTTTCATTTCGGATGGTACCACAAAAATATAGATTTATGTGTTCCTGAAAATTGGGACAAATGGGTTTAGTAAAACTTAACAAAATGCAGTAAAAATGTCTGGTAAAAGTTCTGACTTCACTAATTAAAGATGTGTTAGAATCCAGGTTGTAAAACCTTTCACAAAGATATTGTCAACTTGTGAGACCAGTTTCATTTCGGATGGTACCACAAAACAACCTCCAGTTTGGGGGTGGTTAGTACCACTGGTAACACAATATTCTAGATTTCTGGTATTACTGCAAATTGGGATAAATGGGTTTAGCAAAACTTCAAATTAAGAAATATGAGTGAAAGTACACTATTTGCAGTTATCGCTTTTCTTCAATTGCCCCCTTCAGCCTGGAAACGTCAGTCATTAGGTTTCAGTGTCAGTTTTCAAGACGCCAATTTAAGGCTCACATGGGGACTGTGGGTGTATTTAAGAAGGAAAAGTCATAGTCAGGTAGGGGCTAAATATCTGCAAGTGACAATTAGTGCTTGGAATAGGGCTTGGGGGTGCAGGGTGATGAGAAGGGCAAGGTGGGTAGGAGGGGTTGATAGAATACAGGGTAACTTAAAGACAACACCTGAGGAATTTGCAAGCTGTAATGAACCTGTTAATGAGTTTGGGAGTGGTGGGATGGTTTACAGGGTAGAGGAGGGAAATGGAAGGAAGTAGGGCATTAGGAGCCTTTAGGAAGGGCAAATAGATCACCTCCCAAGAGTGTCAACTGTTCCCAGGACTGACAGAGGAGCCACAGGTACTGTGAGATAGACAGGTTTGCCAATGGGTCCAATCAGAGTGAACCAATCTAACCCAGTTGATACACAGGAGTAGCAGGGAGCTGTCAATGTGTGTGCTATGGGCCCCTATTGCAAACAAGGGGTCCCCATGGGGTCCCAATTAGGCGCTGCCACAAGACAAAGGGTGGGAGGGCAGCTCTGTGGTTGGTAATGGTGCCAGAAAGAACTAGGTGGCAGGTAGTGTGGAGGCTGCCAGTTCTCCCAGTGGAATCCAACGTCCTTTTTATGAGGGACCTTCTATCACTTAGAGGACCTTGCTGCCCTCCTGCTGGGCCCCCTTCCATAACTCTCACTCAGCTTGTCCTCGCCCTAAATGGCGGCCCCTTCAAAGCGACCCCTGCCGGGCCCTAGCGGAACAAACAATGCCCCGCAGAATGACCACTTGACCGCCAGTCACGCTCTGCTGCTCACTGACCACTGGTCATTACTCAGATTCCTTCACTGTCCACTACATTCTCTCCGGCAATGACCACCATAAACCCACAAAAAATTACTTTTTCATCTTCAAAAGCAAAAGGAACAATGCACCCCACTTACAACTTCTAAATAGTATTTTTGTTTTTGCAAAAAACCAATTTCCCTTGAACCCTTGAAAATCCAGATTTTGAGATAAGGCCACTATATGCACAAGGAGCAGTTCTTTCAGTTTCAAAACGCCAAAGGCATGTAAAAACTTTTACCTTCAACACTTTTTACTTGGTTTGCTTAAAGTTGGTTAAAACAAAATCTGAACAATAATTGACCTGTCCAATATCTTAAGAAGCTCATAACTGGCAAATTATTCTTCATTGGCCCGTGGATCAAAATACAAAATAAAATCACCCATTCTTATGATAATATCAGATGATGATAAACTTACTGTTTCTAATTGCAGAGAGCTCTGTGCATCTGGATCAGGCCTGATCTTCACAACATCACCTGGCGACCCCTGCAGGCGACCTTTGGCACTATCTGATCCAAGATGGAGTCCTGCAGCAGCATCGTGTAGAAGGCTACTAGAAGCCCAGCATATATTCTTGTAGCTTTTACATCTCTTCCATCTGTGTGGACAAATAAAAACAATATAATTGGAGTAAGTTTGAAATGGCATATTTCATCACATTTCAGTAAATTTTGGGAAATTCTGGGAAACTTTTAAAACTTCTAACTTGTAAGAGTCCACATAAAAAGAGTCATTGCCAGCAAAATATCACTTATTTCTTGTCTGAAAAAGTATGTAGTATAATTTTTAAGAAACTTGAAAACATGGCTTTATGGAGGGCTGGAAATATTGGTAAATAAACTGCAGAAGTGCACTTTCATCTCTTGGAAACTGTGGCGGTTGCTTCTGATTAAGAACTTTGGCTAATTTGTCAACTGGGGACTCTTCTTTGATGAGCTTTCCTTAAATGCAAAGTTATGCAAGCATTTGATAGAATGGAAAAACGCAGCAGCCTGAAGAAGGGAAGTTGGGAGTTTTCTCAGATGCTCGACATTACACAAACAGTTTTGCGAGATGCAGGGAGAGGAGTAGGCTGAGGGAGAATGTGGAGAAATTCATGCAAAAGTGGAAACATGTTGCAGTGTTTGATTGAGGGGCATTTTTCTTTTTCCCCAAAGATGAGAGAACTTGGCCGGACTGTGAGCATGCATTCATGAATGGCTCTTTTTAAGAACATGTTTTATTTATCCCCATTTATTTCTTGGAAGCACAATTCCCGGCGTTCCTCTTAGGAGGCTCAGTGGGGATTCTCTCTGGTTGGCTGGTCAAAGGACACCGCTGCTCTGCCATCCCTTAGCCCGTCGGTCAATCAGTCCACGACAAGACACAACCAGGGCTGCTCTCCTAATCCCAAATTCAACAAATACCTGACAGCTAAGCGCCAAATAACTGTCCCACCGTGCTCCGCTCCTTTCTCCTACTTGGGAAAAGAAAACAAGGCTCACATTAAACTTCCATTGCAAATTGGAGCAAATCCACTAGGGTAGGGTGGCTAGTGTTGATCCTTCAAACAATCCATGTGTTGGTGGGTCTCCACAGGAGCTGTAGCAAGAGACTCTTGAAAGAGAATAAAGAGAGCAAACAAGCTGAGCTGCCGAAACTCCCTCAAGAGCCCCAACTCCAGTCTGCTAAATGTGCTTTGAACTTCTTCTTTCCCCTGCTCGCCTCAAAAGCACTCTTTGAATGGCAAATGTGCAGCGAACAAACAGAATGTTTCAACCAGCACTCTCCTAAATATGCCATGATGAACTCTTGCAGTGTGCAAACTGCGCATTGCCACCATTGAGGCATTTCGAGGCACATTGAGGCATTTTGAGGCACTTTGAGAGGGTGCATGAGAAGTTTCGGAGGCAACAAAGGAAAGTGGACAAGCAAGAAGACAGACATGTGAAATGACCCTCCTCCCCAATTACCATCTTCAAGCGAGAAATTCAAAAGTAGAGAGGAGCAGAAGATGACACTTAGAAGCATGCATGAGAAAGAGACATCCCCAGCACCTAAAACACTGGCCTCACACTGGCCTCACACGGGCCATGCAGCCAAGCAGACTTGCCATGGCCTGAAAGTGGCCTGGGCCCAGCCCCGTTGACAGCTCACAAATTGATGCCCCCCTCATTACTTACTTTCAGCTCTTTGAAGTTCTAGGCTAGCAAGAAAAAGAAAAGCATCTTTAACCAATCTAATAGTCACCCATGTCAGATTTTCCCAGCCCTTTCTATCATGCTCTACCCTCCTTCTCATTTTGAACTTAGTCTAAGCCTGCAATTAGCCGATGAGTATGTATCGCCTCAATCAGAGAGAGAACCACTACTCCAGCTTAGAGATGTTACAGGAAAAAAGGCACCAAGTTCAATGGTTGCCAAGTAGGTTCAACTCTTGATTAATCAGCCACTTGGGTTTCACAATAAGACTGCTCCCCAAAGGTCAATATTGGAGCTCAGTGATGGATTAAACGGAGATACTATATTTGAGCTAATTATGAATCTGATTGATTGAATAGAGAAGTGAAAACAACAGAAAAAAAGGTCACACGAGAACTGTAGGAGAAGCCAAGAGGAGGATAACTGCTTTTAGATAAACACAAGGGAGGGGCAATGGAGAGAGAAAGGGCCTTATACTTGCTCCTAATGACCTCTCGGATGGCTAAAAGCAGAGGGAATAGTTTCCTTATAGAATTAGGGAGGCAATGAACAGGGTCATTAATAAAGCAGCCCGGTGGAGCGAGTTTATCAGGACTATGGCTGACAGCTACAGGTTGGGGTCCTGCGAGGCGGAAGACTGCATGCTTAGGTCACAATTTACGAGGAGAGATGCTCATGGGCCAGGGTGGGGATGCTCATGGGCCAGGGTGGGGATGCTCATGGGCCAGGGTGGGGATGCTTTTAGGCCAGCTGATGCCATCTCATGCATATGCAGCATGCCATTTCCCAAAGATTTGCATGTATCTTGCACTACAGCATGCACATGCAGTCAACATGACTCAAGTCAAGACTATTCCAAGCCAGAGAGGTTCAAGAGACTTTCAAGAGGATTGCTGCATGGGTGCGGAGGGCAAGTTATGTCACAGCATGTCACAGGGTTGGCCCCAGGAGTGTTGTTATGGTTGTGTGGATTCAGGTCAGTCAGCTGGTGTTTGTGATAATCCTCCGCTCATGTTAGCTTCAGAGGGTCGTGCTCTGAGTCACCGGGACAAATTTCATTAGCTAACCTCTGGATAAAAAAGGCAAGAAGCACTCGAGATGATTTGTGCAGTGAACTGCTGTGCAGCCAATTTACGATTGTTTGCCTATGTCAAGAGAGAGCTGAATCAACCAACTTTTGTTTCAAGTGGCTCGAAATATTAAGTTTACAGTTCCAGGCACCCCGACTATAAATCTCACCAAGGTGAAATTGTGGCTGTTGTTGTCGTTTTCTCCAGAAACAACAGAGGATTGCCAGGTTGTCGTAGATCAGCCTGTTCAGTGTTGATCCTGACAGAATACGGTTCTTTGGTTATGGTTTATGGAGTGAGCATGAATCGCCGGCTGCAAGTGAGCAAGACATGATGATTGCAGATCATGTTAGCCGAGATGAGGTTGCATTCATGTGGCGTGCAGAGCAGTGGATTTAGCATCAGTGGCAGCAGCAGCAGCTCCGCATCAGTAGCAGGGGATGAGGAAGGAGAGAGGACCTCGGCTCACAGCATCATCACAAGAAGCAGATTGCATATGCTTGTATAGAAACGTGCTCATTAGGGCGGAGTTCTTGGCCCTCCTGACACCACGTGACCTTGGAGCGACCTCTGGCTAACTGGTCACGATCCTCGCCCTCCAAGCTGCTCCGTGCGCCCTCCTTCGTCCTCCGGGTCTTGGCAGGTCACAACGCCGGGCTTCTCAATCAACTTTGCCGGGCCCCTTGCCCTCCTTGCTTGATCTCCTCCACACAAGCACCAGAACAGGGGGACCTTTCACTCCCTCCGCTCTGCCCTCTA
The DNA here is from genome assembly GCA_026936325.1 of Platynereis dumerilii. NCBI lineage: Eukaryota > Metazoa > Annelida > Polychaeta > Phyllodocida > Nereididae > Platynereis > Platynereis dumerilii. Next base: position 40,410,435 of record JAPTHN010000001.1, read on the forward strand.
CTTGATCATACCAACTCTTTGACCTTCCAGGACCGGAGGGGGACCTTGCGACCGGATTAGGTCATAAGGACCTGGCTGGTGTTGGCCTCTGTGGCTCCGAGAGGTCATTCTACTTGCTACTGTGACCTCTAGCGTGGCTCACAAGGGCCTGTCATAGGACCACGCCCCCAACCACGCAAGGTCCTGGCCCTGGGACGGCGGAGTGGGCCAGGTTGACATGGAGGGTCTTATCAAGGCTCCTCAGTCGGCTGATAAGGCCGGTGCAAGCCACAGGCTGCTCCCTTATCATATTGTGTTATGAAAAAGGGGCCAGCAATGCGCCAAGGGAGTCAGTCTTCAATGCAATGCTCTTCTGTAGCGAAGGTCCTCTTACTATGAGTCTACGACCTAAAATGGATAATACAGCCACTGTAACCCAAAATACAAATGCTATTTTACCCCATGCATAGATCTAGCAGCTCTAGCATGTAGAACCCTGTGCCCCACATAATTCGCGATAATCATGCAGAGGCCTGCGAGACCCAAACAGAGACCCAAACAGAGACCCAAGCAAAGGCCCAGTCCTGTCAGCAGTGATCCTGTAGCAGCCGAAAGGCTCGTCAGACTGCAGACAAATTAGTTGTGCTGGTTATGTCATGTAGCCCCTGACATGCAAACTCCTGGGGCACTGAGATGGAATAAGGCATTTTGCTGGCAAGCGGCTCTTTGCTTTGATTCCCACCAGCTGTTTGCACACTGACTTTCTCATGCGAACAGGTCACAGCAGTTCTTCTTTCCAACCCAAAACTACATTGTAGCAACTGTGGTGAATTGTTGGGCATTTTCAGCCTGCCCTGCAAATTCTACAAACAGTTTAGTGCATGACTTCAATCACTTCATAATGCGTGTGAAATGAAGTTTGATTATATGAACAGTGGGAGTCAAGTTCCCATTGACTTCTTGGTGGCATCACTGACCAGCCTATAAGTGTATGTTAGATACTAACATTTATAAATTTATGAATTTTGCATGTAGCTAACCTTTTATTACAGGCCTATTTCTTTTATGGTGAATAGAAAACGTCTCAAACATGCAGGTTATGAAAAGCGATAAACGTGGTAATGGCAGTATTGGAGGGATCAACTCGGATCAGCTTATGGAGATTGCGGCTGCATTTGGCACCCTCGGTTTTGCCTCTCTGCATTAAAGCATCAACTGCAACCCCCGATCCTGCTCCTGCTGCCATTGATGTGGGCCTGTGGGCAACCGCAATGTTATGTGGTCGAATGAGGCCTCAGGTGGCAGGTAGGCCTGAAGCTGCATGGGGAGGCCTGGTGTGGAGGCCTTGTGGAGGGGCAGGTCTCAGGCTAATCGTCACTCGCGGTTACGTGTGCACTCATGGGATAATTGCCCAGCTCTGACGACATCAGCAGCACCGACAGTCTCTTATAGCAGAGGGAGCGATAGCAGTAGGAGCGATAGTAGTAGGAGCGATAGTAGTAGGAGCGATAGTAGTAGGAGCGATAGTAGTAGGAGCGATAGTAGTAGGAGCGAGAGTAGTTGGAGCGTAAGTAGTAGGAGCGTTAGTAGTAACTTCGGATCAGTGATATATTAAAGCTTGTGGAGTTCATGAAATTGCATTTGGTGTTTTACGTCTCATCAGCATCTGAGTGGGCTATTTAGAGCCATGAAATTGCAATATATACAGCTATGTAGTGACACTGCGACAGTTCTGTATCATTGGTAGGCCTACAAAGCGTCACAGCAAAGCTTTAGTCGCAAGTAATCAGCAGTCCAGCTTCACTAGTATACACCAGAGATCGGTAGTGGCTTATCGATAGCAAATCACTACCTAAACATCACCAGGCCAGTATACTTCTTGCAGTTCAGCATATGTGGCACCACAACAGCATTTTGTGGCAAGGAATCGACAGTTGAGCATCAGTGGCTCAACATCCTGACTCATGACGCCTCCTGAAGCATCCCAGTCTCACACAACAAAGACCTCCCCAATCCCAGCAACCAGAGACCGAGCCAGAGCACATGTCCCCGCCTCAGCAGCAACTAACTTCATCACCACAAAAAGCACACATGACACGTTCACAGAAAATTACAGATATCAATGTGAGAAATTTAAGACAATTATTATCAAAAGAACGTGCTTGAAAGACGCGCAAAGCTTTGCCTCTGTAGAGGTGGCTGAGACGTTGCTGGGCTGCGAGAGGGAAACCCAACAGAGCACAGGCTGAGAGGGAGGCTGAGAGGAAGACTGTGAAACCAGGGATTAATGTTTGCCTCAGCCCATGTGGGAGGTTTTTCCAAAGGATGCCCAATTAGCCCGGCTTTATCAGCACATTGCGCAGAGCTGCCAACGCCGCACGAAGGCAGGCCTCTTCTAATTTGAAAACAAAGCAAACACAGCCCTCCGGACCGCCCCGTATCTACAGGGGCCATTTCTCCCGAATTTGGAGGTCTCTAATCGGGCGAAATTTGGCAGCGTAAGATGGTTAGTAGCGATTTGGGGAGCGGTCAATACCCAGCCCATTCAGAATAATAGCAGGGCGCCGGGCCAGGACAGGGCGCGCTCTTCAACCCCCAGATATGGCCTATCGCCCTCCGACCAACCTTTATTATTGCAGTCTCAACGGAGAGGCGAGTGTGTATCGTGGACACATTGGCCCCTCATCACTATAACTTGGCCTGTCCTGGCTTGGCCCTTGACTTTTATGCCACCTACTAATGTCCCCTAACCGGTGGCTGTATGGCTCGCACAAACAATGAGCTTATCGGGCCAGGGCAGGACAGGGCAACAAAGGTCTCTTCTCTGAGCCACTGGCTCTTCAGTTAATGCCCTCGTAGACCTTCGCAGACCTCAGGAGGACCTATAGGAAGACCTTGTAGACTTTGGCATCGTAGCCAGCCAGAGGTTGACCAAGGTCATTGGGAGACCACTGGTCACACCTATCAGAGGGCCACAGCCCTTCAACACCTAGCGAGACCTGGACATGGCAGCAATGCCATCCCCAGCCACTGGGCCATCCATCAGACTTTACATGGAGTGTTTTGCAAGGTCCATTTTTCTCCAGACTCAGAGAGAGACTATCGCCCTTGCCCCAGTCCTCCGACCAGCCTCTGATCCTGACGTACGGCCAATGAAGCCCCGCTTTAAAATCCAATCTGTTGGTCTTTTTTCTCGCTATCTACGAGGTCTGGGGGTCGCTGAAGCCAGAGAAAAGCTCACCAGAGAAAGCTCGCCAGGGGAAAGCTCAGCAGAGAAAAAGAAAGCTCACCAGACCAGAGCATGAGCCAGTGCACATCCAGCATCATCTGGCAGTCTCGGTGGCAGGGTTCACTAAACCCACACAGCTCTGTGCTCAGCTTTGCTATGCCGAGCTCAAGTGAAATATGTTCTCAATTCTCTTATCATTCCGACTGCATAACAGCCTGTTAACGTACGAATCTTTTTTATGATGTCTGTTAGAGTCAGATTGAGTGCAGGCGATAGCCATGCAGACATTCCAAAACATATAAATACGACTTTAATATTCCGGAGAGTTGCTCAGTTTTATGGCGCTTCAGGCGCTGATTGAATTTGGGGGAAGTGATGATTTGATGGTAGCAATATTGAAGGGAATTTGCAACCATTTGTCACGGAAACGACACAAGTTTGGAGTGATATACAAATCGAGGGGTGGGTGCAGCTCAAGCAGGGGCTTTGACCTGGCTCTAGTTAGCTGTTGGTGTCTTAAAATGGATGTCTCTGCAAGAGAGCTAAGCGAGAGTTCTGCAACAGAGGATGCGCAAATTCAGTGGCCAGGTTGACCCTGTGACATCCCCAGCTCCAGCCTTCCCTAATTGGCTCCAATTCTTGCGAATTTACGACCTCCGACCACATTCCCAGCGTCGTTGGGCCCTCCCCGGCTTGTTCTCCATCTAATTTAGGACCTCGTTTCGCACCCAGTTGTCACGTTAAAAGATCAGGTCCTTTGTCAGTTGCGCTCATTTGCTGTTTATGCAGATTTTGTGGAAGAAACTAACTGCTATAGTTGGGATAAGTTGGCACCAACTGCTCCTGTTTATATTTCAGTATATCCGAACCATTCCAGAAATTGTCACATCTGGCACCTCTGGTTGAACTGTACCAAGGGCCAACCAAGCATATTTTACAAAGCACCTGAATAGGCCAATTAGTCGAAATTGTGCACACAATCCTTCAATACCATCTCTACTGCATCATGCATTTACCAAATCTCTATAAGACTGGGAGTATACAAAAATATAGCATTTGCACGAGGACAATCTCCTCTTCTTACACCAATTGGCAGTTTCATGCAGTTATAGTTTCTGTTGATGAGTGGATAATGCAAATCTTTGCAAGAGAGATATTAATATCTATCTGTCAAATATCGGCGCTTATTCTGACACATTATTTACATCCAGATCATGTTTGCCGGGCAGATTGTCTGCCAGTAAGCCCTCTTGATAAATGACCTTTTTGCACCAGAGCATCCACTGCCGTCCAGGGCGATTCTCGTGGAGGGAGAGAGCCTAGAAGCCTGTCTATGACCTTGAGAATGGCTCCTCGTGAGCTCAAGGTCATCCAGGTGTAAGTCCCTCATTTCCTGGGGCTAGTCATAAAGGGCCAGTCTCAGCTCTTTCTTGTGCAGCGTCCAGGGCAAAAACAACACGAAGTCATCAAGGCCTGCAATCGACAACATGCGGGACCTCGCACACTTCCTAATGATATCTGTCCTGTCACGGACTGCATGATAAATTCCCCCTGACCTCTGACCCTGCCTTTTGCCTATTACAACCCAGCCTTCATGCTCACTCCCTATGAATATTTGAAGGCCCTCTTGTCTGCAATAACTGCGCTCGTTATGAGTAGAGCCTGTTCGAAAAAAGCAAATTAGAGTTATTTTAAGCAAACTAGAAATGTTCTTGCAATACTTTCTACTGTCGCTCAAAAAGGTCACAGAATAGACGACCTTGTGACCTTGCGACCTTGACCTTAGCATTAGAGGGAGCCACTGCAGGGCTGGGTAGATGCCCAGAGCGCGTGCGCCGCGCGTCCGTAACATGGCGTCATCTATTAGAGGTCTCTGGGGGCACAATATTCGGGGCTGTCTCTCAGAAAAGCATCCAGGCCAAGCTACGATCTGTCATGTGCTCCTCCGCCTCCTGACCTAGCCTTCCTCTAATCCTAGCCTGCTATTCTCCGCCTTCCTCCCCTACTGACATCACTCCATATGCCAATATCAAATAATATGCCAGTATCAAATGATAAGCAAACCAAACAGCAGGAGTAGGCCCTATCTACTAGAACACCATTTTGAATTCCTCAGTTCTAACCTCCCATTTTGCAGTCTATTATGACTTGGCCAAATTATTTCACGCCAATTCTAAGTGTGAACCACTTCCATCATGGACTATTAAACTAATTGAAGTTCATAATGAGCAATTTGTACATTTGTTGGACAAAACAAAGTGCAAATCGAATAGAAAATTGTGGCCAATGAGTTTCTCTCAATTAGATTTGCAGTGTCAGTTGAAAAAGACCCCATGAAATCGAGTGGTTATAATAGGCCGGCCAGAACACGCAGCGTTTTTTTGTGAATGACAAAGGCTCATTTGCATATGTGTTTTGTGGCTGTTCCATTAAGGAGGTTGCCTCCCTCCCTCGTTAACCCCTCTATCCGACCCCTGACCCCGGGCCAACCAGGCCAGTAGCAGGCCAGGGGTGCACTAGTCAGGCTGAGATTTCATTAGCAGGGCAGTGCATGGTGGGGGAAGTCGGGGAGGGGGGGGGGGGGTGAGGGAAATCCCCGCTGGCTCAAGGCAGAAGTGATGCGTTAATCCATGCGCGTTGCATTTGGTCAATTTGCGTAAGACCTGCCCCGGGCAGTGGTCATCAATTACAGCCGCAGACAGGATTGACCGAGTTCGAATCAGCCAACAATAAGATGACGAACGACCCTGTTAATCCACTTAGGCCGACTTACTTCTGTCCTTCGCTGCCTTTAAAATCTATCAGGATTCCTTGTAACTGTACATCGCCTCTCCAAAAAGCAGCATAAACTCCAGGTTATGCCCAAAACAGTCGTCTACACTAAAATCTAATGGACCTAATGTCGCATAATGTGCACCCCTGTGCGTGTAGAGCAGCCATAAAAACTGAGAGATTGAAATTTTTGAAATTACATCTCACCATGTTTGTAAGTTTTCAGACATTTTTCATTTCAGTGCCGTGCGATATGAGACCTAGGGGGCAAGGCCTCAGTGGCATTGATGACGTAACGACAATTTATTACGTCACAGAGGGCGTAAATAACGCTCAGGGCGCACGCTTATGACGTAATATTTGACGTCCAAAACGTTGCTTACACAGAGTTGCATCACAGTTGCGGCTCTGCAAATAAGCTATTACTTGACCGCATGCTGTGGCATAAGTGACACATGCAAACAATATGGTCACACGAGGTGAGAATGAAATTCAATCCTGGACCATTATACGACTCAGGGCATTAGAATTTTATTACTTTTGACAATTGCTTGGACAGCATACGAATAAAAAGTAAGGATTGCATAGATCAATAGGAAAAAATTGTCTGTTATGTGTAGCTGTATGTGATTTTATGAATCATGGAGGGACTATACCTAGAACTATATGTATTTATAAATGTTGTCCAGAATCTTTTGGCAGAAATGTGGAAATATTAGACCATGCAGCAGGTAAGAAGACCCTCCAAAATACAGTATTTTCTAAAGAAGGTTGGCTGCCAAGGCCTGTTCCTCTCCTGGCCTGTGGTCGTGTTATCGAAGCACCCCAGTATGTTGTATAACACTCCCCTGGGACCTGCTTCTTGGGTGATCAGATGAGCAGGGCTCTAATTGCTTTACTGCACAGCCTACCTCCTAAATAGGGATGGAGGAAAATTGCTCTGCTCTGGCTATGCCTTATCTCCTGTCTCAGCAGCAGGGATGCGGAGGAAGAGGAGAGGAAGAGGAGATGCTCAGTGTGAGATGCTCAGTGTGGTACCTGTGAAGACAGAAGGCCCTTGAAGGATCGCATCTGATGCCAGGGACACTTGGTTGGTTTTAATCTTTAATCTTTTCGCTGTCATCCGTGTGTAGAACCCCACAAGAGCCAGGGACTCATGAGGAATGATACCATGCTACCTTAATGAACTGAGATTACTCCTTTAAAGATCATTAATCTCAGCCAGATTAATATGTAAACAGGGTTGAAGGAATTCTTAATTTACTGCAAAGGATGCTTAACGTTAAAGTTTGCGTTGGAGCGTCTTGCAGCAATCAGAGTGGCTTGTTTTTTGTGCTGCAGCCATTTAAGACTGTTAGGGGCTGAAGCTGATACTGCTGCTGAGCTGCAAGATGCTGGGATGCAAAGGAGATGGGGAGGGAAGGGCAGCTGAGGATGACACAAAGTCTCAATGGCTGGTGTTCAGCGATGCCTCTGTTGCTGCTGCTGCTTCTGTGTAGTTTAAGAGAGACAGGCTACACATGTGTATCTTGCACAAGCCTGAGATTGTCCCAGTAAGCAGTGCAATTTCCCCACATAATCCCCAGGGAGCCAGTGTCAGCCAGATACCATCGCCCAACACAGGGCCTCTTGCCTATTAGCCAACCTCCCTCCCCTAGTCCCTCCCTCTCCTATTTTCTTCTCCGCACTTATCACGGTTTCTCTTTGCACACAATGAATGCACAGGGGCAGGCATAGGCGGGGGAGGGGGTCCCAAAAGGGCAGACTGGGAAAATGAAAATGATTATGAGGAAAAAGTAAGATAAACGTAGATAGTAAATGGAATAAAAACTGATTTGAAATTAAATTCTCCTTTCATGTATATGTGTATAGGCATTTTACTGGGATGTCATGTTTGGGTTTAAAGTTGAGGTAAACATCATCCAACATTAAATGAGTGTTAGCCTTGCACAGCAGTCTTGTTAGCTCCCTTGTTTCATTAGGGAATGGACCTTAATTTGAAGTCTTCTGGTGCACTTCAAGGCAACTGCCTGAGCCACGCCATAAGATCATTGGTTGACCACAAGTTCCAGGTCCAGCCATTGATCCCATTGAAAATTAATAAAGCGCAGGTTAACTTGGTTATTTTGGTCACACAAGGCCTGGATCTCTGGTTAACACAAGACAAATTTACAATAATTAAGACTTTCATTAATCATGACTTATTTGTCAAGAGCATTTGACACGAGCGCCATGCACTATTACAATAACAAGAGCAAGAAAGACAGAAATGACATGCTGGGCACATAAATAATGGCCAGCTCATTAAAGTCATTTGATTTGGCCTGATAGGGGGCGAATGAGAGATCCAATGTGTTAGTGCTGACCTCGCTGACCAGTGTGTGGTCATTGGGTGACCGCTATGACCAGTTCAGTTGCTACTTGTTAACCTGTGCTGGACAGGTCAGAACCTCCGACCTGCTACAATAAGCAAAGTGATAGGTCCTGCCAGGGGTCCGCCAAGGGGTGATTCATGGCACCCAGGCTGACCAGTGAGCAGGACTGACCGCTGGTCAAGCAGCATCATGTCGGACAGCAATGACAGCTCTGAAGGGAGCCGAGGGACCAGCGACTTAGAGCAGAAGACTTTTGATTAATCCATCCGGTGCTCATCCGGTGCTCACTGGCACTGCCGCCCTCTATGCGCCCACAATTAACGCTGAAATACGGTCCCCAGGAACCAGCCAATCGAATTTGTCAAAAACTACATTAATGGCGGAGATTTAGGGAGGATCATCGGGGCAATTCGGGGGCTGTTGGAGTGCTCAGCACCAAATGGACGGATGATAACTCGGGCCAGGAACTTGCAGGAAGGTGGGCGTTCATTTGCCCCCGGGGGAACTCAGTATATTACATAAAATTGGGCAGCCCATCTGTAGTCATTTCCATCTAATGCTGCATGGGGCTGCGCTTAATGCAGGCCTCTGGAATTCTGGTTCTGAAGCCTGGCATGCTTCTGATGGAGTGAGTCCTCCTGTCACTAACCAGATTTGTATTAAGTCAAGAAAATTCGTCTTAAATGCAGGTCTTCATTAATGGCATTGCTGCTACAAATTGAGCAGTGGCCAAACAGGCTGCAGGACTTGACGCAGTTCTAAGGGCTGCAAACCAAGTGAGGCTGCTGATGCTGGCCATGCAGGGAGGAGGGGAGGGCAGGAATCCGATGGATTGAACATGCAGTATTGTGATTGATGCCGGTTCACTCGAATGCTTTGCTAAAAGATGAGCCAGTCATTTGTCAGTGTCAGCCTGGCCAATATGGCTGATACAGACTTCACTTGGGGCCCGTCAATGCAGAACTCCTCCATGCATGAGAAACATTGATCAGGCCAGGGAGATATACAAATAGAGGCAAGAAATGCATTGGTTGTGATAGGGGGTGAACAGGGCCAGCATAAGACCGTCACCCTGCTTGTACAAGTGGGGCCCTTTAGCCCACCAAATATCACAGAGGGACCTTTGTAAATGACAGGAGCATGCCTCTCCAAACACAATAACCACAGCAATACCAAGCAATACTTGCTATGCCCAGGAACCATGCATTTCAAAGCAAGCCCAGCATCTGGGGTCAGGCCAAGGCAGACTGTTTGCTCCCTCAGATTCCCCTTTGGCCTTCCTCATAACCCTTTCTTAGACTCCGTATCAGCCCAGCTCAACCTCATATCCCCAGCTCTATGCGATTTCATGCTTGGCAAAGATCCTCTGCAAATATTTCCAAACCGTCCTCAGTTGAGACAGCTTATAATAAAACAACACAGTTGTACATGCATAACTCAGCCCCCAACTTCACAAAACTAATTCAACTTCAAGTAAAGAGAAAGTTTGGGATTCCTCGGGCTGGATAACAGGTCACAAGGTCATCATCTCCAAGAACAGATGAACAATTTTGGTTTTAGTTTTCCTTGTCTTGAGTCTCTTGACTTAATTCAGAGATATGAATACATTGTAAATCCATACCCCAAAGTCCAAAATTGTTTGCAAAACATACAAAACTTGCATGCAACCATGAGTAACTTTCTCAATATTCCATTGCAACACTACCGACAGTAACAACTGCAAGTTTATAACTCCATGCATATATTTGGCTTGTATAATATTATACAGAATGTTACAGCGAAGAAACAGTTTTAAGTGCAGGCCTGCAACTTTAGAACACTGAGAAGTCTCCAGAATAAGACTATAGTGATAAGACTGTGAGTAGTGTTTATCGTTTAAGATGACTGGCATTTATTTAGAAGCACTTCCTGTTACTTTTTGGTAGCTTCCGGTTGTTGTAAAACACCACCAGTCTCCTCTAGGATTGCTCCATTGGGAAATAACTAAGCAGAGGATCAAGAGGAGATTCGCTTCTTCAAATTGTGGAGTCAGTTGCTGAGCTCCTAAAACATACATACAGTGAAGAGGCTGTGAATAAGATGAGCCTAGGCAGGACGGGAGAGGAGAAGACATCAGTATGTGTGGAGTGAATTGGACCCACAGGACTGCAGTTGGACTAATGAGGTTCAAATGAAGCAGCTATGGACTGACTTGGTATAGCCTTGGGTAGATGGTCTCCTCCTCCATTCATGTCAAGATGACCCCAACAGAAACAGTATATCAACAGCATCAGGAGAAGAACAAGAGAGGAGACGCTGCAGTGTCAACAACAACTAATAGCAACAGTAGTGTCAGAAGTGGAATCAACAACATCAACAGAAACCACAATATTAACAGCATCAAGGAAATAAGTTGCCACTCCACAATAAGCATCAAAAAGCAAACCTGACACCATTATCATCAGTAACAACATAGGGTCTAGACACTCAGTTCCACTAGCATCTACATCAACAACATCAAACCGCCAACAACATAAGTAAGACGTTTTCAGCTCAACATGGACAGTCGTACTAGTATTAACAGTGGTACTTCTCTCCATCTGAGCTCATGTTTTCTCCAAAGTTCAGAACTGACCATCACTAGTCACCTTGCAAATGAGCCCTGACCCCAACCAGTGCCCTCTTTGACCTCACAGCACCGAACTCCTCCACAAGTTCTCTTTTTGTGCTTAAAAAAAAGCAAAGAGAATAAAAATAGCTTCAACATATTGGATATGACAATACTTAGGTCTTTCTTCACAGATTTACCTACATCTATTTGCTGATAATTTTCAACAATCGAAGCTTGTATTCTTTAAATAATTATCTAGAATTTTTTTCCAAGAAATGCAAGTTAGAAGCAGAATGTCCAGGACCATAATAGAAGCAAAACAGGAGCATCTTGAAGACAGCACCAACCCCAGCAGCAGCAGCAGCTCCAGGATGCAGGAGGATTTAAAGAGAAGATATGTGTCAAAGGGGGTTATTATGAGCAGAAGGTCCTGCTTGGGGGCAGTTGCAGCTTAGCATCATCACATCATCCTCATCCTGCAGCAAATCAATGCAGCCTCTGCAACCACCATGTTGAACCATGCCACATCCCCTTGCCTCCATCAATGCCTCCCTCCTCAAATGGCTTACATGCAAAATGCATTTCTATCCTAGGCCAGGCACTGCCAGAAGGGCATGCAATGATGGCATGGGGGTTGCCCCTCCCCAGATAGATGGGATATAGACCCAGAGAGATGGAGATAGAGATAGATGGAGGCACCCAGGGACTTGGAGGGAGATGGGATAGGAGTTCAGGGTGTGAAAAATGAGAATCTTGCAAACCAGTAAATTGATCTGGATGAGCAAGGGTTGCAGGGACAGTGAATTGAGGGCTTGGATTGGAGTGAGAGTGCAGTGAATGAGAGTGTGAAAGTGAGAGTTACTGTGAGCCAATGAAAGTGAGCACAACATATGCATCAGGGATAGTGAGCAATGAGCAGGGTCACAACAATGAGTCTCCTGCACATATGCTCACCACACAAGGCAAAAAAGATCCCACCAAACTATCTGGAGTGATCTCTGAATATTCAACAAAAAGCAGGCTGATAAACTGCAGGGTTATGGGGCCTTTATGAGGCCATTATCATTAAACGATGCTGGTGCCATTTCCTTTCATCACCTCTCTCATTCAGGTAATGGCAGCCGTTAGTCTCCGCACTCAGTCAGCAGTCACAGGCACAATGGACCAGGAAGCTGAGCATCCTCAAATCTCCATCCCTCCGCATCCCTCTCCAAGAGGCACTGATACGAGACATGTGCAAGTTTTTTAAGGTCATTCATGCACATTGCACATGGATGTCATTTGGCACCTTTCCAGCTCACTATTGTCTTAATGAGGGCAAAAAACATGACTCGATGACATGAGTCAAATTTGAATTTCAACACCTCCATAAACCAATAAATCACCATAATTTGTTGCAGTTTTTACGCCAGACTATGAATGTATATTGTATAACATTATTACCGGTATGGATGTGCAGCTGTAGGCACACACAAATAACCCTGCCTATGAGGCCATAACATTATATTTGGGCCAGCTGATTTTCTCTTTACCCCATGAATGTACACTGGGAAGCACATAGATAGCCTGCAGCACAAACAAGATACAAAACATGGATTATCGGAGGGTACAATGAGCCTTGAATGGGGCAGCCTGAGACAGGGTCCAGAGCCAGGTTAATATGACCTCGGGCGACCTGGCCAGTTGGGCCCTCGCAACATTGCGTGAATCATCCATGAGAACTCAAAGCGAGGCTAAGAAGGGCCTTGTGGGCCAATATCTGGCTAACATGTTGCAAGAAGACACAAGAAGACCTCAGAAGGGCCTCTAGCATTTTGCAATGAAGAGTTGCTGTCCAAGTTCCCCTCTCACCCTTTTTCAGAAAGTCAGTGCCTGGATGAACCTCTGGACACTGAGTTATTGTTGATGGCCAGATCGATAATTGATGAGCAGAAACATTGACCAGTTTTCAGTGTGGAAGTGCTTGGACAAACTGGACATTACAGTGTGGATTGTTAGTTCCTCTAATACTGCAGTTCTGGCAGTTCAGCAGACAATCAAGGCGTCGATTAGAACCTAATAGAAACTCCTCACCAAGACCCTCAATAAAAGAGCACACTGTCCACCAAGCAAGGCCAGCCCTGTGCTGTATCGATTGCACAAAGTAGAGTTGATTAGGACAGCTAAGCAGCACCCCGGCCTTTCCCACACTCCCAGGCTAGGCCAGGCTAGCTAGCAAACTGGAGAGCAGCTGAAAAAAAGGCACCAAGTGTCTTCAACAAGCCCCGATTCATCATCATCAAGGCTCGCTGGGCTGATAGGCGGCTGATTACTGCTGGAGAAGCTACGGCGACTTGCTCCCACCACAGCCGAGTAGCTGCTATCAGTGTGCTGAGAGTGTAGGAGATCAGGTCATTTTGTACGGGATTGTAAGCTGTAAGAGGGTGACTTACTCTAAATGCTGACCACTGATAGGAGTATACTGTTCAGTCGTGGACACAGATACTATTAGATAACTGGGCTGTGGAGTCCTCTTACCAATTCACTGCCTATCCAGAGTATCCAGAGTATAACAACTACTGTTGCAAGTCCAGTCTGCTCCCCCACTGTAGTCTGCTGTAAGCTGGTCATCCCCTGGTCAGCCGCTCTCATCCACCCCCGGGCCACAATTACTGACCAACTGCCCACTAAGTGAGCTGGCCAAATACAATAGAGAAAATATGAGCGAGCTAAATCCATGTTGAGGGTGGCACCTTCTCCTGTCAATTTGCCTCTCTCCTAATTTGTATTTTCTTTTCTTGAGCCAGGGTAACCGCATTAAGGGAGGTCTGCAATGAGCCCCCAATGAAGGCCCCTGACCAGGCCACTAGCCCCTGGCCGGGGGTCGTACCCCCTTTGACCCTGTTCAAGGGGCTTCTCGAGGATTCAACGACTGATCCATAAATCTAGGCCATGCCCCGGGGCTCTGCCTGTTATGTCACGGTCAGTGGCGGTCAGCCAGGGTCACAATTGGGGTCAGCATTGACCACTGAGCAGCACAGGCCAGCACAGGCCAACATTGACCACTGGAATGTCCAGTAGGCGAATGCTAATCTCTTACGCCTCACAGGTGCTGCTACTGACTTGCAACTGCCTTGCCCACACAACACAGCCTAATAGGACATGACCCTAATGCTCAATAGACATCTCCCACTTCCAACACAAACTCCTCTGCTCAGCGGCCTGTCAAAACTCCCCTTTCACACCCAATGAACAAGATCTACCCATCTCACATTCCAGTCTGCTTTGGCCCTTTACCTCTTTTATTGGCCTTTCAGACAGTCAGACGCAACGCAACTAAAATATATAGGGCATCACTGAAATCTTGACTACACAATACTTTATATAATAATATCTCAAACTTGCTTTATTTTACCAGTGGAAATCGTAAATCGTATTCAAAATATCACAACACCAGACTCGTGTTTTTTTAAATAAAAAATATAATGAAAATTTTAATTTAACTTATTCCATTCATAAAGTGTGAAAACAAAATCTAAATCAAATATAGGGCCTTGATCATGTGTAAATAAATGAGTTCTGAGTTCTGTATTTAAAAGCATTTAGCACGTGTAACAAAATCAAGTTTGACGGTTGCATCGTTTGGCTAATTTGGTGCAGAAGTCACAGACGCTTCACGGAAGGCTGCACAGCAGTCATCCGCAAGGAAACTTCTCGTATGACCCAAGTTGAAGTTTCCCAACAAATGGATGAAACAAATCGGTGGGATCCACGCAGTGCAAGGTTTGCACACAACAGACAAGAGACAAGCCGGGCAAGCAGGACAACTAAAGCAAGTGTATCGTGCCAGGGAACAGGTACTAATGACATCACTGATGCTACATCAAAGGGAGCAGTTGGCTGCCTCAGCAGCAGAGAGCCCTGAGAGGGGGGAGGGTGAAGGAAAGTGCTGTTTGATGATTGCCCTTCCCTGCCCTGTTGACTGCAGCCTTGGAGTCTGCGAGCATGTCAGCAAGGTTGCTGGCAGGATGACAGAGGCCACATTATGCACCTCACAGCTGATAGAGGGAGAAAGAAGCTCTTCTATTGTTCTAGTGATGGTCGCCACAAGGTGCCACCTGTACGCCTTCAGTCAGGCATTAGCCTCGCTTTGGAGGGGCCTTGGTTGGGCTTTTGGTTATGGCTTTGACTTGGTGCTTGGCAAGCCACAGCCAACCACAACCTAATTGAAGCGATTGAAACAAGAAACCAACACTTAAGCACCTTTTTGCAATGGCTTTCCGTTGCATGCTTAACCACAGAGCACCACATCAAGGGCATCCCAGAATGGATCTCAAAAAGGATCCAGAAATTAGGACGAGAAACACTTGCCAACCCTTAGACCAGGGCCAATTAAGGACCTTTAACAACCCAAATTTAATGGACAATAAAACAAATAATTATTAGGGTTGGGCAAAAAGTATAAAACCATAATAAAACAGAAAACAGGGTTCACATTAAATCACAATAATGACAGTAGAACATGCATCTCCAACCTGACTTCTCTCTGTAGTTTGCAGTGCTCTTGATCCATTCTTTCGGTCAATTTGAAAAGCCTTTGTAAGGATAACACACCCTGACAGTAAAATATTCCAAGGAATTAGCCAACTAACAAAACCAACCCCTACCCTAACCCAAATGGCCCTGAGCTTATTAGCAAACAGACACAGGAGATCTATTTGGAAATGATGGGATGACAAATGGAGAAAGAATCGCCATAAATATCTGGAATAATCCTAACATAAACATATTAATGAAAGCTGAATGGCACATGTGGATATCGGGCCGGCCATCGTCAGTGGTCAACAGAGTTGGTCAGCCCATAAAACATTGGATGAATAGGAGATCCCAGGGCTACTCCCCCTCATCAGCAGAACTGCAGCACCTCCGCCAATAATGACCTGTTTAAAGTCTGCAAATCACCCAAGACCACTTCTGGACAGACCACACTCACTCCGTCTTGCAAAGCTCGGTTTGGTTAAGACCTTTATGCAAGTGAGATTTGCAAACTGAAGGTGTTGCTCACATTTATTGGTTCCTCCTCCAGCAAAAAGAAGTGATCACTGGACTCACTTCTTTCTTTCAATTGGTTTTTCTTAACGTATCTCGATTCATTTCAAGTAATCTTAAATCGAAGTGGAATTTCATAGTTTGACCTCCAATGACAGGACAACCTGATCATGACTTTTGTAAACTATGATTAATAATTCAATCAAATCAATCTTCATTGTAAATTTATTTAAAACGAAATTGTCCTGAAATTTTGACCTGACCCATTTTCTGATAATTCATCTGTTTGTGAGTGACAGAGGACACTCGGGGCCCAGGGTGTGGGAAAGTGGAGCTGTGTCCTGGAAGATTTCCTGGATGTTTGTTTTACGTCCAAGGTCATTATTTATTGTAATTGTCATTTAATCCAGCAGGGCTAGTGAGAGGGTGATATCTGTGACACTTTATCAGGGGGAGGGTGTTAGGGATGCTGATGCAGTGCCAAGATAGAGGACAGACTTAGACAGCCATTGATGGGGAATGAGTCCGAATGACTCTGATGGCAGGAGGATGGACAGGGGATGACTGACCAGCAGTGGCTGACCTGCCTTGACTGACCAGCGTTGACTAGCCACCACTGACCACCACTGACCCCTGGCCAGCCCAATGGCAGCCCATGTCACTCCCAGAGGACCAGGAAATCCAGCCATGCAGATAAAGTGCAACATTGCCTGTTGTGACACAATCCTGGACCATCAGCCTGTTTGGGTGGTCTATGGGCTAGTGGCAACCCCCTGACCCCACAAAGTGACCCATGGGGTAAGCCAAGGCTGAGCCCCATACCCTGCTGCCAAGATATACTGCATTGCCAGCGTAGTCAAGGTATAAGCCATCAACTCAATGTTATTGTAATAGTCCCTGGGGATTGGCATTACAGTGGTCACTATTCAGAATTGTCAGGTCATTTGGACACAGATATGCCCCTTGCTTCACCCATGAATTCATCAACAACTGGCCACATAAATTACAACCAAATTGCCTGAGATTGCATTCTATGTGCTATAATTTACTGCACTGTTACATGATTCACAAATAAAAGAGACGTGCTGTGATTTTTGAGAGGCATTAATAACACTTTTTGACATATGCATTTTGGTCAGGCCCCACTCACGACTCTGGCCTGACTCCGAGCAATGCCCAGGCCAGTTGTGGAATTGGTCAATTACAGGAGGACAACACCCTTCGAAATAGAACTTCTAAATAGAACACGCAAGAGTGGATAACAAGAGAATAATAACGAGGAGTGGAGGAGGTTGTGGTCTGAAATGGCCTGGGAGGCTGGAAGGGCAGTTGTGCACATGTGAGAGGGGTGATGCTTTTGCTTTTTAATCACAAAACTTGTCGATAAGTGGAACTGTGGAAGTGATGAGGGGTGGAGGCGAGGATGCAAATTTGGTACTGCTGCAGCAATGGGCACGACCATTATAAGCATTTTGTTAAGCGCTGGTAACTAGTGGTAAGCTGCCCTAGCACTAGTAGTAGCAAAGGTCTAAACAAGTGAATCAGTGAGCTGTGACAGCATCCATCACAGCTGACAGACTCAGGGTCCAGACTGAGCTTTGTCCTCATCTCACCTTTTGTCTGCATCGATTGCTGTTGTAATGTTACCCCAGTAGCCCCAGGTCACTTCTCCCAAGGTCAACCATGTCAAGCCAAGGTCAGGCAGCCTCTGTCCCAGTTTGACACCGAATAAACGAACCCCTCAGCTGTAATTGTTCATAATGTGAACCCCCATTATAACTGCATCGATCTGCCATGGACATCTTCAATTAGATAGATAACAAAGGCATAATTTGATATAATAATCCATGGATATTGGATATATTTAGGACTGACCTAATTCCTAGCAGATTTATAAATAGTTAGTCAATAATAGGTTAGTCGTACAAGAATAACTGACACATGCAGCTAAAATATACACAAGCAGTTAAATCATAAACTAGAAACTCACATCAAAACTTGAGACACATCGATCTAAATCTGGCTGCTGTAACCTAAAGTAATTTTATCATCCAACAAAAAGGTCATGTATATATGCCAACTGCATGTTGTCATAGATCAAACTTTTAACTTCATAATTGTACGACAATTCACAATTGCCTCCAGCGGAAAAAAAACCTACAGCAAAAGCAACCATAGTCTGTAATTGAGCTACAGGACCATTAGAAGAGTAAAGAGTGTCATTTAGCTAAGAGGTGATCAATGTTTGCTTAACCTGTATTGATCTGTTCAGTGGAGTCTGACCTTTCCTGGTCACTGCAAGACCTTCGCGTGATGACACAAAGGGCCTTATGCAGCAATTAGGCATTGTATGAGGAATTACTGAGTATGAGGAAAGGACCTTTCTGGTGTAGTTGTCCACAAAAAAGGTCAGGCAAAGAAAAGGTCATTGGTCATTGCATGGGCACATTGGGCAGCCCACAAGGTTGCAGGGGATGACCCCTACCGGCCATTTGAACAAACATCATCAATTACTCATAGGGCCCAGGTCCAATCTTCATAACAGTCCATTGATCGTTGGCAAGCACCACCAAAGTTCTCTGGTTTCAGCTTCCACTTACCAACTTCATTTACTAACACTAGCAGCAACCTGTTTTCTCACAGACATCCAATAATGACACAAAACATAAACACTTTTTTTCTCTACAACTACAAGCCATGATAAACCAGAGCAAAAGTCACACACAAATGATAAGCTATGAGTGAACTACTCTGACCTCTAGCTGCAATTAATTGTTCTCGAAACAACAGATTGTCTAAATAGTTGCAAATGGGCAGACTTATGTAAGAGGGGAGCATCTGGAGTGTGTCTTAGGACCTAAACAGGGACCTTTTAAGAAGTTTTGTGACCTTTTCTGAGTTACAGAGCAAAAAAAGTGAGGAGTAAAATAACCCAGATCGTGTAGACACCCCTCCAATGCTAGCAGGCCTGACCTCTGCTATAGAAACTTTCCCCTCCAGGTCAGAACCTTCACCCTTGCTTTCACACCTCAACAAAACTCTACACGGCCTATTAAAGTAGTGTTTCACCCTTGGCTCGCCCTGGGAACTCTGCTTTTATGCACCCTTGTACAAACCAACCCTCTTCACCTACAGTTCACTGCTTTTTGTAAGGTCCTTTTTTCACCATTATTCTTAATCCTTAAACCACCTGGCCCAGGGCAGAGCTTTCTCTGGAACATTATATGCAGCAAAAGAAATGATTCTGTATTGTGAATTTAGTTTGCAGTAGAACTATGATTGGAGGTCGTGCATCATTGATGCAGTCTGCTCTCAGGAGCCCAGCATCAGCCACACCAACAGAAGCAGTAAAAACATGATCAAATTTGCCCCAGGACAACTCAATGAAGTCGCAGAGAAAACCTGCTTTGTAGGTGACCAGCGGTCCTGCCCTGCTGACCATAATCTCATCTCCTGTGACCAGTGGTCAAGCACTGCCTTGGTCTCTGCCCTGGTCTTTGGCCTGCACTGCCCTGCAGCCTTCAGCTCCTGCAGCTCAGTGACTTTGTCCTGCAACGATGCAGTCACGCCACCTCTGGGATAATCTGGATCACTTGGATCCTTTCCACTACAGCGATCCTAGCGTTTAATTCAACCATGGTCCATGGACCAGTGTATCACATTCGATTATTGCAGATTATTGGTCGTGAAAAGTAACAATCACTGCAATTTAGAGTAATAGTAACAGACATCCAGGTGACTGGGTTAACCTTTGTTTAGTTTAAGTATCATTACAGCTTTAATCACCCACCAAGAAAAAAGTAAAGCCAGTAATTTGCCAAATGTAGGACATAAAATCCATTGAGCTCTTGGTATTTATACACAAAGGAGCAATGAGAGCTTGACAGTTGTTGACATTTTGGCCACAGTGTAAGCTTCACCCAACACAGATAGTTGGCTGGCCCATCAACTTTATGACAACTTTAAAAAGGCATGAAATTTTTTGTGTTCACCCTGACAGGTTTACGTGCCAGTAAATCAGGAGGTTTTTGGCAAGCAGGAATTTAGGCTTCCGTTCAGGGCTGCATTTTTGCCATAATAGCTAAATTTTCTTGGCAACTATTGCAGAAAGAGCAGACCATGTGTGTGCAAATTTAATAAAACCATAAAGGCAGGACAACAGGACAATGACTTTGGATATGCTTTAAAAGAGATTTTTTGCACCACTTTTTACTCCTCTCTCCAGGTGCAAGGACCTCTTGTATACACAGTTGCCCATAGTTGCCCATAGTATGGGGTGATGTACATTACCCTCCATTGCCAATTGTACAAGGATGTAACGTGAACGGGTGGGAAAAAGAGGCACTGAGTGTCAGAACAATTTCAAAATGCCATTTATTACACTGGAAACAAAATGTATCTTGAAGTACTCAAACGTTTATGTTGTAGAAGACCTATGTATTTTACAACTCGAAATTATTGCACAGGGACTGTTTAGAGCTAAAGGTCTATTAAGTTGCTCATGGGGCGTGGAAAGGTGTATAATGACCAAGAAAGTTCTGCTATGTTATTTTAAAGAGTCCCCCATTTGTGGTATCTCTGATCAGATCAAGATCTGAATGAAAGTTGAGACTGAGTGAGAGGGCAAGTAAAGATCAACAGATCCAAAAGGGGCAATTGCCAAGCCCTGGGGGTATTTACCCTCCACTAATGTCATGACATAGGGCCCTGGGTGGCTGACCTGTGACAGACTACACCATGAGGGCCTTCACTCTGCATGACCTTTGTCTGGGCTAGGTCACTGGCAACCACTAGGTCCTCTGATAACTGTGTCGTTTATGAATAGGGGCCAGATCATTTGCTATGGTATAATTCAGCAAAGGTGAGGATGCCATGGCCGGGTTACAAGTCTTCTTAACCCTCAAATTGCCCTCTTCTAGGTGAAAAGACAAGGTCAGAGGGCAGCAATGCCCTTGCACCTCTGCTCTGGCAGGCTATGACCCTGTCACTCTGGACCTAACCAAGCTCTGACCAAATGAGAGGTTGCTTCATAACTGAACTCTCTGCCAGATGTCCTGACCAAACCAAAACCAAAGCAACTACACCATCCCCCAATGATGAAGCCTCCATATTTCGCTGGTCTGAAATACCAGGCTGTCAGCTGTCCAGTTAATCTTCATTAGGGGCCCATGATGCAGTTCCCGACGCCTTCCTGGCAATGTCCATTCACCCGCGTGTCACTCTTCCCTGAATTATCGCCCATAACCTGACACGCTGCTTTGCCTCCTAGTACTACGTCCGGTCCATTCAGCAAAAGCCAAGAAATAAATATTTCTACCAAGAACCAAAACATCTTCGAATCAATTCATCCATAACTTCAGATATTCAAAACTTTTCTGTGCCTGATGCATAGAAGTTTTGAAGTATAATATTCTGTATTCAGTCAGATCAATTTAGGCCATGCGACAAGGTACTTGATTATAAAGGAGACTGAGGGAAGAATCGTGCATCCATGTTGAAATTAAGTCTTCTAAAAATCCGCAAAATTAGTGCTTCTGACACTGACATAACACATGAATCAGAATCCAAATGTTGAAATGTAACTGAGCATCAGCAGAGAAAAAAAGTTCGCACAAAAAAAGAAATTAACCACCAAAAAAACCACACCATATTTACTTTTGCCACTGTATAATGTGCACTTATTAAACAAAAGCAACTTCTTTTGGAAGAAAAGGCAAAAGCTAGGAAGAAGCACACCTGGTTGGGCTGAAGAGCTGCCCTGAGAGGAGGCTGTTGGCTGCATCTGTGCTTTCCTGATGCTTTCTTGTTGCTTTCTTGATGTTCCCCGCATCACAGGTTTCAAAAGTTACACAACTTGCAGCAAGGAGGGGACATGGCTGTCAGGAGACAGGTGGGATGGTGGCAAGTTCAACAACAATTCATGAGATGGTGTTGAGGATGGTTTTGAGGATTCTTGAGGATGGCTGGTGAAAGGTTTGCACTTCCAAGGGTCCTGGAACATGGGCCTCACCTGGGCTCGTCTCACCTGCCTTGAAAGTGGGGACAATGTGAAGTGCTCCAAAATGAATCATTAGGCAGATAAGACAATAGAAATAGAGGAGAAAAACTCATCCACCTCCGTACAGAAAGTAATCAAGCATGCAAATGGCCAGGTGCTAAACAATAGCAAAACAATGCCAAGACAATGTTGAAACAACAACAGGACAATGCCAAGACATTATACAAGACAATAGACCTCTTTGGTGCCATCAAAATCGTATCTTGCCAGTCCTATCTCTGGCCAGGTTGAATAATGAAGTATTGTAACATGGTTGCATCACTCCATGAAAAAGTTCACAAGAGTGGGTGCATATCCCCATATGGTCTTTCCCCACCTTGGCTTACCTGATGAAACCTCATTGAGCCTCTTTTTGGAACTTCGTTGTTCTCACCTGAGCATCAGGTAGGAGTTGCTCACCTGTTGGGAGCAGTGCATTTACCTGGCTAAAGATGAAGGTGCAGCATCAAGGCCTGAACGAGCACAGGTGTGCAAAGTTCTTGCTTAGAATTCCTCCCTAGAATTCTCAAAGTGGCAATGTGTGGCATTTGCAGGTGTAAAAGCCCAGGATCTTGTAAGTAAAGACCAGCAGTGCTTGTCCACTCACCCCTTATGAGAAGAATTCCTTCAGAAAAGGTAATAACCACAGCAACAAAATGTGTGCAGAAATAAATACCTGAGGATTGTGACGAAAGGTGTATTCAAATATTGTTTTGAAACTTTCAAACTGGGTAGAACTACAATCTACAGGTACAAGAAACTTACAGAGCAGGTTAATGTACTTAAAAATTCTACAGGTGCATGGTTGTAGTTGGCTACAATTTAAAAATTCAATTCTGAGAAAGGACAATTGTCAACAGACAATTGAAAACTATATAGAATTTCAGCATTGACATAAAATTGGTATGCCATTGTGTGGAGGCCTATGAGAAGCAATTTGAGGCTCCCTGATTGAACAAAAGCAAAATCAACATGCCATGATAAGCTCCTATTTTACTCTAGAATGGCTGCCATGAAAGGTAAGGTGGTGGGCATGAAATGACCATCAGATGAGGGTTCTAACTGCCCCCTTTCCCTTTCTCTCACCCTCCATACCTCACCCTACCCCCTCCATGTACCCTCACCCCCTATACCACACTACCCCTCCCTCACAGTGCTGCTGTAGTTAGCACCTAAGTACAAGCATTCAAATGCCACCGAGTGACAAGGAGCCAAAACAACAGAGCCAATTACTGGAAACTCAAATACCTTTAATTTGGCTCTGTGTAGAAAATTAAGGACATCTGAGAAAGCTTTGGGTATCAACTGACCCCTGGTCAAGACAGCTCCTGACACAGGGAGAAAAGTTCCATGCTACAACAGCTAACTACACAATCCATAACTACAGTAATTCACCTCTACGAATATCATGCCCACAAATCTTGAACGATCTAAGATAAATTTGACTTCTCAGGAAGTTTTAGCTGTAATGAGGGTATCAAGCCGATGCTATATCTGGAATGTCAGTAATGTGAAACCGAAATTAGGATGGATAATAATAATCTTCCAGCATAGGTTAGAGGTCATGAAAAATTCGTATTACCCCATGCATGCTATCTAGAACATCCTATAAACGCAGAACTTTATCAGATACCAATAATGAAATATGTACATTGTACAGTGTTACTTATCCAAGAAAGCAATGCCAAAATTCAACATCATTTTCTTTTTCATTATTAAACCTCCTATATATACTATACATATTGTTGTGTGCATTTGTTCTGGGATAAAACTTAAGTTCACCTGTCTTGGAAATGAGTAAATTTGAACATAGTGCATGACAAAAACAATAAATTTGAACTATGTTATCTTGTCTTTAAGCACTTAGACATTCTTGCAGTTTTCATCTTGTGCCATGGAGAAACGTGCAAGAAGCCATTATACTTATGGAATGGCAGAAAGACTCAGTTGCATGAGGCATGGCCTTAGATGGGCCATTCATAACCATTGGGCCATTTATCATGCTTCTGCTCAGCACCAATTAAAAGTGACAATTTGTGACAAAAAGGTTACACAAATATCAAAAGGTTTCAAAAAAGTTCAGCCAACAATTAAATTGCCAAGTTGATACCATGAATGCCATTGAAAGGGCAGGGCAGACAGGGTAGGGTGGAATCAGACAGAATCATCTGAAGTCAAAAGCATGACAGACATTATCAGAATGAGACATAAAAAGTATTTTGACACTTTTTTTGGCACCCATATTTTCGAGTCTTTTTGTGAGCAGACAGCATTGACAGAACAACAAGCCAATGATTGGCCAGTGGCCTTTGGAAGTCAACAATAAAGAGGTCTTTTAAAAATGGGGAGCTGGACAGGCTCATTTAAAATAATAAATGCTCATCAATTCTGTTGGATTGTTGGATTTTGACGTTGGCAGAGGTGTAGATTGCTAGGAGAAAGCATTACATGACAAACAAGAATCCGAGGTCCTTTCATCCAATTCCATTGGTTATTGCACTGGCATTGTGCTTGGTGTTTGGACACATGGACCTTTTGGCGAGATCACTGACCACTAGGCCACTACAGGCCAGTGTCCATTGTGGACTGAGCTGCAGGTCTTGACCTTGCCAATCTGGGCCCCTGGAGGGTGGCAGCTGGGACCCCTGCCATGGTCTGACCAGTCTGCTACGTCAGCTTACCTCATACAAAGCAAGGGTGGAAATGCCTCTTGGGATGATACTGGCCCAAGTTGATTTCTAGGGACACAAGTGTGGAAATTCACTAGCTTGTAAACTGAAATCAAGGGAAAAAAGGTATCATATTTCCCCTATTTTTTTATCGACATACATATATCTGTCAGAAGAATATAGGCCTAGAATTTATAGGCTTCACTTTCTTTTCCTGAGAATATCAATATGCCTTTCACTTAAAATTAATCTTCCTTCTAGGATATGTCATTGATACTAATCAGGTGTCAAGAAACCTTGGAGGGTTTTTTCTTTGAAATTTCAAACTTCTCTTGTTGCACTGGTCATTTAAGAAAGAGCTGGCCAAAAAACGGTCATCCTTGACCACGTGACCATGTGATATTTCTCATCATGGCCAGTGACCACTCAGCTGACCAGTTAGAGGCCAGTATTTGAGATGGCAGTATTTGGAGTGCCAGGGTGACCAGTGTCCAGTATTGGTCAAACAATGCCAGCCTCATCACTGCCCCAAATCATACATGACCTCTGCCCTGCAAAAACTAGTTCTGCCAAACCTAATTACTCACAAAACCAGGACTGGCCCAGACAGGGGCAACCCTCCCTGACCAAATTCTCTGTGCATTTCAAATAGTTAATGAAGCAACGGCCTCTTCTTGGCATTTCTATTTGCAGCTCAAAACAGCCGTGAACACCCATGATTAGCTCTGATTGGCTGCCACTTCACAAGAATACCATCTCCCACACTAATCCACTAATTCAACCAATTCTTGTTCATCTAAACTATTAATTTCTTGGCCAACACAAAGAATTGCGGGAAAAATTGAGAAATGTGTCATACTTTTTCCCTGGACAGAATTAATGTGCATCCTATTTCTGTCAAGAAAGACTAAGTCTTGTGGATGTTTTTAGAGTCCAGTCACAGCTGGGAAAAGAGAAAAGAGACCTGACATATACCTCAGACATACCAACATATGAAAATCAATGTCAATACAGTATGCATGGAACAAGACACTCAACATTCACTCGAAAAATCTAGGTATTTTTGAAGAATAAAATAAAGCAGACACTTTCATGATGAAATAATCCAGAAGTAATGCCAGTGCCACTTATTTTAATCTTAATTTATCTGGTGTTTAATTTCAGTTCTGACACATACATCTCCAAGAAGTTTATGAAAACAAGTTCAATATTAGGTGGATGATGGAGACAAAATTAGATCAATTTAGGGTTGAAGTGATTATATTTCAAATGCCTTTTGTGCCTCAAGTGGATTATGTGTGGGGTAGCCCTTGTGGTATTAGAGCAGAGTATTAGAAAGTATCAGAAGAGTACAAGGAGAAAATGACTTAAATTAGGCTTCTTGGGTGTCTGTAAGAAGTCCCTGGGAGTCTATGGACAGGTCTATGGAGAGTGTATTGGATGCAAGAAAATGAGCACATTAACAGCAGGGGAAGAATAGGAGACAGAGAGGGGAGCAGTGAAGTCCTTGACCACTTCTTTGGGGTTCATAATCCCCCTGGGAAGAAAGGAAAGTGTCTCATAGACCTCTCGAAAGCGTTCTCAAGTGGCGAGTTAGGAGCGAAAGACGTTCAAGCCATGACGCAGCCAGCAGAGTCATGGACGTCGTGACAATAGCGTCGTGGCCTTTGATGTCGCCGCTCAAAAAAGGTGTCAGGGCAGCCACAGCAGTTTGGGGCAATAGATCTATGGCGATGGCCAGTCCAGCAAAGATAATCCCTGCCCACAGCCATTTAGAAGCAAATCATCTTCACATCAAGTCATTCAAGCAAGAGACAGGAAAGTGAATCAAGCGACGGTCAAGAACTGACAACAAAAGACATGATGTGAAATCGAAACAGTCTGCAAGGCACAAAGCCATCACAATTAGGTCCATTTCGCCTCTTGATGGATCTTTTAAAGTTGATCCCCGACATACCTTTTGACCTCTATGTTGACATAATGGATACAAGAGAACGATGAATTCCACTCTAACGGCCTCTTCACGGCTCTTGTTGTAACGTTAATTTCAGTAGAAACAGGCAAATTTATAAAGGTAATCTATACTCCAAAAAGTCTAACTTAGAATTTTTCTCCAACAGTTCACTTAAATAAATATAAAGCTACAAAATTTTAAATCCCAGACTTCGGTTAGGATTCAGAAATATGTTTTGTGTCTTGGAATTTTCCATTTTATTCTCAGCAATCCAAACACAAAAAGCAGTCTGTATGACTGTGTATCAGTTACAAAAAGCAACAGGGCAGTGCATTATGGTTGTAACATAAATCAAAGGATGGGCAGAGAACTGTCACTGACCAATGGTCACTACCCACCCCCGGGGAGGATGGATGGATGGATGCATATCCACACAGGTGCAGCATTGTGCACGGGGAAAATGGAAAGCTAGAAATTGTCAGAAAGGGCCTCAAGAAAAAGAAAGTGCATAAATGTAGGGTCTAAAGAGTAAAATAGGGACAATCAAAGAAAGAAGGAAAGATGAATCAAAAATAAAAACAAACCAAGAATTAATAAGTTAAGAAATAAGGGAAGAAAGAAAGAAAGAGAAAAATAAAGGATGGAAGGAAGCAAAGCAAGGAAGTGAGTGACACAGATGGATACGTGCAGACACAATATTCCAATTGGCCCATTCATTCATATATATTCATGGACTGATTGCTTCAATGCTTCACCGATAAGCCATACCATTTTCAAGTTCAACATTTTAAGGAAAGACATGTTTTTACAACGCCAGAAACAAACGATTATGAACTGTGAATGACCCTATCAGATATGCACAAAGATAAAGTACACACAGAGGCATAATTGTTTGTAATTGTTTGCAATTGCCAGGACATTAGAAGTCATCCAATTCTGTTGTCATCCGCAGTGTAACGCCAGGAGTCATCCATCACAAGTCATTCTTCAACTCAAAATGATCATAATAACTTAATTAGGTCATTGGGCAAGCCCAGATGAGTGAAAACTAGCAAAAAGTCAATTGAGAGGAACAATTTAAGGCCAAGGAGTTATGAAACAGGATTCAAATATTGTGATTGGAGGTCATAAAGACTAGAATCGATAATGGTCGTTTGGCGATTTACAACGAACTCCAAAAATGGTCGTGCAGTGTTTTGGCAACATTACGAGACTTATAAATATTAATCAGGTCCAGAATGACATGTAGGTTTAGCAGACATCGCCATCGCATGAGTGGAGGGCATATTTCATGCAGCATTTTGGCCCGGGAGCACATTTGGACTGGAGTGGGCCCACTGGACGGCCAAGGAATGCAAATGGCAGGGTGGCCAGGGGATGACCGTTCATGACTGTGTGGCTATTCACTGGCACTGACCACTTGGTTCCAGAACATAAAATATAATTTAAAATGTCAGCCACCTAATTCAGGTAGTTATGAAAATTCCACGTGCACAATATTTATTAGAAATCGACTGAAGTGCACCAAAAACCTCAAAATGTTTTCAGCTGGCCAACATAACAATTAATTCAGCTCACATGAAATTTTCATGAACACAGCAGCATAAGGTGAGCATGGTGTGACTCCGTCCACCAAAATGAGAGCAGAGTAGTTAACAGATCAACTGTTTTGGTCAGGTTATCCAAGTTCATTGTAATCAAAAGTTCATCAAATTTTCAGAGGGTCTTGCCCCTTGGCTTGCCCCTTGGCCAGCACCCTTGACTGCCCCCCTGACCCCCGGACCACTACTGCCCCCCTCCTGCCCCCTTGCCCCTCCCCCACTTAATATTTCATCCCAAATTGGACGGAGGTTACAATGGTTACAATAACAAGGTAATCCCAGTCATCATCATCCAATACATCTGTTTATTAATCAAACCTGCGTGCCAACTGGACTTTTATGGACACTCATTGAATAATACAGCAAAAGGAAATAACAAGCACCCCAAGACACGTCAAATATGGACCTCTTACGATTTGCAAATAAATTCTACAATCAAACAGTTTCAGAATTTAATATCTATTTTCAGAGGGTCTTGCCCTCTGTTATTTGAAATTTTCCTTTGCAAATGAAAAAGTTAATTTCTCTGAGTTTCTGTGGGCTGAGTTTAGCTTTAGGTATAGAAAAAATATTGAAATCACCAGGGATTCATTGTACAAATATTTTGGGAAGGATTTCCAGTTTTTAGCAACAATTATAAGTTGAATGGAGAGAAAATCAGGCGTTCAATTGCTCTTTTCTAGTTTGCTGGATTTGAAAAAAGTCTCAGGGCTCCCCTTGGAACATCAAAGGCAGATTTTCGGCAGTCAAGAACTTCTGAAGGGAAAATTTAAGCTGCAAAAAGCTCCCATACATCAGGGGAGGCAGGCATGATGCCGTCAGTCTCAAGCTGAGATATTCATATCCAAGAACAAACCAAGGACCCTCACTTTTATTTGGTCATTGCACTGCTCATTGGACTGGTCTTTTATGCCCATTCATGGTCACTGCAGTGGGCAAGCAGTGTCCAGTCTAGCATTATACAAGGGGATAGAAGGACATAGTGTCCTTGCATTGAAACTGTCACTTTTCAAGCTTTCCAAACAGTTTGAGAGAAGTTTATAGCATTTGTGAATCCAAGACCCATGGGAAAAGTTTAAACCTTTTCTTTCCTCTTTGAAAATTCTAAAAATGTATGAAGAGATAAAATTCAAACAGAGCAACAAGTTTGGGAGGCATCTGAAAATTATCACCCTACCAGGTGAAGAGAGTATAAAAATTATTGGCCATTTCAGAAAAATAGACAAATGTGGGCTATATATATGTGATAAGATATAATAATAGATATACCGGTGATGCACCACCCCCTTTCAGCAAAGCAAATGTTATTTCAATCATGGGAGGTTGTCTCGATAGATGGTCATTCAGAGCCATCTCATGACAAATTTGCCACAGGGGAACCAGGCCCCGATGGACAATGAGTTAAATTACTTTCACCTGCAATCGCGTCTCCACAAACACATTAATGGCCTGCCAGTTTAATTCAGTGATTGGGCTATCATGATGCACATATGTCTTTTCTGTATGGGCCAGGGCAGCCTGGGCTGGGCCTACCAATTTTATGTTGACGACCATAGAACCACGCACGATATAATTTAATTGGGATTGGCACGAGACGCCATTGCAGTGACATTTGGAGAAATATTTTAGCAATTAAAGTAGCATCCAAGTGGCAGCCATCATGGAGAGCAGCAGCAGCAGCATCCTGAGCATCATTGGTCATCAGTTGGTCATCAATCAGGGTGAAGGGCGAGGGGCCCTGGGTCACCTGGGACTGGTTAGAACCCCTCCCGGGGGAGCCTGGCGAGCTGTACCCCAGCCCTGGACATGGCTTATAATTGGTCAGACGCATGCTATGTCACAACCACCCCAATGCATGAATTTCATTTATTCCCAAACCTTGCAGGTGGGTGAATGCATTGGGGTTCGGTTACCAAGTAAGCCACGATAAAGTCGAATAAACTGTTGCAGTTGGTAAATCACCCCAGCTCATTGAGCCTCATTCATTGTTTGGTGTAATAGTTACAGCAGTGTGCCTCCACCCTTTTGTCCATCAACTCCAATTGTTGTATCACTCTCTGCAGCAACCTTTGCCAATCCAAAACCTATTAATATTTCAATATTTGCCCACCATATTTTGACCCCCTTATCTGCATGTCATCTGCCACGCATCAATGGGCGCATGCTTCTAGTTATTAAATCTCAAAAATGGTGCAAATTGCCAGGCCATATGCTCCGACCCATGTACATTTCACTCCTTATCTTCGCTTCTCTGGTTTTACAAACAGATACCACCCCAGATAGCCAAATGGCCTTTTTAACTACAAAAAGTGCAAAGATGAAAATTTAATCAAACATGCACCAATGCTGGTAGGTGCAATCTGTTCAGATGTATCCGAGTACTGAGTGTCTACATTGTACTGTATATGCGCCCAGTAGTTTCTGCATGACTATTTCTCTACCTGTCCATTTCACACAAAAAAGTTCATTTAGCTTAATCTTCACCCACAGGGTACACAATTTTCGACTCTAAAGAGTTTCAAGTGAGGTGAAAACTGTGGTTAAGATCTTGTGAAGAGTCATTGAAGACTAATCTTAATCAGTAGAGACCTTGATCCATGCCAGGGGCCAAGTAATTACATACTGGCCAAATTGAAATTCTTATCAGTGGTCAGTGAAATAGCTCAGTCTCAGTCCATTACATGTCTTATCCAGCCATGTCCAGCCAATGGCAGCCATGTCCAGCATATCTGATGGTCATCCATCTCCTGTTCAAGTCCTGAAATCCGATATTTCACCCTTTCACTTGAGATTTTTCAAAAACTCCTATCTTTGTTTTTCATACCAGTATGACCCCTGGTCAAGAAAGGGTCAAAAGGTTTTTGCATGGAATACACATGCATAAATTAAGGTGTGGATTCTGCATATTCACAGGGCTTCACAGGGCAACCTAGAGGCAACCTAGACCAACCCCAGGGTGTCCTATCATAAACATATTCATGCACCAGGATAGGATTCCCTGGAAGGGTAAACACAAAAATGTGAATGCAAACATTGGAAATTGACAAATAGAAACAGACGTTAACTGTATTGGTGGTGGTTTGTTTTTCAAACTTTTACATTTGGGGCCTTTGGGACAGAATCTCACTGAGTTGAGTGGGCTGGGAGCATGTCTGAGAGCAACCCAGAGCATCATGGGATGGTTTTAATGCTCTTAGCTCCTAGAGAGCAGCCCTGGGTTTGTAACTGGCCTAATGCACTGACAAAGCATTTACCCTTCCATTTCTGATTGACTCAGCTCTCCAGAAGCCAGCAGTGGAGCAAAGAGCCCTGAAAAGAGGAGGCCAAACAGAAAGAGTTAATCTGCTGACTTCAAGATAATTGAGACTGATGTAACAGGAGAAACACCGCGGAACAACACAAGAGTAAAACACAGGAGCAAAGACAAGGGGCTGAGTGCCATCCAAGGCTCGTTTCAACAATAGGGAGCATGGCAGCAACACCCCAAAAGTACAGTTAGAATTTCGTCACTAAACCTCCATAAAAGTTATAGATGATAAAAAGATTGAGTCACTCACAAAGAGGCTGAGAAAATAATATGAACTAATGAAAAACACCAAGCTATATCTGTAGACCATGCAGATGAAGGACTTTCATGTCAGCATAAGGTGTAAATAGTCCAATGACCTCACAAAAATAAGATTTTGAACCGATGTAAATTATGTCCCTCATGACACCTTGGAATAGACGTATATAATTATATTCTGCCAAATTTACCCTGTAGGTCATTAAAAGACTATTCTTTGATGAAATGATTCTGGAAAGAGGAATTTTACTGCACATGTAACATGACATGTTTGAACAATGTCAGATCAATGTTGGAGGTCCTTATACCAGCAACTTTGGATCATTTGAGATGATGTATGACCTGGGAGGTCTTTGCAAAGCTGTTGAGGAGATCCCATGGCCCTTGAGGTGCTCTCCTGGCCCTTGTTCAAGTTGTAGTGCTCTTGGAGAGACCAAAGACCAAACAGCCATCATCACTTACGTCATCCAAAACGTCACTCATCCATCAGGATGCGGTTGCTGAGGCAGGCCTCTCCTCATCAAATGATGCTCTTCTCCCCTCAAAATGCAATCTGTTCACATGTTAAGCATTTTAGACCCTGTGTCAAACCTTGTAGCAAAGGTTTGTTTAAGCAGTTTACTGATGGCAATGTGGGTTATTAAAGCACAGCTCCATCATTTTAAAGATAGCTACAACTTGACTGCAACTAGACTACAACTTTACGAGCCAGGGATGCTTTAAAAATGATGCCGCACAGGAGCAATGCAAATGGTCTTCAAACAACTTGAAAATTAAAGTCACTCAGTGCATGGACTTAGTATAAAACCTCCCTGCTTGGTGCAAGTAAAAATTTCACTGGATTTCTGTAACACAAAATGTTACAAGAAAAGGTATGGAATCATTGCACAGCCAAAAGTTAACGACACTTAATGCCATCATGATATATATGAAAATCAATTAAGTAAATGAAATATTAATCTAAGCAATCAAGAAACTATAAAATTGCCATTACTTGAGGAACCATTAAACATAAGACATTGATATACTGATAGAATGCAGTGCACTAACTTGGCGTTGGTTCACAATACAAGGCCAACACATTTTGGGACCTTTATCCAATTAACTCTGAAATAGAAAACTGAAAGTGTATTAGAGGGGAGGATAGGTTACAGCGAGGTGGGAAAGGTGCAGTATGGCTCTCATTAGCACACAGGAGCCAGGTCCTGGGTTCTAGCCACGCTCCTGCAGAGTAGCCTGTGGGCAAAGACACTGGGGTGCATACCACATAGCCTGGCCTGGCACAGTCCATTTGAGGGCATTTTATGCTTGGCCAGGTGAGGAGGACCCGAGGTGCTTTTTTTATATTTAACAAATTTGAAGGAGGATGGAGGAGGAAATCGAGAAGGGAAAAAGAGAAGGGGTTAAAGAAGTGCTTGGAGGGCCATCGTGGGAATGGGAAGGGGCGCTGACATGTCTTGGCTGGGAGGAGGGGAGGCTGGTCAAGCAGTGGTCACTCAGTCGAGTCTCAGTATTCACTCAGTGGTCACTCAGTGGTCAGCGTGAAGTGGACATGCACTGACACATAGATGGACCTCTACCCCTCTCAGTTCTTAGTATACCCCATGATGCCTCTCCATACCCCAAGATACCCCAGGGCTCCTCCAGAGTCCCTCAAAGTCCCTCAGGCTACACTGACCAGTGTCCACTCAAGCGTCCACCCTCCTACCAGGACTGACCATCATACCCTGGTCCTGTGTCCACCTGTAGCCCCTTCCCACGCCAGAGAAGGTCATGCTTGACCACCACTGACCACTCTTCACTGACCACACATTCTCCTCTTGTTGCATTTTCCATTTTCCCTTTTTCTTGCTCCACTTCAGTTTTGATTAATGAGACCCGGAGAAAGCTAAAAACGCCATACCTAGATTTATATACAATGTGAATCCAGTCAATTGCATTTGTAACACATGATATGACATCCAATCTGGATAACTCAAGTGGCTTGGAAGCTGAGCCTCCAGTGGGGACAGCTTATGCTTATTACTCACGACCAAAATAGTTACTGAGGCCCTAAAGATATTTACAGAAGCAGATATTTCCTAATTATCTCCAGCAATATATCACCCAAACATGAAGAATAAACATGGAGGGTGTTGGGGTAGCCAGTAAATTGACAAAACAGGTTCTGGAATGCACGTACATATATATTGCTGGACCTTAGGGATGTGGCGTATGCATCTGATAAGAAAACAGGTGAAAACACCAACAGTGAATTGTGGTCAAGTCTTGAAGAACTTGACTGAAGAATGCTGCACTTTGCGAATACATTACGAGAAGTGTTGGCACCTGGGCCCATTGGTAGAACATGAGGGCAACAGGTTGTTGGGCATCAGGTGGAGTGGTCAGAGGAATACCAGTCAAAATCTACTTTTTCCAAAATCTACTTTTCCATAATCTACTTTTCCTACCAAAATCTACTTTTTTTGAAAACCAAAATCTACTTCATTTTGCCAAAATCTACTTTTGCCAAAATCTACTTTTTCCAAAATCTACTTCAGAAAAAAAAAAGTTATTTAATCATTATAAGGTTCCAGTCTCCATGAGACTGCTTATGCAGACTCCATGAGTCCCTATTTTGCCGATGACACGAAGTGTCAGAGGGACTCCAGATATTGGATTGTCCAAAAATGTTGACAAAATGTGGACTGATTAGTTATAGGGTAAGGTGGGGGAAATCCGGCCCCCTTTTATTCACGGGGCAAATCCGGCCCTTTAATGGTTTAAGTAATTGTACTGATTGTGATGAACATAACTTGAGGATTAAACTGGGTCAAATTGTTTGATTGTTTTTGAAACAGTCTAACAAAGTGACCCTAATCATATGTTCATTTGTTTCCTACTGTTTTTACCTTCAGCGAACGAAGTTCGAAGAAGGTATTGTTATCACTTTGGTCAAGAGTTGTCCGTCCGCCGGGCGGGCGGTCGGGCGGCGGGCGGATAGATAGTTTCCGGGCCAGTACTCAGCCCCTATTGAATGTACATGGATGAAATTTGGTACACATGTAGCCTGTATGGTCTAGTTGTGCCTTTTGATGGTCTGATTGATGGAACTTTTGTAATTTTTGAAATATTGACAAAAATATTAAAAAATTATTTTTTTCGTTTCTGGGCTAGGACTCAGCCCGTATTGCATGCACACGGATGAAATTTGGTACACATGTAGCCTGTATGGTCTAGTTGTGCCTTTTGATGGTCTCATGGATGGACATTTTGTACTTTTTGAAATATTGACAGAAATATTAAAAACTTTTTTTTTTCATTTCCGGGCTAGGACTCAGCCCCTGTTACATGTACATGGATCAAATTTTTAAACACATGTAGCCTATATTGTCTAGTTGTACCTTTTCAAGGTCTGATTGATTGATATTCTATACTTTGTGAAATATTGAGAAAAATTTATTGAATTTTTTTTTTCATTTAGGGCCAAAACTTGGTCAAAATTGCAGGTACATGGATGAAATTTGTTACACATGTCACCTATAGATATGATAAATTTGACTCTTTTTCGGATGTGATTCATGGATATTCTATACATCTCGAAATATTGACAAAAAATATTAAAATTATTATTTTTTGTTTCCAGGCCAAAACTTGGCCATCATTGTATGTCCATAGATGAAAGTTTATATACATTCCCGATATAATATTTTAGTGCCCTTTGTTGGTCTGCTTCATAGTTACTCTTAATGCTTTTTGAAACATTATGACCCATGCCTCACAACTTATTCCTTGTTTATGCATCAAACTGGTCCATGTTATGCGTATATTGGTCTAGTAAGGTCTTTCCATCGTTCCACATACCCTGGCATGCAGGTGGGCATATGGCGGGCCACATAGATAATTTCAGAGCAAGATCAGGCCACTATTGCAAATATTACATGCAATGTGGTTCACATCACTTTTATGGTGTAATGGTGTCCTTTTAAAATGTTGTTTTTTCGCTGAAGGTTTGCTGCTACGCAGCCTATGTTTAATCTACTTGTTGCTGATTTTAATCTTTGGGGCCGGAATTGCCCTGGGGCCGGAATTGCCCCGGGGCCGGATTTCCCCCACCTTACCCTATAAGTTTTCATTTACAATGATAATTTTCCAAACAAATTTACTGATTGGTTACATAACTTCTCATAAACATTGGCTTTTGTTTAGGATTTTTATGTCCAAAAACACTTGTGTGATTAATTGTCTATAAACCTGTTATGTAACTTTGTTTCATTTCTGCTAATGTCGCCTTGTAACTTGCACTCTAAAGAAAACAATTTTGTTTGAAGTTCATTCTGCCATATCTTGCTGATTTGCATGCTGCTTGTGCTCATTTGCATGGCCAGTTCCCGGAGACTGCAGTGCAATGCTTGCACTGCCTGTAATACATAAGCAGTCTCACGGAACTTCAAACAAAAAATTGTTTTCTTTAGAGTGTGGGATTTTTTTAATTATTAGATAACAAGGTATTTGTTTATAATTTTAGTTATCAGTCCCAACTGCAAGTTACAAGGCGACATTAGCAGAAATGAAACAAAGTTACATAACAGGTTTATAGACAATTAATCACACAAGTAAATCATTGAAGTGAATTACTAGTCAAACAAATAAATAAGTGAAGTGACAAAATCCGAAATTAGTGAAACTTGTCATTTCACCCATTTTAGATTTGATTTACTCTTAGTAAGTCAAAGACAATTTCAGTGTGAAAAACGATTCTGTTTACTTGAAATGTATTAGTTCAGATTAATTTATTATTTCATTATTTACTTGCAGTAAAATATTGAAGTGTAATAAAGATGTAAACTTTACAAACAAAATAATATTACTTGAACCTTATATGAATGCTATGTGTCCAAGTAATTGCAATTTCTTAGAACAACAATGCATGGCCAGTGGTTGAATTGCAAGACAATAGTCAGTTTTAGAACAGCAGTTAGCATTCAAATTCAAAATGGGTGACAGTTATGTCATGAAAATATAAGTTTACAGGCAAATATACATGTGAATAAACCTGATAAGTGAAATAAAGACAAATTTCGATTTCAAGATTCAGACTCCAATAAATTTAATTTTTTTAAATATTTTATAGTAATGTCTCATTAGCTGATAAGGAGTATGCACTATATGCAGTTTGAGAAGTTACGTACAGAAGACCTCTCAAACATCAGAAATCGCTGCAGAGGCCACCCAAAATATCCTGTATATATATAAAATTGCAATTCCTGCAATTTTTTTGGTCAATTATCATAAAACGTAGTTGTGAAATACATGAAAGATTACTTACAATTTGTAATCATTCACATAATTCATATTCTTGTATTTGCTCTTTTGATCATGGTATAAACTTGTTGTAATAAGACTGATGCAGGAGCTCTGGTCTATTCCTTTAAGTTTTTAGTGGATTATATATCTCTAAAACATTATTTTGCCAAAGTAATTAAATGAAAAATAATAAATAATTTCAAGGAGATTTTGTCAAAATTAGATTTTGGGAAAAGTAGATTTTTGTAAAATTAAGTAGATTTTGACATAAAAAGGGAGATTTTGCCAAAAGTAGATTTTGTCAGACGTAGATTTTGGAGAAGTAGATTTAGGGAAAAGGAGATTTTGACTGGCCCCCGGTCAGAGCATGGCAAGCAATGGGTGTAAAAAGAAGGGCACCCAAAGGGGTCAGCCAAGCCACACTGGTCAGTGCAGTCCACAACATTGCAGGCACTTCTAAAACACTCCTTGGAGGGCCCCCAGAACTTAGTAGAAGGGGGCTGGCAAGTTGACAGAAGCCCTCTACAAGACTTGCCAGCCCTCCTTTTGTCTGAGGCCAGAGCAACCCCTCCTCATCAAACACACTGATCCCATGATCCTTTCCTCAAACAAACCCCATCCCTTGTCCAGACCTGTGTCCACTTCTTGTGTCCACTTCTTGAATTCATTCCCAGGTCAGAGTGACTACCTCCTTGACCACTGGCCCAAGTGTTCCCACAGTCACCACTGATTAATATTTCCTCCGCTGCAATCACAATGGTTTTACAAGAGAAAGTGCTGCTGAATATTTGCATTGTATTTCAATTCAATTTAAGCCTATTTCTTTCTCATAAACTACTTATAGTGAATTCTGGAGTGCAAAACCCCAGAATCTACTGGACTACCACTAGGATAGGTACAGGACATTCTCTGAGCAACTTTACAGCCTGCAGAGACAAACATGTAATTTCGGATGGTAGTCATGAATCAGGGACCTATATCTTTCCACATCTATTTAATTAATTTCTTTGGAACTTTAACCACAGGTTTAAAAGCTTTAAAACCAAAGTCAAAACTTGAAAGAAACCGCAGAATACTCACAATTGGCAAATGATATGTTATGAGATAGTGGATGATACAAAAGGTTTGAGAACTGTGTATAAAACTGAATAAATGAATGAAAGAAAAGGATGATTTTGGTGTATCTAGTTATTAGTAGAAGGGGAGGTGGGTAGTATACTGGACACAATACAAGATGGACACAGTATGGAAGGGACACCATGGTCAGAGTGGACTTCAATCACTTTGCTTAGACCTGGTGACATTCGAGACAGCAATGAATTAAGGTTCAGTAAAAGAGAAATGTGAGATGGCCAGGTTTGTTATAAATCAAGAAAGGGGCAGTCTGGGGGAGAGATGAGTGTTTTGTCTTTAGGGGCAGGTGAATCAAACGAGGAGGCCCTTTTCCCCTCACCTGCTACTATCACACATCAGTTTTTGCGCTTGAGGACTTTTTTCACTGATATTCATTAAAGTTTGAGTTAACTTTTGCCTGGATACGGAGATAGCATCTGAGCCGGGGACATTAAGAGAGACTGATGGTGCAAAAGCTTCCCTCTCCACCCAATGGGAAGGCCCACAGAGTGATATTTCAGCCCTCTAAGAAGGAAGTGTCAACCCTTCTAGTGGATTCAATTACCTGCACTGCCACGATGGCAATTCCAACCTCACTATACCCAGCATACCCTCAACCAAGCATTAGAGCACCACTTCTCCCCATCCCAACCTCATCCATTATACTGTAATCTGCTCCAGACAAAGCCACGATTAAAACTATTCATCTGCCCATCCAACTCCATTGTGGCAAATGACTTGTGCTAAGTTGCTGTGTGACTTGCTCCCTGGTGGTCCTTTGAGCCCTCCAATGGTTCCATGTTCCTTGCTGTTGCCCTACCACTCACCCACCACTCACCTGGCCACTCAAAGTGCAAATCACCTCTTTCTAATGAGCCCTAATGGATGTAGCCCAGACCCACTTTGATCTCTCCTCTCCAAGTCACCTGATTGATGGCTCTATGTTCTACAACTGGCTTGGGGCTTGAGAGACACGAAGAAGTGGGTAAAAAACATTTTTGAATTTCGAGTCACTGGCTCAGATTTACACTCACTGCTTGGGAATAAGGAGACCACAATTTGCATACTCAATTTTCGTGCATGCATGGAAATTCATGAATTCACTGAAATAGCACTGTTTTGGCACTTCATGCATGGTCAACAATTTGATGGAGTGGGACCACAGCAGTCATGGTCATGTTTGTACACTCCCTGAACATTCAACTGGACATTCAACTGGACACCAAACTGGACATTCAGTGGAGCTGAGTTTGCTTGCTATTGCACTCAAGTCACTCAGTCGACATAGTCCAACACACAGGGCAGTGGTCAGCAAGAATGACAACACTCAAATCTATCCCATTTCACATTCAATTTCTGGATTTTGCATTCACTCTGCATTAAACATGTCAAAACCCACACCAATCAGTTATCGGGGTATTAATTAGCTGCCAAATGTGGTCAGAGCACTGGTCACTCAGTGGTCAGTTTGTTTAATGAGCAATGGTCAAGAGATCATGAGGACTCAGAAAGGGACTAGGCAAACAATTTACCCTCATTAGGGCAACTTAGCTTGGACTCCACCCAACTAAGTGATCAATAAAAAGTGTCAAGGAGCTGGTCGCCTGGAAATGTTATTTCAATATCTGCATTTGAATGAGGGTCGCATGTGACATGGCCTCCATTGGCCTCCATTGGCCTCCATTGGCTGGTCATTGTGTGACCTTCAAAGATGATGAATGACCTTGGGACCATCTCCACAGCAACTGAATATATCCCAGCCTAGCTGTAGCTCTGCTTCTTTCTCTGTCACCATCTTTAATTGATGAGATACAGACCAATGTCAGACCATGAGAGGTTGCTGAGAGTTTAACCAGGTTTTTGCCAAAATTCGGGACCTCCCTTCCACTCAAAACAATGTTCTTGCTTTTGCTGCTGACGTTTCTGTTTTTCCAATGTCAGAAACCCCTCAAATTCCCTTCAAGCAACCCAAAAATAATTGAACATATACTTCTGCATCTGCCCCAGGGCATCTGTTGATTTCTGCTCATACAATAAACTCACTTTCCATGGAATGCATTCATTGCTGAATATGCAATGAACCCTCTTCAAAAACCTATTAAAGATACAGATCTATTATAAATCAAAATCAATATTTTCTCTAGTTTTAGGACTCTTGATATGCTTCATTTGCCATGTCATCCACAAAAGGGATTCTGAATTGCATATATATGTATAGGTTTCCCAAAGAACCATGCATTATTCTGCCAAGTTATATAATTTTCTTTTATTAAGTACCGCTTTCTGTGTTACAGATAGCTCATGGTTGCAGAACATGCAACATCTAAAATTTAAAAAATAAAATCTTAAAAAATAAAAATAGAAATATTGGAGCAGTTTTTAAAAAGAGGTGATTAAGATGGGATGTACAGATAACAAAGCACCTGTTGGGTGAAACTTCAGACTCTAATGGTCAACATTGTTCTTCATTTTTTAACTGCGAATGTTGAATGCTTTTGCTCATGACTGGTGCTGCAAAAAAACTGAAAAAGGCATTAGAAGAAGAAAGAAAGTTGTTAAACGAGGAGTCAAAGAGTGCATCGCATGACTTGTGTGGAACTATGGAGTTTCATGCCATGTCTCGATTGTTCTGGGGATGAACTTGTAGTCCCGATAAGGCATTTGCACTGGACCTAGTGAAGAAAGCCATGACCAAGAACTCTACACTCATGAAGGATACGAGAAGCTATGGTTGCTTTAAAGACCACCACATTCCTCAGGCATACTGCACAGCAATGGACTGCTAAAGATGACCAGGGCCAGATAAAAAGCAAAAAGGATAGAGCAATGGAGATATGGAATTTGAGAAAGGGACTTCAAGAGAGAGATGCTGGTGATGGCATAGAGGACCACATCAAAAGGGCATACACACACCCACATAGGCGCCTATAAAAACAGGTGCTATACACTTCTAGGCCAGGAAAACACACACAGGGGCAGTGGGGCTATTATTTGACTGATGCAGAACATCATGAAAAGAAATCCCCGGTGTGAGGCCCACAATTGAACAGGGGTGCATTAACCCTGGTCTGGCTCTCATAGTGCACCTCCCGCCAGCTGCACGGAGCCAGCAATTGCCAAAGAACCTCCAGGAACCAATAAACACAACGGTCACTAAAAAGCTTCCTGGATGGCGGTGCTCCCTTTGAAGTCCGCGACTTCTCGGACTCCTTTGTCACCAGACCCCGGGGTCACCTGAGATGCTGGCCAATCAAAACTTTTCACAAAGGAGACAAAACTCTTCCAGGAGAGCCCATTACTCTGTGTAGCCTCTTTGACATGCCCTATTTCCCTTTTTGTACATTCAATCACCCAAGACTTTTGAGCAATTGAAAATTCCGTCCCAAAGGTCAAATCCAAGGTCAAAGTGTCCTTGAGGAGTCCAGGTCACTCCATCAAGGTCACCCAGTAATGAGAAAGACAAACATGCCAAAGAAACTCGACAAACAAACGACATATTTAATGACTTAGGCTTGTAGCATGGTATTGTGTACAGTGGCTTTTTTTCAGACTGGAAAGCTTATTATTTCAACATGATATGTTATTTGGACATGGCATGTATCTGATTGACT
Organism: Platynereis dumerilii; assembly: GCA_026936325.1. Taxonomy (NCBI): domain Eukaryota; kingdom Metazoa; phylum Annelida; class Polychaeta; order Phyllodocida; family Nereididae; genus Platynereis; species Platynereis dumerilii. The sequence goes on from JAPTHN010000001.1 coordinate 40,452,244, forward strand.
AGAGGAGAATGTGTAGTTTTCAGAAATATATGGTTTGATATGTGTTGGTTGATTTGCCTATCACCATAAATCAAAATTCGGCTCAAAAAACACATTTTTTGCCTTGTTTATAGCTCATTCACAAATAGTATTGCTTATAAATGGTGATGATTTTGATATTTTGACAATTCTCAAAATGAAATAATTGGTTCAGTATCACAGACTGAAACACAAAGAACATATTTAGCTAAAACAAATTAAGGTTTTACAGTGTTAGGGTTCACCAGGGGAATTTTTTACATGGAGATGTCACTTAGTTTGAAAACCATTAATTTTCTTACATGCTCTTTTGATCTCTCCTGGAATATATATCCTATATATCTGGAATATTGCTAATGGCTGTGTGAAAGCCCCATAGTATCCCTCTTTCAGACCAACACTTCTTCAGTTCCTGAGACCATTATAAGAGCACATTTAGGATACTTTTGCTTTGCTTATGCAAATGTTCACAAGTACGTCGCGTTTTACAAATTCGTAGGTCTAGGTGTCAAAGTTTTAGAGGTAAAGTTGAATTTTTTTTACAGATATTTATGTATCAGACTGCAATATAGGACAAAATATTAAGTCTCTAGCAATTATATTGAACTTGGTAGAGCTGATCTTAGTGCGTTCACAAGTACGTCGCGTTTTAAGAAACAGACACTTCATGTTGCTACGTCACCACGGTCGTGTCAATTGCATGGATACTTGTGAATAATCATTAGAAAACACATTTAAGAAGCAAAAAAAAATTTTGAGAAAAATCTGAACTCAATTATGCGCAAAATTAGCATATTTTTAAAAATATGATAAATGCGAAAAACTATCAAAAACCATATTTTTTCTCTTAATTATGCTATAGACAGGTAATTCTGGATTAAATCCAATATCAATAACACCAATTTGAATTATTTTCTTCAATGGACCATGCATATATTTTCAAATGAAAATAAGTAGGGCTATTTTGGGGAGAGTCAAAAATCTGCTATTAACTTGGAACAAAACCCAAGACCCAACATCCTAAATCAAATACTATGTCTAATAATTAGGTTCCCTAGAACTATAACTAACTGATTTAGAATAGAATTTCCTTATTTTGATGCCTTCATCTCTATATTATATCACATGATTTCTTGTTAATTTCAGGGAATTTATCTTATCGCAATATTGAATATTGAAGTGTTTAATCATTATTTACCAATTTTAAAAGGTTAAATTGATTTTCCACTATGTTTTAACCATGTTCATTATTCATTTCATATTACTAGACCCCCAATTTGGTTTTTTGTGCTGTTATTAATAATTTATTTTCATCCGAAAATGACACTGAAATTGACTTTGGCTTGGTTTTTGTTGAGTATAGTCAATGATATTATGACTATGGTTACATTATGACTATGGTTATCATTTTTTCCAAAGTTAGTCAACACTATATCATGAACGTTACCTGCTGGTTTGGTGGCTTTAATACTTATAATTTTTGTGGCACAAGTGTTTTGACCAGGTGTGGAGAATTCAATTTCTTGCAGGGCGAAGCTTAAGATGCAGCGCCTCACTGCCTGCAGTTAGAAATATAAAACCCGATCAAAATATACTCCAGTATGGTTATTATAAGTGTTCCAAAAATTAACTTCCTGGATTAAGTTGAAGTACTTATTTTTTTTATGAAATAAACCGTATTCCTGTTCCGTCATGATTCATCCCAGCTAGTGTACCGATTCAACCCATATTACGGAACAACGAAAGCTCATTAAGCTCAATCCTTTTGGATTTAGTTTCCCTAATATATTAGCTATCAAAATATAAGAAGTAGTTAATTGTGCTATAACTTTCATTTTTCATCATCGGTGGCCAAAATGTGTACACAATAGTGTGCTACAAGCCCTTACACTTAATCACGAATCCAGGCCTTAGCCTACACTCAATCAATCAGTGCATCCATTTCAACCAATGTGTATTCCCAGTACATTCAACCACTAATTGAATTCATTGGGAAGTTTCCAAGATAAAACGTTTATAAATTCAAACTGCACAATGCATAGATAAGTCACACTGCCTTATGAAAGAAGTTATTTCAAGAGTGAAGACTCGGGACTCTAACTCTCAAGACAATATTGAATAGGAAAAAAATATATTTCCTGCTTGCAGAACTTGTATACCTATTGCATGTATGAACAATTGAGCATGCAGCCTTTTATAAACAATATATCTATTAAAAATAATGCACAGTGAATGGATTGCATATATTGGGAAACTATAAAAACGCTATAATAAATCAACAGCATCTATGTTAAATCATAATTAAATATACACTTATTAACACAAACCTGATGCATGTGACCGAATGGCTGACCTTTAAAGCAAGTTGAGTCTGTGCTCTTTCCCACAAGAATGATGGGATTAACACATTTACAGTTAACCATGACTAATCCTCACAGTTTGCAAGTTTGTATTGTTGCTTGTAACTTACAACAGATACAAGAAGTCAAATAACTGGGTGCTAAAAGATTATTTCAGAACTGAATTGCAAATGAAAGTTGCTACGAAATAAATTTCAAAAAGGCAAAATATCAAAGCAATCAGAAATTCGAAAAATTATCTCATGATATATCTGATAATCAGTTTAACCAGTCTGAACTTACTTTGCATCTACTGTATTATGGAATACTTGAATTGAAAATACACATCCGTGGAGTAAGAAATCATTGCATCTTTCAAGAGGTCCATAAGTAATTTCATGCCAAATAGACCTGAGGGATTACAGCCAAAGAAGTTCATGATTTTTGAAATGATATAGACTTTATGCATGGACCCTGGGTATATTCACAGACCCGTGGGTGTTCAAGTTTAAGATAAGAAGTGCATTGTACTTGAGAGATGGAAGTGCTCATTATACTTTTGAGTCAAACAAGGGAAATGGACTCTAGCAAGGAGGGTGCTTCAGGTTGAAAAAAGAAGAAATTCATTCTTAATAGAAAAGTGCTTTACTCTGAAAGGGGGTGGGGGGAGAAGGGGTTGGTCCCTTCTCAGCAAACATCCTTGCCCAGTGGTCATCCTTGGTCAGTGTGAGGAGTGGAGGAAAGTCTTTTCAAAGTCTTTTCATTTTTTGGAGATGCTATTAAAGCTTTTGACAATCTCCAACCCCGTTATACTTCATGGGGGTTTTGGGGTTTCATAAAAGGGTGATGGTGAAATACTGGAGTGGGTAGAAATGGGCGGCCCTTATAGGCACAGTTAGGCAGCCAGGGTGACAATTGCCCTAGCCCTTTCCAGAGACCCCTACTGGTGTTGCCTGGAATTAGGCTGATTTCCCAAATTGACCAGTCAACCCTGTGAATTCCCCGTTCACCAATGTTCAGCTATTTCGAGAAAATATAAAAGACTTGTTGGTGACCTGTCCTGCAAACTGAACGCATTCAACAAATCAAGCCAATCAAATGCTTCGCAGCACTACGAGACTTTCTACCTGCATGGATGCCAAGAGAACCGGAAATACTGAACAGACTCTATGAGCAAGGGCCATGCAAGGGCCTACGACACTGCAAAACTTTAATTGTAGGCCTACGTATTTTTTCGCTATATTATTGGCCTATAGCTGAGCATATACGTTCCTTTTTTCAATTTGGTCCTCATTGAAATTTAGAATATTTGACACGAAATCCAATGCAACATAAAAACATTCAACTGCATGGTCGAATTAAATCAAGATTTTGTTCAGCATTGAAAAAAATGAGAAATTATACATTTGGCCTATAGATAGGCCTAATTTACAAACAAAACGACGGGGTTTTTTGAGAAAAAAGAAGAAGATCATCTGAAAAATAAACATTTAAAATGTGTTCAGATTAAAATCAAAGAGAGCCAAGCAGAGTCTTTTCTGGGCAAGTGGTGCCAGGAAGCTCCCAGAACCAACATCTGCTGAGTTGGTTGCTGGGTTGGCCCAAGAGATGAGGACACTTGGAGAGCAGCACTTGTTGGTCTTAGGAGATCATCAATGCAGATAATCTGACAGGAGGGCACAAATCCCTTGGACTAATACCAGGGCATGTTTTAGGTGGAAGGGAAAGGATATTAGCAGAGAAAAGCAAAGACAGCTCCGACTTCAAAGAAAAAATCTGCGTCCAAACAGCACGTGCTGAGACGTGGAACTTACCAAGCGTGACGGACGTTCTTTCCAGGGAAGCAGACGAACTCGTGACGTCATTACGTAAAATCCATGAAATGGAACAAAAAATCCAAGAAAAGTATTCCAATATATTCCTAGGTAGTCCAAAATGAGGAAAAAGTGGTTGTAGACCTTGAAAGGGCCTTGGACTGAGTGCTTATGCCGACGAAAGTTGCTCGCAGAGAGTTTTGGTGACCAGCGGTCAGCGAGGGGGTGACCTGTTGGGAGAGGGCACTTGCCCCATGACCTTTCTCACAATCAAGATGGCCCTGCAAGGGCATAGGGCACCGGACCCTACCCCTCGCTCATTAGGTCCTCACCTCTCACCCCTGCCCCATCCATCCAAATCCCTCCTTTCATCTCGCCGACTTGTTTACCTGTTTACGTGACACCTGAGATCAAGATTTGGATCCCTGGCTGTGCATGTCTTAGAACTGCGGGTACCATGCCCTCTTAGGCCTAATCATGGCAGGGACAAGTCAATTCACCAACAATGTTGCCTTGGTGCCCTCCAATTCATGTCAAAATACATGTAGGATGCCAGATTTATTATTAAACCAGGTTCAATAACAAATCTGGCAAAGAGCTCTGATTTTCTTTGCAGGTTCATTGAACCGTCGAACCTGCAATGAAAACCAGAGCTCTTTGTCTGTTATCTGTACAGGACTTGATCGTAGATGGATTATATGAGGCCTAAGAACTATACATATATAATCTTACAAAACAGAAATATTAAATGGTATTTTAGCTAAAGAAAAAAAAAACAGTTTCATTTCATAAAGATACTGTATTTAATTACAACTTCCATCAAAAATATCTCCAGCTTCTGAATTCAATGGGCTGAGAGTGCTGCAATCAAAATTGCACAAACAGGGGTAAAAGTCAGGAGTCTGCTGTTTGTTTATATTGTATTGGATACAACAATCACTCGCAGCTCTATTACCTATTTTGCAAGGTCATGTAATAGTTTGTAGTGAGGTAATCGCATCAATGCACACACGAGAGTTGCACGCTTATTTAACCAAGTTGCCCCTCTCTTCCAGGTCTCCCAAAATGACCCAGCCTGACCCAACCCCAACCCTACTCTTACCTATTTACGGACAGCAAATTTGCATTATTCAACCCCAGGGGTATATTGTTAGCCCTCGTTACCTCCTCATTACACTTAGGGTGAAACACATACACCCCATACCACCTCCATTACCCAATGCAGATCGTGTACACCCTACCCCTCCCTTCTTAATTCTTTTGACAATTCCTTGTTACCCTCCAAGGGGTGTTAATGAACCCCCTAATAATCGACAACCCGCCCTCCAGACCTCAACACAAAAGATTACAGCCTTAGACACCCTCAATGTGAATTAATCACCACTAATTACAGCTATAGCTCCAACACGGTCCTACATACTTAGCACCGACAAAGAAGGTCATTCCAACCTTGACTTGTTGTGTAGTTACCCTCTCCCCTCTCCACCTTCCCTCGCCCCTTTCAACTTCTCATTTGTGGAAACTTCATTAGGATCTCAAGCAGGTTCCCTCCGCTCTTCAAGTGTCACTTTAAAAGGTTGTGGATGTAAATGTTGTAGAAATCACTCAGCACTCTCAAGACATTTGAATCAGTAAATACCTTTCATCAACAAAAACCAAATAGCAAATGTCACTTTCAAGCCATTACACTTCACAACAAGACAAATCTACAACTCAAGTTCAAACCGTCCTTTCTGTTGACTTTCAAAAAAGTTGATTCAAAATAGAGAAAACTACCTATCTATCTGTCTATCTATCTACATTATCTATCTACATTATCTATCTACATTATCTATCTATCTATCTATCTATCTATCTATCTATCTATCTATCTATCTATCTATCTATCTATCTATCTATCTATATCTATTTATCTATCTATCTATCTATCTATCTGTCTATCTATCTATCTATCTATCTATCTATCTATCTATCTATCTATCTATCTATCTATCTATCTATCTATCTATCTATCAATTTATCTATCTATCTATCTATCTATCTATCTATGTCTGCATCTTTTTTGTAAATATAGTTTAATTTCAAGCAATAACTTCCACAGCATTTTTATATATCCATTCATAACTATATAGGCAAATAGCAGGCTCTTGGCTTTTCATCACTGGAACCAACTTTTGGAATCAAACTTTTCAGTTGCTGCCAATTTCCAAGGGTACCATGGCAACAAAAATGGAACACTTGAGAATGAGCCAATTAGTCACAGGGAGACGTGGTCACCTGTGGATGTGCAGTGAGTGACCATTTCCCTCCTCCTTCTTTTGTTTTCAGCATCACGTGACACTCCACTGACCACAAGACGTCTGTAGAAGAACGTCAAAACGACGTGTTCACCATGGCAACCAAGAAGGCCTACCAAATATGGCCCTGGTATGCACGTCAGCTGTTTTGCTTGTTAAACTATTGAAGACTTTCCGAAAATCCTTGAACACTCAGGAAATTGAAGAGCATACAGTCAAATTCACATGACTGAGTCCAAAAAGTGAAATGAAGCAGTGAATGGGAATGTATTGCCAGTCAGGGTATTCATGGCATAGCTACACACGCCCCAGGCCTGTCCATTTCAAGAATTCTCATCCTTGGACATTTTCAAATGTTTTCCAAAATTTCGGTTGGACAGTCCATCATGCTATGGTCATTGCTTTTGTAAAATCTACACAGATGGGCCTATATTTAGCAAAAGTAAGGAATAGGCATGCATAAGTAAAACCATGAAGGTAGATCGCATAAATTTTACTATAGGGCCTATACATGTACATTGCAGCTGAAATCTGAATTAAATTATGAATTAAGAATGTATGTATAAATTTATACAGTGTTTATTATGCCAATAGTCTAGATTTTCCTGAATTCCCCAGATTTTCAACAGAACACCATTGGAAGCATGCATACTTGCATAGGCCTACATGTATGCAAGCTTTGCCTCAACCAAATTCAACATAATTGTGGTGAGAATAAATGTGGTGAGAATTTCAGGAACTAATTGCTCTCTGAGACAACTGCACTATGGTACATACTTATACCAAATTATTGTAGTTTGAAAAAGCACCCTGAGGGCTGGTTTAATAATGCAAACAAAGATATCAGTTTCCCATTTATTAGAGGGCTTTTTGGTGCCTATCATATCTCCAGTGCCATTCCCCAACCCCCTCTGTCTTCCTTGGAGTGTTGAAAGTAAAAATGTCCAGTCCATCATGTGGATAGACCTATCTCAATTTCACTTCCAAAATGACAATAATTATGTTTATGAAAATGGAGGTTGGGGGCTTGCTTGGGGTCATTAATAACTCCCTGAGCATGGTTGTTTGCCTGCGACCTCTGGTGGACAGTCCTGACCAGTGGGGTGTTCCCAAACCAGTCATTGGGCCCAATATTGTGAGACAGGTAATAGAGCACCTCTGTAATTGCAAACACAGGAACCTCGCCGCTCTGAAGTGTCCTAAAACTCTCTGTAATTTGGCACACAGGGGTGAATTAGGAAGGATGAGGGTGAGTACAGTGGTATAGGATTTGAGAGGGTCATACCGTATCTTACCGTATCTACCGTACCCCTATGCAATGGAAATTCACTTTTTGAGCTTGGCACCAATATTTTAAGGGTGTTCAGGGAGAAAATGATAATCACCAGGGGCCAAATTACAGCCGGTCTCTTTCCCACAAAGGGGTGCACCGTATAATCATGTGCCCTGGTCAAAAACTATGAATCATTTATTTGTTGAACTTGGAAATCTCCACTAATAGAAAGACGGTGAGTTCTCCACCTTCATCAGAGAAACCAGAAGATGAGCAAACACCAACAGACACCTGGGAATGAGGCTCAAGGAAATGAGAGGAAGGCACAGCCATGGCCATGACCTATGACTTCCTGGTAGGGTGTCAAGTTTAAAGGCTTTTACTTTTTTCCGAAGTCATAGACTCAGAGCACTCAAACAAAGCAACCACCAGTCCATCAAACTGTCACATTCCACTCAAAAAGGTTTCCCATCAATGCATCAGCTGAAACCCTTGCTTGAACTGGAATCTATAAATAAAATATACTGCTCGGCTGTATTTCCAGAAAATTTTAATCTACAAAAAATACATGCACAATCATACTCAGAGATATACGTATGTGAATTTCAAATGCATTCTACATACTTTATCTGGGGTACATTATACAAAACCAAAGGTTTCACATTTCCATATTTCTTTGCACCCTGGCAATTGTAGACGAACATGCAAATATTAAAATAGCTGGAGGAGTAAATGTTTTAAAAACAGGAAGATGTCAAAGACTTGGATTAATAAACAAGATATTGGAGATGTCACTCAAGATGGCCCAAGGGTCACATCCAGCACCTTTTGATGAACTGTTTGTGTGTGTTTGGAAGTCATACCATGCACAGCTAGGCCTTGGTTTTTATACTGGAAGGGCATGACACCAAGGCCACTGGTCTCCAAGGTCTCCCAGGTCTCACTGGTCTGAGACTCGTTCCAGGTTTGACCTTGTAGTGACCTTCAAAAACTCCCAACCCAGACAGGGCAAGCCAACAGCAAAAAGGGCACACACATTTTTGGTTTGTGAGTTTGGCTGCGTGAGATCGTGAGGCCTCTCACCCTGAGGTGTTTGAAGTGAATTATGAGCATGTAGACTCAACGAGCATGGGATTTTGTGGGTCATGAAAATGGCTGAGATCAAGGGAGGCCTGTTGACCACTCAGTGGCACTCAATGCCCTTTTGAAGACCCCCACAAGCTCCACCAGGTTGACCACCTCTGACAATTGGTGAATAGGTCATGTTGCACACTTCACCACATTGGTTATTTCACCTGCAGAGGCCATTGCTTCACATCAGCCATTATTTGCCCTGTGTATTACTGCATTAGTATTTGGTCAGTTTAACCCTGAGATCACCACCCTTGGCCTGTAGCAGCACCTTTACCCTGCGGATGACCCCTCCTATTGCTGCATGGGGCATTTTTGCACTTTTTGAATGCATCTGGATTGCAATGTAGGCAGGGGCCATGGAGTGACCAGTAGTGGCCGTGGATGCAGGGGTTAATCGCAGTGACCCGGTCAGTGACCTTTGGGGTCAAGGGCCAACGGACAGAGCAACGGTCAGCAGGGCCAATGCAGGAGAAGGGGTGAGAGGGGGCAGCCAGGGGGGTGACCCCGGCCTATCATCCCTGACCCCAGACCAACGGTCTTGCACCCCCGACCCCCGGCCATGCCCTCCTGCCCTCTGATTGGCTGCTTTCAAAGATACTCTTCATTATGAAGCTCCTCGGCCACTATATTTCTCACAATATCAAGATTTGAATTTTCCTCTTCACCTTCCTCTATTGATAAATCATCCTTTTTCAAACCAAGCAAAAGTGACCACCTTCAACGGATAATTATTTCAATTAAGAAATCCTGCACCCAGCAAAGCCTTCTTTGGCCCTAGCCAATAAATACCAATGCAATCACCATGCATTGACCAGTGGAATGTATAGCCTAAATATGTCCAAAGACAGAGGATAGGCCTATATAGACCTATGCCAAAATGCAACTTAAATGTTCAATGCACTTAATTATTCTTGGAATCAATAAGAATTCAATGAGCATACAATGTTGGCTCCCAATGCAAATTTTGCCTGGACATTTCAAATGGACCTGCATACTGTCTGTTACTATACTATAGGTAGCTCAAAAACTAAACTGTTGCACACTGATGGAATGCCACAGAACATTCGGTGTCTAGATAGCCTATGGAGTTTTGACCAGACAGGTCTGGGGTCTCAGGGGCCAGGGGCCGCGACCTGAAGGCTGCGGGAGCAAGACCCCTGACCTGCCCTTCTACCTCTGGCCCCCGTGACCCCCAGAGTGCTATATCTGAGGGCAATTTTTGCACAATCTTATTTAGCACTGATACAAGTCATACGACAACCTTTTACACTTTGCTGTGTTGGCTGTACTAGACTAGTCCTATATATCCCGACCTGCCCTCCAATCCTGGAGGGACACTTTTCCATTTGGTTAAACAGCATGCAGAGAGCACAACCGGCCATCCACTGCCCTGGACCGCAGCTTGCAATGGTCAGCTATGAGCCTTTGACCTGCAATTTGCAGGGCAACAAAAACATGACACACAAACAGCCTATGCTGGCCTGGTCCCATGTGTCCACTTGATTTCATAACCGAAGCCTTTTGCAGCCAGTGAATCATCTGCAAGCGGCCCAGTCAAACCATGACCAAAAAACAGGAGCATATATGGACAGGCCTACAAAAAAATACTGTTATTCTACCCATATTACATGTATATTCAAAGCCGATGCCAAAGCATTGGCGTACATATAAACTAAAACACGGGAAAACAATAAGATTTAGGCAAAAGTAAAAACAGCTGAAAAAAAAGTCGGGCAAATTATAAATAAACATTATTGAAAGCCAGTGGTTTTGAAACAATTTAATTTTAAATAGTATTAAAAATAGCTAGACCTTGAAATTCAAGCCAATGTCAATGGAACTCCGCCCCCCCCCCCCCACCTAAAAATGTGCTCATGGTAGGGGAAAGTCAAGTGTATTGGACCACGCAGGTATATTGGACCAGAAACTTTAGTATAAGTATTTGATTGGATCATTTCTTAGGCCTGAATTGTGCATTCTTCAAGTTCTGGGAATAAATAGATTAGTAATAGACAGGTCAGTTATGACATCTTCACTGCCATACTTAGTTGTTATATCATCGTTATCCCCCAGACAATAGAAAAATTACAGGATTGATATTTGATTTAAGAAGCCCAAAACAAAAATGATAATGAACACTTGCTTAGAACTATGGCTATTAGACCATAATTTACTTTTTTTTTTGGTCAAAATCATTTGTACTCAAAGCAATAAAAAGTTCAAGTAGAGACCAGCCAATAATAAATGCAGTTATGACAAAAGGGTTCATTTAAAGATTTTGAGAGATTTTCTAATTTCAATGTTCATTAAAAAAAAAAATTTTGGTTATCCACTGGAGTGCATCTTGCTGTTGGCTGGTGGTACAATTTACCACCCAATAGTGATCCAATATATAACCATGGCCGGTATATTGGACCATTTGGCAGATTTAAAAAAAAAGCTATAGCTTTAAAATCGTGAAAGATACAGGACTCCCCTTTCTTGTGATTGCAGATGACCATCCTTAAATATTAGAATGTTATGTATTTCTATCTTCAATGACTAAGTTATAGCAGCATTTCCTTGTAAGTGGTCCAATATAACTGACTTTCCGCTACACCTATATATATTATATGGGCATTATCATTGGCAATTAGAAAACACGCCATAAACAAGGTGGTTGTACTCTTTAGAGTGCATAGGTCTGCTGTAATTTTATTGTGTTTTCACATGGAATGCTTTGGTAAACCCAAAGAGTGACATGAAGCCCAAAGAGTGACATGAAATTTTCAAACACCGAACAGTATAATGCTATACATAATTGCTGAAAAAGAGAATTTTCCTCGGATATCAATTATATTGCTGGGGCATAAATAGGGTCGGAGATACGGGCAATTGAAAATTTGATTTTTGAAGTCTGTGGTCCCGAGAACAGTTTGGCGAATGGTCCGAAACTTGGTGTGGATATTGGGCTAGTTTAGTTTGATAAGTGTACCGACTTTCAGCTTCATACAAGCATTCTTTCCCATTTTTAAAAAAAAAATGTGCAGTCAATTTTCAGGATGCATGTCTAACTTTCAAAAAACCATATCTATGAGGGTATTCATGAAATTTTGATGAGACTTCTTAATGTAATAACCAATTTATCAAAATCAGCAATGTCACAATTTTATTTGGTTGGCCTGAAACCTGCACCAATTTTTAAATTTTTTTTTATTATTATCTGAAGAGTTTCGTTAGAAATTGTGCAGCAAATTTTTCCTCAATCATGCAAGCAGACGGACAGAATGACACAGATGAAAACATTAGGCCCGCTGAAGACCAGGCCTAATATTCATGCCTACAGTGTAAGATAGACACTATTATTATATATCTTTATATTATTTTCAGAGAGGCAGATAGTCCAGATACACAGGTCTATAGACTAAGTCTATATATATATATAGGGCTCTCCCAGAATCCAGACCTAGGCCTATTGTCCAGGAGGACTGATAGGCCTGCCTTGGGTCTTTCTTGCTTAATTGGGTCTCATTAAAACTGGCACTCACACAGCTGAGCTTGGATATGGACTACCTGGTTGAATAAAATAGAACTTTGGCCACTGGCAGTGATTGAGCTTGGCTTGTCTCAGTTGTCTGTCCAGAGAGCCAATTTGGGTTCCTTGGTCAACCCTTTGGTCCTTGGCAGTACTAGTGTCCCTCTCTGTCGGAATAAAATCTTCATAAAATATTCCGAGAGGGGGCGCATTAAGCAGATTTACACCTTTACGCCAGATGGCACTATGAATGTTAATATAGCGCCCTCTGGTGTTCATTTGACATTTTCTAGCGCTGCATCGGATTGACTGCTTGCGATTATTTGTGGCCATTTGGTGTTTCTCTGGTGTTTCTGTTTGTTTATTATGTTTTCTGCTGTTTAAACGCTATTATGGTCAATGTATCCATCTCTGGACACAAGAAGATAAGACTGGAAAATGATAAAAGTTATACGGTAAGGGGGAATCTCATTCATCAACCAAACTACATGCAGGTCAAATCTTAAAATTATTCTTTTACTAAACTATTAAAGTTTACTAAAGTTTTAGCCGAATTAGTAGGCTAGATTTATCATAGCTAAGCCAAACTTTATAGCATCATGCTCTATTTGTAAAAAATGTAAGAAATAAACAGTGTGGCTCTATACATGTACCATGTAGATCTGTTAAAATGGAAAGGAAATCCACGTCAAGGTGCCATCTCGGGTTACATGTTGGATCAGTAGCATCCAAATTTCCTGCAATTTCATTCTAGACAGAATTTCTTCAGATATATAGTTTATGCCATCACAAAAATCACAAGCGAGTGAAGCCGAAGCCACTTAGTAAAATTTAATTTGTACAGTCTTTCAAAATTTTTCATTGAGATTAGTAATTTCCTGGCTATGATATAATGCTAGGAATCGGTTGGAAAATCCATGATCGATTAATCAGGTATTAGGGCTTCTCTCCAGTCTGACAGGCATTCAATGTTTCTGAAATGCAATTGCAATTCACCAACTACTGCACTGTGTTCATGACATCAAGGATAATCGATTTTCACTTGCCTATAATCGATTATTCTATTGCAAAAGCCTAGTCGATTATTAAATTGATTAATGTCGGGAATCGCCGAGCGCTACTATGATATGCCCAAATTTCCAACTTTCTCCATGGGACGATGATCGACTAGAGTCGAAAGTTGTTTCACGTTGCCAATCAAGGGCTTACTTGTGAAATTGCATAATCGATATCTGCCGAATTTCGTACATTACTGCTAAAGAAATAAATTTATTCCCCTTTATCTTGAATGACTTTTTAATTTCATTCAAAACATCAGAAAAATCACGATTGCACTTTCGCAACATTAATGGATCTTTGGGTACGTTTGTTTCACTGCTTTAAAGTGCTCTTGGAGTAGAGCAGTTTACTCCCTATTACTTCAAGAAATTGGGATGACTAGGATTGTTTACATAAATAGATGACACTTCAGAAGCTTTGATTTGGTGCCTGATTGCTTTTTCCTGGTTTGCATTTCTGTATTTCAATTTGATAAGTTAAGAGCAATCGATTGAGGGTGTCAATTGACGGCATTATTGCCATTAATTCTAAAGGGAATTCCAACAGCTTGGTAACCCTCAAGTTATGACGATTTTAACTCTTCTTTTATGTTTGATTTGGACCAACCTTGGAGCAGTTTAGTCCAGGAGTAGAAACGTCACTTCCTGGAATAGATACGTAACTTCCGGAGTAGTTAGAGTAGATCGAATCGAATGTAGCATTTGCACCAACTAAAAAATCTACTTTCTACAATTAATAATAATTTTTTGGACTAAACTATGAACAATAGAAACTTTAGTAACATTACAATTAGGTAAAGCTATGTAGTTATTAATTCTAGTTCCAGGGACCAGGGTTATTTTAAGACAAGTGCCAATTTTTAACCACCTTGTGAAAAAGTAGTCAGTTTGGCTAAAACAGTAATTGTTTAGGTCATTTGTATTAGCCAGATATGGACTTCTTTAGCTACTGGCGATTTGGCTTTATGGCTAGCTAAAACCTACAAACTAAACAGTGAAAATATCAGCTAGTTGGAAGTGCTGTTAAACCTTCTGATTCGTAAGTTAAAAATGAAGATTATTGTACATCAGTATTCAAAATTCTTGCCTAAATTTTAATCCAGAAAAACCCTCTTGGTTCTTGTTGTTTAAAACTGTCTTGAACGTCTCTGAAACATTTTGTTTGTGTATAACAAATTTAAATCTTGAAGATATAGGCCCTATCAAGTCTTTATTTAATTCTTGCAGGTTTTTGTTATCATGGTCCAAGTGGGCATTCGCAGACATACAGTGGAAAAACGCTACACTGAATTTGAAAAGCTCCATAAAAAGGTACTGATGTCTAATTAACATATTTCATAACCTTTCCGTTTAATTTTACGATTATAACAACATGTACAATGCTGTTTTAATATATATTGTGTTGTTGTTTTACCCCTACAGTTGAAAACCATTATTGAGACACCTGAATTCCCGCCAAAGAAGGTTATGAAATGGAACTTGAAAGTGTTGGAGCAGAGACGTCAAGGACTGGAATATTATTTACAGGTTAGTGTTGCAACCATTTTAAGTCATCTTTATCAACACAAAACTTTTGCTTGCAGTTGTTCCAATGCATTTTTGCTGCAATTGCCTAATTTAAAAAAACTTTTCCTTTAATTTTACAGTCGGTCCTTGAGAGTGAATCGCCACCTAAAGCAGTATTTAAATTTTTGGAAGTGAACAACTACAATGACGGTAGTGCTGAGTAAGTTAAAGGAAAATTGAATAAGTCGCCCATTCTTAAAATTTTAATTGATAGTTTTATGCATGACATGTTGATTCTGTTGATCATTCAAAAAGCAAGCCTTAATTTTCTGGAGCAAGGTTATTTATCAAAATGCGATGTATCAAAAGATCTATCTATACTAAATCTGAATCGAATGGTGGAAATTTTGACTCAATTAGGCCTAAATATTATCCTCAGCAAACATCACTCTTTCTCCTGAATATAAATTCTTGAATCCATAGTTTGATATTCTACACATAAGAATGTTTTAAGCAGCTGACGTTTTGATCATTCATATGAGATAATAATCAAAACATTTATTTTCAGGTCGTTAAGTGATGACTTTGTGAGGATGCATCAGCCTGTGATAGCGTTTTCTGAAAATTCATTTCTTCATGAGGAAATGGGTAAATATTTATTTTTCATCTAAATTGAGGTAGAAATAAAATTATATTCGCTTTGACTTTGTTATAGTTCATGCCAATTTAAAATATAAACTATTCAATTTTGCAGGGGGATTGCCTGATATTGTCACTTCAGGAGCAGTTCAGGGAATATACAGCTCACTGGACAGTCTCTAAAACTGCAATTGTGTTTATATGCCTCAGTATTTGTACCAATTTTTTATTGACAAAAACTTTTCAATATTGATATTTTGCGGGTCAGTTTTGATCCTGGACTTAATTGAGATATATTGTCTTGAAAATTTATGGCTTTTGTCATTTTGTGTTATACTTGTTTTTACAGGACAACATAGATGAGTTTTATTCACAGGTCATGCTGTACTTTTTCTTGCAAAGTTGAAAGTATTATATTTTTTATGGAGTTAGTCATTTATTCAGGCAAACTTGTGCAATTGATTTTAACTCAATTATTGCACCCATTCCAATTTATTATTTGCTTATTCTTTTTTCTGATGTAACACACAGCCATTTTATATATTTTTGTACTTGATGTAAGCTAAAAATATGAATTACCAGGTTTCTTTGGTTTATTTGTTATCCCGTTTCTGATGTTGTAAGTTTGTATACCTATTTTCACCAGCCATTTTGTACTTGTAACTTGTAAGACAATTATAATACTGGTATCATGGTTTGTAACTTGATAACTATTATTTTTACTTGGTTTAAACATCTAGTCATTTGGTGTAAATTTAGATATATTCTAGTTAATATTTTAGCAATAACCAAACATTTAGTCAATTAAGACACTATAGATCTCTTACTATTATTGGCTGATCGCCCCATTAGTCCTCTATAATTTCACAATAAGAAGTTCCATTGTCTCATAAATATATATATTTATAAATGGCACTTATTTATAATTCATGGTGTTTTTTTATATGTATTCAAAGTTCCAACGTGAATGACTCCGTTATTCACACAGATTGCCAATTGCACTTGCGTATTTTAATGCAGCCAATGATTCACAGAAGTATTCAATCCAGGGGCATTGATTTTACACTTGTACATTTATATATCAAGATCTAGTATGTACAGCACTGTTGCCTTATATAAATCAAATTGTCAACGTTGAAATGCCTTAGGAATTGGCTTGGATGTTCTAATTAAGTCCTTGGTCACCTTCACCCTGCCACAGGTATACATTATACAATTGTTGAAAACATATAATTATATTTGTGAATGTCATATGTTGCTACAGTGCCGCTTGTAAATAAGTGAAACGCATGATCTTGTGCCATTGCATCAATGATAAACATCCTTAACCAAACTGCTGCTGCAAGCATGAATTCTCATCCGATGAGAGGAAAACATATTGACTCATAAAGGCCGATATGTGAGGCATGTGGGATAGCAATGGCAGCCAATTTTCTTGGCTGTAGTCGGAGATAGGTATGGGTGAAAGTCTTTGATAAGTAAGTGAACCACCCTTCCCTATGATTTAACATTTGGCCTGTGTTTCACTTACTTATCAAAGACTTTGACCCATACCTATCTCCGACTACAGCGAAGAAAATTGACTGCCATTTTTGTCCCACATGCCTCACATATCGGCCTTTATGACCCAATATGTTTTCCTCTCATCGGATGAAAATTTGTGCTTCCACAAGCAGTTTGGCTGAGGATGTTTAGCATTGATGCAATGGCACAATGTCATGCGTTTCACTTATTTACAGGCGGCACTGTATACATAAATGACAAACTGACAATGCACATGTTACAAATTTTTTAATAAATTGTTTAATCTGTACTCGCATTGCCTATGTGATTTTTTTCTAAACATTTTTTTTAGCTTTTTAGGCTTTGACAATTTTAAAAGTAAAATGCTTAAAAGTTATAAAAATGTATAGGGGAGACCGGGGCAGGTTGTCACAGGGGCAGGTTGTCACAATTTTTATTGTGCTGAACTAGAGAGTTACACATCTCAACCAATCATTGTTTACTGCTTTTATAACCCAGTCGAGTCTTTTTGACAAATCTTGACCCCTGGAAGGGAGTTTGGTAGGCACACGGCCTATTAAAAATTTCCGGTCTCAAAAAGTAAATTTTTACCTGCAACTTGCATGTTATCCTACTCTTTGATAAAGAGTTATTGAAAAAGGTACAGTTTATACACTTACCATGTAAATATTTCTTTAAATTATGATAGGAAGAAATAGTGAAAAATATCATAAGAACAGCCTTGGTCACCCCTTTTTTGCGTTTTCGTCAGTTGGGGCTGGTTGTCACAAAAAGACGGGGCAGGTTGTCACACTTTTTGGAGCTGGTTGTTATCCATTGGGACCAGGTTTTTAAACCAAAAAGTAACAAAAATATAAATTGGTGATTTATACATGCTATTGATGACTAAAGATGTATGCAGATATGGCATAGTGTCCAAGTAAATCTACTTCAAATTTATAAAGAATTTTTTTTTTTTTAATTGTAATTTTCCTCCTCCTGATCAGAAAGCTTTCCTGCTGCTTGGTAAGCCTTCATTTGCAGCACCCTTGTGCACAGTACCGTGTTCATTGAGGTCTGCACAGCGCAAGCAGAGGATTCCTCAAATGTCCAAAATAAATTGTTTTAGTCAAGATCTGCCTTACAGAGTTCCACTTCCTGCATCCGAGCTCTTAACCAAAAGTGTGACAACCTGCCCCGAGGGTGTGACAACCTGCCCCGAAAATGTGACAACCCGCCCCGAACGCTGAATTCTAAAAAATGTCTCATAGGAAAGAAATAGCTAAAGCCATAGGCATAATATTAAAGGCCAGACATCACCTTAATTCACATTCATTGCTCAGTCTTTACAATTCTCTTGTCTATCCATACCTTAATTATGCCATAGAGGTATGGGGTTCAGTGCCATCTACAAACTTGGCTTCAATTCATAAACTCCAAAAAAGAACTTTAAGGATTATATCATTTTCACCTCTTAGAACGCCATCAATTCCCCTCTTCCTGAAATATGGAGTATTAGATATATTCAAAATCTATGTTCTTAAGGTTGCCTTGTTTATGTTTCAATTGCAGAAAGGACAAAGTCCTGACTTTTTTAATGACATGTTTCTTTCTAATTCCCAGTATCATGCTCATAATACTAGGTTACGTGATAAGTTACACTTGCCCATTTTTAGAAGTAGTTTTTGTCAAAGATGTTTGAGATATAAGGGAGTCATTGTGTGGAATTTTCTTTCTGACGTTATAATGAGTAATTTTACATTATCCACTATAAAAAAACACCTGAAAAAGTACCTCCTTGTAAATGATTTAGATTTTTTGTAATAACTAGCAGTGATATTGTTACTTTGTGATTTTATTATTATTATTTTTTTTTTTTAATTTTCTTAATTTATATAATTATATTAATTTTTTTGATATATTAAGATTATCATTATTTTGTTTTCAGTATATGTTATATTATTTTTATGCAGGTGTTAGTTTAGTTTGTTAGAAGTTCTAGACAATGTAACGTAAAATATATTTGTAATATTAATCATACGTCAAAATATACATTTTTTTGTATCTTGACTAAGGGAAATTTGATTGTTGAATAATTGTACATGATTTATATATTTTTGCTAAGTAATTATTTTCCAATAAAGAACTTGAACTTGAACTTGAACTTGAGGACGTCAAGATTTCGAATGATATTATATAGATAGTGGATGGTGAGGAGACCAATATTGAGTTTTATTGGCCGAAGCAGTAATATTGGTCGAGGCCGGAGGCCGAGATCAATATTACCTGCTAAGGCCAATAAAACTCAATATTGGTTGACTCAACATCCACTATTTGTTATATTCTGCAACACAATTTTCTGACTTATACATATTTGTAAAATACTGGCTTTTCTAAAGGGACTTAATTTTTTAATATGAAGTATACTTAATTTTTCCCAAAATTTACAAAGAGCATATTTATAGAATGATAGATTGACATTTCAAGAAGTTAGATTTCCTCCTACCCAGGCCTTCCCTTAAGTAATTGGCAGTTAAGTGCATTGTTGCTGCTAAAAGCATAGGGGCACACCAATATCACTCTCCACACACCAATAACACATTTAAGACACCAATATCGTTATTTATTGGCTTGTTATGTGACTGATCTCCTGCTACATGATTGGCCTTAACATTTTGATGCAGAATATAGGTATATATTGATCAGACAGGTTTAAGTCACTCCCCTTTTAACATTCATATATATATTGGCAGTGCTCCTGAATGCTTTAAATAGAAATAGTAGCATATTAAGTTCTACACAGTGTGACAACCTGCCCCTGTGACAACCAGCCTCTGTCCACCCCTACCCTATTGTTTGTTTTATACACCCGCTGGGCAGATGTAATGATGAGAGGGGTGATTTTATTTTTTATCGAAACTGATCAGCATATATAGGGTTTACAAATGAAAATTAATGCCCTAAAAATATTGATTTTAATTTTTTTATTGATTTACATTATGATCTATAGGCTCAAAGGGGTGGGGTGAAGCCTAATATTTCAACAGTTGAACAGGGGCCGGGGGATCCAGATTCCGGTGCACCGGTCGGGGGGGGGGGTCTATCACGGAATGCAGCTCGCAACATAAAGTGACTGCGCGCTGATAAAATTACATGTAAAAATATATCAATTTTGGTCTGGTGGGGGGAGGGTGGATGTGCATCCCCCTGTCGCCCCCCCCCCCTTGCATCCGTCACTGCAGTTGAATTGGAGGTCCAGGAATGATAAGTAAGTTGGTTTAATTTAATTGCTGCAATTTGCCTGTAAGATGGTCCTGGGCAGTGCTGGGACACAGGGCAGGGTGGGTTATCTCTGTGTCAGGGGACTGTCAGCTGTCAGATCAGCTTTACATGGATTCAGCTTTCAACATGCAGTTTCGCGCCACTGGATTTTGGCCCCATTAGGTCACGTGACTACGTCCTGCAAGTAGGTCAACCACAATCGCAGCTTCCGCAAAGGGGAAATTAGAAGTTGATAAAAGTTCTCCAAACTGCGTTGATATGTGAACTGTGGACTATAGACGGTAGGTGTGATATTGTTTTAGTGTTCAATGTGTTCCTGAATACATAGGGGTACCGATTATTGTGAAAAAGAAGGGCGAATGGTGAAGTTTCTGAGTTAAAAGTTTGGCAGACATCCACTTCCAAGTTGTAAACATTGCATTGCCTGATAACATGGGCACTGAGTCTCAGTCTGAGTCATGGTCAGTGAGTATGGGCTATCTTCTTGTCTGTACAATAATGTCAAATTATAATAGGAAGGTAGTACGTAAATTTATAAATATGTATAGTTGTGAAGTGAAACTCATCAGCTGCACATTGCAATAGCTTGCAATGCAAATGGGACTTTCATCAATAAGGTGAATCATGATTGTCAAGTTGGACAATACTCTCAATAGTACAGTCAATACACATATTTTCCAAGTGTTTGCTATACATGTACTTGGTACACTGTTACATCCAAGTCTCACAGCAATAATATTATACCGGTGTCAGCAGAGCTGGCGTGCACAATGTATGGTATGGGAAGTTTATACTTGGTACCTTCAAAGACATTTAATTTCGATGCGACAATTGAATTCGACACTCACCAACCTGCCTGGCATGTGATTCAATCAGTCCAGCAAGTTGTTGACATTTTGGTCGACACCACAACAAATTCTATTCAAGGTGGTGCACGTCTTAAATGCACTTGAAAGCCCCCCAGTGTACATGTGGAATTCAACTGTCCTGTCAAAAATCAGAAGTCGTCAGTGGTACGCCGGTATTTTCGGTCATAAATGCTGTCTGGGCCATAAAATGGGAATGGACGTGGTTAATATGTATGTTAAAATTTGTGGAAATAACCAGCATGGAATTTTGAATCTGCGCAAAATTTGCCAAAGACTGGCTGAACTATACTTTTGAGTCATGTACGGGGCAGTCATTGATTGTTGCATTTATTACAATTAGGGAGTGTGTATATCATATGCAGAGGCAGGCTCTGCGAACAACCTCACTTGTCGGGTCTTATAACAATTATTCTGCATGTGAATGCCAAAATCTGGATAATGATATATTTTTTGACTTATTTAAAACAGGTGATGTCGGTAGACGATTGGCTGGCAGGTCTACATTTGCAGTGCTACACTGAACTCTTCAAAGCTCAGGGCTACAAAAGTGCTCAGTCGTGTGAAAAAATAACGGAGCAGCACTTGGATAAACTGGGCGTCAAACTTCAGGGCCACAGGAGACGCATTCTTGCCCATCTTCCCTCGAAACAAGACCACGCTCGTGACAGCCTCCCAATCTCAGATGATCTAAAAATGGCAGCTCGGTTGTCAATCGAAGAAGATGATGTTTATGACGTCCCTCCACCAAGGTCCATGTCAATCACAGATTCGGATTTGTCAGATGGAGAGTTGTATGTTAATGTTGCCGAGTTGAGACGAAAGGAACCCGAAGGTCCCCCTGCGTTACCCCCCAAACAGAACACCAAACGTGAGAGTTTCATAGAGATAGGATCGGGAGATACCCTCAAACCGAAAAGAGAGAGTTTCATTGAGACTGGTTCTGGGGACACTTTAAAACCTGTGAAAGCCCTTGAGCCAGGTATCTCCCCGGAATCAGCGATGGCGCCTCAACCGGTTATAGCTACGGAGCCTGTTATGGTTTCAGAGCCAGTTCGCCCTGTTCCTGCACCTCGATCCACAAAGAAGAAAACTACAGAAGAAGCTGAACAAATCAGAAGATCCCTGCAAGACCCTGTTCCCGAGCAAATTGATGTTGCCCAACCAACACCAAAGCCTCGTCCCAAACCACGACCAAGAACGAAGAAGACCCAATCACCAGAAAGTCCGGATAAACCTAACAACCGGGACTCTGAAACAAGTGTGAGTGACTTTTTGTCTTGTAATCTGGATGATTTAGTTCCCATTCCTTCCGAAATACCCGAAGAAAATGAAGTTGATGATGGGTATGTGCCTCCAGACCAAAGCAAGCCCAAACCAAAAGTCGTAGATTTCGCAAAAACTGACTGTGAATCCGTTGAAGACGATAATAGGCTGAGTGGGCTGAACCAGGATACTGAAAACAACAACAAGCCATCATTCCAAGAAGTGCAGCCTGTGGATTCCCAGTCAGCTGATAATAACAAAGTCCAGGAATCCAGCAGTGAAGCTGGCAATAGATTCAGCAATGAGTCATCTATTTCATCTCCAGATGCTGCTGTTGTGACCCCCATTAAAGGCTATGTCAACATGGATAGGAATAGTCAGGGTAGTCAGAAGCACCCTTGTCCCCCTCCCCTTCCTCCTGATGTCGAGGAGAGAAAGTCGAGCAGCAGTTCCGAAGAGGAGACTGGCGCTGATTACATCAATGTCACTCGTTCTCTCAAAGGTCATGTTGCCCCTCCACCAGACCTACCTAAAGATGAACAGGGTGCAAATAAAGATGCCAGTGGTCCAAAGCAAACCATTCCTGATAATTATTACGATGTCGTAGCTTCACACCAAGGGGGTCCAATATCTCCTTTAGATTTTAATGAGCTGGATCTAAGTGTATTGGAAGATGACTCCACGAGAGCCTCTGCTGTTTCCACCACAAGCGATGGTAGTCCCGAACTGTATCAAAAGATCTGGCGCATGAAAACGGGAGATCCACTGCAAAGAAGCGACACAACAGAGACAGTGTATTATGACGCTTATGACCAGCCTCTACCTGTGCAGGAGGATCTTTATGAGGAGATGAAGGATGCTGGAAGACATCCGCAGGCGTCGGGAGCATCTGGAAATGATAGCATTTTGCGAGGAGGCTCCGTGAAGCAAGCGAAACCTCCAAGACTGAGTGAGGAGTTTGAAAATAATGTAAGGACGACCAGTTACAGGGAATCGTTTTACATGCCTCCTCCCCAGTTTGCTCCCCCTCCTCTTCCTGCAGTTATCCCCCCTGCCCTTCCCCCGCGCCCTAATCTAGATGTCAGTGGTGATGGGGTTGGCGATCGCGCCTCTACTGTGTCATTCTCTGACCTTGCTGCAGACCGAATGGGTGACACTGACCAAACTTACCGCAAAGAACTTGCTCCTACGAATTCCGGAGGTATTTCCGGGGGTGCTTCATGCGCTCTGGACGACAAACCCCCTGCTCCTCATGCCCCCACCGCTGCACGATCATCTAACCATTACGTTCCTGACCCTATAATGTCCCCCACACGCGTGGCTCCACCTGTGCCCCATGGTCATGGCAGAAAGTCGGAAGGCAACATCTACATGCCTGAACCTTTTGGCTCTTCTCCTCAATCTCCAACCCAAGCTCGTCCCGCTCCTCCTCCCAGGGGCCCCATTCCTTTCCGGGACCTGTACGACCCTCACAGTAGAACCTACTCCTTTGACCAGGATGTTGGTGGTGCTGGTGGCTCCCTCGGTGCTAGTGGTGGTGCTGCTGCTGCCGCAGGTGAGAGTTTATTACAAAATATTGAAATATGAAGTTTGGTTGACTCCACTTGAGTAAATTTGGTTCTTCATAAAGTTGTGTGTTTACAAATGTCTCTCTTATATTAAAATGTTTATTGAATTTTCCATTTGTTCATGAAGTCCTGACAGGCCAGTGATAGGGGAAGGATTAGCTTAGTAGTAGCATGTTGGGCTGGCAGAGTCCTGGGTTCAAATCCTGCTCTTTCCAGGTCGTCTGGGCATTGTGTTGTGTGGTAGTTTCAATCATCCTTTGCCTTCTTGCCTTGTTCTCCTGACTTCTCCTGTCCTAATTAGCCTACCAAGTGCATATATATACAGGATGTGAAGCTCCAATCATCTATCCTGAAGTCCTTATTCCTTAGTAGCATCAAATAAGGGCGATTCTGTACCAGTAGAAGCAGGTCTTTTAGTCTTGAGAAGGCAATGACATTTGCAGTGTTCTCCTAACTTCTCAAATTACAATTGAATTTAAATAAAAGTGCATGTGACATGCTCTCCCGACGGGGCTGTTAATCACATCATTGACATACATTTTATTGATTTTAGATATTCGATTATTTCAATTAGATTAGTTAATTGATGCTGGTGATACATACATGTGCCTATAGACACATGTATATAATTCTATTCAGTGAAATAGGATCACACGTTTAGTCATTGGCAGCATATCATGAATATGGTGTTGTACTAAGTATGCATGACTGGCCTATATATGAACTGATTGTGGCATCTCTTGTGTCATGTAATCTATTAATAAAAATTTAATTTTTAAAATTATGAAATTATGGGAAAGTGGCATGATGAGCAAGGAAAAAAATTCAAATCAATTTTTGTCCCAGATTGTGTCGATATTTTAATTTGTAGAGGAATATTGGTAGATTGTTGGAAAGGGATCTATATTAATTATATAATTTATGTGATTATCACCCATTCACTGTCACACCCATGTATCAATAACTTTATTTCTGATTGGCATAATTTATATTTCATGATTCCCGAATTTATGTTATGTCTGTGTCACCTGATAAGAACTGCTCTCCCCCTATTTATCTTGCTGTTGAGCTTTTGAAGGACTGAAGAAGAGTGATAAAAGATATATTTGTTTTTGGCTGAAATAATGTTTACTAATTAGATAGTTCAGATATGAATTTTTCAGTGCAAAGATTATCTAATCTCTCTAATCTTTGGTGGCAATGTATAAATGCATAGACCATCCCCTTTTGTCATATATGGTGCATATATGTATCTTTCATGATCATAATAGATTGAGTAATACTAATGTCGTGTAAGCCAAAAAGTTAAAAACACAATAACTTGATAACGTCCTGTATATTGATTATTTTGACAGATATAAATGGAAGGGTCTTGAAAAAATATTTGGAAAATGTTTGTGGTTTACAAAATGCTCGGTGAAGACTATTACCAATTCATAATGATTGCAGAGAGATCTATTTCTTATTATTAATACCCCCCAACTTTGAAACCTGACTTCCTACAAAAAATTTAGTGAAAAGGCATATGAGCACAGTAACAGTTCAATCTGTGGAAAAAAGCATTGCCTGAGAAAATCCATAGACTGACATTGTCTGATTAATTTACTTCACTGCGTTATAAATTGAATTCTAATCAATTCTTATTTCTTTGTTAGCTTTCAACTGTGAGAGCGATGACACCCTGAGCGATGGAGGCGACTACTTGGATGTTCTAGCCCTTCGAAGGCCCAGCGGGGCCTGCTCCAGTATTCCTATTGTGACAAACAAAGAGGTAAGATGCAGACTTATTATTCTGCTTGATTTATTATGAAGTTTATTACTTTATTTGTGAATTTGTTATTGATTCCATCTGAGATCTAGTTGTCAGGGTAGTTATTCAAGATACGAGAGGGCATTGAACTTCAATGCATCGCGCATTTGCCGTTTGTTCACAACATGGCAGCTTTTTGTCATGTTTTGGTTAGACTCCTTACCACCTTACGTCAAAAAGGTAGACATTACGTACTTAAAAGCTGATTATCATCTAAATATCTTGTTCTGATGTTATGGATATTGAAATTTTGGAACACCGTCATCTCTGAGCATGTTTAGCATGTGATAGAATTGTTGATCTGGGTGATTGAACAAAGCAACAGGATTTATTTACTCATGTCATTGATTAATTGATGAATTAATTTTTGGAAATTTTCAAAAGCATTTTTGTGGGTTGAATATTCCATTTTGGTAGCCAATTCTCCTTATAATGTGGGTATTGTAATTTGTAAGTTCTGTTTCATTGAACTGAGTTGTCATATGATGTCATATGGTCTTGTCAAAGTTCACTGAGGCACAAGGATGCAGCTGAATAATGTAATTCAGTTATTGTATGGGTTTATAATTGTGCTGTATGTTTATTTTACAATGCTGACTGATTATCAATGATCATGAAGGGTGTCTAATATCAGGGTCATCCTTGAACTTTGTAACTTGCGAATCAAACTTTCAGTTCTCTAAACCTTAATTTCAGTAGAGACTAGAGTGAATCTATAATATACTCGGAATATACTATACATCTTGACAGGCAGGTTATTCCCTGTCAGGATGGGTATATATTATCTTTCGGTCGGCTATGATATTTAATAAAAACATCAAAAAGTGTGACTTTGTACACCTTGTGACAACACAAGCTAATATTTGGTTAGTGATCAATATACACCAAAAAAGTCCTAACCAATCAATACCCAAAATTCCATATGTGACTCATGTTTGGTTAACCATGCTGCAAACATTTACAGTAATTAGTGGCTTGCAAATTTTGATATTTTTGCTAATAGCCAAGAAATGTTGATGTAAATTTGAAATGATCTTTCAGAAAAGTTATCTAGGCCTATTTATTTGATCACAGGTGTGTAGCTGTAACTACAAGATTCATAATTTTGTTATGATATGAGACATGTGTAGACCCAGAAGCCGTTTATTTTCAGAAAAACAGATGGCTTAACCATTCTTTGAATGGCTAAGCCGGCTAGCCGTTTTTGATAATGGCTGCTGGCGGCTCACAGACGATGTGGCTTGAAATGGCTTAAAGCGGCTAAGTCATCGTAAGATACGTAATTCAGTACTACAAGGCATCGTTACTGCACCTACACTGTAAAAAGTTTACCGTGGTTTTCACGGTATTATACCAGCAGCAGAGTTGCCAGGATCGTACCGTAAAATCACGGTGCGGGAAGAGCCTACCGGGAAATCGAAAAAAACAGCATTATACCGTAATTTCAAGGTACCAGTGCTGTTAGGTTTTATCCTTTCTGCCCGAATTTTTCAAATCTTCGCTATGTTAATTTAATGCTGGCAGTCTGCACTCAGTGATAGTTCACCGAAATATCACAAAAGCAAAAAAGCAATAGTCACTGCAATCTAAAGTTTTAACTTTAAAAGATTGGGTTTTTTCTTCACAAGGCTTCATCTACAACAACTTCAATGTGCTTCTGAAATGCTTCATGCAATTTTACTTTTTGGCTGTTTTTATTAAATAGGCTACCACATGACAGGCATAAAATGGAAAGAACATTATGTTTCTGACTATTGAAATTCATTCACTCAACTCAGTACTGACAGTAACTAGTATGGCTGATATTGATTCACAATTACGCATTAGGCAAGATATTGAATTTTCTGAATATGCTCATGTTATACCCCATCCTCTTATTTTTCCATGTCTGATAATGTAATATTAACATGACACCGCAATAAGGGGCCGACCAGACGATAGTTGGGGGGGGGGGCTATGGACTTTACCCCCGGGACAAACTTTTTTCTTCGTTCGCGGTGCGTCGATGAACAATTTTTTTCGCATGCACACTCTCGACATGCTTTTTTATTGGAATTTTAACATTACGGTACCCTAGCTACAGGTGGAAACAAACTTTTTTTTCAGTGTCAAGTGGGAAACAAACTTTTTTTTTTACACCTTATATCCATAGCCCCCCCCCCCAAAGATCATCTGGTCGGCCCCTAAGTGCACAAATGTGCCTTCAACAAGCCCTGATTTATGGCACACTAGCATGACACCCATGAAGGCATTGTTGGGAGGAAGGAATATATATATATATGGAAAACATCACTTAAATTTCTGTGACTGCAATTACAAACACCAAACCCAGCTAAGGACCTTGTGAGTAGTGCAAGGAAGCTATTTCCAACTTTCATAACTAAACAATTAGTAGTTTGGCTGGAGTAGCATAAGGGGTCCATGAATTAATAGTATGATAAACATAATCAAATGCAAAAAAATAATGTTGTTTATTCTGACATTGCATTAAGCCAGAATGAACTCAAGAGTCAATAATATACAGATCTACAACATGTTAGACCCTATGACCGTAAGGGTTTTCAATTTGCCTAATGCCTATGAGTATGACAGTGCAAGCTAACTACTGTTGGGAATGGTGCCATAGTCAACATCATCAAGAATCATTCTATACTCCAGTTTGGCCTAGCCTCATCTCATTTTGATAATTTTTATACCATTGGAAGCGTCTTTTCAAGCCCTTTCCGTTGATACCAAATATGCCTATGTAACCTTAAAATAAACGGCTTACAAAATTAATGACGGCTTATGGCTTGAAATAGCTGAACGATTTTTCAATTGGCTCAGCCAAAAGATGAAATTGGCTGGCGTGGCGGCTGCTGGCGGCGGCTTCGGGGACTAGACATGTGTATGTGTTTTTTTTAATGTGACATCAAGTGTCTGACTATCTAAATTTATCTGGATCATAATCATATGATAATCAGATAATTGGTTCCTCCATTTCGTATTTTTGGGTCCCGCTGAATGTACAATGGGTCTATTTTATTGCATTGTATAGATCTATATGTTCCATAGTCCAGAATTTGCCATTTCTGTACATAAATATTGTACCTCCATTGTAGTGTAGACGAAATATATTTTGGCCTGATTAGTTACAGAAGCCAAACAGTTTACTGTGGTTTGATTTTTAGTGTCGAATGCCAGTTCTCTACTATAGTTCTACTACCGCCTCATGTTGAACGTGTATGGTTAACTGCTTCCTTTTTGTCACATTTTCTTCCTATTAAGTTTGATTGTTTAGCCTTGGAAGTATTTGCACCAGGATTTTCCAAACTGTGAAACCGAAGAGAAATCCAAATATACAAAATGCTAATTTATGGCTAGATTCTCTGTTAAAGCTGTAACAAATGTTAGGATGCAAGTTTAAATATTAGAGCTGTTTTCCTGGGTCCACAAATTCTCAATTGATATAAAATTTCAATTGCCTTCTGTCCCAGTATTCAGAACATAATGATATTTCCTGGCTTGAATATAGAACATCTGAGCCATGGATACACAGAATAGGGAAACATGTCAATATAAAATAGCATTAAAATGCTGTTAACACATTATTAATTGTCATAATACAATTTTACAGATAAATTAGCACAAAATCAAATTGCTATCTCCTGGTTTTGATAAAACTAAATACATGTTACAGCATTTGCATTGTTGGACAAAAATCTATTCGATGCATTATATAGGCCTATATCTGTATGCTGATTACATGTGATTGATGTGTATATCTTGATTTTTGAAGAAATGGTAATGTTCTTCAATATGTGTATTTAAAGACATAAAAACAATTTTGTCTATGTTTTTATTCTTTATCTGTTTAAGTAATGGACAACGTTCTTGTGTTCCATGTTTATATTAAGCATTGTCTGTAGCTTTGTATTTTTTTCATTATTTTTATATGCCACATGATATTTTAAAAAGGGTTATTGAATCAAGCAATATTTTCATGATGTTGCTGTTGATTTCAATATATTAAGATTGCAATGACCCATAAGTGCACCAATATTCGAGATAACATTACCTGGTTGCTAGTTAAAGGTGACCCATTGTCAGCTGATTAGTGCTGTCACTGCTGTGTTTAATTTTTGGACAACTGTGGATCCTAACAAAATTTATTATTTTATCTAAAATCCAAAAGAACAAGACAAACACTTCGTGAAATGACAATAACATCTTTTAATAGCATAAAAAACGTGTATTTCTTTGCATTCTGGATATTGCAGAGCTCCTACGGCTAAATTTTGGTTTTACCACGGCATTGAAGTTGGTCCTTCTCTGTGAATGAATAGATAACCAAAAAATGTCAGTAAAATTGAAGTGGCTGGGTTTGTTAAATCTGCAGACAATGGGCCTGAATGTTATCTTCAATATTATTACTGCATTGATCTGATCAGTTGCACTGTTTAAAAACAAATGTTTGAATCGGTGATATGTGTCCGAACAGGAAAAACAGGAGGACAAAAGTGCCAATGAGACATGTAGCCTCATTCCGGTATGTATGTCACATTGCCCCCGTGTGGGACTGTACTGGCATGACATTAGAGTTTGCACCATATTAGTTGTCTAATAGCTCATAACATGCCTCATGTTGCTCTAAATTATTGCTGTGTAGTGCCTGAATTAGACACAATCATCTTTTGTTTATGAGTTGATTTAATTTTGTCACTGCTTTCAATGCTTTGTTATTTTTTTGTTGCAGCGGTCAACAATTATATG
This sequence comes from Platynereis dumerilii, assembly GCA_026936325.1. NCBI lineage: Eukaryota > Metazoa > Annelida > Polychaeta > Phyllodocida > Nereididae > Platynereis > Platynereis dumerilii. The sequence continues at coordinate 40,482,883 of JAPTHN010000001.1, forward strand.
CATTTTATTACACTGATGCATGATTTTTGTTCTGCACACTGTTATCACAAACTTGTTTGTTCTTTTGTTTTGATGGTTATAGATTAACATTTTGTCTTCACAAAAATTAACTGAAGTTGATTCATTGTACTATTTGCAATCTGCGTAGTATCTAAGAGACTCCTAGTAGGTAGTTCTCTCGGCTTCAAAACACAAGGTCTTGGGATTCAAATCTGCTCTGACTTGGTCACCTCGACCTATTTTGGACAGCAGCTTCAGTCATCCTTCGCCTTTATTGCTGTGTACTTCACTTTCCCTGATTAGCCTTCCATATTGCATGAAAACAAAGATTTAAACGTAAACTTTGTAAAGCCCCAATCATTCTATCATCCTTCCAGCCAATGTTTGAAATATGAATGCTAGTTTGAAACTTTCAATACAGCTTTCTACACATGTTGACTGTCCATTTAGTTTCTTTTCATTTTAGTATGTCCATTCATTTATGATAGATGTATACAAAGTGTAATACACATGTATGTATTGATTATGAGCAAGTAAATGGTCCTTTTCCATGTTCGGAGTGATGATTATGTTGCTTTGAACATGTTCATCGAGCAGGTCATCCAGTGTGTGTGATTGTTGCACAATGATTCCCGTTTCTATGATCTGCAAACATTTGGACAAAGTATTTATATTTTTCATTTCCTTTCAGTCAAGTATAAAACACAATTGATTGCATGCTAGGCTACATGTTAGATATTTGAATATGATGTTTTAATGATGTTAGGTCATTTTCCATGCAACATGGGTGCCCTTGTACCAGTAGGTCTATATCTCAAGTAATTTATACAATTTATGAAATTCCAAAAAATTCCAAGAATTTATGACTATTTCATTACACCTATTACATAGTCAGCTACTCTATTTGTTGATTTTGAAGGTGCCAAATACCTGCAGGCTGTGTGCTGTGTGGGGAGTACAGTGAAGTATACAGAGAGTTTAGTAGGTTACAACTTAAAGAATTCCAAAGACTACAATTCACTGTGCAATTTAGTTTTCCATTGAGAAGCCTAAGTGTTAATGTACACACTATTCTGGGAATGTATGCAATTAAATTGAAGTAAAGCCCTCGTGTGTAGCAGGTTCATTAGAAGTAATGCATAGGATCCAGTTGGTAAATAGTGTTAACTATGCTGTCCATATGGAGCATTAAAAACCATTTACAAAGTAACAAGCTTGCATACTGGATGTTACTTACCATAGGCATGTTTCAAAAGGTTAGTGAGATCTGTGAAAGTATATTTCAAAATTTATTTATGCTCGGTTTCTTTGTTGGTTGAAAAAGTGTATTTCTTGAAGTTTTTTCAACGCAGAAAGGTCAAAATTTTGTCCGGGAGATGGCTATGGAAGGCCTGAGAGATTAACGAAAACCCACTTCTGATTGTACAGGACAAAATTTGCATCTTTGTCTTCTGATAACTATGTTCGACGAACCTTTGCAGTGTATTTCACAAATTGTTGCATTCTCTTTATGCTGTTCTGTATATTTTGTGGTCTGTACGTTCAGCTGCACATTGAAGTTTGCATTTCTGTCAGGGTATTCATTTTGGGTTGAAAGTAATCTTTGTACGTAAAAACTCCCATTTATTTGACAGTTAAACAGTGCAGCCTATAAATACAAATGTCTTAAAAATAGTCATTGATTGAAGGGTATGTGCCTAAATTGATATCAGTCTGCAATTAATCTAGATTTTTTTAAATTGAAAACTGTAAGTTTTCTTTTTCGGGTTGTTTTCTAAAACTGATAAGGTTAGTAAATATTCAACATATTTAATCAAAATATTTTGTTTCCATCTGCTGGGCTCTGTACATAAATTTTTTGCTCCAATACTTATTCATAATAAATCGACTACTTCCTTTTCTGGAAACCGCATCCTTGGGGAGGATTATTTCTTTGTAGTTTATTAAACTATTGAAAATTTTGACAATTATGGCATCCAGTATGTCATAATTTGCTGGAAATTACCACAAACAATTACTTAAAAGTTGAAAAAGAGATGCATATATTTCCGACATACATGTATGGTGTGTTTGTTTTTCATACATCAGTTTAATGACATGTGACTCACAAAATTTCCATTCATGGTTCTAGCCTAGTGACCTTTGTCACAAAAATTAGAATTGCATGATGTTGATGGTCCGAAAAACTTCATAATTACCAGTAGTTTTTTCAAAAGAGTGAGGAGTGAATGTGTGGTCAGTGTGTTATAGTGAACAAGTATTTTTTGAAGCTCCCTTCTGAAATATTTAAAGTTATGTCTGATGCTTATATTCATGAACAGGTATGACCATTAAGCAACCACTCTTTAGCATGACTTGAAATAGTCTCATACTTCCTACAAACAAATGTTTTTGGTGGGCTTTCGTTTGAATCATTGTATTAAATTGATGGATGTATCGAACAATAAATATACAACAACATGGAGTCTGTTGCAGGGTCACAATACTAAATGCAGTCCCCAGTTCCTAAATAACATTGTCATGAAGCTAATAAATCTTGATAGTGATTTCAGATCCACCCTTTAGATTTTGCATTATGGAATATTTGTTTTGTATGTCTCGGGTATGACACCTCCTTAACATGAATTTTTGTCAGAAAACCCCAAACATAGCTTGTTAGTTCACATCCTTGTGCAAAGAATTTCTCAAAAGGGTCCCAGTCATATTTTCAGATGTAGTCATGGGTCATGTGGCTTAGAGTCAATGCATTTATATTATACATTAACCAAGTCCACTTTATGCACTTGAAACACAAGTGATTTCAATTTGACAAATGTAAATGTGAAACACTAAACTAAAAGTAAAGGAAGAAGGAAGAAGACTAAAAGAAACTCCAAAAGAAACAGGCCTATTCATAGTTTTCAGACATATATAATAATTGATGTCATGCTACTGCCTTGATGGCTTCAGTGTCCTTTAATTACTGCCCTTAGTTGATATTATGTCATATTTTACTTATGATCGCAGGGAGGGGGTCACCTTAGTTTATAGGGCTCTGGGCTTCCAGCTAGTGGATCCTGGATGGTCCTGGGTTCAATTCCAGGACCAATGTTTTTGTACGGCAGTGTCAATCTTCAATCCTCGCCTTACTCGTGTGTCCTCCTCCTATCGTCCATAGTGGGGGGAGGGTTGGTCTAGTGGTAGCGTGCTGGGCTGCCAATCGCTGGGTCCAGGCTTCAAATCCAGCTCTTGCCGGGTCACCTGGGCCTATGTTGGACGGCTGTTTCAATCATCCTTCGCCTCATTGCCTTGTCCTCCCCGTCCTAATTAGCCTACCAAGTGCATAAATACAGGACGTAAAGCCACAATCATCCATCCATCCATCCTATCGTCCATAATTAGCCTACAATAGTGCATAAATACAGGACATAAAGGCATACTTTTACCAATGGTTAATTAGCAATTGATCAGTAGTAATCTGATCTGGTAATAGTACTGCTTACTTATCATTTAGCTGTGTTTAGTTGTTTGCATGGCCTTTTGGCAGTTCAGGGATTACTGATATTATCTTGCCTGATCAATTTATCTGGTGGGCTACAATTTAACTTGCATTGTTGAGTTTATTGTACTGGGACATGTACAAATCGCTGTACAATGTCATGTTTGTACAATGTCATTACATTGTAGACCCAATACTTCGCACAGGTCACGCAATTGCACTGTGTAACAATTTATAACTAATAAAGCAACAGGATTTTAGTTAAGTAACACTATAAGGTTGACACTGATCAGTAAACATTGTCCTCTAATGAAGTGGGCCAATTTGGCTTGAATATATTATTGCAAACTGAGTATACAGATTACAATGCATTCATGGCTCAGAATGATATTTTAATATGACGCATCATAGCGCTTTCGCTATTAGATTTGTGTTGTCTTCAATGCAAACATGTTGCACAGGGATTGTAATTTGTAAATGTGAAAATATGACTTATTTTGCAAATATTTTGTATAAAACAAACTTGTGTCATCCTGGTGCTATGTGTATTTGGGGAGGTGAATGTGCTTAGGTGTTAGCTGTCTGGGCTTCTAAACACTGGGTCTAGGGTCTAGGGTTCGAATCCAGCTCTGGCCTGGTCATCTGGCAGTAGTTTCAAACATCCATTTCCTCATTGCCTTGTCATCCTCCTGTCCGGATTAGCCTTCCAAAGTGCATAAATACAGGATGTCGAGCCCAAATCATCCATCAATCCATCGTCTCAATTTTATGGTTGTATGGATCTTTCTTATCCAAATTAAATTATTTGACAGCAGATGTAACGAGTTGATATCAATTTGTTATCACAACAAGTTCATTGCAATTTACTTCCTGTTCCCAAAATTGGGGCCTTTGAATTGCCTCCGCCATTTGGTTCTGAACAACTTTTGATGGATTCGTTATGAATTTTGTGAAGTGGACCACCAAAAAATAGGCTAATGCATTCATTGTATATATTCCACTACCCTGTGATTTTCATAAAAACTGTTTCCAAAAGTAAATCTCTTCTTTTTACTTTATGTCTGGTGATGTGCCAACGGACAGCATGTTTTTTTACTTAAAGATGTTCATTGATTCTCATTTTCATTCATCTCATTTTCATACCACTCCATCTTGGTGAGTCTTTAAGTAATGTTACTAGGAAAAACCCAAATTAGATTATTTAAAAATTAACTTTCATTGGCAATCTATGTCATTTATTCATGTAAATATAAACTCTGCTATTTAAATGGCTTCAATATAGGCCGCTTAAAGATCAAAATTGTGCTGCCTTATGTCATTTGAACTTTGCCATTTTAGTTGCTCTTTCTGTGTATTCAGGAAATGTATACATGATAAAAATATACATCTAATTGTAGACATATTTTGTCCATATAAGCTGTGAACATGAGTCATGTTTGTGATATTCCTGAGTGTGTTTAGATTGATAGTTGTCTGTCATAATTATTACCAGTCTATTAGTTTGTGTATACATATTCCATGCCCTTATTAAGTGAGCCAAGTGCCTTGGTTTGTTGTATGCTTGGAATGAAATGTGCTTAAAAGAAAAGTTGTAAACTAAAAGAACAGTTCATGATATTATACAGAGTTATACAAAATACAGTATGTGAATACTAAGTAGAGTGGTCAGGGCAATGAATGAATTTACATTTATGTATATACATGTACATATGTTTTCGATCTATTGCATAGGAACGTAGCCTGAATAGGTGTCACAAATATCTTCCTTATGTGCAAATGCATGGAGCCGTAGTTTTCCTTTTAAAATTAACGTAAATATCATTATATTATTAGCAGTGATGTAGATATTAATAGTATGACCACATCACTACATAATATATACATTGTAATCCCTATTCATGAAGTTTTATCCTTTACATATTGAAGGGGGGGGGCAGGGTTGGTCTAGTGGTAGCGTGCTGGACTGCCAATCGCTAGGTCCAGGGTTCGAATCCAGCTCTTGCCGGGTCACCTGGGTCAATGTTGTACGGCTGTTTCAATCTCCTTCACCTCATTGCCGTGTCCTCCTCCTGTCCCAATTTAGACCAGGCTGCTGAGTTTCCTGACCTAGTCCTAATTAGCCTACCAAGTGCATAAATACATGACGTAAAGCCCCAATCATCCATCCATCCATCACATAGTGAAGTTGTCAGTAATTTGAAATTACTCTTCTTTTGATTCCATGTGCAACAGAGGCAGCTTTAACATTTGCTATGGAACAGTGTTAGAACTTCAAAATTGTTCTGAAATAACCATTTACAAATTTCAGGAAACTGCCTCCATATATGCCAAGGTTGTTGAGCCAAATGCCCTTAAAGTATTTTGTGAATGTTGTATACACACATAGATTCCCTTCTGTATTTTTACAGTCTGGTGTGTTTAAAACATACAGACATGCATATGTCGCAATGATGTTTTTTTGTTTGTGTTTTTTAATAGTTTTTCATAGTGCACAATTTAGCATGAAGTCTTGCTGTTTTATATAGTACTAAAACTTTTGACACACTAACACTTTCTTACATAGTTGCAAAACGCCTTTTTGGGAGGTTCTTTGAGCACTCCATGCTGTAATAATATTCTGGTGTTTCTCGTGTGAGTGCACTGTTGTCACTACCTATATATTAATGTCACACCTTTTTGCTATCATTTCCTTTTTTCCTAACAATTAAAAAAGACTTCCGACTCAAGTAAGGGGATTGGATTAGAAAGTGGAGCATCAAGACAAAAACAGGAAGGATTTAAAAGAGTTTACAAAAAAATGATTTAAAAAATGACAGAAAAAAGGTTATTTTTTCAAAGGAATGATGAAAGGCTAAAACAAAGGTCTTACACTTGTGAACTGAGAAGCAAAAAATTCACCAAAAGAGTCTTGAAAAAAGTTGTAAAAAGCTGCAGTAGACAAAACTTGAGGGGCTTAATTCCTCTTGATAGGTTCCACCTGCCTACTAGTGTTGTTTCCATGTTGGGGACAGCCTCAGTACAGGAGTAAGTTACAACCCAAACTAAGGTTTTGTTTCTTTATTTTGCCTGACAACCACATTGTCTTGTTTTGTTCTTTCGACTTCTTTTGACTTCATTGTAGTTTTACTCCGGCTTCAGTGCTTGTAGAGTTGTAGGAAGCTCAAGACTGCCCAAAATGGGCACAATTTATTAAGAATTTGCATGAATGAGGATACTTTAAAAGAATAGATTATATTCATTATGATCAAATCATACTTTCAGACCACCCAAGCTACAAGGAAGGGATTTCTTTACAAATGTGCAAGGTAGGTTAAATCTTTTTCTATTTTTCAAATGTTGTGAATGAAAACCCAGTTATGGTAACCTCTGATACAAATATACAGTTGTAGAGGAAATGTTTTATTTTTGGCAGAATGAAAACCATGATCTTATTTCTGTTTTCAATGTGATGATTTTACAAATAAAGCTCTCATTAAATCTTTCTTAGCTCTTTTTTTATTATTAAGTCTCATTATAATGTTATGCATCAAACATGTGATGCAGGTCTCTTAATCCTTTATTCCCTCAAGTTAAATGAGGCACAATGAGTTGAAGTGATTTGTGGGAATGCTCAGATTTATCATTGTGGTATAAATGCTGTGTAAAATGACATTATAAACCTGTGTCCAACCTATGTAAGTCCCCTTTATGTGTGTAATACCTGGGTAATGCCTTATAGTAAGTGTCCATTGATGTTTAGGTGAGAGTTTATATGCAAGTTTAGAGCCGTAACATGCTGTTGCTGCGATTGTCCTCATGAGGCCTATTATCACTTTAAAAGAATTGGGCAACACATGTTAATGTGTTGGGACAACTTGTGGCTGGAAATGTGGTCGACATGTGTTGCCCACTGATGAAAATTTAGCTCCCAAGGTGTCAGTAAATTAGGGATGAGATGTTAAGTCACTTGTGATTTACCTTCTGAAGCTTGTAAGACAGTAGGACATTCAGTTTCTTCTATGTCCTCAGTTTGTCACTACCTAGACTATGAAAGCATTATGAGGCGTTTGTGATCATACATATATTTTCATTTGATTCTTTGGCATCAAGTTATCAGGATCTTTATTTTCTCACTCAGCTTGAAGAGCACTCGAAAAGGCTGGAAGAAATACTGGATTATCTTCGATGCCAAGAAGTTGAAGTATTTCTCCTCCCAAGAGGTATGTCGTCCTGTTTGTCATTGAATCAGGTATTGTTAGTTTCACACTTTGCAATGCTAGTCTGCAGCATTAATTCTTCCAAGTTGTATATATGTTTGCAAGTGCTTAAGTAAGTGAAACTGAGAAAATTTCTTAAATATTTTTTTATGACTATATAAAAAATGAAGTAGTTGAAATTGACTCTTTTGATATGCTGATCGTTATTAGGGTACCAATTTGTTAGACGGAATTAACCGTGTCAGTGTTATAAATTGGAAAGCTTCATTAACAAAATAATGCCTGTCATAGAAATCGTCAAGATGAGAAGTTTTTGGTCGTAATCTAGAAGTTCTATCCTGTTCAAAGTGGCTGATGGTTATTCTTAATTAGCTCTGTGGACTGTGTGTGGTCATGTTAGTGCCTCTAAATATCTGGTGCTTATGGTTCGTAAAACACAAACTCATTGTGGTCATGATATTTAAATTGTTCCAGAGTGCTGTGTCTAAGAGGATCATTCCAGCTGCCACCATGGTGAACGTGGAGCAAGACATTCGGGTATGGTGATATTTTCAAATTGTAAATTGACAAAGGAAATATATTTGCAATAAGTGTAGTGATTATCATGTCCTTTACACTAACATTCTTGGTTTTTAACTTATTCATTGCAGAGTGGTGAATCGCACCCGTATCGCTTCAAGGTGAAGACCATCGATAGGGTGTACAGTTTTGCCACAAACGATGTCGGTAAGTCAACTTGTTGTTAGAATTTCTGAATTAAAAATGTTCCATGAAGGTTTCTGGTAGGTATAGGCCACATGCGATAATTGGTGTTACTTATTTCCACAGATGATCTGACGTTATGGACCAGCATACTTATGAGGGCCATCTTGGATAACAAGGTAGATGCAATTTCTTGCATTTAGACAGAGATGGGCATTTAAATGATAGATTTTTCGGCTCAAGTAGTGTATCCAACATAGAGTGACCTCCCCTTACCAACTGTGAATAAGCCAGTCCTGTGGCTTATTCAGTTAAGGGGGGCGCTCTCTGTTGGATACACTATTTGAGCTGATTTTTCCGGGGGAAAGTTAGCTCAGTTGGTAATGCACTGTGCTGTCAATTGCTGGGTTCAGGGTTCGATTCCAGCTCGGTCCAGGTTACCTGGTAGATAGTAGAAGATCTCTTTGGGCTTTAAAATGATTGGTGATAGTCCTTGGTTAGATTCTCCAGATTCATATTTTATAGGCCTACTGCAAATGCATTATTGAGCCACTGCAAAATAAATGCAGAACATTAATAATGATATGCATGCTATTTTAAGGAACACCCAAAATATTTTTCGGGTTTTTTTCTTTCAGGAAGAACAGGCCGCTCTCAAGGAGGGAGGTGAAATGTATCTTCCTGACAAAGAAGTAAGTACATCACATTTGAAATAATTCGTTATTATGCTTTTGTTAGCTTATCCTGTCTCTGTCCTTCTTTATGACAGTGTCCAGGTGTGCAGACCTGTGACATCATGATTTGCTCCTCTAGTGAAAAAATAATTCTTGATTCCGCAGAATTATTAAACCTGTAATGTAGGGGGGAGGGTTAGTCTAGTGGTAGCGTGCTGGACTGCCAATTGCTGGGTCTAGGGTTCGAATCCAGCTCTTGCAGGGTCACCTGGACCTATGTTGGATGGCTATTTCAATCATCCTTTGCCTCATTGCCGTGTCCTCCTCCTGTCCTAATTAGCCTACCAAGTGCATAAATACAGGACGTAAAGCCCCAAACATCCATCTATACCTATAATGAATATTTGCTTATGGTGTTCACTTATTGATTCGCATTTCAGGGCTTCATCAACATTGAAGGAGTCAAAGGGAACAGATACGTTGCAGTAAAGAAAAGCAAGTTGGCGTACTACAATACTTACAATGTGAGTAATAAAATTTTACTTTAAAAAAAGGTTCACTGCATATATCTGGTTTGTAGGCCTACGCATTTATGTGATTTCTAAATTAGATGGAGTCATTATAATGACAAGGTTGGCCTATTTGTCTGGACAATGTTTCAGCTGTATGAAAATAATTATATGGTGCAAATTGTGCTGTAAAAATCTCCACAATTGTAACACAGAGAAGTTTACAAAACTGAAGCTGGCTCAATTTCAATGAAACAAAATTTAAGAATTTGTTATCTTCTGTTTATCAATGTAGCTTCTAGACAAGGGAAATGGAATACAATAGTGTAAGATTAGACCGTTTATCTTTATTTGGCCTAAATAAGAGATTAAAGAATTTAAAAAAAAGTATATCCAAGATAAGGATAAAATAAATCTAGTGTATCAATTCTTGGTGTGAGATCGGATATTCCCATTGACTGATTTCTTTTGCACCATGAGTTTCGTTTTGAAGATCAGTCTTAACATGACACCCAAGAAAGTTGAATACAATTTTTCTTTGAATTTCAGGATTTCAGAGCGTCCAGTGCCATTCATGAAATCGACATGAAACTTGCATCTGTAAAAGATGCTGGTAAAACTAGTCTGCGTTTGATGACGCCCAATGCTGCAGTTGTGTAAGTTTGCCCAGATAAAGAATCTTTCATTTGGCCTTAGTTCAGTGTTCAAGACATTCCACTGGAGAACCAAATTTATATTCTTTGAGTATCATACATTGGTGTAATGAAAATACAAAACATTTTCAATTACAATGATGATTAAAATTTTTATTCAGGCTCACCAGTTCTCAGCTAATATGTAAATTAATGCAATTTCCTTTTCTTTCCAGATTTAACTTTGAAAGCCCTGAAGACCTGAAAGTATGGAAGGGTGTAATGGAAAATGCAATAGCTGAGGGGTTGGCTGATGATAGTGTTAGTATAACTGTTATCTTTTTCTATTCAAATTGTTAGCAAACTCTACATGATGTCAGGTTTAAATCTTCATTAGTTTCTACTACAGGACGTTACCCATTCTGTTTTCAGATTCTTTACCAAGTTTATGAAAACCACAGCAACAGACTTTGTGCCGACTGTGGATCTTCAGGTTGGTGTTTTGAGCATGTTGAGAGATGAATTTTTGACATAGCGAGGTATCTCGCTCTGTCTTTCTAATCAGGTGAGAGAACATAAGGGAGTTGAGCCCAAAATGAAAAAACATGGATTCCGGCCAAATAACACTGTATCAACTGTGCTTTTTCTAGCTGGAGAACTGAAAATTGCTTTTTAGACAATGCTTTTTCATATGGATAATTCTAAACTAGTAGAATTTCTGTATGAAGCTGAAACTTGGAAAAACTCTTGCAGACATCTCAAACTGGTTGCCTGCTGAAACAGATGCTCTTTTGTATTTTTGTTTTTCTCTCTCCAAAAAAAATGCAAATAACTTTATTTCCATACTCTTATTTTATACCACAAGACAAAAAGTAGTTTTGGGTTGATACATGATTCTACATTTATTTTTTAAATTTTACATTGTCCTCCTCAAACAGATGCTAAAAGTTTCTTGAACATTTTTGTGACAAAAACCCAGAACCCAATTACGTTGTATCAAATGAAATTTCTTTGGGTGGGTGATATTTAGTTTTTTCCAAAAAATTGCAAATAAATAACAATGCTTTTTCATATGGATAATTCTAAACTAATAGAATTTCTGTATGAAGCTGAAACTTGGAAAAACTCTTGCAGACATCTCAAACTTTCAATGTTTTGGTTGCCTGCTGAAACAGATGCTCTTTTGTATTTTTGTTTTTCTCTCTCCAAAAAAAATGCAAATAAACTTATTTCAATACTCTTATTATATACCACAAGGCAAAAAGTAGTTTTGGGTTGATACATGATTCTACATTTATTTTTTACATTTTTACATTGTCCTCCTCAAACAGATGCTAAAAGTTTCTTGAACATTTTTGCGAAAAAACCCAGAACCCAATTAAATTGTATCAATTGAAATTTCTTTTGGCCAGTGATATTTTGTTTTTTTTCCAAAAAATTGCAAATAAATCTATTTCCATCCTGACCTCTCGTCATCTCCTGCCAGAAAAAAGTAGTTTTAGGTTGGTACATTCTTCTATATATATTTTTCTTAACACTTTTGTGACGAAGACCCGCAACCCCAATTACATTGTATCAATTGAAATTTCTTATGTCCAATTGGTGTAACTGGGGCTAAGCTGTTCTGTCGGACTCAAATCAACTGAAATGTCCATAAATAAATTTAATTTACTGTTAGTATAACTCAGATGATTGTAATCACAAAAAAAAAAGTTAGTTCACAAAGTGCCTTTTGGAAAAGTAATTACACCTTATAAATTAAAAAAATTATTCTAAGCTATGTCATAGAGTCCATGGATTCTTGTCTGCATGTATAAGAGGCTTAGCACATTTGGTAAATTTATATCAAGCAAGTGCTTAAATCGGCTAATCAAAGCTAATTGGTATGATCTGTATGACTATTCATTTACTATAGATTATCTTATTAAACCACTGCAGCTCTGCTGTTGCAGTGGTTTCTACAATCCGTACGAGATATCTTACACACTTGTGACAACTTCTCTCAAATTTATATTTCACAAGGCTTTTTCTACATGCCAAATCAAGACCTGTTATTTTCACACGTGCTAGATATACCCCTTCTACAATGTGTAACATTCTTAATTTGGTGCTCCACCCTCTTGGTTCCCCCTCAGGATCCAGAATGTGAATCCAGAGGATTATTTTCGCGCCAAAAAATACATTTAAAAATCCGTCCAGCCAGCATTTCTCCCTCCCACACAGAAGATTTTCATAAAAATGCGCGGCAGCTAACCCTCAGCACACGCCTCATTATTTTCTCTGTATTGATTTTGCTGTAACTCAGCCAAAAATCAACCGATTCTAACAATTTAAAAAGCTGAAATGATCAGGAAAACTACGCCGTTCTGCTGGAACACTTATTTTTTTCCATCTCCTCTTCTTATCCTGTTATATATACTGTGAAGCACACTGAGTGTAGCATACTTTGCGGAGTAAATATCTGTTTCAAGAATTTTAACCCCGCTCCCTCCCCCAAGTTTGTTGACAGTAATTTTGATAATTCAATATGGTTCTGAACCTTAATACAACATTTCTCAATTTGCCTTTTTCTTAGTGCAATTACAGGACAATTAACTCGCCCCACAATGCACTGCATTTGGTTAAATATGCAGGGTAAATATATAGGGCAACAGTCAAGACAGTGCAGCTAATCATGTATGCATGCCTGCAGTGGTTTCATGAAACTCATAGATTCTAGTTTGTGATTAGGCTTAAGGGACAGACCAGATAAGCGGTCTTGCATTTTTTGCTGAAAAAAGAATGCAAAAAGTTTTGTTGTCCCGTCAAACAGGAAAAAATAAACCTTATCATCTGGATGTGATGTTTTGTGGTGTAAAGGTTATGTTGGAATCATCTTTTGTATTGTATTTTCTGGTAATTTCAGATCCCCATTGGGCATCAGTCAACTTTGTCATCACTTTATGTAAACACTGTGCTGGTAAGATATTACTATGAAATTTTCAAGATATTTTGATTTAGTGGATTTCATGCAATGAAGTTATGTCATCCATTGATTTTGTTTGCCAGGTATTCATCGTATGTTAAGCAGTCCTGCGTCTAAAGTTCGATCTTTGCGGATGGACTCCAAAGTGTGGACCCCTAGTCTTGTAGAAGTAAGTCACTTATTTGAGATATTTTACGATTATGCTTAATAGCTATTTGGCTATATTTGCTGGGCAGTATCAAATGACTCGATTTTGTTTGCATGGAGATATGACTTAGTATGTCAGTGAAACATGCTTACTTGCTTGGCCATATCATAAGAATATATTCAATATATCATGTTGTTTTGCAGCTTATGAAAACCTTAGGAAATGACAATTCCAACAGCTTCTGGGAGTGGAACTCAACGGAGGACGATCGGATTGATTCTGATATTGAAATGTAAGTTCTTTCTTAGTTACTTCCCTGATTTCAGTGATTTGAGACGTCACTGCTGCATAGAATACCGTTTTTCCCCGTGGAAGCGCCAACTGCTGAAGTGCTCCTCCAGCAGAATTTTGAAATGAAATGATAAATTTTAAGTCGCTTGAAACGTTATGTAGGCCCCAAGCACCCACGTCGGATTAGTGCCTGAGGTAAAGCATGCGACCCGGCCCTTAAAAGCAGTATTTTTGTGAAACGTCATTGCCTGTTGGGTCAGTGGCAGGTGTATTGGATAAACAATACAGTATGTACTGAATATTTTAGATAATTAATAGCTGATGGGGCGTAAAACACAAACTAACTCACTTACTTTAGATAATGGACTTCCTCATTCCACAAGAGGATGATACTCCATCTAGAATATTTGATGGTTTGTGTTCGTCGGGGACTGATTGATGCTTTTAAAAAAAACTCATAGTTGCTACATCGGCTGTATAACTTATAATCAAATGAATGTCTTTGCCCTCAGGAGCCAAAGAAAGGAATACATCATAGCTAAATATGAAAATGGGAAATTTTGTCGCGTCCATCCTTTGGCGGATGACCAGAACGCTCTCAATGAGGTACGAGCTTATTTTCTTTGTATATATATATAGAGATATGGTTGTGTTATACACTGCAATGTATATCATTGGCCTGCATCATCATGAACATTTTTCTTGGAGACTTTGGCCTTTGCATGCAAATTGATACATGTAATAGCAGCTGAGCTAAACTTCTAGGCCTGCATCACATTGTATTAATGTATTGTGATTGAATAAAGAAAGCATAGATTCGACCTATTGGACTGCTTATTGTTCATATCGGATGTATTATTTAGTTTTTGGATTTTCGATTTCCAGGCTCTTTGTAAATCTGTGCAGTATGGAGATGTGATGGAAACATTGCAACTGGTCTTTTCAGGGGCGGATGTAAGTAAATTTACGGTCAATTTAATTATTTAGTATTTCATATAAACATGATATTACTCATTATTTCAATCTCGAACCTCAATATTCAGACTTAACTTTGAAATGGACTTCCGCCGTTTGTTTATGCTACTAATTACGGAAGTACTCGACTACCCGTCTTTTTATGCATGCATTTTTGCTCTAAAACATAATGGTCTTTTTCAATTTGTTGTTTGATGGAAAACGGGGTGTACCCCCAATTTAAATTTATTGTCCACGACTCCAGCATTCTCCCGTAGTCATCGGCTCACTTCCCGAGCTGGCTCTGCCAGTGAGCCTCTGACTCTGTTGACTCTTTTTCCTGTGGTTTTAGTCAAATTGAGAACTGCCACGCCCTGGCACCTCAGCCAATCAGGAGGCAGATAACATATCAGTGACTGGACATGCCTGAATTCATTGCAAGCAACAAACAATGAAACAAAACAAACAAACTGAAAACAAGAAACTGTCACTTGAAAGGTACACAAACTGTGAAATGTGTGCAGAGTTCTAAAAACAAATACTAAAACTGTGAAGAGTGCAGATGTCAACCATGATCAGCTATGCAATTAATTGTGTCTGATTGGCTGTTGAGTTTCTTCTCAAGAAAGATTCATTGGCAGTGATTCACTGTGTCCAAGTTTGATTTGTTCAGAACGTATTTCTGAGCAAACATCACTACTAAGGTAGGGGCAACAATTATAAAGATACGATACAGTCCGCATTTATGTGTGAAAATATGCTAATTAGCATAAATCCAAATATGCTCTAAATCATGACACTCCCACATTTTGCCATTTGGCTAACTGCTTCACATGTAAATTACAATACAGGTAGATAGACTGGTAGACTGACGAAACGACGGACACATAATTAGATAGAAATATTTTGATGATAGATAGGTACTGGTAGTGTTGTAAGCCAAGTGTTTTGCTTCCCGAATAGACAGATAGATAGATAGATAGATAGATAGATAGATAGATAGATAGATAGATGAAATATCAATTCAATGAAGTATGGCCATAAAATAAAATTTGAGCTTTTCACATTCCGTGAATAAAAGAAACTGCATAGATATACAACTAAATTTTGACATTGTTTTGGTTGTCAAAATTCACAGCAACTTAACAGCTTTCTACCATGTGTCACATAGAGCCAAACAAACAGATCAAAGACGACAGTTTACAGTTATCAACAGTATCCAAAGTCTGGAATGACATAATCTGGCTTGGGCTATGACCACGTGAGAATGCGACTCCGGAGATTCCATTGAAATAAACGAATATAGAGTCAGGTGAATGGCAGTGATTGCCCGAAGCTTTGATCATGATAGTTGAATGGTAATTGATATGTGGGTAATTTATTAATAGATATGCTATTTGTATAATTTAAAAGAACTGCATTGCACAAATTCATTCTTGAGTGGAAATATCCACGATGCACAGTGATTATGTGACTAAATGGGTCATAATACAGTAAGAACTTCATTTGATATTAATTTTTGGTGACTGTACACAGATGCAGACAGATGCTAACCTCCATATAATATAACAGAATAGTGACCCCAATCTGTTTGGTCGCCATTGGTCTTGGCTGATAAACAGGATCTGGCTATTATACTGTTGTTCCTATTTAAAACTTGTGTTATTTTTTTCCTCATTAAATAATGTTTAGATTAGATTTGATTAACATGCATGTGAGCAAAAACATTTATATGTTAATTTTTTCAATCTAGTTAAAATAGGCAACGTGTTATTTAGAATCTACGGAGTTATTTAATTGGTTAGAGTGATCTCCATATATGGTATGATATCCTTGTTCCCCTCTGTGATGATTTGTGGTCAGAAGCTTTTAGTTTAAATATATCTCAGTTCAAGGAAATTAGATAATTACGATTCATTGTAACTGGCAGCGAAATTCCAAGTCTCATGATGATAGTTTCATATATGCAACTTTAGTGTGCTGTACTTTTCACAAAACCTTCCATTGATTATTATGTTCTACGTGGAATTAATTGATGAACGCAAAAATGTTTCTAATCAACAGTTGCTGTATAAGACGAACACTTACAGTGGGAAACCTGAAAGTGGTTGGTACATTACTCTTAAACTTTATTACTTGATTACTGAGTACTGATTGTATGTTTTTGACAAGAAATGCCCAGTAAGGTACAATCTATAGACTGAATCAGTAGTGTATGATACAGTGGTGTGGCATGGGACTAAATGAAATGAGTCTAGAAAGACGTTTTAAAATGTTTCTATTTCCATTGTTAATGTTTGTTGAGATGATGTGAAAGTATTGGGCTATTTCAGTCTCTACAGATATTTTGCCAAAACAGTTAAACCAATGTAACAAGAATCATGATGTGTGTCAACTTTGAAATGTATTATAAATGCATGTCTAATTGGTAGGTGCAGGCATGTACTAACATGGAGTGATATATATATATAATGAACATATAATCTGATGAGGGACATAAACATTTATTTTCATATTTATCCAAATTTATTTATGTTTATCAAATGTTTCTTTATAGCCTTGGAATTGTCAATAAAAGCTGAACAAGCAATGCAAACTGTAAGTACTCGAAAGAATAAATCTGAAACAGCTAAAAACAATTTATATTTTCTTGATTACTTTGAGGTATTGGACTTACAGATTTGTTTTCGTCCTTTCAGGAATTTTTAAGCATCAATGGAGCCGAAGGGATCAATGGAAACAGCAATATCATTTCAATACGAAGAAGTCGGAGTGAAGTGAGTTGGGAAATTAATATGATGATATCTAGACATTCTTATAGCTTACTATTAGGTGCCTGGAATAGCTGTAGAGCAATATATATATATTTGAAAGAGTTAGTGAGGAGAACAGGTGGACCCCTCAAGATAAGAACATTAAAGTTTGTGGTGGGCAGAAAGAATGATATATATATATATATAATTTTACTAACAATAACGAAAGTTGGGCCAGGAAGGATAATATTATTCTGACGACTATGCGTCACTGATGTCAAAGTCACTTTTATTTTGCTGCTATGTTTTTAACCGATTAGATTTTCAACCAGTACAGTTTTGGGTATGATATATTCAGGAAAACTGATTTGGCTACTCAATTTGATTGTCATTTCTTTCTTGATAAACGGGCGTGCACTAGAAATATTCACATGGAATAATAACTTGGTTCTTTTGCAGAGCATCGATTCATTAAGAAGTTCACTTGTCACTCACAAGGGCTACCTGTGGAAAACTGGGTCAAACCAGAAAGGTAAATTCTTTTGATGCAAAATGACTTGGCTACTTTATGCTGTGTTGTCACATTATAACATTAAATTTTGTTTCTAATATTACAGCAGAATTTTGCAAGAGATGGTTCGTCTTGGAAAATGGGGCTCTCAGTTATTATGAGAATGAAAAGGTAAAATATTGTCATCTTCTACTCCTATGAAATATCCAATTATGAATTGGTGTAGTTTGATTGTGATAATAATATTTCTTCTTCTAGAGCACTGCGCCAAAAGATGTGATAGAACGAAGGGAGATCATGAGTATAGCCCTGTGCACAGATGAGAGGTATGTAAACTTATTACTTTGTTACACACTTTAGAAAGATCGAAAGAACGTCTTTTCAGCTTTTTGCAGTTGAGCATTTTATTATCTGTCCTGCAATATATATATAGGTCTCTATATTTAGCCCCTTCTTCTGTTTCAGGCAACCTTTCTGTTTTGAACTGGGAACGAACAAATACAGCGGCCGAGTGTACCTGATAGCTGCTGAAAGTCCTGACGAACGAGCAGTATGGGTTATGAAAATCGCAAAAGTAACTGATTTTAACTGTTATTGTAATACATAACAATCATTAAGAAATCTTTAGAGGCAATTATAATGTGGTTATTTATAAAATGCATCCTTTGCTTTCAGAATTTTGCACCTCTACCTGTAACTGTGCACAATCAAATACAAGACATCCAACGGGCCGGTGTTGTCTTCCTTCGGGATGGTGCTACGACAGTAAGTCACCTCGTTATTTGCTCTCTGAACTCACTTTTATTCATTTGCTCGTGAAATATTGTTTCTTTACTCCTATGTCTGAGTTGGTTATCTGTTGCCTTCCGAGGAAAAGGCAAACATATTGAACCAATGAATATGCAATCCAAAAAATTTGATAAAATGAAAAAACTAAAAATTTTATGATTTCTCGTTCATTTTCAGGACTGGCATACAACTTGGATACAACTAAAATCAAGAAGCCTTGATGTGTTCAAAAAGGTATGTGATATCAGTTTGTTTGGTTGATAAAAAAAAATTAACATGTACATTTGCTGATTTGAAACTTATGTTCTGATTATTAAGGAAATCAAACTTCTCACTCTAGACGGAACTGCATAATATCACAATTCTATTGTTATGCCGTTTCTAATCCGACCTTTTTCCTATTTCACAGGAAGACCAAAAGTTTGAGGAAATCGATCTCAGGAAAATATTGAGCATCCGTGAGTTGAATTTTCAAAATATCTGAAATGTTATTTTTTGTTTGATAGTGTGAACACGTTTTGCACCATTGTAGTTCATGCATGATGCTTATAATGCACATTCAAGTTGTTTTGTTGATTGTTGTATTTATTTCCGTTACATTTATTTATTTTTGATTGTTTATTTGTTGTGTTTAGAAAGTTTACAGCAACGAGAACTTGGGTTGGATGCTTTCGATGATAGTCCCCCATTTGTGATAGATCTGCCAAATCGGTAAATATATTATTGAGTAAAGTTATAACATCTGTTATAAGATATTATTGTTCTCTCATGAATTATTTTGGGCAATAAATGAACAAAAAAGACCTCATTGTGTAAATATAATCTGTCTCTCGGCCAAAAGTAAAAGAAGTAAAATCATACATGCTTTACATTATAGCCAGGCCGTGTCTGGCTCTCAACATCCAGTGTCTTATTTTGTATTTTTCGTTTCACAGGGCTTTGTATTTACATGGCGACATCAGGAGAGAAACGGAGTCTTGGTTAGCCACTTTGCAAAATGCAGTAAATGTGAGTTTATAAACTTTATAGTATCTGTTGATATGTTTTTAGACAGCAAATCAACATCCTATTGCCAATTTGCATCATAATAACTAAATTTACACAATTTTGATACGATACAGAGTGTTGTTAAGTCTCATATGACTGGTCATTTCTGGCTGAATTCAGTAAATTGTACAGATTAATAACTAGAATCAACTCAATTTTCAGGAAAGCGGTGCCAAGCTCACTGACCAACAGCTCACCGTGGATAATATTCCGGTTATCGTTGAGAGGTGTATCAGCTTCATTGCAACTTTTGGTAAGTAGTGGATATTATTAATGTTACAAGAATCATGCTGTTGGATATACGATGATAAGTTTTTGCTACAAGTGTCGAACATGTTGAATGGTAAAATTTAATCTCTGGATGGGTATTGAGTGAGAAATCTTCATGGCTATTACCATCAACAACTTCTGATTTTGACACGACAGTTGAATTTGACACTCACCAACCTGCTTAGCAAGTGATTCAATCAGTCCAGCAGGTTGTTGACATTTTGACCAACACCACAACGAATTATACTGCAGTTGAAGCACCTGTCTAATTGCACTTACAAGCCCTCCACTGCACAGGTCAAATTTAACTGTCGTGTCGAATCCAAAAGTCGCCGATGGTATAGATTGTTTTAAACAATAATTATTTTCTGGTTATAATGTGCATGGTACTTTAATCTTTTCCATCGTTGCAGGCATGAAGCAGGAAGGAATATACCGACTCAGTGGTCAACATTCCAAAGTGACAGCATTATTAGAATTGTTCAAATCAAGTAAGATCTTCTTTTGAGCTCATATCCTTGTCTGTGGTGTGGGCTTCTCATTTTAAATTTCCAGTAACTTGATTACTAAGTCATGATGAAGTTGTGTAATTGCTTGTAATTTAATTTCTAGATGCTCGAGTAGTACATCTTGACATCGCCAACTACCAGGTCAATGACGTTGCCAATGTCTTGAAGAGATTTCTGCGAACGATGGAAGAACCCTTGTTGACAAATGATCTCTACTCTCAGTGGGTGGAGACTGCAGGTAACTTTTCATTTGTTCCAAATTTATTTGCAAGTCTCCTGCTGTTGCTCATACAATGCTTATACAGGAATTGTTTATACATTCTCGTTGACTCACAGATTATTGAGATTAAAAAAAAAAATTCAAATAAAACTGAAGTATGACGAGTCACCAGGGTTCCCGGAGTCATGGAAAGTCAGGGAAAAAAAGTGGTCATAGAAAGTCATGGAAAAATCATGGAAAGTCAAAATATTTTGAAAAGTCATGGAAAATTCAAATTTTGGCTACGATTCACGCTAAAATTTAACACATTTGGGGCTTATGGTAGTTGGATGGTTGATCGGATGGCCGGACAGTGAACGATGGTCATCGCGTGAATTCGTTTCGGGGTGAATCTCAACCTCAATGAGTAAGACATTAGTCATGGAAAATCCGAAAATTGGTCATGGAAAGTCATGGAAAAGTCATGGAATTCCCGTCGTAAGATTTTGTGGGAACCCTGAGTCACATCCCGCCGTCCACCTGCTCTAAACCTAGTAAATTTCTTTATCATGCCTGTATTTCTTCAAAATTACTTACCCCATGACTGGTTCTAGTGTATTTTTCATGATTTTTTCTCTGGTTTATTTCAGAAAACTCAAGTCACAATTCCAAAATGGAGTGGTACAAGTATTTATTAGGGAAGTTGCCAACTGTCCACTTCTACACATTGAAGCGGATTATGATGCATCTCGCAAGGTAAACTAAAAAATCTAATTGGCATTACCTAACTAATAAGGAATCACTTTACAAAAATAGGAGGATTATCCTCTGAGGATATTTGTATTAAAAAATTTTTACATCTCATTATTCTTTGAACCTAATATATATGACAATTTTCTTCAGAGTTGCTGAATATGAATCGGAAAACAAAATGGGTCCCTTGAATCTTGCCGCCATATTTGGACCTATCATGTTACACGTTGATACGGTACTTCAAAATATCCATTGAAATTTTTGACTATATAAAAGACCAGATCAAACACAATTACATAATTTTCCTTTCACTATTTAATTGATTTGTTTGTTTGCTGCAGGAATCCGATCAAATGTCTGGAGGTTTCAGCAATACCAACCAAGAAATATCAGTGGTCCACGATCTCATATCATACCACACTTGGCTCTTTGACGTAAGTCAGAATTAAAAAACTTAGATCTCTGTGATGCGTTACTCAAATTCGCCGAAAATATAATTTAATAAGTGGAAAATTTCTCTCTTCTGATTCATCAAATGAAATTGGGTGTCAAGTAATCAACTGGCTCCTTGTCTTGAGGCTGTCTCAAGCAGAATATATATATCTACAAAGTTGTTTCTTGATATTTTTCAATGGAGGCCTTTCTTTGGAATTGGAATTAAAGGTTTATTGATATATTATGTATCGTTTTCCTGCAGGTCAAAGACGAAGAAACAGAATATGAACGCAAAATTCAAGAAGCTTTGGAAAAGATTGAGGCTGCGAAAAATATGAATGTGGTAAGATAACTGTTCCTCAAAGTTATTAGATCACCCAATTCCATATAAAATTCAACTTGCATCAAAAATTATAAAATTGATAGTTTTGAAGTATAGTATACACTTCCAAACAACAGAATTGTGTGATTTCCATAATTAAGTGAGTTTAATAGATTCTAAAGCCTTAAATTACTTAAGAAGAGCCCTTCATTGCTTGATTTGTAAACGCAACAAGACTTTTTCACAGCATGAAAACCTGTTTGTTTACATTTTGAAGGAATTCATCTTCGTACATTGAGCTTAGAATGACAGTAAAGTAATTTTGGTTGTTACAATAGGCTTAATATGACTCTAATCTGTCTTTTGGACACTTTCTTATTTTGTTGACATACTAGCTTTAATGAACATTTTGTGTACAGTACTTTGCAAAGCATACTTGCACCACTTTCTTCTGAAAGTTTCTTGCATCCTTGGACAGTCAGCACTTCACAGTGAAACCATTTGATCTGATAAGTTGTAAATGCAATATTATTTTCAGAACAATACGGATGAGCTTTTGTTGGGCATTCATGTGAGAAGCACTGATGGAGAATGTGTTACAGTTAAGGTATGTAATGCTATGTAATAGTAGGCCTATGTATATGATGAGGTCTATGGTGATACATTGTGCAATTAATGCTTAAGAATTTGCCAAAAAATTACTTGTCTGTCGGGAGGTTCAATGTTGACAAAGAAACAACGCAGTCAAGTACAAATGAATCATTCAAGAACAAATGAAAGTGACAACTCTTCACAGCAGCCTAATCAATAGAAATATAACATTTATACCGCACATTTGTAGCTCTTTTCTAAGCTTGCACAATTTAGCAATTTATATTTGACACCTTCAAATCTGAAGTATCATGACCGTTAAAAGGAAGTTTTACTTGTTGCCTCTCAATATGAAGCTAAGTCATCAACTCATAATGCTTTCACTGAAGTACACTGACTACGATTCCGATGTTTGTTACAATTAATTTGTCTCTCGATTTTAGGTGACGAAAGACATGAGCGGAGAAGATGTCCTTGAATTAGTAAAAGGTCGAGCTGGACTTGACCAAGAGAGAAACTGGGGCTTGTATGAAATTATCTGTGATAGACAATTGGGTAAGTTGTTTGAAGTAGTGGTAGGCCTATATTTGTTTTTAGGCCAATGTGCATCAATATTCCAATACATATTTATTAGAAAACTTTCAGATCTGAATTGTTTAAAAGTTTTGATGTGACTGATGTTAATATCTACGTATCTACAATTAAATATTCTCGAATGAAGATTCTGAATTAGAACAATACGACAAATTGTTCCAGAAGGAAATAAAAATATCTCTAAAAGTAATAATAATTTATTTAAAATCATTTGTCTTTTGCAGAACGGCCAGTCCATTACCAAGAGTCAGTGTTGGAAGTTGTTCTGCGATGGTCCACTTGGCCGGAGGAGTATTGTCGCAAAAACTGTATCTGTGTCCGGGATGACTATGTCTTGGAGAATGTACGACATATTGTAAGTTGATGCAAAGTACAAATTGACTTAGTACCTGCCATTTCTTTTCATGTCTCCATTGTTTCTCACTCCACTGCTTTGATGATCCAGAATTTTCAGATTTCTTTAAAAAATATTGAGCACAAATAAAATTGGACAGGGAGCACTTAATTTATTTGGAATAATTTGGGAATTGCTAAATGAAATAAAATAAAAGTTGTCTGGTAGGAAAAGAGAAGGTAAACCACTCCATTTTGCACTGGGCCTGTAACAGCCATATGATCAAGTTTTACGTGGCTACCTAAAGGGCACCTGCTTTCGGAATTGGTCAATATTGCTTGTATGTAAAATAGATTTGAGCTGAAGCTAAAGATTTAAGGCTGCATGCAGAATGTCGCTTTCAATGAATTATGAATCTGACCTGAAATAGGTATTTTCAATATTTTTGATCTGATCTATTTCTATCTTTTTGATTTCCTTTATTCCATTTTAAGTCCTCCACAGCTAACACTTTGTTGATATATTTTATTTTCTCTTACAACAGACACGCAATAGGAGTGTAAGTCTTACCTGAAATTTACTAACATTTTCAAATTTTGCAAGGAAAAAAATCAGGGCATGTTGTTTTTTACTTGCTTTTCACAACAATAACTTCTGTTCTCTTGATCATTGATTCCAGTTTACTTTTGCACAATTAACTTTCATTGGTTTCTGTTTTTCTGAACATTTTCCCAGTGTTTTCATGTTAGTGTCTTTGAAATGTGGGTCTTCAATTTGGTGGACACTTTCAAAGCGGCAATGGTTATTTTTGAACAATGAAACTTATGTTGACACTTCTAGTCTTTTTATCTAACACATCTCAATGTTCTTATGCCTTCAGGTTGATTAAAATCCACTCTACACGTGATTATCTCCTAGGTTTTTAAGATGCTGAGTCCATTAATTATTGGACGACCACCCCTTGAATTTCTTAAGAATTCTTTTCTAATATCTCCTCCCACAAGATCGTGCTGTGTGCATGTATCATTCCGTATGAACTTAATTCGGAAGGTGTGATAAATCTCATTCGATAATTTCTCTGGACCTTCCTTCTTTCTTACTACCATGCTTGTTGACAGTGTTTTTGGAACTTATTGCCTGAGAATGAACTACATCTTGCTGATTTCGATAAATGTTTATTTGTGTGTTTTACTGTGTGTTCATTTAATATCATCGTTTAGTAGGATGTCTTGTCTTTGCATCTTCTTCATAAATATGGGTAAATTCTTTTGAAAAAACTATAAAATTTCGAACTTCTTTATGTTTCAGAACGATTCTCATTTCTCTCTGAGCACCGAGCTGAAATACAGCGAAAAGAAGGGCTTCAAGAAATACAGATTTGAGTTCAATCAAATGAAGCTGAGTTTCCATGGACGAGTGAGTGAAATTTTACACCTCGCAGACAATATAACTTATTCGAATAACTTTTGTGATAAAAGCTGATAAACGAAGTGGCATATAGTTGAGGTGAAAATGGTGAATTCAAGAAGAAATTTCGTAAAAGAGACTGTAATGCGAGACTGCATGGTACTTCGGACACATTTATGAGACAAGCAAAATAATTGTCACTTTTTTAACACCTACACAATGTATGTTTTCTGTTTTAAAAATATCTTGTATGATTTGTTGCAAATGATAGGCCCAAGTAATAACCTTGTCTTTGCTATTTACAGACAATTAACCCAATATCATCCTGGAATGTGGAAGATCTGATATTTTATGTTGGCGTCGAACAAAAAAGACAGCCTCCAACGAAATACAACTGCACTTTTGTTGTGAAACACGAAAAGATGGTCAAGTGAGTGTAAAATGCTTCTATGTTGATGTTTCTTTGGATTTCAAAATTTTGTATTCTCTTTCTTCATTTTTATTGAACTCCTATCAATTGGTGGTGTTAATTTTTGTCTCAGAAATCGGGATACCCCATTCTTTGGCCACGCCCTCTCTTTCGCCTCCATGGAAGAGTTGTATCGGTGGTTGGCGGCCATGTTGAATTCCCAGGTATTTTTCAACAATTTTTCTTGCTACTTTTAAATATAGATATTTCACATCTAAATTTTTCTTAGATTTATTCTGTGCAATAGCTCTGCATGAATCGGACTCTGTACTTTATTCAAAATAATATATAAACTTTCGGTTCAGCCACAACATTGTTTTCATCAGTGTAGAGGCAATGTTTTAAGAATTTTTATATTGCATGTGATTTTAAAATTTTTGTAAGACTTGCTTTGTGTGTAAATTTTTTACTTTGTAGAAACTGAATTCTCAGATTCAAATACTACAATGGTTGTATTATGGTGAACGAAGTGCATTGATTTGTAAAAAAAAATCTCATTTCTTATGAATATTATTTTAATATTTGTTCTAAGATAGTCATATTTCTATCTTGCTTTTAGTATTCGAGGGTGGGACTTTCTCCAAGACCGTTGAACTCAACAGTTATGCACAGCTATCCAGATGTTTCACTAAGTGACCAGGTAGGTCAATGTTATATTAAGAAAGGTTTTTGCCCTGCGTGATTCACCCAGGGTACTTTCTTTGAAAAACCAGTCTGAGAGGTTTTCTGAGAAGTGTTGTCCTGGCATGAATAGGGGTGTGGGTACAGCCAATATAGCCAATTCATGTTCTAATGCTGTTAGAGTAAAATGCGTTTTAGGTTTGGGTTGAGTTGGGTTGAGTTGATTTTATTATTTTTTTTAATTGAAAAAAAAAATAAAAAATTTTATTAATTTTTTTTTTTTTAACGGTTTGTTGATAGATTGTTTGAGTCTTGAGGGACTGTTTTCAAGCTGACTTTGCATTATAATATCGCCCACATTACAATCGTCCATGCGTTTCAAGGAAGGCCAATAATGCATTTAGCATTTGCTTTTTGCAGTGCATCTATTCTCAAAGCAGTCTAACAATGCTAATTGCAATTCTGCAAGTTCTAAAGCCTATTTTCATCCTCAGGTTACCAAATTGCCATTGAGGAACAGCACTTGAAGGCAATCTGACAGGTGTCAAAGCTGATTGCACTTCGCAGTGCAGTGCTACTTTGATGTTATATCCATGGATCTTATGCTTAGGCCTATTACTCATTCCCAACAGAACCCAGGGTTTGAATCCTCGGATTCTTTTATTCTGAAACCATCAAATGGTTAAGAGGACTTCTATGTCTCTAGAATGGTTTGTGTTTGACATGGGCCTGCACCAATTTGTAATAGATGTGCTAAGGATCATTCAGTATTGTGTGCCAGTCACAGGTCTATATTTTAAAGGTTCTAAATAACTAATTTAGCTTATGTTGCAATGTGTGACAGCTATAATGAATTTTGTCAATACAAAATCCCGCAAAAAACATTTTTAGCATTTCTCCGGTGTTGGCAGACTGAATTTCGACCGGATATGCACTTGCTGTCTAAGAATCTTGTATTTAATATTGTGAAAAACACTGCTGTTCATTTTGATGAATATTTTGCAGATGAGCACTGGCAACTCGGCTTCAGGTCGCGATTCTTCCATCTCAAATCAAAGTTCATCTTCTCGACAACACAACACATCTTTCTTCAAAAGATTAATGAAACGACAAACTTACAATGTCAACTGAGTGTTGAACTTCATTAGTGAACTGTTGTTCTTGTATATAATCACTGCAGAAATGCTCAGAAAACTTGTTTCAATTCAATAGAGAAGCAACGTGTTTAAACATGTACAATGTATATTCTAGATGTATAAACTTGTAATTATTATTTGTAAATATTGTACATAGATATTTAATTAAAGTTAAAATCACCGTGACTGAATAACGATGTACAGACGTGTTGAAAATTCAATACTATATTTTACATTACTTGTTAATGATACACTATTTCCGACATAGTGGCGTTGTTTTGTTGTAAATAAAATCAATGTATATATAAATATTTATATTTCGTGTGTAGAATAATACATAAAAGCACAGAAAGTATTCCAGACTTTACCTTAAATGTTTGTAAACAATTTCATAATATTCCACTTCTATGCAATTCTTTTCTGACATTGTGATATCAAATTTGTAATATTTTTTTACATACAATTTATAGAACTAGAATTTATAATATCTGTTATTTGCTAGAAAACTTCCAGGTTGTTTTGACTATTGTTGATGTAACGCTGTTTATGATAATGAAATCCTCTAAACTTGTAAGGTGCCGTTACCTTTGTGATATTAAACCTCAAAAGTATTTTGTTTATGTCTAATTTTATGTCTAATTTAAGTTATTTCATTATGCAACTAATGTGACACCCTCTGACCAAAAGAATTTTAATTGTATTGTTACGAGATTTGTACCAACCTTAGGTTTGTCTTATTTTATAATTTTAAAACGTTTGTTTATCATTTCTTTTATATGCATTGTTAAATATCTAATATTTTTAAAATATTAAGAGATATATATTTTGTGCCATCTTACTTGTCATAGCCTTGAAACAATAATAGTATTTGTCTTTTTAGAAATCCATGTCAACTAAATTCATCATTATTCTGATGAGCAATTTTTTTGCCTTTAAACTAATAGGCTTTTATGTACACATGCAAGTATTTTAGTCAAATGAATTTATCGTTTATACACATTATTTCTTTAATTCACACTGCTATTGTGATACTGAGTGACTTGATTTAATAATTAAGCATATACATACTGGAACTGAAATTTAATGAAAATAAAATTTACATAATAAAATTTGTAAGTGAAACATTATGTTCTCTATGGCGACTTCCTTTAAAGGAATCCAGGTTTTTGCAATAAGACTGCAAATTGTTGGGCCACAGGGCATTCGTACTTTCATTGCTGAAGCTACCTGCTAAATCTGCCTCCTAAAGCTTTGAACTGGCCGTGCATCTGCAGTTAACTCTATGTACCGAGTTTATTTGCAAGTGCAGGGTGTCTGCCAATCCTGGAAAAGCCTGGAATTTGGTTTCTCAATTTTCAGGCCTTGAAAAGCCTGGAAAAACCAGCTTTTTGAAAAAAAGGCCTAGAAAAGCCTGGAATTCGTGAAGTTGTGTACAGACAAAAACGGTACAGCCGTATTTCTGCAAACAAGCAACATTGTCATCTGTTCTAAGAGGACCACTGGGTACCTTCACCCTGCCAGTTGGTCATGAAGCCTTGTGAATGTACTGGCCAGGTCTCAGATCTTTGTCAAATGCACATACAACTGAGAGATTGTGTAAACTTCCTCAAAAGCAAGGGACATTGTTATCTGGTCGGAGAAGACCGATGGGTACCTTCACCCTGCCAGACCAGGGAGCATAGTCATGAATCCTTGTGAATGTCAAATGCACATTACCCTACAACGGAGAGATTGTGTAAACTGCCTCAAAAACTTAATTGCACCAAGGATTTTATAAAGGACGCATTCCAGATATTCTAGAGAGAACATCAGACGAGCAAAACCAGTGCTGCAGAACCACATTCGATTGATCTGCGGAACTCTACTCTCACCATCCACCATTGACAGATATTGTATCAGATAACTACAGTAAGGTGAAGGGTTTGTCTTTAGGACATACTCCATGATGAAAAAGAACACAGAAGTTCACAGGACAAGAAGTCATGCTATAAAGTAATAAAACATGAAGACTAATCACTAATCCCAAGGCCTTAACCAAGAGGCAACCACAACGATACCCTGATAATATATAATAGTAATATTGTACACCAACAAGTCACTAAGCACATCACCAAGAAAAAGAGAGGCCATTATTCCTTTTTTGACAATTTATTTTTTTAACACATTTTAAGCAAGGAACTCCCATGGGATGGGCTGGAGCACCTGTGGTGTGTTGTTGACCGTTCTGACAAAGTGTCCAGGGCGGGGTCCAGTGGGCTGAAAGTAAATATCGAAATCAGTGAACTGCTGGATCTTCAGGAGAGGTTGGAAGAAGCATAAGCATCCTCCTATAGGTACTCCGCAAAAATGAGGCAGCTGCCAGTCTATTTAATTGCAGTTAAAATACCCCTTGCTTCTAAAAGGTGAAAGCATGCCCCGACTTAGCAGGGTCACCGTGCAGGAAGGAGGGTGAGCATAAGTGGACAGAAAGTTAGCATTTCTTCAGAATTTTGACAGCTTATTAATGTCTTTGTGATAAGTAACTAATAAAACTCCACGCAAAAACAATATTTCCTTTGCACCAACTCATTTGACAAATTACATTTGCTCTAGGTCTTTAAATATGAGCGGCAAGCACCCTTGTAGATTGAATTAATTCAGACATGACCCACAAAATGCCAAGCTTACCTGTCTCTTAAGGTTGACCCTCTCGTTCTTTGCTTTGGCCTCCTTCTTCTTCTTCTCATTCTCCTCGACACGTCTCAAGAAATCCAGACGGCAGTTAGAGTGCTTGATGTGCTCTACTCTGATGTTAATGCGCTTAGCGAGGATTCGGCCTCTGCAAAATCAACATGTTTATGTATACCCTCAATGCAACAGCAAAGGAATGAAACATTAATTTTAGTTTCAGCATTTTAGTCAGAAGAAACATTTGGTTTTGGCTTTAGTCAGAAGAATTTACGTCGCAATCATATAAACCGAAATGGATTATGATAATTACATAGAGCTCATACAAGACTTCAGGTGTGTAAGCCTTTCTACTAGACATGTCGCCTTTTCTTTATACAAAGCAAACATTATTCCAGCAAGCACAGCAATAATATCTTGCAACTTTCATTTGTCCAGCACATCAACTATTAGTTTAATAGACTGAGCAATACACAGAAGAGGATAATCTTAGCAGCATAAATTGTGATCACTTACCGGACACGTTTGTTGACAATCACACCAACACCATGTGGGGTAACGTTGTAAATGCGGCCAGTTCTGCCGTGATAAGCCTTGTGTGGCATACCCTTCTGGATGGCACCATCACCCTACAAGGAAAACATGGACCATTGAAAAAAAGTGCGATAAAATCAACCCATTTTGAAAAGAAAGTCTGTTCACAATTGTTAAGTCTGTTCGCAACTTGTTAAGACACAACTGTGCCAGTCAAGAATCCAAAAGAACAATACACACTGCACTCAAAAAGAATAATTATCAGGGTTCCCACTCCATTGTCAAGATCAATTTCAAGGTTTTTTCCAGGTTTTTCAAGGCTGCCAAAGCAAATTTTCAAGGTCAAAATTAGTGATGTCCAGGCTTTCCTATCGGTAAAAATTAAATGCCTCAAATATCCTTGTGAACATTGGGTGGACCTTAAATTAATTTCAAAACTTTGACAAATTGTATGCCTAGACCTAACACATAATTTCATAATAAGGATCTTTACTTCAATTCAGGATGGTCAATACTTGTCATAGGCTGGCACTTGGTTGATTAAGTAAGAAAGTAATACCATTCAACTTTTGAAGAAAAACACCACAATAATCTAAGAGTCAGCTATTAGTCCACAATCAGGGTACCCACTGAAATTTGGCGAGCAAATTCCCTGTATTTTCCCTGATTTTTCCCTGCTTCATCAGACTTTTTCCCGTTATTTGGCCTTATCGTTGTGTTTTCGGCGCTAACCAGAAACCAAAAATTAACATTTTTACGGATTTTTGCGCAAAATAGAGGGCTAGTTTCATGCATTAATGCATGTAAAACCAAATTCCCTGTGTTTTCCCTGAATTTGAGGTCAAATTTCAAATTCCCTGTGTTTTCCCTGCAGGGAATTTTTTTTCACCATTTTCCCTGTTTTCCCTGTCCGGTGGGGACCCTGACAATATAAAGCCCCAATCAATGAATGAACTATCATTCTGGCAAGTGGTATTTACTGATGAATTGATGGCTAATTGATCAATTGCACTTAATAAAATTCACACCTCTAGCTATCCTTCTACCAGTAACCACCTATCTACCTAATTACAATTAAATCCTGCACCCTACCCTTCCAAACAATTCTTTTTGACAAAGTTTAATTCATTGCATCGACACAGGTAACACTCAACGCTGCCATCTTCCTTGGAGGTCCATGGCTGTCTTCACCAAAAGCGCTAGTACGCATTTTGAATGCTAGGTGGCTATGATGCATGTTGACAACGGGGGAGCGCTAGGGCTCCGTTTTTCTACATCCCACTTTCCCGATCTTTTCCAGGTTTTTGCCAGAAATACAGCTTTTTCCCGATCGGGAAAACCAATCCCCGAATTTCCCGGTTTTCCCGATTTCCCGGTAGGCGTGGGAACCCTGAATTATTTACTGCCGAACAACCAAGTACCTTGACTTGACACATTAATTCTTCAGGAGCACAGATAGTCTTTCACAATCGCCTAAGATATATATACATACCTTAATGTCAACGATGTCACCTCGCTTGAAGTTGATCATGTACCTGGACAAGGGTGTTACTCCAGTGCGCTTGAAGCGCCTGGAGAACATGTACCTCGTACCACGACGATAACCCTTGGTGTTTGTCATCTTGGCCACTGAAATTAACAAATTTGTATCTTAAAGTTTGTTAAATTAAAGTTATGCGTGACAGGTCCTTTAATATAATAGCGAAATTTTCTTCATTCCATCTTTAATACATGCACTTTCATCAGTAATTTATACTGTAAAATATTTTACAGTAATGACACTGTGATAGTGATATTAGTCTACATACTATTGCTATTCTAATAGGTTGCTCAAACAACCAGAATAATGGAAACAGCAATCTGAAGTACTCACATTCAACCAACTTGGGCCTGCATCGAATCTGAATTTTGCCTAAATGCCATATCAACTAAGAATATCATTCTCTTCCCCAGAATGATGAAGTCAATTATCTACATATCAACATGATCTGTTGATATGGCCTTTCAAAATTGTTAACTTCAAGTTGTCAGTGAAGTTCAACTTCAAGCCAGGGAAATTGAGTGAAAGAATGGATAATTGGCAGAATTTTGAAAGCCAGTCATTATTAGGCCTATCTGGAGCTTCACACTTGTATGACAAGAACGCATTGACAACTCCACAGCAGCAGGCGGCTGACAAAGAAGCCAGTGAACTGTTTAACAAGGAAAGGGTTAGCTAGTTCAGAACTGTCACTGCTCATTTTGACAGAAATAACGTGACTGACAGGAGATTGCACATGTGTACACAACAATAATCACCTATTTATACAAAAATATGAGACAACCATAGACAAAGTGGGCATAATTTTGTGGTTGGGCCGATCCTTGATCATTGGGTGAGAGTTTCGCTAACCTCAATTCACATTTTCATGGCAAATTTTGCATATTTAGCCAGTGCCATGTGGCTTCACTTCTCACCTTATCAAGATGTCGGAAAAGAGGAAGTTCACGCGGTGCTTGTTGGGAAATCTCGGCCATCAGCGCCCTCTCGTGAACCAAAATAAACGTGCACCTGTGCGGCACCTGGTGTAATGTCGTTTCGGGCGGATTTTCACAATTTTTGGGGGAGGGGGCAGTGGCGTAGCCGGGTATTCAACAGGGGCGAGGGGTGGGGGTGTCGGTTTGAGGCAAACAGTGGCGTAGCTGGCATATGGATCAGCACATTTCAAGTTTAGGTAAAAGAGTACAAATATTTGCTATCTTTCGTTTTCTTTACTTCTCATGCAGTTTTCTACTAAAAACACAATATATTTTTCATATTTTTAAAAAACCTGCTAGAGTTCAAATCCCGAGTGTGCTTTTTTTCCTACAATTTATTTCTGGTCGCGTAGTATAGTGCCTAGCCATCATTAGTATCATATCATTGGGAGGAATATCTTGGATAAAGTTTGGGAAACAGCAAGATTCGGACAAAAAGGCTAAACTAGAACCTTTCGGTTTTAATGATCTCATAAAGACAGCAGTTGGTAGGAACAACTTGGGTTCAACTGGGAGGCCTAGCGTATAGAAGTTCAGTGGCAGTCTTGAGAGAATACACACTGCACATTTGAGAGTGCGAAATGTTTCATAGAGGAGAATGGGTAGGGTCATATTATGTTGAGTACAATAGACAGCAGGAAATATAATTGATCAATTGTTGATAAAGCCTATACCATTGGGCAACGTGTACAGGGAAAGCAATAATTTCCCGCTGAGGAAAATGCAACCTTTCCCCCGAAAATCCAATAGTCGCATCCTTAGTCGACTGGTTCGACGAAAAGCATAGTCGACTGCATGGTGGGAGCATGGACTCATCCTATCTCAAATGATGTGAAAATCAAGGAAGAACAGACATGTGCTTCCAATTGTCAACCGATGTATCAAATGAATTGACAGCTATCTGAATTTAGCTTTTGGGCATAAACCTGCTTTTGTTAATTTGTGAGGTGTAACAAAACCTCATTTCTTAACAAGTGATAAATAACCAAGTTTTTGTGAACTTCTATACAGTTTTAGTTTACTGGCTTGACGAAGAGCCAATTAAGGCAACTGATGGGCTCTTTTCGAGTGATTTTAACGTGTGTAGATAACCGAAAGATCTGGTATGTTTTTGCAAAATATAAACTAGAAATTTCATATGGTAAAAAATGGTTTTATTAATGAGAAAGAATGGACAATGGTTGAAGTTAATTATGTTTTAATATTACACATACACATGATATAGTTAAATTGCGAAAGTGAAATGAGGCAGAAACATGTCTTTAGATGAGTGTATAAATTTCTTGATGAAGGGACAGCATGGATAGCTGGCTGAATGTACAGAAGACAGACATAGAGACATGTTAGGGCTGCAGACGTTAGATGTGCTGGGCTGCTTATCGCATCGCCACTCATTCCCAGGTGCTGCCCTCTTGAGAGCAATTTGAATATTGGGCCAGCCTTTGACAACTGCTGACCTCATTCAGGTAGATGATGTCACGGCTCAATGCCTCTCACTCTTGACCTACTTAAAAAATGAAGGCCATCTTGCAGTATATATTTAGCATGCTAGACAAGTGCTGCAAAATTTCAACTTAACACCACTAAAATATTGTAAAACTAAAATTTCCCGGTTTTTGTTTAGTGATGCTACCATGGTCCTCTGTCAATCCAACTAAGAGAAACTCTCATCCCACTTGCCTCTGTTCCAGAATAAGAATCGAGCGGATAGCTTTTTCCACACTCCTTTACAATATCTAGGTCACAGTGACCTCATTGACAACTAGACACAGATTAGCACAGAGAACTTCAGAATTGTAATAGATCTAATAAAGCTTTGCTTTATGAGATCTAAAAATGAGGGCAGATGATTAAATAATCACTATTGTGATTTCCTGGCAATTTCATTTGAAATGGTATTAAATCTACATCTTGAAATTCGGGCAAATGTCGCTCGCCCCCCCCAAAATCGCACGCGCCGTACGCCTATGCCCCAACTGGGTCCTTTTATAGTTCGATGCCCTCCTTTAATTTAATAGATGTCCTTCTAAAAGTTATCATGTTTTTAGATGGTTCTCCAATAGCTTCCAATCACCATCCTCCATGACATGATGACAGTCAAGATAATGGCAGAATTGCGACAACACTTTGATGGGAGAACTTGTGGTACAACTTCAACATGGGGGGGGGGCACATATCCACCCCTCCCCCCATGCCCCCACACATCCCCCACCCCCTATAATAAGGGATGGCACTGGGGGCATCATGGGACCAGGGCATGTCCAATCACTGAAAACTAACATAATAAGGTGGTAAAGCAGTTTGTCCAGACCAAATCTAGGCCTAATTATTACAATCAACTGAGAGTGACATTCATGCGTGTTTTACTTGTTGAAAGACTAATTTTGGAAAGACAAAAATGATCACTTCACTCCATACTTAGTCCTTAGCAACCTTTGATAAGCAAGCTGGGTCAAGCACTTTCCTGAGAGGACAAATCTTTAGTTACAGGGACATTTTGAGATTTTCTTATCTCAAGTGCACCGGCTATAAAAGCTTGATCAAACGATCAATTCACCTTCATTCGTCGCAATTGCAAAGTGCTGATAACACTACAGGAATTTGATCTGAAGGTATGATATAACGTTACAATGTCTGAAAAATATAGAATATCAATATAATATAATTAGGATTAGGTATAATCATACGCAGTTATTAAATTTTATATGAAACTTATCAAAAACAGAGAGGAAGGGTACTACCGCATTAGTACTTTTCCAGGGTGAACAAAGAAAGCAGGTCAAGTACATCTTAAAATTTAACAGGCTACCAACCTTACAGAAGTATGAAAATACACCTATTTTTGAAAAAAAAACCTATTTTAGAAATAGGCCAATCAGCCTGCAGACCAGTGTTATGATTGTGAGACTAAAGATGTATAAAGATATTAGACTGAAATTTTTCTAAATTTCTTGTTTTCAGGTCATCCAGGCTCCAGCACAATGTTGAAATATCTGTTAATGGCGGCACTGGCCTTCACTTTGGCACAAGGAAGCATTTACAACTGGGAAGAACTTCCTTACGAAAATAACGACTTTGATTCAAGGGCCGAATTTAACAGCAATGTCACCCTGTATTGCAATGAAACCGGCAGCAGGATTCCGGATACTTACAATACATTAAAATACTGGATACGTCCCGATTTAGATATTATGCAGCCAGGTGACAGCGAATTCTTTTCCACCCCTCTTGACGGAGTGGCAGGCTGGTACGTGGATGGCGATACTACAATGCACATCATGAACGTACAAGGACGTCACTTTGGTTTTTACCTGTGTGTCGTAAGTGATGGAACCGACGACATGATAATCAAGAAAGCTGTGAATTACCGAGGTCCCTACTTCGCTGACCTTTGGGAAGAATACGAAGATAATGTGATTGTGTCTTGCAGTGCTGCAGGAGGGCTGATTGTCATCTTCGTAGTTATATACCTCATCAACTTGTTCTATTACGACCCAAAGAAGACAGTTCGCGACAGCAGTGGCTCCTTGGACCTCAGCGACAGTCAGCCAGGCACAAGCGACGAAGGATCACTTGAAATGAAGCAGGTCGATGTCCTTGGCGTTGAAGCATATGAATCGGGCTTGGATAATGACATAGACAAAATTTTCGACCACCAGAAAGTCAGATACTAATCAGTTACCAGATCAATGACTGACATTATAAATGTGACATCAACATCTTACTTGATAAAAGATGATGTACTGATATTCAACAAATGGATTACAAACCTATTCATGTCACTATACCTCAAATCTCGAACAACTGTTCACCCTGGATTTATCAGAAGTCACAAGGATGTACAAATGAGCATTTATAAAATCAGTGCTATAAAAGAACAACAACTGAAAAGTACATTTGAGACATAAAAATATTTATGCATTGATATAATGACACATGTATGTGATTTGGGACGTTTAATTGGTGTAAGATATAATCAGTGTAATTACTGTGTATACATAAAATAGGTGCATTACTTGCAACAATGGTATGCCTTGATGAATTGTTTTTTTCATGAATAATTAAAAACAACTATATATATTACAATTTGGAATTGTATTCACAAATATTTGGTCAAAATAACAACAACAGAGAATACCTGACCTTTAGTCCAGAATTGCTTAATATTCTTTCACTGTCAGAGTACGTCCTCCCAGTAATTATGACATCAATCCAGCACAAGATTCTTAGTGCATTTCAATTACGCACGACACTAATTAATCCTCTTCTTTTTATGCAATTGTCTCTGAATACTTTTCCAGACGGAATAAACATTTCCACTGTCATTAAGCAGTCTTTCCTCTATATAAGAGGCCATTTTTAAGTCACATCCCCACATATCCTTTAAAATGTCCGATAGTGCTACAAAATTGAGGCCATCAGTATTTGTATTCCTGAAATTAAATAAGAATTGAACTCAAAATTTACACAACCAAATATCCATGTCTCAAGAGTAGTAAGACCCAGAATATATGCAGATAAATAACAGTTATAACACACAGAGTTGAAGGAAATAGACAAACTAAGATCAGATTATAGTTTTTTCCAACTGCAAACATTTCTGACTGAATTTTACATAAAGGCTCGGTGAAAAACATTTATAATATAATATGATTATTATAAAGCAAGACTTCAATGACTGAATGACAATGAGATGAAAACGTACCAATAATTATACATTTAAATCTACAGGCCCAAGGAGAGGGGTGGGGGTTTAAACCCCCTCTAGATCACCCAGTGCAGCAGAGGCTATGAAGTCTGAAAATTATTCTATGTAAAGTTTGAAAATAAAAATCTTCTCGGGAAATGCCAATTAAGAAAACTTCTACTTACTTCCAATTCAATTTTCTGTCTTCTAAATAAGGCACCATGAGGCTTCCTTCCCACCTCAGCCAATCACAGATAATTGATAAACATTCTGGACAGTTTCTCGCAAGTACGCACAAGTCCCTTGTCTCCATGTTTGCAAACAGACACCTGGAATGTTCAAGTTCCAACTGATAAGTTAAAACCACAAAACACAATCAAG
This sequence comes from Platynereis dumerilii, assembly GCA_026936325.1. Lineage (NCBI taxonomy): Eukaryota > Metazoa > Annelida > Polychaeta > Phyllodocida > Nereididae > Platynereis > Platynereis dumerilii. The sequence goes on from JAPTHN010000001.1 coordinate 40,520,958, forward strand.
AATTGTTTCTTCCATGTCATTAAATTTCCAACAACAATTATACTAGGAAAAATAGAAATTAAGCATAAAGAAACATCATTAAACCGAAGGAGGCCACTTATATATAAACTGCATGTGTCAGATTCAGATAACCAATCTTGAGTGGTATGAGTACACCGCCTTCTTTAAATTTTGAACTTTAATTGATATATTGGCCTGACAAGCCTTTCAATTAGGGCTATTCCATTTAAAAACCTGGGAGGGGGGTGGTCAGGTTGATTTATTTTTCGTATGATGGATGTAGGGATCGGCGGAAATTAGCTTCAGATGTATGGAGGGATGCATACGAAATCGCTTTAGATGTATGGCGGGGGGGAGCATTATCGCTCCTTGAAGGCTTACGCATTGTAATAATAAAATTTTATTTGATGCATGTGGGGTGGGTAAAAAATTTGCATTCAATGCATGGGGGGGGGTCAAAAATAATTCACTTTAGATGCATGAGGGGGGTCAAAAATGTAACCTGACCACCCCACCCCCAGGTTTTTAAATGGAATAGCCCTTATTTAAAGTTTTGAAAACACTAGTCAGCACCCATCCTGGTTTCCGCCTGGACTTTCATTAAGCAAATTATATTAACAATAAATTATATGAATTTCCATGATAACATTCTGAAACCTTTTTAAAAGCAATCTTGAATTGACAATTACCTTCTTTTTCCATCACACAGAGATGAAATGTGACCTTTTAGAAAATTCAGGATGAAAGTTTGACCATTGAAGTGGTCACCTTTCATATGAAGGCACTTCAGCAGTAAATCCTGAATAATACGAAAAATTACATCAAAATCAATTTTAAAAAAATTAAGTATTATCAGATGAACTTTAATTATTTTTCTTCCAATTGTTGAGACAGTTAATATTAAATGCTAACTCAATGTAAACAAAGTGTGCAGAAACTAAAATGCATGGACAATTTTATATATGTCTCACTTGGATCTCTCACCTAAAACTAGTGTGTCTGTCTGTCTTTATAACTTCTGCCCCACATTAGATTTTCACAAAATACTTTATTTGTTAGAGAAACTTATGAAAAGAACCCTTAGCAGGTTTTTTGACATCTAAGTAAGCGTGAGTATTACTCATAGAGTAGTTGGCATTTTTCATACATCTATATTCTTAAGACTTACCCTGCCACTTTCACAGGTTTCTAACATCTTCCGCAATTTCTTATTTAGCAGTTGCTTGGTTCTGTAAAAGCATGTGTGATTCAATTACAAAAAGAACACAAAAATTAGATTTTAGCAGAGATCGTCAATAATTTTCAGGTTCATGTCACGTTTTACATAACAGACCTTTAGTCCTCTACTATTGACTCATATAATGATATTATAATATCAGAACTACTTACCTTTGTTTAGCAGAGGGCTGCGCCCTCTCTACGGCATCTTCCACAAACTTCAACAGGTGAAGTGCATACGTTTCCTGTGGAACATCACTTATTGGGATCCCTGATATCCCTTGTCTAATGTCAGTCAATAAATCCTCAGCAACAACACTTGTCACTTTTCTCGTTGTCAAGCTCGCACAAGTCTATAAAAATTAATTGAAATCATAGTCGTAGGACTCGTAACTATATATGCGAACAATTAGAATCACATCAGGTATGACAAACAAAGGAAGTGTAGGATATTCTGATAAAATTTAGTAGAATTTTTAAGATAGAAATTTAGTAGAATTTTAAGATAGATTTTGTCAACAAACCTTAGAAAATGTTGCTTGACCATCATATTGAAGGCTGGTGTCAATGAAGTACGAATGCAATAAGGGGTCGAGGTGAGGATTTTCCAAGAGGCTCTGAAATAAATTGGCAAAAAGGCACAATCACAATTAATCAAGACTGCTAATAACTTTGATCACAGGAGACTCAATGTGCACAAATCCAAAATGATAACTACCACTTGATTGCAGGGGCGGCGGAGCTGGGGGGGGCACTGGGGGCACGTGCCCCCCCACTTTTGGGCCCAAAAATACCTAAAATGCCCCTTTTTCTCCTTGAAATTGCCGTGAACAAGGTGCCCCGGAGCCCGGTGCCCCCCCACTTTTCGAAGCGTTCCGCCACCTCTGCTTGATTGAATATGAGGGGAAGTTTAGATATATATTTCAAGTTCAACAGTACAACATTGAGGCTCCTGTGACTTCGATTGAAGTCCCTCATCTGTACTGCATAATACAAAGGTGATTTCTGAAACTAAGTTGAAAAGAAAATATTACTTACAACTGTCAGCTGAAATTTGGCTTCCTTTAGAAATTTCAAGTCAATTCTACTGCAGCCCAAAGACCAAGGAAGGTGATTCAACTTCATCACTTCAGTATCAAGATCTTGTTCATAACTTTTACCAGCCGCCTTCACAGACAACTGAAAGAAAACGGGAAAACAAGGAGTGTTAGTGGAATACAAATGTGTAAAGTGCACACTCCGCCACACCCCAAAGCAATTCACACTTTGTAGTATGGAAACTCGATGTGTAACATAATCACTATCACCAGCAAAAGGCATGTGTATTACATTTTAAAATACATACAAAGTTTGAAAACTCTGGACCTCAATTACAGGAATGGTTGAACGGATATTAAAAATCCCATCAACCATTAAACCTAGACCTGGTTTACAATATCATAATAGCAATTCATATTTAGATCATGATATTTATAAATTGCCTGAAATACAATTCAGTCAAAACTCTTGTTTTCACAGAAATTAAATAGTTGACTCAAGTATTCAACTTATTAAAGCGAGCTTACCATTTGGCACCACTCTGCCCACCTCACAGCATTCTTTAAAGCCTGGACATCCCATTCTTCCACATCCCTTGTCCTGGCAGATTCCAGAATTTGGAGAAATGTGTAGACATTTTTAAGGATTTCTTCTTGGGACATGTCATCATCTCAGCTGTACACTTTCAAGTCATGAACTCATGCTAAAGTCACTGGAGTCAGATAAACATTATCCATCACATCTGTGTGCTATGGCTCCATATAACAATTGAATACCTGCAAATAAATATGATATCATCATCATCATCATACCATTAATTCATGGACCCCTTACTCTACATCAATAAAACTACTGATTGCCCAGTTTATGAAAACTTGCAAGCTTCTTTTCTACACTCTCTACAATGTCCTTAGCCGGGTTTGATGTTCAAATTGCAGTCACAGAAGCTGAAGTGATGTTTTTTCATAATCTAACTAAAGGCCATTGCGACACACCCTCTATTTCCCCTCTTCTCACATGCATGTTTTCACAGGTGTTATGCTAGTCTTAATAAAGAGTAAAATTAATTAAATTTAAAGGCAAAGCAGTAAATCAATAAATCAGCAAGCAGTAAGGCCGAGCCCTGGCCAGGCTGGAAATGGAAAGCCATGGAGGAAGGGGTTTATGAAAGGAGAGTTACTATAAAACAATTGCAATTTCACTTTTTTATACATTAAAATATTTACAGGAAGCCTGGCGAAGGGGTGGGGGGGGGGGGGGTTAACCCAGTGGCGTCCCTAAGTATGGGGGAGGCATGGGAGGGCGAGGGACCTTGCTCCCCAGGTAACTTTTCAACCTTAAATATTAATGTTATAGGTGCCCCCAGAAGAATCCCACCCGCCTGGTCCCCCCCCCGCTCTGCTCGAGACCTCCTACTATAGTCATCACATTGATTGTATTGAAACTGAGTGAATGTGAGCTGGTACCAGTGCCAGCAAGGATTCTCAATCCTTGGTGCCAGTGGTGAGCAGTCACCGTGAGCTGAGACTGAGTCACCACTGACTCACCACTGCACTGGTCGCACTCACAACAAAATGAAATTGTCCGTCAAACCAAATATGAATTCTGACACTATCTACAGCCTTAGATATCGGTCAACACACTGACAACATTCAAGAACACCCATGCCTACACTGAGAAACCAAGAAAATCCCAAAACACATGCACCACCTTGGATTTTGTTTCCCCCGCCGAGAACTGCCAACAGGTGCTCTTGTACGAAATGTCAATCTTGATCCAAAGCTACAAAACCCCCCTCTTACCTGTGATTTGCCTATCAACATGTCATAGACTATTGTATCAGCGCATTCTCAAAGATATTGTATAATCTATGTGTTTTTAACGGCTAGCTAATGAGCTATCGTGCAAAAATTTATTGCCATCTCGTCCACGACAGCACAGAACATTCCAATGTGGGCGATAATATGGCTTCTGTTTACATTGGAGACCGTGAATGGCACGATGAGACGGTAAGCTTATTTCTAAATCGACCTTTTTGCATTCATACATGTATACTGTAACACACCATTTACATAGTCCATAGGAATCGTGTGACAAGGAGGCAGTTTCGGGCAGCTTACTTTAGTTTTTTTGCAAATATCGGCAAGATTTTTGGGGCCACGTAAGTATCCGTGTTTGGGGCAGCCCCCCCCCCCCCGAAAAAAAAAATGCACTGTCACTGACATTGACCTGCTTTTCTTACGCCTGCTCTGCAGACTTGTGTAGATGCATCTTCTTATGTTTACTCCACCCGTCCAGATGGAAACCGTTCTATGTGATAATTTTGCCCGTCATTTGGTTTCACTTGTCAAATCGAACGATCAATAGGCCCGGTTTAACCGATATGTTGTGAAACAATGTCAATCCCTACTGGTACCAGATCAGCTCAGATCGGATCCAACAAAGCCTCAGACCCAAGGCCCTAGACTAGTACTAGTAGTAGACTCTATAGTCATGACCGATGCATTGAAGTTTTTTTTTCTGCAACTAATTTTGTGATTGCATTTCATTTGTAGCATATTGCTGCATATATGTCAGATATTGTGTTTTATTTGTTTTCAAATTAAATATGAAAGTGTTCCGTACCACCATTGAAGTGCAAAACGACAAGGTCACACTACATCGTTTTTCTTAGGGAAAAAATGCTATTAGCCACAAACGCCAATTTTAAGTGAAATGCATGCATCTATCTATCTATCTTCCATGTGCCCTCCTGCTGTCATCTAGGTTTCTCATACAATTGTGGCTAACTTGCATCCAAAATATATATGTGATTTTCTTTAGCCACATGGAGGATGCATTAGCCAATGCTGATGTGGCTAATGGCGAGGAAAAGCATGGGCAGTGATCAGTATGAAATTTGTTTCACTTTTCCAGTGCTTAAGAATTAGCTAGAATTAGCTTCAGGTCATCATCACTTGTTGATCACTGATCAGTATTGATCAGTCATTTTCTGTTGGACTTCAACATGACCTCATAATCTAAGAGTTATTGCTTAAGGTGTTCGATTCCGAATTTGGAACCAAATTATTTTAAAATTGCATGTGATCATCAAAGAACCCATCCTTGTTACAGTAGACGAAAAACAAGTGCTTACAGAATTGGACAGAAATATTCCATGTGAGGTCATAGTCCATGCCGTGCTTATGAGTCATAAGCAATTTATGAAGTCATAGCCTATACTTCCAATGCTTAGCTATCAAAACGAGTGACCAACTTAGTATATAGGAGGTAGCAAGCTGCTCAATGACGAGCTGACAGCTTATTTCAATGTGTTTGATAGGGCCTGTTGTGAGGTCATTGATGGCCACCAATAGCTCTTCTGTAGGCACTAATTTTTCGTTTACTGTTACATGGACGCAGGGAGTGTCTTGGTATGGACTCACAGCCTAAACATCATTATGCAAGCCTTGGACAGCTGCCTGTAGGCCTATTAGGCCCAAGCTGGAAAAGAGCAATCCCCCAACCATATGCACACTGATTAGCTATAGTGCATCTGAGGTACATCAGAACAAAGTTGCAGCCTGGCCGAATAAAAATTGGCCTAACAATTTCCACTTAAATTCCAATGTAGTTCTGGGGTGCAAACACAGACCAAAAGCTGCTTCGGGAGAGAATTAATTAATCAAGGCTGAAAATACGTTCTTCTCTTCCTCTTTCTTATTTAAATCATTGAAATATCTGGCACTAAGGCATAACTGGGCTGCTATACAAAATATTCTAAAGAAACTAACATAACAAATTGATTATTTAAGAAGTTGGAAGTTTTATTGTACAACACTTAACAAAAGTTACAACTATGAGTAAAGAACACTCATGTCAACTTAGCATACTTTCAAAATCAGGAGTGCAAACTAATTTATGCTGTATATTTCCTAACACACACATATCACCAGATGGTCCATCAGTTTTTATGCTTATAAGTTCTTGCAAGAAGCTGGCAGGAGTTCCCATTGTCACATCTAAAGCAACTGAGCCAAACATCAATTGTGTGCGACCAGACTTGCGGATTTGAAGTTTGCCAACAAATCCTTCCCCAAAATCTCCCAAACAGCACAATCCAAGTCTTTCAGCCAAAGCTTCATCGGGGTGTTTGGCTACTTTGGCCGATTCATCTTCTGCGTCATCAGGCTTGTTAGACGGACCAGCGGCGGGGGTATGTTTGCTCTTTGCTGGGCGATCGTCCATGGCACTAGGTGCTTCTCCTGGCAAAGTGTCCGGCAACTGGATAAATAACAGTTCACCAGTGTCCGATTTGACCTGAGAGGAAAATATATCTGAGCACGATATTTTCGATGCTAACGATCCCATCTGTTTTGCCACGCTAATATCCGTTACCCCAGGCACATCATCTGGACTAATGTCCATGGATTCTTTGCTGTCTTCGTCATTTTCAAGACCTGGTTCTTTCTTGATTTTAACAGGGGGTTTCACATCTTCTTGCTTGATTTCTTGCTTTACAGGTGCTACCGACGGAAACACGGGTAGTTTAATTGGCTCCAATGTCTCATCCTCAATCTCCAGCTGGGAGTTGTCGATAAAGTCATCTTTGAGTACAGAGTCAAGGATTTTATTGACATCTTTACCACCATCAGCCTTTTCCCTCTTCACTCCACTGCCTGGCCTCGAAGACCCTGCACTGGGTCTCTCGTAAGTGTCAGAATGAGAGGACCTGCTGGCTGTCCTCTGCTGGGCAGGGCCCTCTTCAAATATGGAATGGCTCTGAATGACCTCTCCTCGGCCCCTTCCTCTCCCTCGGCCACGGCCTCGTTCAAAACTACGCCTGTCTTTCTTCTTCTTGGTCTCATTCTGTTTCGGTTCTTCTTTCTTCTCCCGGCGAGCTGGCAAATTCAGATTGGGGACGAAGGTCTTTTTGCGAACACCTCCGAGCGTCAGGTCCCGGGGTGCGCGGATGGATGGCAGTCGATCAGACTTGCCTGCCGGCGTGCCGCCCCTTCCTACCAATCCCCGGGGTAGTTTTGGTGGGTCTGCATCTGCCATTTTTCTCGTATAATTCACACAAACACTCTTTTTCCATTCACCGAGTGACGGCCATGCGTTTCATGCGTCTGTCGTCAACCGGAAGTTGTTCTGAAATGCGCGATTCGCATGGCTTTCCCGACAACGCGTAAATTCTAAAAATAGCTGCGTGGCGGGAAAAATCAATCTGCAAGGCCTTGTCAGGGTCTTCAGCAGTGCAGCTGAGTCGGTCAGCTACAGCACAAAATTATACACCGAGAGTTAAAAAAAAAGAAAAGTTAAAAGAAAAAAAAAAGAAGTTCAATTAGTACACTTTTTTTTTCTCTGCAAATAAAACAATCAATGGTAGGGCCTATTTAATTGAGTTTTTTTTTAATTGATGCATTTCTGTCACTAAATAATTAGACTCAGGCTAATGGTGTTCTTCTGTATTGTAAACTAAATAATTATTTCATATCAAAATACGTTTAATTTTAACCCTCCTGTGATCAACCAACTTTTGTGACAAAACGGTGTCCTGCCCTGGCAGGCTTGTTTATGAGAAGCCCCCCTCTGTTTATGCAAAAAAATGAATAAGAATAAGAATACATTTTATTTAGAAACAATAACAAATGATAAACATTAGCTCAGTTGAGCTAGTGTTCGAGAAATAAAATATTAAAATAATATAAGTTGAGACAAGAGAAAGTGAAATACTTTTCGTTTGATTCATGGCAAGTCAGTCTTATTATTGTATCTTAGTTCTATAAATCTTTGGGGGATATTTTGAGCAGCTATCAATACAAGTTTACCAATGCAGTGATTTGGAATTTCACCAGACAAAGTTGGAAGAAAAGGGTAGCCTATGGGAGGGTCCGAAGGGGACTCCAAGGTGCCTGTTGACCCATTTGTGCCAATTTTTTGATCAGTTCTTTATTCTGGCCCTACACGAAGGATACTGAAAATATCAATTACAGCCAATTCCTTTTCAACTAAGGAAGGATTATGTATATATATAAAAACTTGTCATTCAATTGGTGTTTGAAAGATGGAGCATCAAAGTTTGAGGCGGGTCTCTGTGGGCCCCTGTAGGCTGTAGACTGTAGAAGGGTTAAAACTTAAAAGTTCTAATGTTCATCCTTGGAGAATTTCCGAATTTGAAATGAATCGCTCAGAATCGGCTGCTCTTAAACAATTTTCATATTTTCATTGTGTTTTCTTTAACAGATGACTGTGGAAGAATGACCAACCAGTTACTATGTCTGGACAGAGGTATGCATGATATTATAACTTAATGGTGATAACGAAGTTTTTTAAGTTTGTATATTTTAATAAATGAAAAAGCAAAAACTCTTTTCACAAAATAGTTTATTTTGGCACCCTGTTCATCTTTTATGTTCTTTCATGTATTTTTTGCAGAGCTAAGAAGTTAGCCGATGAAAATAAGAAGCTGGAGGATGATGTCGCAGCATTACAAGATGTGTTGGCCATTGCCTCATCAGGAAATTCTAAAACTGCTGGCTACAAAGTGTCAGGGACCCAAGCTGCAGGAAGGTAAACTATCTCTCTTATTCCACGGAATTTATAAATTCGATAGGAAAATTTGGATTCTCCAGGACACTGTATTTGGTCTGTTCTTCACCAAACTGTTTATCAATCCAGCTGTGCCTGTCAATCAGTCATGATTAATCTAATCAATTAAGTAACCTTTAATCAATCAAAGTGTATGGCCTTTGTGGATGGACTGACTAGAGTGAATGGGTCATTTCTGCCTGACATAGCTGACATCCATGAGGCTTTTAATTATTCACTCAAATTGCCCTTTGGTTGGGGTCCATTTACAAGGAAGTAATTTCTTTCTGACTAAAGACGATCAATTTATTATGACATTGAGATCATCACATCCTATCAGCCCTATTAACTTTAGTGCTTTGATATATATTTCTTCTTTCATTATTTTGGTATTAACATTAAGGCTCAAGGTCATCTTCTGTGCAGTTGGACCTGGACTTACTCATTTCTAATGCTCTGCCTGTCTAATATATGGTTTTTAAAAGAGAAACATGTTGTTTCCAAGAGACTAAGCCAGCAACTCCGAATGCATGATATATGATAATAATATTGTTCATCTTTCGATATAAACTAAGTAACATCTTTCTTCGATCCAGTAGCCAACTTTAAATTAAAATGAGCCGTATATTTTGACGGGGTATGAAAAAAATTCTCGAAAGTATTTTAAAATGATGATTGTGTATAATACAAAACTAATAGCCATTGACAAAGTGATCGCAATTCAATATCATCCATTTAATATTTTTGCACCCTTAATTTTTATATTGAACTCAATGAACTGAAAGAAACAGTTAGGTGCACTGCCAATGTTGCTTTCATCAATGGTGCTAGGACTGCCTATGGCACCTATTGGTTGCTACTGCTGCTGCAGCTGAGACAGACAACAGACCTTATATGTTGTTGCAGCATCCATCCCTTGAAGGTTTTACCTGAAGAGGCTCTTCCTGGCCAAAATGGTTGCCAAGCAAGATTACCATGGCAACCAGGGCCAGCATGATTATTCTAGTACCTGCACAGACCAGGTGGAATAGTGAATAGTGTACACTTTCCAAGGGTCTTCTTAACAGATTGGAATTTTTTTTCTTATATTTTAAAATCAAGCACATTTCAAGTGATTCAAAACTCCTGCACTTCACTCCTGATTTTCCTTTTTCTTCTATAAAGGATCACTTTCATCCTCACCTCACCTGGTATGTATGCAAACAGTTCATGAATTTTCCATAATTTGCTGTTGTTTACATTGTCCTAGGTTGTGTTATATAGTGTGTTTTTACTTGTTACAGTTTTGCAGTTTTGTCATTGCAGTAGTATAGAAGTAAGATTGCTGCAATATTCAGAAAGTGTAATTTGTTAGATATTGTGGTGAAAAAGTGACAGTATTGTTGTTCATCACTTAAATACTTTGTAGTTTAATGTGTTGGCAAAAAAAAAGACATAGGCCAACTTTTCAATGTTATGCAAAGCTTACAAAGATATATTTTCTTGCCTAGAACTGCTGAAAGAATATTGTTTCTAATACTCATATGCATCTTGTTTGTGCAAGTAATTATTTCTGTGACGTTACGTTTGATTGTAATTTTAAATTCATGCAAGTTAGAATTTGTCAGATGGTAGTACTATAATATTCTATAAATGTATTTCTTTCAGAGATATCAATCATGAGACAGTTAATCAGTTGAAATCAATAACATTTACTCTCCCCTTCAATGCAACTCTTTTGATCATTAGATTATGTGAATTATGTCACACCTGTCCTTTAATCATGGCATGCTGATGATTGCATCCCATGAAATAACATGACACTTTCTTTGCCTTCAGGATGTGAGGCATAATTAGCCAATTAAGCAGCTCTTTTCATTTTTCTTTTCTTTTGGAAAAATAAGAATGATGTGTTGCTATAAATGAAAGAAGAAAGACCCCAGCAGGTGATTCTATTACTGGTAGAAATCCAGGGTAATCACTGTTAGGCCTAATTGAGTGTGACATAATGTTAATGAGACTTGTGGTGGAAAATGGTGTCAGCAACACATAAGAGAGTTGTGGTATTCTTTAATGGATTCTTTGTTTCCATAGATCAAAAGAATACAGTACTGCATGCTAAAAACACCCTCCTAAATCAACAAGAATAGAGCTGCATTATGCATAGACATTCTGGCAGACTGTGTGCCAGAGACATTTGAGAGTTGCTTCTTTTCTTTTTCTTATATTGTTGAATATTTTAAAAATTTGCATTGATTGCTTATTCTATTTTATGAAAAATTCTAAAGTTTTGTCTGGTATATTTTCAGATCCAGTGTCTTGGTTTCTCAATTCTGGGAACATGGAAAGAAAGGAAAATTGCATGGTTACAAGGAGAAATCAGATCTTCAGGATGAAGACCTAAGAAAAGGCACAGCGGATGACTCTCCTTCATCTGCAGGTAGTCAAGGAGCAAGACCAAAATCTGCAATAAAATCTTCTCGGCCGTCAACAGCTTCTAAAAGCAGGGCATCATCAGCCAACAGTACTTCTAGAAAATCAGTCGTGAAAGAACAAGAGGAGGCATCACAGATTAAACACAGTAGAGAAGACTTATCGGAAGGTTTGACTGATCTGAGGATTGAAGTAGCTGCATCATCCACCAAGAAAGAAGATCATCCGACTAAAGCATCCGCCAAAAAGGTTAAGCAATCCCCAACAACAGTCTCCTTGAAGTCAAAAAGCCCTTCAGCGGCAGACACAGATGTTGACCTGTCCATAAAGACTTCAAAGAAGGTCTTGCCAGCCACAACAAAGAGCAAAGGCCTGACAAGAGATACTGTTGGTCAAGCTACTGAGTCTGACTCTGCAATTAAATCTGGTCAAGCAGGGAAGACACAGCAGGGTTCTAGTGCTGAGACAAAAACAAAAGATGGATGTCAAAACGCCATAAAGCCTGAAAACGGTTCATTAAAAGCAAAGGGGAAAAGTTTCCAAGCAAAGGACGATGACTCAACGAAGCAGCTAGGTTCAAAGCAAAAAGGCAACGCCTCATCATCAACCACAACACAAGTTAAGGGACAGTTAGGTGATGTCGGTCAAAAGAGGACTGTAAACAGTGCTCAAAGTAAAAATTCAGTGAAGAATCCTGATGATTCAAAAGGACTTCGCCAAGCTTCAGGAAGTGGTAATAAAGAAGCTGCCAGCAAGACCAAGCCAGTTTGTTCAACAGTTAGGAAAGGAAGTGCAAAATCAGAAAGTCAGTCTGGGCCAGCTCAATCTGAAAGTAAGGGAAGTGTGAAGGCTGGAGCAGAAACAAAACCACCAACATGTAAAAGTTCAACTATTGATGATTTAGCTAAAACTGGAAGTTCAATATCAAAGTCAGCAAAAGAGTCCACCTCAGTTTCAACACCTGATGGTAATAGTGGTAAAGGAAGACCTTCATCGGCTGTAGATAAGGGGTCTGTGAACAGTAAAGGAAGACCTTCATCGGCTGTAGATAAGGGGTCTGTGAACAGTGGCAGTAAAGTTAGTGAAGGTGTACCTCCAAAGTCCGCAACATCAAAAGTTGGCACAAAAGTAAACAGTGCTACTACAAGAGCAACAGTCGCAAATAAAAATTTTGATACTAAAGCAACTAATCCAGAAGCAGCTGCTGCAACAAGTAATTTGAAATCTGCCTCGAAAGAAAGTAGAAAAGTGACAGAAAAGGTTGAAGCACAATCTTCATCTTCAAGAAAAGGACCAATAAAAGATAGAAATAAAACAGAACCAAAACAGACAATTGCAGTTGTCAAAGAGAAAGACGAAGAGACCAGGCAGGCAGAAAAGGAAGCAGCTAGATTGGCAGCTCAAGAACGACAACGGAGAATTCATCTTGCGAGGAGTCCCACTACTTTGATATCATTGGACAAAGATGAACGGTCATCTGATACCAACGCCAGCAGATCTTCAAGTCGAGCTTCTTCTGCAAAGAAGAACAGAAAACCAGGAAAGCAAGCTGTGACAGAACCTAACAATGAAGATATCGAGGAGTTATTTGATCCATACTTCGACGCAAAATCCTTTGAAGAACGTACTGCGGAAATGAAGGCTCAAGTTTTGCAAAAACTCCAAAGGCAAGTCAGCAAAGATAATAAAGTTGGAGATTACATCGCCCCTAATAAGGCTGATAAAGACAATTTCAACAAGAGTATGACTTCTGGGGTGGCTCGTATCTCCCCTGAGGGGCAAGGCTGTGATTTTGCAATGGACGAAAGAGGACCTTTCCCTTCTACGTATGGGAGGATGGTGTCTTGCGACCCCAGTGTGGTTGCATGGTTGAAAGAACTGAACTTGAAAAACACTGACAAGTACATCAGACTTTTCGCTGAGCATGAGATTGATATGGATGGACTAATGTTCATATCAGAGGAGCAACTTAAAGAAATCGGCATCAGAGCAATCGGAGCTTATAACAAGATTCTGATGTCCATAAAAGAACTACAGAAGCACAGAGATCAACCTCATAAAACACATCAACCTTTCCACTCTCAGGATCATCATCATCAACGGAAGCAGCAGCAGTACATTGATGATGATAATGATGATGATGATGATGATGAGGTGGAAGAGGAGGAGGATGTAAGCGCTGAAGCAATTCCCATCCAAGCAACTCGTTCGAGTATGTTACGACAAACTGTCACAGAGGCGAAACGAAAGCCCCCTGAAATCCCTCAACCTTGGCTAAACCCCAATCGCAATAAGGCTGTGAAGAGTAAGATTAACACTGGATTACCATCGAAACCGGAAAGACAGATCTGGAGGGACAGGGGCGACAGTGCTCCTTCTACCTTTGGCCAATTGAGGGGAGGATATCGAGAGGCAAGCAAAGGCCATGTGGTGAAGGCTTCATCACTGTCAAGGCTTCACGAGGAGCACCAACGTCAGCAACAAAGCTGGAGAATGGAACAAGCCTCTTCTTTGAACAGACTTACTAACGTTGGTGCAGATACCAGGGATTCTTACCAATATAACCCAAAGCAAGTGGATGCCTCTGGTAAGTATTCCCTTAAAATATTTCCTATTGTTTTCTTGATGCCAAACACTTATTTTTCATAATATATAAAGCAGCAAAATGTTTGTAGATAGTGCTATATTAATCATTTTCGTCTGTACTATTATATTACCGTAAAACGGGGTAAAGTTGGCAATCCGGGGTAAGATTGGCACGCTATTTTGACCCACTTAATGGCAGAAATGCCAACTTTTCCTCCTGACATGTATGGCAACTTTGCCAAATATACCTGAGTCAGTGAGGAAAGTTAGCATTTCTTCCATTAAGTGGGTCAAAATAGGGTGCCAGCTTTACCCCGGATTGCCAACTTTACCCCGTTCTATGTTATGCCGTTTTCTGCACTTTTCAAATGATGTAAACTTCATCACAGCTCTGGAGAGATTAATTATGAATGTTAGATAAGTTCTACCTGTTGTATTAAATTTCATCACGGTGGCCTTCTGGATATGAAGGAATGGCAATTAATAAAATGACAAGACAGTCTGTTCAAGTAATGGGATATTGGCTATCCTGGAATGACCTTCTGTGAAGCACGGACTATAGTGTGCTACTTAATTTTACCTGTATTTTTGTAAGACTAGACATCGACATGATTGGCTTTCATGTGGCTTTATCCACAGGCAAAAACAATCTATGTTTGGTCAGAGGAGTGAAATGCCACCTCTCTGATTCATATTACTATTAGAAAAGGTATGACAGCTTGCTTGAAGTGTTCCAGACTGAACTGGCACGTTGTCATAGTAGCAGACGACAGAGGTAACTGTAAAATTCAATCTGATACTTGTGACAGCGGACCAGGACCCCCTTTGTGAACCTCCCCCTCTCCTCTATTTAAATTGATCAATTTGAGACACAACACTGCTGCTAATTTTGTAGACCACAGTTTAGTTGTGAAACTGCCAAAACTGAATTGAGAAGAACTGAAACTGTGAAAAAACTGAAATATTTCACTGATAAGTTCCATAAAGGGATCCACTGTCAATCAGTTTGTAACAGAATCAAATTCCAATTTGCTGATTGGCTGGTTCTTAAATCAGTGGGAGGATCTTTTTGATAGAGGTTACTTTGGTCCATACTTGATGTGCCCAGACCGCATTTTGTAATGACAACTAAAACTAAATTTAACTAGGCATATATATATATATTTATATATATATATATACATAGATAACAGCATGAAGACAGACAGACACAGATTAAGAATATATGTATGTAGAGATAGATAGATAGATAGATATAGATATAGATATAGATATAGATATAGATATAGATATAGATATAGATAGAGAGATATAGAGAGATATAGAGATATAGATAGAGATATAGATAGATAGATAGATAGATAGATAGATAGATAGATAGATAGATAGATAGATAGATAGATAGATAGATAGATAGATAGATCAATGAAAGCTGTATTGTTTGATCACAAAAACGTTGATTAGTTCTAATTTTAATGTAATACTCAGGCCCGTAGCCAGGATTTTTTATGGGGGGGTGTGTGGAAAGCAATGAAGGGGGAAGTGAGGCCCATAGGGCCGAAACTGTGCGGCAGGGGGTATGGGGGCCGCTCAAGGCCCCCAGAAGCCAACGGATTTTAGACACTCTGAGACACATTCTGAGCATTCTAGAGAGTCAAGTTTGGTGGAAAAATTCCCAAAAAACTTCAATATGGTAACATCTAAAATGCAAAAGAACAATCTTTGTGAATTTTGACCTTTTCTTATAGGCTGGTCTATACTGATGATCTGCTCATATTACAGAGCAACTTCATTCAATAATAATTAAAAACCAAGTGTTTTGAGCAAATATTATTTTCAAATCACAGGGTTATTAATGTACATATATATTTATATATTGTAATGAAATTTCTGTGCGATTTGAGAAAATATTTGACCTTATAAAAAAAGGTCGTTATGATTTTAACATCATGAGCCACTTTTGGAGAATTTAATTTAGTATCATTTAGCTTTTGCAGAAACACATGTATAGATCGAAGACATATATGGAGTTGTTTGCAGCTAAATTGGAGAAAATCATGCTATGGTAGGGGCAGTGAGGGTGCTGTAAGAGGGGGGTCATGGGAGGAAAACACGGGAGACGAAGGAGACAAAATATTAGGAAATTTTACTGAGGGATGCTGAGGCCAGAGTCATACTGAAGAGGCAGGGCAGGGTGCATGCATCAGTTATAAGGCGAGAGGTAGAGTGGGAGAATGCAGAGAGGGTAGAGGAAGAGAGTTTAGAGGCAGGGATAGAGAGGCGCTACATCTCTATGGTGAGACCTAGGGAGGAGGAAGAGATGAAGGGGACAAAAAACAACAAGAGCAGGTATACTGCCTCCATATCCCCCATGCCCTGCACATCTACCTATACCCACCAATTTTAGTTATGCCAAATATTTCCACCAGGAGCACAATTGTGCATACATGTAAGGATGTGGAGACACCTGGGGGTGGAGTTAGCTTTTAAAAATAACATGGCTGCAGGCCAAAAGCACAGGGAAAAGTATTTGGGATGTGGAAATGGTTATGATATTTATTGATTTATGGTAAGATTTGACAAGTTTAGGGGGGTCTTTGAATGTTGGGAAAGGATGAGCGTTGTGCATGGTGTGGTGTTTGAGATATTTGATGGACGCCATGACACGGAGACTAAAAGTACAATCCCCCATAGCATAGCATGGGGGATAAGCTATGCTATGGGGGATAATTAGGGGTGAGGGCAGAAAAGGAGTGTCACCAAGGGAGGTGAAAGAGATGCAGGTGACAAGAGCTGGGGAAAAGAGAATAGCTATTGCTAGGCAGATGAAGAAATGGAGACTGGGAGATAGATAGAGGTGACTAAAGAGGCGGGATTGATATTTAAGAAGACTAAAGCTATCAGAAAGAGGAAAGACAGCCACAGGAGCTTGTATACAGAAGAAGTAGTCCAAACATTGCTTCTGATTCCAGGAATGTAGTAATGGAGAATGTAGAGAGGGGCAAGTCAGAGAGATATAGATGATAAGGGAAGGAGGAAGATGAATAAACCGGAGAAGGCTTGAGCAAACAGGAGGAAGCAAAAACTAGGGAGGAGTTAGTCTGAGCATTGCTTCTAAATATAGAAATGCAGAAATGCAACAGGGGTGGAAAGCAGAGAGATGCTGTAGGGAGAGTGAGGAGACATAAGCTGGGGAGAAATCAGTGAGGGAGCTATTATTACTAATTTGTTAGGAGCCCCAACAACTACTGGGCAGAAAGGCAGAATACAGAGAGAACAGAGTTATAGATGGAGAAAGGCATATGTCTGGGAGAGGGAAGACAGGGAGGAGAGAAGAATTGTTGATAGAGAAAAGCAATCGAGGAAGAAGAAAGGACAAGGAGGAGACAGATGGGAAGACCAGATGTGGCTGCATTAGGATAGGAGGCCGCGAGAGAGTAATTAGAGAGGCCCAAGAGATGGAGGAGGGGTGCAGAGACACAGGAAGCAATTAAGAGCTAAGGAGGAGGAAAGAGCTATTGGGGAGGAGACTAGAACTGGTTTGAGGCAGAAAGGGATAATGCAGGGAGGGGAGAGTCAGAGATAGTTAGAATGAGAGTAACAGGAGAGGTAGGAGGATAACATGGAGGAGGGAATGGCTAGGGAAGAGATGCATGGAAAAGGAGAAGCCCAGTGAGTGAGAAAGGAAGTGGGAGGAGGCGTAAGCGGTGGAGGAGGCAGTGAGGGACATCTAGAGAGGAAAGTGACTGAAGAAAGAGGAGGCACACAGGGAGGAGAGAATCATTGTGCCCCCTCCTAAAATATTCCTATTTAAGGGCCTGATTTTAAAACACTTTCTTTTGTTTTCGGAGTTTTGTTTCCACTTTTATTCACTTTCCCTTTTTAGAAATTGGCGAAAGTTCTGGTAGATATCGGGCAGTGAAAACACAACCTTCACACCCCTTGGCCATTATTTTATTTTGGAATTTTATACTTTAGAGTCGAGCCACATGGACCTTACATTTAACAGCAATACAACTTTGCATGCTGGTACGTGCTCTGTCCCTCAAGACCATTCAGGGTTTCCTTGTGAGCGGAGGCCTCATGACAGGATACACCCCCTGCTCCCTTCTATTATTCCCGCAATATCAGTTATCCCCCATTTTGCCCCTTCTACCCCCCCTTCTTCCCCCTCTTGCCCCCGCTTCCCTTGATTTACCTCCCTCTTCCCCATTCCCCACTCTTGCTCCCGTTTCCCCCACACTAACCTCAGGCTCCTCATTTCCCCAAATTTCCCTGCCTTTCCCCCTCACTACCTCCAATTAAATGTTCTTATCTTAGCGTTACTCCATGGGGGGGGGAGGGTGGTGTTTCTTCTCAATACCACTGCCTACTCCAATTTTAGATATAAGGTTTCTTTAGTCGCATTGCCCAGTGCCCACTGCCCATAGACATAAAAGCACCTCCCATATATGGAGGAGTTTCATTCAGTAATTATTTTTCTTGGCAAAAAATACGTAAAACCTCTTGAAATCGAAGAAGAATTTTCTTATACCCCCTCTCTCAAAAATACTACAACCTAGGCCTATTTAAAGAAATTCTGAATGGTACCTCAAATGGTTGGTGTGTTTCTTAAGCAATGCATACATTTACTTTTGTTTGGAAATAAATCCAATAAAAAAGCATTGCAACTGCGTGAATCAACATTCGCGGATTCTCGCAAAAACGCGTAAGATCATTGTGGATTCAAGGGGGAGGTTGGGCTGTGGGGGGGTGTGTACACACCCTACACACCCCCCCTGGCTACGGGCCTGATACTACAGAGTTAAAAACTCTTTTGAAGCATCTCATACAGTCATATGAAAAAGTTGCGGCCTGGACTTGGCATTTATGGGGCAAGTCAATCACTGTTCATTAATAAACCTCAAAGAAGCAACCAATCAGAATTCAGGTACATGGTTCATGGAATAATGGTCAGTTGATTGAAATCAAGATAACACTTGTCCACTGTTTTACATTATCACTTTCATCCGAGTGTTGTTAGTTTACAGCTTAGTTGTGATTTCTTAACCCATTTCACTGATTGCAGTGTGAGGTATCACAGTTTTTTTTGGTAAGAATTAATTCACTTTCATGTCAGCTTGTTCTTTGGTCCGTCTAAACTGAATTTTACAGAAATGTGTGAATATTCTATTTGTGTTTATATGCATGAATGCCCTCACTTCGTTTTTTAAAACTCTTCTGCACGTTTCTAAACACATTAATTCAAACTGAAAATTTTGCACAACAATAAACATGTTGTTCAGCTAATGTTGTGTGAAAATTGGGGTTTAAGATGCAGTGATTAATTTGACATATTTTTATTATTGTTGGTGTGGCAGTCACAGCAATACAACTTCCGTCCAGTTCAGTGTGGAACTCGGAATTTGGATTAATTTTCTCTTAATTTTGTTGTTTAAAACAACTGTCAACACTGTCAGGTATGTTTGGTATCTAGAAAATGTACCAGAGAAGGTTATGTATGCGACATCCAGGTGTTTTCTTTGTGATAAATGTGAATTTAGAGGAATTATACCACTGACTATGTTGAAGGTCGTCTGCTGGGATCTCCAAGCTGTCATACCTTGTTATAGTTAATAGAAGAGTCAGTTGACTGGCCCAGCCTAGCCCAATAATACAAGAATCACACTGTTTCTGCCTGTGCTTTATCTTTTCTTTTCTCTTAGTATCATTTCTGCCAAGACCAGTATACCAAAAACAGAAGTCTCTTGACTGGGTCCCTAGACATGTGAGTACTTATACCATTGTAATATTCTAGAAATAAACAATAGGACTGCAATTAAGAGTATTGATTGTCTGACAAAAAGTTGTTTGAACTAGTTGTGGTCCTTGCCAATTTGCCCATTGAGTAACTGGCATGCAAGTGGCTAAAAAAACCATGTAATTAATCCTTTGATCAATTACCAGGTTTCGTGTTCTCTTTTAGTTCAATAGACACATTGATTAAAGCTTGCTGTTTATACCTGTTCACTGTTCGGAAGATCCAGTTAACTAAAGAAGTGCCGGCTGTTGTTGTTCGTTATACAATTTAGTGCTACCTTTAATACAGCTAGAGTAGCTTTTCAAAGATTTCTGAAAAATTGCAGAAGAAATACCCTTTGCTTGTTTTCAGGGTAGTCACAGATCAGTAAGATTTATAACTACATTTTGTGATCCCTGTTTTAGTTTTTACTTTTTTTGGCAATTTCAGTCCGACAGCTCATCATCAGGTGATGAATTTACACACAGCGGTCGAAGACAACGACAACTTCTGGCTGAAAGAGAACAGCTAGCAGACAGCGAACCTTCAATGGGAATGAAAATTGAGATCAGAAAGAAGTCAGACTTTGTTGTGGAAGAGCCTCATGTGCCTGGTCAGGTTGCTTTCGATGTTACTGGAAGACATCGAGAAGTTGCTGAAGACTTCGAGCGACCCAAAAAACCTGCCAAAAATATTCCCAGACAAAGTGTCGCTCTTCCTGTCGTCCAGTTTGGAGTGGGAATTGCTCCATCGAACATTTCAAAAGGCGAAGATTCTACAGATGGTACGCAAGAGAGGAGAGGTCAGAGACCGAGCCAGAATGACCAGGCGTCCAGCAGAGTAGACCAGACTGACTCGGACAACTGGTCAAGAAGATCAGAATGGTCAGAAGATTCCAGTAAAAAAGACAAGGACAGACCTACCTCAAGACCTAGGACACAGACCTTACTAAACAGCATTCAAGACCAAGTGAGTTTGGTTGTTCTTTGTTGTAAGCTGACGACCTGATACACTAATCTCTCAGTCATACAATTGATCTCAGACAAGAAATCATTGCCAAATTTGTCTGTTGTGTTTAAAATCCGCTGTAAGCTTTTAAAAATTATAACATCTGAAATTTTACGTATGAGGAGGACATAAGTCATTATCTTTAATCTGTTTTCAGCTTGAAACTCTGCAATCATCTTCCATAAAAGACAACAGAGGAACCAAAACTCTGATAGAACGACTCCAAACGCAGCTAGTTGACATCCAGAAACAAGTCCTCCAAACTCATCACCAGCAGCAGCAACTGAAAGCATCTCCTAGAAACGCTCCTCCTCGCATACCTGACCCTCTTTCCCCCCAGGGCAACAACCTGAAGCAAGAGAACATTCGGCCAAGGCGTCAGAACCATGGCGTCACCTCACAAAGGCTGCAGGTCACGGACAATGTCACCGCCAGGTCTGATTCTTCCAGTGATGCTGGTTCTGCCAGTACGGGTGAGTTATCTGGACTTTCATTCATAGAGCTCTTTTATGAATCTATCCAAGGTATATCAACTTCGAAGTTTAACAGTTACATCTACTTTAGTCATAACCAAGGCCTTAACTAATATCTATGGACATTTGATCCTGATATTTGGGAATGTTCAGCTCCACTATTAGAGGAATCTGTTAGAATGAAGCTACCCTGTGATCTGGGGTAGCTATTCAAGCACACGACAAGTCAGTCAGTTGTGAGATAGCTGAAAGCTCCAAACAGGTGTATGATCCTTAAATTGTATGGAATTGCTAATAATTTAAAACCTCCTTTAGAGAGGAGGTTTCTACTAGAACTGCCCCAGAAAATATTTTCATCCTTTGACTTGCCACTAAAGTTTAATTGTGTCAATGCATAGGCCTATGTGCCACCTGCTTCTCTTCTTTATAATAGTTTGGATGAAAGTTTATCATGATTAGGTTTTAAAAGTTTAAGAAGCAGACATGTCGTTAATTTGATGAGCTAATCGAGTTGTCCAAGGCACGCCTTCTGCTTTTGATATTTGATGAGCTCTTAAGTTACATGCAAGTAAAAGATCCTTCCTGGTGAGATGGAGCCAGCAAGTCTGCTTGCTCTTGGAGGCTCTAAGATTATAGAACCTTATATTCTCCCTTCTGGTTATACCACCTTAGTTACAAATTCAATCATGTGTAATTCTTTAATATTTTATGTCTTAGTGACCCTCTGACATATTTTTGAAAAGATGTTGAAAAATTCAAAGTGAATTTTGATTGGACCAAGTTATGCAGGCTATTTTAAAAACTGTGATATGATTTTTATGCATTGAGTATAACCGTTGATCGATTTTGTTCCAGTAGAATAAATTTATTGCATTTCAATTTTATTGGAATTGACTTGCTCTCCAATTATGTAATTTGTGAGCCATATATACTAAAACCATCCTCACTGGCCATATATATGTAAAGCTTGTTCCTTGATGCCAAGTATTGATGTCTTCCATCAAATGGCTTTGTCTACAAGGTTCATTTGGCCATAATCATTGCACCATCTAATCATCGATGGCATGTGGCCAGGATAATGTGCACTGGTATCAAACTCAAACTGCTTTTTTTGATTTGGCATCTAATGTCACTATAGCTATATGTACAGTATACTTGTAGATTGTGGTTATAAAATCAAGACTAAACCTGGTGATAACATAGGTGGAAAACTTCCAATATGTTACATTTGCGGTCCTGATTGTTATTGATTTAGGCTACAGTATATCATAAACTGACATATTAAAAGATTATATATCATAATGACAAAGGGATCATCAAAAACCCATTAATGATGGAATAAGGAAGTTTTTCAAGAAATGGCAAACCTAGTCCTGGAACATTTATCTTTTTAAAAGATTGCAATATCTTTTTATGTTGATATAATTTAGAAATTAAACGTATGCACCTTGTCAAGTGATGAATGCATGACATAATTTGACATTATGATAATACTTTCCAGCACTGTTCGTGCTTTATGTCATACAATTGGAAATTGATCCATTGAATTACTCAATTTCAGGCTAGATAAATTATATCTGTTTAATTATGCTGGTTTCTTTTGTTAGGTACATCTCCACGTTCCAATTCTGACAAAAAGTTAAGTCCAATATTACGTCCAGAACATTCTGACCTTGAAAGCGGGTCTTCCGGAAGGTCACGACCTAACACTTCCATACACCAGGGGGCACCAGCTAAAAGTCAGCAGGAAATGTTGCGGGAAATTCGAAAGCAGAAGGATGGATACAGAAGGAAAATTAAGTGAGTTAAAAAAAGACATTCACACTAGTTGGTAGATTAAAATAATCAATATGATGTATTTTTCTTTTCTTTATTTTGTCATTACTTGGTGCCAGTCTGCCAGAGCAGTTCGCTTTGCAAAATTAGTGGGACAATATAGCGCCCCTAAAAATTGAGACCTTCTTACAATCTTACAGTCACATGTCATATGTGGGCTTCACCCATGAAAAAGCTTTGCCCTGCCCCCAAATGGAAACAAGAACAATTTTCTCTCTGCTGTTTAAATAGCATTGAACATGGAATAATCTGGGATATGAAAGAATATTTCCTATTCTTGATGATATCAAAATGTCGCTTATTAATTGATTTATCTCCCAATTCCTCTAAAAAAAGGGCTATACTCCACAAATGCAGACAGATCAAACTCAAATGCAAACCAAGGTATTTCCCCTTACTAATCAGTGATCACTAAATTGTTTCGATGTCTTACTCTCACTCTGCATCAAAATTATTTATCTGAAGTATCACATCATCAATTCATCATGAGAATTGCTGCAGAAGAAAAGGTGCTGCATGATCATTAAAATGGCAAAACATTCACTATCAAACTGAAGTTATTAGGCAAAGTCATTATGTTCTTATTCTTGTAGACATACACTGTAAGTCTACATCAGACAGAGTTGTGTTGCACTTACTTTTATTTTAGCATGGTTGCATCCTACTTTCAGGAACAAAATTGCCTGGGGATGACTTTCACATTGTTCACATTATTCACATTGTTATATATATGTTTAAAATGATGTTAAAGTCATATTTGTTGGATAGCAAATATTTTTATTGAAGGTTTTGGTTATTTCTTCAAAATGATTATGTCCTTATCATTATAGATATATCTTGTGTTTTATTCCAGGCATCTGGAGGCAGAACTTGCAAGACTGAAATTCAAAGATCCCGTCAGACAAATGGAAGTGATTCAAGATGAAATTCTCTTTGATGAAAAAGGTAAATTTTTTGTTCTTTTGATTATTTTCCTTTACTTGAATTTTTAGCAATTAGTTATCTGTCAGTTTGACCAATCTTTATTCCAGGCTGTGTTTAAAGTTATGTCAAACCGCTACATATATAATGCCATGATATATATTTATAACACACCACAGATGAAACCAAAAATGACAATAAGAAAAATCTTGTGTTATTTTGACCTCAGTGGCCAATGGTCATAGTACTGAGTCGATATCCTCTCCAAGATGACTAAGCTATAATTATTCAACCTTGAGGGGCTGTGCATGGCATTATACAAAATGTTCCACTGTTTCAGTTTCATAACTTTACTACATGTTAGCATGATATTCCAGTAACTTAATCTAATCATTGATAAGACAATCTCCTTGAGGAGATCCTCTTTCAAGTGATCTTGGCCTTGTCAAATGTTGACAAGTGCTTTAAATTGATAAAGAAGTGTGAAACAGGAATTCCCATTAAAAAAAATCATAAACAAATTAAGCCAAATATGTTTTTAAATTTATTTTCATGTTGGACTTGTTGGCCTGACCCAACATGCAAATTGAATTTAATTTTTGACAAATAAAAAGGCATCTAAAAATGTTAAGTGAAATTTCAATTTTAAAAATATATAGCCGTATTATAGGCTTCAGAGTTAATATTTTTTTGAATTTTTGCATAACAAATATTTGATTTTGTGTTTAGGATTGATTGGGGAAGGAGCATTTTCCCAAGTGTTCAGAGGAAACTTCCATGGATCAGAAGTTGCAGTTAAAAGACTTAGAATGAAGCTTTCCGCTCAAGAAAAGAATTACTTTGCTGCCGAGGTAAGGACCTGAAAGAGTAACAGATACAACAACCTAATTTGCATTTTAAGATAACATGTGAGACAACCTCACAATTTGACAGATTATTGAAATTGTGCAGAATAAATTTGTTAGGACTGTTTTGCGAGGAGATTGGAAGGAGTTGGTCTGCAGTTTCATTTACATACATAAACATTTTTATTGAGATTATGAGATAAAGCTTGATTTATTTGGATAAGACATTAACTTGCAGTGTCTGTCCTAAGCATTAAAAAATCCCTCTTGGGGTAAAGAAAGGTGTAACCTTCTGAGAACTCCCATTCTCTCACTCTCATCTTGTTAATCAATTCTTGTGTTGTCCAAGACCTTTCTTTTTCAGGGGTCACATTATCAATGAATTACTTCACACTTTCAGGTTAGCTTAATGCAGGACTTAAGACACCCCAGAGTTGTTCTACTTCTTGGAGTGTGTACTACAGCTCCTCTGCCCCTGATGATTCTTGAATTTATGCCGAAAGGCAGTTTGTATTATTATCTTCATGATCCTGACACGTAAGTCATTAAAATACATTTCTAATAATCTCTTTAAAATTCTCTTCACTTTTCCGAAATATAATAATTATGAATGTTACAAAACATTTAATGTTGATCTACACATGTGCTTTCAAGTACCAGACTTCGAGCTTGATAGTCACGGCATAAGTAGTTCTAATGATTTTAATCATGCTGCTGGTTTATTATGATGATAGTTATTGGGACTATTGTCATATCAGATAAGGTGAAAATTGATTTCTTTTTTTCAGAATTGATTTTATTGTATAACAAATTATTTTGGTTTCCTGAAAATAAGCTTTGTCATCAGCCTTATCAATTGAAGTTCATTTGTTCTTCTAAATTCCAGTCCCCTTTTGAAGTACGCTTATTTGAACTAAAGTATCACTTAGATGTGACCTGTATTGACGTTCGATAATGGGTCATCCTGCATGACAATTTTATGGAATTTTAAGGCACGAATTAGAACTTTTAATTAAAAGATTAAACAAGTATTTAATTGATTTTCCATCAATTTTTAATTAATTTTACTTCAGTGCCCCTTTGGACCATGTGGCATACTATGTAATAGCCAGGGATATTGCCCTTGGAATGAATTATCTCCATCAACATCACCCGTCTGTCTTGCATCTGGACCTCAAGTCTATGAATGTTCTCCTTACCCAGCACCTGAGGGCAAAGATCGCTGACTTCGGTTTTTCTAAACTAAGGTATGGATATTGTTCATGAGCTGCGCAATGCACAGTATGATTGCACTTTCTTTGTGATAATGTGGCTCCGAGGTACAATGGTTAGCATGCCCACCTTGTACACATGAGGATATGGGTTCGAATCTCATTCCAGCCATGTTCGGAGGTTATCACTATAATGATTGGTATGATTGCCGTTCAGTAATCAGTATGGTGAGCGCCGGTGAGCGCCGGTGAGCAGATTTATCTGGAATGGGTGCTATATAAAATCATACTATTTATATTATTATTATTATTAGATGAATGATAAATCAGTTCTGCTCAGCTGTGAGTCTTGAACTGACATATGACTTGATATTATAGGACAGTGTTAAACAAAGTAAAAGAAATGTTGCAGCAAATCAATCTGCTGGAGCATCACTTATTAGGTCAAGATATGTCTCACCTTGTCACTGTTGATGCAACAAGTCATGGTTGTCATTATTGAATAAACATTGGGCTAGTTTTGATGAATTATAGTTACAAAGATTAGCATTCATGATATATGATTTCTATTTGAACACAGACATGATGCTAATCTGGTGGGGCCCTCTAGTGGCAAGCACAGTGTGCGAGGAACTCCTGCTTGGATGGCCCCTGAATTATTGGATGGAGGAGACATGACTGTCAAAGTGGATGTGTTCAGTTTTGGAGTAATTCTTTGGGAGATGCTTACCCGCCAACATCCCTACAAAGGCTGCTCGCTCTTTCAGGTAATTGGCCTATGACGCTATGTCTCTTTTTGCTGCCTCTAATATGTTTTAGATGGGGCTACTCCAAAAGCGAATTCTTCCATGTCTTTCTACTTAGATCTCCTGAACAAATATAATAATAAAACGGTTTAAAAAGTGGTGTTTTTAATAGTAATTTCACTCGCTTTATACTTAGTGAAGTTACTCCATATAAAAACAGAAGGAATGCCATCTGTTGCATACATGTTTTTATGAGCTTAATAAGTTAAGCTGAGAAACAACCTACAGCATCTTGGATCCAGTCATTTCAGTGGTTGTTTTAGTTTATCCATAGGTCTTCTTTCCTTGTCCTTCAGAATGGCACTAACTAATCTTCATTCATGATGTTCCGCTTTTCCCTTAGGTGATAGAAAGAATTCGCACAAAGAAGAGACCAGAGATTCCTTCGCAATGTCCAAAATCTCTTTCCACTTTAATTGCGAAATGTTGGGAGCAACTGCCTTCCAAACGGCCAACATTCAAGGTAATTATTGCACATTCTAGAAGAGAGGCTATGACATTTATACTTGCTGGACGTATCCTGGGAATTCAACTGTACTATTGTGGAGATTGGTAGATTCTCAACTTCTTATTTTATATTTTGTATGAATTTTTCTTTTCAGGAAATCATTCCAATCCTAGAACAGATGCATTTCCCTCCTCAATGGAGGATGCTTTTCTCTGCAGCTGGTGTACCGGCCTCTGCTTTGGAGGACATCGAATCCACAAGAACACTTATAGATATCATAACTAACAGCATTGATCATGTGCCGACTCACCCTTCAGAAGTCGATTCAGGTCGAGGGGTGTCTCTTTCCCCTAACAGTGGACACCACAGTATCCCAGATGGCCATGTGGATGAAAGCATGAGGATGGAAGCACATAGTCACTACCAATTGCCAGACTTGGCTCTCACTGGACGACGACCGGTACAGACCGTGACATCTGATGAGTATTTGACATCTTCTATTGAAGCTGTAAGGACTGCTAATGAAATGACAATATCCAGGCCTCAACAGGGCCATTATCATGGCCAGCAACCATTATCAGCTAAAACAAAAACTCCCCGAAAACCAAGTGTCCCTAAAAAGACTCCTCGAAATGTGCCTCCTGCACCTCCTCCTCCGCCCCCTCCTCCCCCTCC
This sequence comes from Platynereis dumerilii, assembly GCA_026936325.1. Lineage (NCBI taxonomy): Eukaryota > Metazoa > Annelida > Polychaeta > Phyllodocida > Nereididae > Platynereis > Platynereis dumerilii. The sequence continues at coordinate 40,548,784 of JAPTHN010000001.1, forward strand.
ACCTATGAATCCTATCCCTTCAACAAACACTCCAATGGCATCCACTCAAGATGCTCACCATAACCTCATGTCAGGTATTAAAAATGCCCATCTTCGATCGATACCAGAGCAACCAGAAGACAGGAAGACTCACAATCAGACTCACAGCTCCTTTGCCCTGGCTGCTGGTGACTTGACTAACCAACGAGATAAACTAAAACCTGTCACGCAATACTCCTCGGAAAGAAATACCCGGGAGTCGTCTTTCCTGATCACTTCCGGGGATCTCGCGCAACAGAAAGAAAGGTTACGGCAAGTGAAGGCCACTGACGTCAGCAAGTTGCGAAATCTCAATGAAGTCAGTCCCAACAAGCTAAACAGTATGGCAGAAATACTGAGAAAGGTAAGACGGAACTTATTATTACATGCAGATCACATCTGATTGGTTTAAAACATCCCATAATTGCCAATAGTACGCCAAGTTAAATGTTTATATTTTAGCAGAAAAACAGTTTGTAAAGAGCAAAATGTGACATTTACCTACAATAGAAGACACAAAAGAACACTTTGTTTTCTTGCTTGCATGGTGTATGGTAGGGTAAGATTCTTTGAGTCGGACACAGGGGAACTAGCTCAGTCAGTAAGAGCGTTGGCTCCGCTGGATGGGCTCTGCCTGCGTGGGTTCAAGCCTCAGCAAGGGCAGCTTGCAGCATCCAAGAGCTCTATGTACTATAAATAGCTCCTGACTAAGGTCCATCCCATAGGACCTACCAAAAACGGAGGGGGTTGTATTCAGTGTTCTATACTGAGGCAACTGAAAGACCCTGCACATCCCTGAACTAATAGGGTATGGGGCAGACTCTCAGCCTTGTCATTCATCAATACATACGGCGTTCATCCCACTCCTATCATAAGCCCTGGGCCTCCTTGTGAGTGTAACCAAAGTAAAGTAAACGAGTGTATCCTTGAACTCCTTGAGTCGGACACTTTGTACAGCCTTGTAATGACCAATTTACTGACTGTCTATGCATTTAGGCCAAACAAGATACCACTTTCTAAAATATCTAGAATTCGAAGTTTCCGAGTCAAGGAACATAACCCTATATGAAATATATGTCATTCTGTACTTTCTCTTTGCAGGCGATGGAGAGCAGGCGAATTGTGATACAAGGAGGAGAACCAAGCGTTGATCAGTCGTTGAACACTGTGGACTGGTCTATGGCAGATTTGTGATGATATTGTTCCATATATTGAGTGTGAAACTCTTGAATCTAGTCAGCAGACATTGATGTTTAGCGTAGTTCCTGTGATGAGCAATTCCCCCTTCAGTGGAGATTCAAGATTCTAAATTCAAAATAATTTAATTGTCTTATCATTCAAACTTAAAAAGAGAGAGAATCTCACTGCAGTTGAAAGTATATAGCTAATGATTTGTTTCGGCTGTAATAACACAGCAGTGTGACAACACATTCACCAACAATCAACACCAAGCACGCCATAGATGTCTTTTCAGTGATCACTCAATATTATGTATCAGATGTATTGACCTACGTTATCGTTGGTGTATGCCTTTGTTAAAAAATATTAATAAAATGAGAATGTTAACGTAAAATCAATCCGTCCATTATCTTGCTTGGAATAAACTGTATAACCTATGTTTCTACATTATCTGGCATTTTTTAATGCCGATGCCACATTTATCTATGTACCAGTAATTAAAGTGATCAAGTAAAAATTTAATATACATTTGTATTTTTTTTTTCTGTGATTATGCTTAGCAGCATTTTTAACTATGTAAATGAGCGCATTTATTTTGTTTTTGTTTGATTACTGCTCATGTTTACTGTGGATGTGCTGATCTTTGTTTTGTTGTACATACATTGTATATCTGACTTTTAAAATATTGATTCCGTCCAAGCATGTTTGTTAAATTCCTTGCACTTTGTAAAAAGAACAAGTTCATGTTTTTATACAACTGTTTACATTAATATTTTACACGTTTTATCTTATCACTGCATTCCTAGCCTGCCTTTATGACGTTGTTATAAATATTATTTCAATTATACAATATTTATTAATTTATATGTTGATGTATAAATAAACGTGATTGTTTTGTTTAATGTCTGAATTGTTCACTGCCATGAGGACTTCTGTACCGCCCTCCAACTGTTATAGTTGTATACATATTGTTAATTTGTTAGTTCTGCCAAGCAAAGACAAAGAGCAGTAGCCAATTTACCACTATGTGGTCTTTGTGGGATATTGGTGGTTTCAAATCAGAAGTATTTTTGGTGATTTCTGATATTTTGTCATTTGGCGAAATTCTTTGTTATTGGATAGAGTTTTTGCAGTAAATCTCAAAAAGCACAGACACTCTCTGCTCTTTGCCTTTGTGTAAGAATCACGGGCACTTGCCGAAACAACATTCATGGAAAAAAAGAATACCTGTTCATGCATGATGTATATTTTGGCAGATGCCTGTGGGCAGAGTTGTTATCACTGCATACATGTATTTGTATAAATTGCATGTACATGTAAGAATAAATATTGTTGTGTTGAAACTTGACTTGGAAAGATACTTTTAAGTTCTCATCTATTTCCTGGGATTTTGACGATACTTCAACAGCTTCCAGTTGGCAGTTAATAAAGAGGCTCTAGATCGGGTTTTGTCCCGTCCTGTCCCTTGGCCATTTGAATTTTGAATTTCTCCCTTGGTCATTTTACTTTTCAATTCCCTGTCCCTTTGCAATCTTACTAATAATTATTGTACTCACATCTCTGTCAATATTACATATCATTTCACCAGTTGTTTCATCAGAGATACACATAAAAGACGTATCAACACTATACAATGCTGGCAGGCTAATATGGATCTGCAAAATGTATGGGATCCTTATGCATGTGCCATGTATATAATCAGTTATATTGGAAAGTCCAAACAAGGAATGAGCATTTCCTGTAGGTGTACCTGTAGGCAACAAATATATCGTACGGGATTTGTACCACATCACATAAAGTTCAAGATCTTTATTTATATTCAACATTTTTGATACAGCAAAACATGCACGGCTTTGCAATCATTTATGAAAGGTAAGTCTTTAGAAGTAGGTAATCTAGTCACTAGTGCCTCCACTTGACAAACATTCCTGTTGGTACTCCTTTGCATTTGATGGCAGGGGTTGCCAAATTGTTGCCCCATGGCAGTCTGGCTGTCAATTTTCGACTTGAGCAACCAATGTTTTTCATGCCAAACCCGCCAGAACACTGTCTCTGATACCTTGAATTGAAAGAAGAATAGTGAAAGGTGAATAATCGAAAGTATGTGATCATTATTCGCACGTGTAGTTTTGTTTCCACCAATAAGACCAACATGTTTTTATCAGTACACACATTGTGGAAGTTAGCAAAAGCAGCTTTAATTTGAGTCGAACTATGGTGTAATTGGAGCAAATATAATGTCTGGGTGATACAAACTTTAATGGTTGTTCTCAAAGGATGCAACTTATACTTTTAATCAAGTTGTTTTAGTTCCTATTCACCATGCAGAGGGAGCTTGATCAGACCACTTTCCTACTCCATAATAGAAGATCAAGCAACACTTATGTATGAGGACGACGTAACTCTCAATTACATTGAGAAAGGACAGAAAAAATGTACCTTAAGGGAGTGTATTTGTAAGGCCATAACATCTTACCTTCTACGCTTACTTGCGTCGTCATCATTGATTCATCAATCTATCAATCTATCAACGTAACTATCTAACTTTCACACGTAGGCTGTAAGATATAGTTGCTGGGTGGAGCTCTAGTCCAGTCTTGTATGAAAGTTGATAATGAAAAATTTAGACATTTGTACATCCAAAATAAACTCATGATGTCAAAAAACCTGTGAATTTCTTTTTTTGGTGGCAGCTAGCTGGCTCAAATAATTCATAGCTGCATGCTCATGACATGACATGGCTTGAAAAGAAATTTGTGGCTGGCTGAAAATTTTGACATCATGGCTACGGCTTCGGGGTCCTGGTACATGATCCTACACACCTAAAGATATATAAATACTCATATTTCCTCAGCACTCAGCAGTAAAATATTTAAAGGGTTGTGATGGTATACTTACGCGCCTCCACATCCTTTTGCAAAGCAACAAAACTGACTGCCTGCATTTCCACTGGGGCCAAACGGATGGGGCGACTGCAGTTGCCCCATCTTTCAATATGGCGGAGGCAAATGAAGGAGTACCAATCCTGCATCGTTTTCCCATAAAATGCATTCAAATTCCCTTGAAAATAGTTGTACCTGGCCTAAGATCCAATTTAGGATCTTCCTGCAGTGCAAGTTGTTGTCTATCTCTTGTCAATTCCTTTTAAATGAAGAGTTCTGGAATCGGCGGGATGGGGAAACTCTATTCACCAACTTTGAAAAGATGGGGAAACTTGTTTCATGAGATGGGGCAACTGATACATTGATTGATCAACTTTGCTTGTTTCTTGGGTGGTAGAGTCGATAAAATTGCATCAGATATGTCAGAAATAACCAGGGAGACACAGAATTAGTAGTCATCTTACCATCTAATTTAATTCAAGTTGGTGGACTCAGAAAAATCGAAGATCCACTTACTTAAGAATCTTTTTATGCAGGCTTCTTGAACTTGCATGACAAGATTCCCTATAGTAAAGGATGTACCCTAAAGCCTGCTTATTTAATCGAGCGGATGGTGTGAATTTGGTTTCGTCGACACAATATCTTGTCAATGTGACATATTGCCAAGAACATAGGCATAATTCTCATCAGTGCAAATTATTACATTATTACTCTGATATCAATGTACATATATATATAAACTTTTAATGACAACAGAAATATCAAATACAGATACATGTGTCAAATGTACATATAACAAGTCAGAAAATGGGGATTGGTTGCATATTATGCTTGTAGTACAGTGATACTCCATGTCGGCAAATAGTACAAGTATCACTGCTCAACACACCGCTCTCAGTAGGCATGTGGCCATTGAAGAGTTAAGATGTGTATTGAAGGTTTCCCCAGCACTTATTGCTTTTTATGATAAATATATGTCTGTATGCTAAATACAGGTATGTCTACATGACAGGGCATGATATGAATACATTTTTTTTGTCTGAAAAGACTGCCAGACACCACAACAAGCCTGGGGAAGATGAAGGAGTTGTACGTAGGCCTATACATCGTATATATACACCTCTTAGTGCAGCCCCCCCCCCCCCCACCACTATCTATCTCTTTATGTGTTTATCTATTATTTTTGGCAGCAGTGACACGATGTATAATTGTGGCTCGTTCTTTTTTATTATAGTACCCTTGTCTCTGTTCGGGACTGACATGTGGCAGCAGAGTGCTGACAGTCCCTGGAAAATCGAATTGAGTCAATGATAATTTGATCTGTTTTGGATCGTGGACAGATCACAAGATCAGGTCGCAATTCAATTTCAGTTTCTTTATTAGCTCACCACAAAATGGCATGGGGCCAGAAAACAACATATCTACACACATTAACAACAATAATATTGAATAAATAATAATAACAATAATGACTTAATATAATAATAACAACAACTGTCCATATTACTATGCCAAACTACTTTCACAAAGCATGGTTGCTGGCAAAGATCCAGTCCACTTTGATGAAAATGTTTGGAAATCATGAGACAAAAAGAAAGTTTTGAAACTTTAGCATAAACTTTGCCTGCAAAACAGCAAAAGGAATGATTTTTTATCTGAATCTGACGATTCAAAACCTGTATCTTATCACAGATTTGGTTAAGAGATTTTATGGCAGTATTAAGTAACTTGGTGGATTAAAGGACAACAGGCATCGCTCATCTGCTTCATTATCACACTCACCATACCTGTCACTGATGGATTCATACTTGTAATACCACTTATAAACCATACCAGCTAGGGTTCTAACAATGATGAGTTTGTTGGTATTACCAGTGGTGTAAATCGGCATGCATAGGGGGGAATCACATTGTGACTACCCCCTGCAATAGAAACTGATAAACTCAATTCACTAATGCTTTAGTCTCATGGCAAGTTATGGGGGAATTTTTGGCCGGACGCCGGCGGACGGGCTAGGATTTCCTAAGTGACCCAAATGAATATACATTAAGAATATAAAATTAATTTTATTACAAAACAAACAATAAGCAAAACTGGAATAAGAAAATTAACAACACAAATTTCTGTTACAGACAATTCTTTATGTCACTAGTATCTATTTACATTAAAAAAAAATTATTTGTTTGAAATTGATTGATTGATTGACTTTATTTAACATTATTTCAAGAGTGTACATACAAGTTTACAAGAAGTACGCCGTCAAAATAACATTAGGATAGCACACAAAGTTATCAAACTTATTTCCAGTGTGGTCCTTGCTAAACAACAAAATGGTGTTGCTGGGCAACAAAGGCTACCAATCGTCACAAATTATAAATAACATAGATTCAAATAGATATATTTATATAATAATAAAATCAGAAAGATACAACATCCCTGTTTTCATTGTAATGAGCCTGGGTCCTGAGATAAGTTCTAACTTTACTTTTAAACAGTTGTTTGTTGTTAACAGACTTGATGGATACTGGTAAGTCATTCCAGGCCATTACACCTTGATAGGAGAAATTATACTTATCAATCCCAATTGGTTTTGGTACACAAAAATTATGTTCAGCATATCTGGTGGTATAACGGTGACTAATTACATTGAATTTGTTACAGAAATAAGATGGAGCAGCTTGATGGTAAATATTAAACATATGATTTAGAATTAATTGTCGAGCTCTATCTCTTGTACTCAGATAACCAACTCTGTCAAGTTCACATTGACCTATATGGGATCTAGGTCCCAAATCTAAGATAAAACGTACAATTTTGTTTTGCATTATTTGGAGTTTGGAATTTGAAATATGTTATAGCTACAGCCTGCATATCTTTTTTTTGAAAAAGATTTTCTTGTTAGAGATAATTTCTTGTTCAGTTTTGGTAAAATAAAATAAATAATTAATTCTTAAGTTGTCTTGAAATAACTAATTTCTGGTTGAGGAATATCTTAGCAGGATGTTTCCTGATTTCGGAATGAATATTTGGGGACGTCGCATGCTCAAATAAATACTGTTGCTGTTACTATGCATGAATAAATTATTTGTTGCCACGGACATCTCCCAAACCCTCTTAAACTTAAATGGTCGCCCCCTTCCCTAAATAATTATAAAATATTTCAAGCAAGCATAGGCGTAGGAGGTAGGCCCTCCAAAGAAATTTGGAAAAGCAATTATTTGGGGGAGTTTCTTGCAGAAAATTTTGTTTTTTGGGGGAAATTTGGGAAAGTAGTTTTTGGGCAAACCCCCACCTAAACAAATATTAGAGGGGTTAGATCCGTGATCAGACTGTACAGTAGAGGTGATCAGGATGGTTCCAACTACCTATTGTCTCAATCTATCCATCTATCTAAGTAAAAGACGGTGTCTGTGCAGGGGGGGTGGGGTGTATTTGATTTATCCCAATTTCAAGATCCATGGCAGTTTCTGCATTTCAACATATTTGATGATCTACTTGAATTTCTTTGCCCTCCCCCCTCCTTCCGATGCCCTCCCAGGGTGCCGATTTTGTCTATCTAGATATACTAGCCTAAGACTCGTAAGTACGTGAGGGAAATATGCAATGTTTTCTATAGACCTAGTGAGATTGTAAGAAGTCATCACTTCAATATCTGTGACTAATTTGGAACCTGAAACCCGGCTAAAGACATTGTAGGGAATTTATAAAAGCTGCCTGTAACTTTTCAGAATTGAGCAATCCGTAGTTTGGCTGGAGTAGCGTAAGGGGTCCGTGAATTAATAGTACTAGCATAACACCTGTGAAGACATGCATGTGAACAAATGGGCAAAATAAAGGGTATTTTCTAATGGCGTATAGTTAGATTCTGGGAAACATCACCTGCATTTCTGTGACTGTAATTTACACATGAAACCTGGCTAAGGACATTGTAGAGAATACAGAAAAGCAGCTTGCAAGCTTTCATAACTGGGCAATCAGTAGTTTTGTAGGAGAAGCGTAAGGGGTCCGTGAATTAATAGCATGATGATGATGATGATGATGATGATGCCCATGTCAACATTAACTGTCTATGATGATTGGATTATTCCCACATCTAAATGCAGTTTGCCAGGAGAGGCACTATATAGGCCTAAATGACTGTTTTATGAAATGCCCTCAACTATACAAAATAATAATAACTATCTTATGGTCACCTCTTATAAACCCCTAGTTTAAAAGAGTGTATGCAAATGAGCCAAAATCTACTTTCATGACTTTTTTGTTACGTCTCAGCCAAATATAATTTCGAATGATGTCCAATGTTACATCTTAGACCTAGACATGACATGTTTTTAGATTATTTTGAAGAAATTATACATGTTATCTGTGAAACGATTACTGTAATTTATTCAAAATGGGTATTGGCAGAATTTTAGATAAAGTATTTAGAGTTTATGACAGAAATCATCAATTTGCAATAAATCATGAAAAGATGTAACATTGAACACCACAGCCATTTTAGAAGATATCCTGGACGTAACAGAGACACCAAGGATATGACAATGGATAGCTTCATTGTCTGAAGCATGCAGTGCAAAAGTCATTTTCAATTTGAATGAAACTTTTTCCAAAAACTAAAATAATCCAAGTTGACAATTATGACAATTCTCCAATGCCAAGTTCACATGAAAGCTGCAACACTATCAGATTTCAGATTTAACAACGGACACCAACAGCCCAAGACGTAACCGGGACACAATTTTGTCCATGTTACATCCTTTCCAAATATCTTCCCATTGATATTTTGCTGGAAAATTCTACGGCCTTGAACCCCACAAATTATTCTAATAACAGTGATAGGCCTATAACAAGTCAAAGGTGTAATGTATCATGTAGCATCCAACTGAGATACAATTTCATGTCATTGCAACTATTTACCAAGACGTAACATTCTGAAATAAGAGGTCTTTGAAGCAGAGAACTCCTCCCTCACCACTGCACTGAAAGTAAAACCATCAGTGATTGGTTGAAATGATTGAAAAAATATGTAATTTGTGGCCAAGACGTAACATTAAAACAATTTGCAATTTGAAGATTCTAGGGCCCAGATGCTTGAGAAATCTTACTCAGAAACAACATGGACTGATTTTGCAGTTAAGTGGGAATGAAAAGTTCAACTTGGAATTAATATTACAGTGATAGCTAATGAATTTCCTTCTATACTTTAGTGTTGTCGGATGTGGTATTGTGGACACCAAAGCAGATGGGCTACTTTAACCCCTTTTTAATGCTATTTTAGTTTAAACTTAGAAGAAAGGAAAGAAAATGATATTTATGAAAATCGGAACAACAACTTAATATGATATAATTCACTTCTGAACAACAGCCGGTGGAAGTCTTGCATGGACACCACAATGACCACATAATTTTTGGCCATTTTGCCCTCGATGCCCAACTTGATCCAGCTTTAAATTGCGAGGTAAAATATTACTCAAGCCATGAATTTAAGTGCACTACTGAGAGAATCACTGACACTACCAATTTACCATACATTCATATAATATTCATTTGGATGGATTTCGTCAGTGAAGTTTTATTCAGCCGTAAATGGCTATTCTAAGACATAACAAAAAAAAGTCACGACAGCAAATTCTGGCTCAATTATGATTTTCTTTAAAAATGAAGATGATTTTTTCCAAGGCTCTTAAATGAAATTAAGAAAAAAATTTAAAGAAAATTTCTTAAACATTGCTTGTATATATTTGGTGAGGGCAGGGTACTGTAAATACCTGAAATGGGCAAACAATTGTGTTAAATTAATGTTAGTTAGCTTCAGTTTCCCCATCCTTCAAATCATTTTGATATGAGTTTCCCCATCCTCGTGAATGAGTTTCCCCATCCCGCCGAAATTGAAACTTGCAGATTTAAGAAATAAAAGACACTTTTCTTGTCAGTTCAGCACACTGGTCCCTTTTATTTAGCAAACAGAATATTATCATTAACTTTCCCAGTCCATATTAAGTTGGCAAATACTTTAATCAACGTGATTCATCTCAGCTTTATTTGCCTCCGCCATATTGAAAGATGGGGCAACTGCAGTCGCCCCATCCGTTTGGCCCCAGTGATTTCCTGTAGATTCTATGATGTAGCTAATGATGTGTCCTGGTGATCCAAAAACCGAAGTTGTTGATCTTAAATTAGTAGAAAAAAGGGTATAACATGTTATTACAAATTAAAATGTACGATGAGGATGTTGCTCTCAATTAAAATGAGAAAGGACAGAAAACATGTACATTGGGCAAGTGTATTTGTAAGGCCATAACATTTTACCATCTTCACTTACTTACACTGCATCGTCATCAATCTATCAACAAATCTGTATCAATCTAACTATCTAACTGTCTATCTATCTTTATCATGATATTTTTGTAAGGAGGGCCAGAACTTCCACCAGTAGGCTATTGACACCCTCACTGCTATCCTCATCTTCATGGTTCACACATTTTTCCTTACTTTTTGTCATCTGCCAAAAACGTGGCTATGGGCTTCCCTTGTATACTAGGCCTTGGACCCATGTGGTAGTTATGGGTCGCCCCATTCAAAATCTTTGATTCGAGATTTTGACATAATTAGGGTGAATCTGTTTGAATGAAACAATTTGTATATTAATTTCATGAATTTGTATCCTAATTTCATGAAATTAACAATTGGGTGGCCCACTCTATTTTTTGAAGCATATATCCACAAAGATGAACATGTATGATAAAAATCATTTTTGAATAACAGAAAAATTACTGATAAATGTGACAAACAGCCATCAGCCTCATTTTGAGATGTGATATCACCAATATAACATAATGATGTTATTTCCATTGAATTAGATATAGCATTTTTTTATGACATCACTATTTCTAGAGAAAGGTTAGAAGATAGAATTTTATTTGAAGTTGGTGGTGTTAACTTTTAAGCCAATCAGTTACATTAGCTAATAATCTTTTTACCGACTGATAAATTTATAACAAAACAAGATGAAACAATGAAGTTATTTACGAATTAGGTGAATGTATCGTATTGTATTGTATTTTATTTTATTGATTATAGTGGTAGTTACTTGTAAGCTCTTGTATTAAGGGCCAGACTTGCCCCAAGAATAAAGGCAGGCCAGATTTCTCCCACCTTACCCTACATTCCTCACTAACACTAAATGTAATTTCTTTCTTCAATTAAAACTTGTTTCAGAAACAAGAAATTCTCATCCTTTTACATCCTACTTCACCTATACCATGCTAGTTGGTAATAATTCTCTGGAAGTTCCAAATAGTGACATGCCAAGAAGTAAAATTTTATCCAACCCCAGTCCTACCAATAAAATGCTTGGTTGCAACTGAGCACACAAAGACAGAGAACAGACTTCAATAACACCCTACACACGCCAATAACACTTCCTATACATATCAATATCATTATTTATTGGCATGGCACGTGTTTGATTTCACTCAACAATTTTTTTGCAGAATATTATATACATACAGTGTACGTGTTTTATTTGTATTTTGACTTACTGGCATACTGGTCCGTAGAAAAAGGGTGCGGCATAGCAAGCTCCTCCAGCACTTAAAGTTTCGTGAACTGTGCAAGAAAGCACTCCCAGAAATAGGCACACTTGGATTAACCTTTTCTGGATTGGCCTCGCCATCTGTGTACGCAGAAAATTATGTGTCAGAAAAAGCTGTTCATCTTAAAATAGATTTATGACAAAGTTTCAAATTATAAATGTGAAACAGGCTGAAACTCCACTGAGTGACGGAGCTGTGTTCAGTTGTAAACCATTATATAACATATTTTTTAAATACCTAGCTATTATATCAGCCAAAACACAGAAATATAATATAGGATATACTTACCTCAATGCTCTGGACTTACAAGTTCGTATGATATGCTTGGTCAGTACTGGTCAATATATATCTGCTCTGACACGGGGAATTTTCTTCACCTATTTATTCGGAAAAGGGGAAGTTAATTTTTGTTTCAGCCTCAAGACAAGGAAGAGAAATTGATGAATGACCCCATGTGGTCAGATTGAGGAAAATACATACATGCATACATAATACTGACACAAAAAATTGTTTTGAAGACGCATAAAATGATTATTATATAAATATTCAGTGAACCTTCATGAGCAAAATCCCAGCTGGGTGTCATTCGGATGAGACATTAAATTGGAAGCCCCTAGTATCAGTGTCTGTGCTGAGCAAGTTAAATATCCCTCACATGGGGTAAATGTGTAATATTTTGAGGACTCCTACCCTCTCTCCCATCTCATCAATCAACCCTCGTGAGCACACAGAACTGGGCTTACAGGGCTGCCCTTTTCTATCTATCTATCTATCTATCTATCTATGATTCCGTTACCATGGCATTCATGTAAAAAATGTATGGCGTGACAGGTGTTGCCTTCTGGTGACCGTGTGGATTTAGGATTAAGAAGTTGGTGCAGAAATCATGGATCTTAAGTGCTGTAAAGTTAAAAATCTGGTAAGGGAAAGAAAAGAGGAAGATTGGTCTAATATTCTGGAAATAAACAATAGGGCTGCAATTAACCGTAAATCTTAATTGTCAGACAAAAAGTTGCTGAAACTAGTTGTGGTCCTTGCCAATTTGCCCATTGAGTAACTGGCATGCAAGTGGCTCAAAAAACCGTGCAATTAATCCTTTGATCAATTACCAGGTTTCGTGATTAAAGCTTGTATTGCTGTTTATACCTGTTCACTGTTCGGAAGATCATGTTTGAAGTGCCTGCTGTTGTTGTTTAACTTATTATCTTGTCTGCAGTGACTACTATACTAACTGTTCAAAGATCGATGAAAAATTGCGAGTGTTGATCAGTCTTTGAACACGGTGTACTGGTCTATGGCACATTAGTGATGATATTGTCCCAATGTCCCATCAATTGGGCATGAAACTCTTGAATCTAGTCAGCAAACATTGACAAGCAATTCTTCCTTCACTGCCCCTGCAGTTGAAAGTATGTAGCTAATGATTTGTTTCGGGTGTAATAACACAGCAGTGTGCAAACACATTCACCAAGAGTCAAAACTGAGCACTCGACAGATGTCTTTTCAGTGATCACTCAATATTATCTCTTGTATGATTTATTGACCTACATTGGTGAATGCCTTTGTTAAAAATATTATTAAAATGAGAATGTTACCGTAAAAGCAATCCGTCTATTATCTTGCTTGGAATAAACTGCATTACCTGTGTTTTTACCTTATCCAGCATTTTTTTTATTGCCGATGCCACATTTGTCTATGTACTCATAATTAAAAATGTGATCAAGTGAAAATTGTATACATTTGTCTTTTTTTTGCTGAGAATATGCTTAGCCATTTAAACTGTGTGAATGAGCGCATTTATTTTGCTTTTGTATGAATACTTCTGATAATGTTTACTGTTGATGTACTGATCTTTGTTTTGTTGTAGCCTTCATATAGTAGTACATACACTGTATATCTGATTTTTTAAAATATTGATTCCGTCCAAGCATGTTTGTTAAATTCCTTGCACTTTGTAAAAAGAACAAGTTCATTTTTTTATACCACTGTTTACGGGGGGAGGGTTGGTCTAGTGGTAGCATGCTGGACTGCAAATCGCTGGGTCCAGGGTTCGAATCCAGCTCTTGCCCGGTCACCTGGGCCTATGTTGGACGGCTGTTTCAATCATCCTTCGCCTCATTGCCGTGATTTCTGATATTTTGTCATTTGGTGAAATTCTTAGTTATAGATAGAGTTTTTGCAGTAAATCTCAAAGCACAGACACTCTCTGCTCTTTGCCTTTGTGTAAGAATCACGGGCACTTGCCGAAACAACATGCATGGATTAAGAATGCCTAAAAGTATGTTTGTATATTTTGGCAGATGCCCATGGGCAGAGTTGTTATCACTGCATGCATGAATTTGTATACGTTGCATGTATATATATGTAAGAATAAAATTGTTGTGTTGAAACTTGACTTGGAAAGATACTTTTAAGTTCTCATCTATTTCCTGGGATTGTAACAATACTTCAACAGCTTCCAGCTGGCAGTTGTTAAAGAGGCTCTAGATCGGGTTTTGTCCCGTCCTGTCCCTTGGCCATTTGAATTTTGAATTTCTCCCTTGGTCATTTTACTTTTGAATTCCCTGTCCCCTTGCAATCTTACTAATAATTATTGCACTCACATCTCTGTCAATATTACATATAATTTCACCAGTTGTTTCTTCAGAGATATGTGTCTAAAATACGTATCATCAGCTGCAACCCTTTGCACCTGAAATGCTGGTAGGCTAATTTAGATCTGCTAAATATTTTGGATGCTTATGCATGTTCCATGTATGTTAACAGTTATATTGGAAAGGCTGAACAAGGAATGACCGATTTCGTGTAGGACTACCAATGCCTTGATGCGACAAAGAAAGCGAGAGAGGGCAACAAATATATCGTGCCACATCACATTTAGTTCAAGATCTTTATTTATATGCTCAACATTTTTGATACAGCAAAATGTGCACGGTTTTGCAATAAATTGTGAAAGGTTAATCATCAGAAGATGGTGATCTAGTGGCTCCACTTGACAAACATTCCTGTTGGTACTCCTTTGCATTTGATGGCAGGAGTAGCCGCACTGTTGCCCCATGGCAGAGTAACTGTCAATGTTCCACTTGAGCAACCGATGTTTCTCATGCCAAACCCGCCGGAACACTGTCTCTGATACCTTGAACAGAAAGAAGAATAGTGTAAGGTGAATCATTGGTAGTAGGTGATCACTCTTCATGTGTAACATTGGTTCCACCAGAAATATATAAGGGACGGATTTTTATTCCAGTTAACTTGAGATGTCTCTGCAGTATTTGAACTTCTTTGACTTCTGATTGGTTGTTAACTTGCCAGGTGGAATAGGCAGGAAATCCTCTTTGATGTATGCCTATGTTTTATTAGTCTCACACATCGTTCAAGACAGCAAAAGCAGCTTTTATTTGCATTAAAATGTGGCTTCATGGGCTCAGATAATATCTGGGTCTTGCTTATTTTGAACATTAACAATTGTTATCAAAGATTGCCACTTATACACTTGTAATCAAGTTGTTCTATTGCCTGTTAACCAGAAGGAGCTTGAACATTCCACCTTTCCATTCCATAATAGAAGATCAGCCAACACTGTGAACACTTATCTGTGGCTCAACCATCATCGCACACGCCCATGATATAAGCCTTAGGGTCTACAGATATATAAATTATTATTTATAGATACTCATAATTATTCCTCAGCAGTAAAATATTTAAATAGTTGTGATGGTGAACACTTACGGGCCTCCACATCCTTTTGCAAAGCAACACAACTGACTGCCCACATTTCCTGTAGGTTCTATGGTGTACCTAATGGTGAGTCCTGGTGATCCTAAAATCGAAGTTGTTGATCTAAAATAATTAAAAGAAGTGCATAATGCAAATTAATGCATCATTACAAATTAAATGTAATTGATGCAATTCATGAAACCAAACAATCATATAAATGGTATAAATGTAAGCATCATATATGACAAAATTTTACAAGATTTGGTCTCATGGTAAATTTCCTGTGGCATGTAGTGTGCAGCTGGTCCAATTTACCTGCAGGGAGACAAATTGGACCACTGTAATTGTCTAACCCACCAAGTATTTGTGGTAGATCTATACATTTTAAGCAAAATCACCAAATTTGTTTTATTTCATTCTGTCTCTCGATTTGAGAGGCCCAAAGCAAAAATGATAATGAACACTTGGGTTCTATGGCTACAGGAGTCTGTAACAGGACCATATATACGAGGGGTTTTCCATAATTTCTGTCGAGCTAGTCATATAACTTGATGTAGAAACATGATATTTGGGTCAGATAATATTGGCATAATTTGCAAATAACTTTCAAAAAATCAGATCATAGAAATTAAAATAAATGCTTAAGCAATTATCAACAGAGATTGATTGCTTTTAAGCCTAAATATGTTTCATGGTCTTATAAATTAGACATAAGCAAATCTAGATGGGGAGAGTTGGGCCGTCAGGCCGAGGCTTCAATCAGACAGCAAACTGGAGTTGCAAGTGGCCTCAATTCTGGATCAATGACTTCCATGACCACTACACTACAGGTTAAGAAAGGTTATGACCCTCAAGTATAGCTTTATCGAACCAGACACATTTCAAAGGCTCAAGTCTCCCCCTGAACGTCCCAAGCCCCCACACTTAATGGGGAGAGTTGGACCAAAATGCTTACAATCTTCATGTAGCTGTGCAATGAGTTTATATCTGGAATAAGTTTGAAGCAGGTGTTCTTAAATGTTTAATATGTTTTCATCTAAATTTTTTTATGGAAGTTTGTTTAATAAATTGTTTGTAGTGTTTTTTTTACTTTCTATTTTTACGAAAACGAGGCTGAGACAGCTGTGCCAGACTTGCACAGTGTCAAAAGACAACATGGCGATCACCCTTTTTTTGTGTATCATATATATATATAAACACACTTTTTCAGTACGTACATGACTTGTGTGGGAAGGATCGCTAGGCAAATTACTCTCCTTTACCACTATATCAATTAATTTTGTATTCTGACTTACTGGCATACTGGTCCGTAGATGAAGGGTCCGGCATAGCAACCTCCTCCGGCACTTAAAGTTTCATGAACTGTGCAAGAAAGTACTCCCAGAAATAGGCACACTTGGATTAGTCTCTTCTGGATTAGCCTCACCATCTGTGTACACAAAAAATTAAGTGTCAGGCAATGCTGTTCGTCTTATCTATCTTAATAAAGTTCATGTTCTTGAGCCACATATCTTTCACCTTTAGGATTGAGGAATCTGGGTGGCCTACGACTGCCAAATTCGCACAGGGTACTTACATTGTCCCAAAGAGGCACCAGAGGCACTTTTGGTAGTTCAACGGACCCTAAATTTGTTATTTCCATCTTTTCATGTGCTGCAGCAGTTTTGAAAATCCAGCCTTGAGCGTCATGTTGATAGTCTGTTATGCGCATGCGTCGTAACCAGGTAACCGTCGCCATCATGAGGCTCTGTTATGCTACGTTGAGTTGCCTAGCAACCTTAATAGGGCATGACGTCATTGAGATAAAGAGCACTTGGCGTGACGTCACATGTATGTTAGATTTTTTGGAAACCAGTAATCATCCACCAGTCACCAGCAGTCCAATTCCAGTTCATTTGCATACTAAATGTGGCGGATTTAACAGTGCACAAATCTGCCTTTCCTTGCTTGCCTTTACGTCATTGTGAAAGGGCTTTAATCCAAGTAAAATATGTTGGCTAAATTATATTAAAGTAGACTCAATTAAGTAGTCAACTCAGGTCACTGCATCAAGTCACCCAGCTGACAATGCACATGAAGATCACATGATTAACAAGGACAAGGGGGTAAAATTGATGAACATGACAATTACCCCACATTTAAACATTGTGATGCCCGTCTGTCACCAGATTATCACTTGATAATTTTACTTAGATAAACATGTGAATTTAGATCTCAACAGTGTGTGACCCAGTGGGCTTTTCTAGTAATAGATATAATATTACAAAGTTCACATTGATGTGAATCAGGCTGAAATACCGGAGTGACATAGCTCTGTGCAATTGTTTATCATAATATATATTCAATACATTTTATAAAATCAGCCAAAACTATGATAGAAATGCTCATTCTAATGGTCCTATAAATTGGATTTCAGCAAATCTAGATGGGGAGAGTCGGCCATGGGGTCGAGGCTTCAATCAGACAACAAACTTGAGTTACAAGAGGCCTCAATTCTAGATCAATGACTTCCACGACCACTGCTCTACAGGTTAAGAAAGATTATGACCCTCATATACAGCTTAATGAGATGCGTGGCAAGGGTTGTAGCAGTAAAAGATACACTGTCTGTTCGGTTACAAATCATTTTATACAGGGGGTGAAAAGATGAAGATTGATATAACATGCCCTAATCCATGAGGAATTGATAATTGCATAGAAAAAGAAAAATCTGACAAAAACAGATGATATTTATAAAGTTAATGCTTACCTCAATGCTCTGGACTTACAAGTACATATATGATCTGCTTGGTCAGTACGGGTCACTATATATATAGGTCTATGTCCTGATGCTGGGGGGTTTTTTGCCTGTTTATTCGGAAAAGGGGAAGAAAAATAGTTTGTTTCAGTCTTCCTTAAGACTAGGAAGAAAATTAGCTGAATGACCTCATTTGGTCAGATTAAGGAGAAAGACATGTTTGTATTCAGCAAATGTGACACACAAAAAATGTTTTAGACACATGAGTATGTTGACAAATACTCCCGGACATACTGTTGATAATCGAAACTAGTTTGAAGTTAAAAGGTTATTACAAAGTGCATAGATTTTTTCAACCTAGTGCACAAGTTTGTTTATGCACATAGGTAAGGGGACATGAGAAGGTCACTTTCTAAGAAGGGCCACTGTAGTAGATATTGGTGGACTTGTAGACCTGATAAAGCTCCGAATAGTATCTGACCTCAGCACAATTGTTCCCATGTGTATAGCTGTCTTTAGTAAACACGTTTTGTTTGCCATAGATACTAATGGGAAATATTAATGACTTTAATACAAAATTCTACCTCGAGTCAACTTTCAGTTGATAACCTTGATAATTTAAATGCATGTAATGAGAAATTGCAGCTGTACATATATATATACAGTTTCAATATTGAAGAAAGCATTAAGCTGTATTATCGGATTAGAACGAAATGTTGATCCAACTATCATTACCTTCTATCATTTACAATCAAGATACATGTCAAATTGTCAACCTCTTCCTGTTCTTCTAGATTCCTTCCTCTCAGAGGTTTTTCATTTCAGGAAAAATCATTTTTAAAAAATCTATCGATTAATTTTTTCATGGGTTTAATCTTATAATAAAAAAGACGCTCATGCAGGTTACTTCTCGCACTTAAAAAAAAATTCACACATTTTAAGCTTAAAAAATAATATTTTATCAAGGTACAGCCACGGAATTTTGCACCGATCTGACTGAATATGTAGTCATAAGGTCTTGAAAATGTCATTGAGAAACATTAGAAAATGGCAGTATTAAGCTACTTTTTAGATTTTGACTGATGCTTCAAAAACTAAAGTAAAAACTAAACCAACAACCAGGGTTGACATTTGCAAATGTCGCATTTGAATATGCATTTAAATGTATTTACAAAAATGCAAATGCATTTGCATTTGCATAAATTTGCATTTGAATGCTAAACATTTGCATTTGCATTTGCATTTTTAGAAATGAAAACATTTGCATTTGAGTAAAAAGCATTTGCATTTGCAAATGTTTTATCAAATGCCCAAGTTATATTTTGAATGATGAAGATTACCTGAGATATTGATATATACAATGTCATAATAATTATCAGCTTTAGTGTTTACTTTTAAAAAAATGCAAATATGCTAAATTAGAGTCTGGTGGCGTTTAATTTGCATCAAATATAAAACGCCAACGCACAGAAAAATATATCATTAAAACTGTTATTTGCAATGTGGGGTCATGGATCTTTTATGAGAGAACTGGTTTAAAACTGTCTGAGATTGTAGCCAATTCTATTCTATAATTCCAGAAATTCTATTATTCTATTTTTCTGTTCTTTCTCTATCATTTTTCTAAATATTGAAAGTATTCTGACAGTACTCATGAAGATAAAACGGAAAAGGGGTTATGACATGGATTTTATGATGTAATGTTATTTAGCAAATTACAGGTCCAAATTCTTTTTTTTTTTTTTAAATTTGCATTGTTGGTGGTTGTTTTTGTGAAGAAAAAGATATTAATATAGTTTTTCTCAAAACTCATTTCTACACTATCTGTAAGTCTGTAGTGCTTAATTGCTAAATGAAGCAAATATGTGAATCTTGGTAATCCCCAAATCAGGGGAATTCCCACATTTAAGGGGGGTAAAAAGCTTTGACCTAATTGCACTCATTGTCTAAACAATAGAGTCACTTTTACCTGTCTCAATGACATGTTTTATAAGCTGCCAAAATAGATTCAATTTGACATTTATAATCTACTTCTATATGAATTATAATAGTCTATATATTATATAATTTAATAAATAATATCATTTATCTAATGCAAATCATGTAAACCCTTCAAATATTTATCTCAATTTATTTTGCAAAATAGCAAAACTAATGATAAGTTCACATTAAAATTGAAGACAAGTGCAATTAGCATAAAAGGCAAAATCCCAATTAATCACCTAATTGCATTCAGTGTCATTGACTCAAACTAAGGATTTTAACTTTTAATAATTGTCCAAACAAAAACAAAGGATTCAACCATAAACCAAAACTACCAGTCTAAATTCAGTAAGAATAACAGATCGATAGATAGATAGACAGATATATAGACAGATAGATAGACAGATAGATAGACAGATAGATAGACAGATAGATAGACAGATAGATAGACAGATAGACAGGCAGATAGATAGATAGATAGATAGATTAGATAGATTAGATAGGTAGATAGATGAACCAATGCTAATTGAGCCATATGCACAATCAAATGTTCCAGAAGTCTAAAAAAATTTGTTTGGAATTTATGAATAATGAAAGTGGTTCCTCTGACCACTTCAATCATTTTTACTACATTTTATGGGTTTTGGGTTGAATTTTTTGAGACATTGGTGTTTTTCACATTTAGTTTGTCACATAAAAAAAAAAGAATTACAAGTGTCAAAAGCTTAGACAATTACCAAAATGTGACCTTTTTTTTTATTTCGCTTCCAATTGCGGTGATTACATGTCGGCCTATTGTAAACTTAAATTAAGCAAAGTTGTGATTGCATGTAAATGCATGACAAAAACAATTTTTATGGTATCCGTTAATGTATAGAGCTACTATCTCCTCCCAAAATACAGTATCCCCAGTAAATGAGTACTCCCTAGCAACATATTGACTAATTTGCTTATAAGTCAGGAACTAAATTAAGTAATCCAACTTAACCAGGATATGATATCCCTTGGACCTAAGAAAACATGTTTGTAAAATTTCAATGTTGCAGACTTACAAATTTGTAAGTTGTGAGTGTTTAAAATAACTGTGCTGCAAAATAAGTGATTACACCTAATGCAAAATATACATGGGGGTGATCTAAAAATTGGCAAGTTTTACATGTTGACCTCATGGAAATTGAGTACAAAGTACGTAATTATAAAATAGATCACATCCAGTGGCATATTGAGGGGGGCCATTGGGCATGGCCCACCGTCCCCAGGCCAAAAATTAACATGGAAGAGATAGGAAAAGCTGCGGAGCGCCCTGTATTCACCCAAAGTAATGAACCCCTCCCCCTCAGGCCATTTCTAGATACACCCCTGATCACATCAACTTTATGTCACAAAAAGAGCAGGAAATTCCAATGGCCACTGTATATGCCGTGGAGCGGCAAACATATCCAGAGTTAGTTGTCCCAAATCAACAATGCTATTTCAATGGAGAGAGAAATTCCTTTGCATCACAATATGATGCACCCTCTGCCACTCGTAATGTGGTAGTAGAAATTGGCTGTCCTTTGCTACAAACTTAGTGGATGTGATGTAATTTAAACTGACAATGCCATTTTCCAAGTTAAACATTTTCGCTGCCACTTATAAGCAATAATTACTAATTTCTCAGGTCATGCCAATGTCTCTTTTGCATTGGGTGTACTCACTTATTTGGTGGCACTTTTACCTTTTAATATTTGTCAGTTACAAATAATTGATTGCATATCTTTCAAAGTTGACATGGACATTCTGCTAGGTCTAGGCTATATCATATCATGAACTTGGTGGATTATTTCACTTGAGTGTTGAGCTCTGAGCAAATTAATCGAGGAGTCACAGGGGTGTACTCATTTACTGGGGATACTGTATTTATCTTACACCAATTAAGACATTTAACAGCAATCATTACTTAACGTCTTTATTTGTCGTTCCCAAACTTTTGATATGAAGAGTTCCAGGGGCGTAATTTTCACGGCAAATGTGGGGGGGGGGGCCCCGGGGGGACACGCGGTGACTGGTCAGAATCAGCCCTCAAATCCGCGAATAAACGAAGTCAATCAGGCTTTTTTACATTCATTCATTTAAAAGTTTTGTCTGGCATGGTAACCTGCCCAAGCAGAAAGGTGGGACATGTCTTTTAGAACTGCTCCCTATCAAATTGAACCCAAGGGTCATTACTACTTTTTTTTATTTTAACACAAAAAAGTGGGGGGGGGGGACATTTCATATTATGTCCCCCCTAGGGTGTCCCAAAAAAAGTGAAAGTCTGAAATTCATCGGGGCTAACCTCTAAATGTGTTCTATATCCCCTCACTGACTCCCATGTAAAATTTCAGCTCATTTGAAGGTGTTTTAGATGTTGCTCAAGAGCCCATAAGATAGATAGGAGTTTAACATTGAATTTTCATGCGAAAATGGCTATTTTAACCAATAGCTCAAAAATTATTGGTTTCAGTCGACCCAAACACATGGATAGTTGATACAAAGATTTATAAATTATTCTGCACATTGTGGTTTCAATTTTATATTTGTAACTTGCTTGAGCATTGAGAAAATCTACATATATATGGGATATACTTATTTACGCGATTTTCTATGATTTAAAAAAACTTCTTAAGATTGTTTCAATAGTCTGAAACAGATTGTAAGACATTGGTTGATGTTCTTGTGTCTCTGTCACACTATGGAAACAATATGTGATTGTCTCATGTTTAAATTTAAAATTAGCCTGCAATTAATCTTCATTAAGAAAGGCGCTTTGCCTTGGCGTCAATTTTTCATGTAGTATATATTTGCCAATAACACAAGAACCATGTGAGGTACAGATATGAAATTGGTACCACAGCATGCAGAATAATTTATACATCTTTGTATCAACTATCCATGTGTAAGGGTGGACTGAAATTGATAATTTGTGAGCTATTGGTTAAAATAGCCATTTTCACAGGAAAATTCAATGTTAAACTCCTATCTATCTTTGGGGCTTTTGAGCAACATCTAAAACACCTTCAAATGAGCTGAAATTTTACATGGGAGTCAGAGAGGGGCTATAGAACACATTTAGAGGTTTAGCGGGGCAGGCATGTAAAAAAATAGTGCATTTATACATAGAAGCATGAAACTTGGCGCACACTTAAAAAACATCTATACAAACATAGGCCTATTAGGATAGGGAGCCACTTCAGATTTAGCTTAGGTGGCTAATGGCAGCCATTTTCCAAAATGGCGGTCAATTTTTCCATTTTGCTGCTTTTTGTGTATTTCCTACAAATAGAATACACGTAAATATTGTTTTGTATTGCTTCTCTAAGTATTCAGTAAATTACTATGACATTTTTTGGTAGCCTTGGTCTATTTTCAGTCTGTTGGAATCCTTTTTGTCAGAAATATTGATTCAAACACTGGATTTCGCGGTTACGGATGGTTACACCAATTCTCTATAAATCTCAAAATGAATTACATATTTGGATTCATTGTAAGAAGAGCTTTCAAATGAGTACCCGCATCAATGGGTTTCTTAAACTTGGTGCGAAAATGGAAAAAATGAAAATAAAATGATTTTTGAAGATTTTGTTGTTTCTCTAATTTTGACAAACAATTCTCGGAAACTATTGATGCGACCATTCATTTTAAAGCTCTTCTTACACGGAATTCAAATATTTAGTCAGTTTTAAAATCAGATTCCATGAAACTATGGGAAACCGCGAAAATAATACATCTTCTACAACAGTTATAACAAAATGGACCCTGACTACCCTAAAATTCCTCAGTTCAATCCAGAAATCAATTGATAATGTTCTTTATATCTGTAGAAGGAACAATTAGCACTGTTTCGATACTTTAATAATATAGGCACTTCACAAAAAGCAGGAAAATTAGTAATAAGAAAATTAGCCGCCATTTTGGAAAATGGCTGCCGTGGGTCAACCAGGTCAAATCTGAAGTGGCTCCCTATCTAAATATTTTCTTTAAGACGTTTTTGAAATGTGCGCCAAGTTTCATGCTTCTATGTATAAATGCACTATTACTCCCCTATTCATGACAAATCTGCCCCGCTAGTTAGCCCCAATGAATTTCAGACTTTCACTTTTTTTGGGAAACCCTAGTCCCCCCGGGTCAAAAATGTGGGGGGGGGGGACATGTCTCCCCCGTCCCCCACCAAATTACCCCCATGAAGAGTCCATCATAAGTTCTTGGTTGACTTAGCCTCAGGTGCCGTTTTGTACAAGCTTCGGAGTCTGCAGGTCGAACTGGCCATGCATACGACCACAGGAATGCCAGTCATAATCACCTTTTTCAAAAATCACCTTTTTCATACCAAAATCTCCTTTTTAGATTTATTTTTTTTCCTCCACTTTAATAGACCAGAACTTGTTAAATCTTATACTAATTGCTTTTTTACAGGTCAATGGACTTAGCTGTGGGGGAGACCGGGGCACGTTGGACCACTTTTTTTTTCCTCTCAATCAAAAACTTTTCTAAATATTCGAAAAATATTTTTACAGACTGACTTCTTAAAATTTACAATACCCTTAAGCCAAAACAAATCGATCTACCGTGTATATTTGACTTAGCCTCAGGTGCCGTTTTGTACAAGCTTCGGAGTCTGCAGGTCGAACTGGCCATGCATACGACCACAGGAATGCCAGTCATAATCACCTTTTTCAAAAATCACCTTTTTCATACCAATCATACTCAGATTCTGACCACAGGCCATTGATTTTCTCCCTTGAACTTACATTGTGTAGACAGCCTGTCCGTAAAATGGAAACAAAGCAGGCCACTCATGCTAAATTCTTCAAATATGTATTTGACATGGATAAGGCACCTGGTCTCATTAGCTCCTTAAATAGCAATCTTTGTGAATCATTACATGATGAATTTATAAGCAACATTGTTTCTGATAATGGTGTGGAAGATGTCATAAACAGCATGTACTCCTTAATTGACACTGCTATTTCACAAAATTTTAAAAGGAAATATCAAAAGTCTCAAGGAGACAAATTTCCAAAAAATGAATGGTTTGATGATGAATGTAAAATCTTAAAACGTAACGTAAATGACTTCTCTAAAAATAATGACCTCAGTGCAGAAAATAACCTTAATCGCTATTGTGAGTTAAAGAAGCAATATAGAGCCATGACTCAAAGGAAAAAGAGACAGTATCAAAATGATATAAGAGACAACCTGTGTGATATGCAAAGTAAAAATCCAACAGAATATTGGAAATATTGGGGAACTTTAAAGAGAAACTCATCAAGTTCAATAACTGGTTCAATTTCTCTTGAAGCATTTGAATCATACTTTAAGAGCATTCAATGCCCACCGAATGATGCTTATCTCAAATTTGATGTTGAGTTCTTAAAAGAAATCGAGGATTATATGCAAAACTATGACGATTCCTCCCCTGAGGATCCAGTTATTACTGATGCGCCCATTACGGCATATGAAGTAGGGGTTGAGTTAAAAAGTCTGAAGCTTGGCAAAGCACCTGGGATTGATGGTATTAGCAATGAATTTTATAAATACTTATCAGATTCTATGGTTGAACCCTTGACAGTTCTTTTTAATTACATCTGGGATAAAGGAGTTTATCCTGAGAAATGGTCTGAAGGTATCATTCAGCCTTTGCATAAAAAGGGCAGTTGCAGTGAACCTGACAATTATCGTAAATTAACTTTAATGGCGTGTATGGGTAAAATTTTTGAATCCATTATAAATAAAAGGCTAGTCTTTCAAACAGAAGCCTCAAACTCAAATGACCCAAACCAATTTGGTTTTTGTAAAGGTTGTAGAACTAGTGATAATGTATTTATTTTAGATACATTAATATCTTATCAAATGTCAAAAAAGAAACCTCTTTATATCACTTTTGTAGATTTCTCAAAAGCATTTGACTTTATCAATAGGACATTCATGTACTACAAACTCATTAAACAAGGTTATCGTGGTAAACTTTTAAACATTATTCAAAGCCTTTTCTCTAAATCGAGTGCTAAAGTCAGATGGGAAGGACAGCTAGGTTCGAAGATAGAAAGCACATATGGGGTTCTTCAAGGAGGGATTATTAGCCCAAAATTGTTTAATTTGTTTCTTTCTGATATGGGAGAGTATTTTGACCAAGATCAAGGCCTTACTGTAAATAACACAACATTTACCCATCTGCTTTATGCAGATGATCTAGTACTTATTTCCGAGAGTGCCTCTGGCATGCAAATTCTCTTAGACAATCTGGCAAGATATTGTAGAAAATGGCATTTACTTATCAACTCACAGAAGAGTAAAGTTATGATTGTTCAATCTGGTGTAAGACAAAGAGCTGGTAATGCAGAGTGCCAGTTTATGATTGGTAATGAAAAGCTTGAAGTTGTCGATTCATATAAATATCTAGGTCATATAATTAGTAATGGTCGCAAAACTCATGGCTTGATGTATGATCACTTAGCATCACAAGCTCAAAAGGCTATGCATGCCCTGAAGGAAAGAATTAGATCAACTGTTGGATATCTTTCGCCAAGTCTAAGTCTTAAAATGTTTGATACTCACATATTGCCTATATTAGAATATCACAGCGAAATCTGGTTCACAACTAAGCAAAATGATATCTTGGAAAAAATACAACTGAAATTTCTGAAAAATCTACTCGGAGTCAGAAGTCAGACTTCAACAGTAGCTATCTTAGCAGATACTGGCCGATTCCACTTGATGTACAGGCAGCAAGCTGCTGCAGTAAAATATTGGCATCGACTAAAAACAGGTAATTGTCCACAATTGCTGCGTGAATGTTACAACATTCAAGTTGCACTAAAACTGAAAAAGGCACCATGCTGGTTGTCGAAAATACAACATGTTTTTACTAATTTGGGAATCACTAACTTTGAATTAAGTCCTAATAAAATTACTTCACTCTTATTTGCAAAAGCTGGAGAAAATATGTTAGCTGAGATCAATGATAGTACTAAAAACCCTAAGCTAAGAACATACAAATTATTTAAGACAGACCTGCGTCTTGAACCATATCTAAACTTGAACTTCCCAAAGTATGTATATCGCAGTATAGCTCGCTTTAGATTAAGCTCTCACAATTTAAAGATAGAACTTGGAAGACACAAACGTCCATATGTCCCTGCAGATGAGAGATTTTGTAAAAGATGCGTATCAGGACTAGTTGAAGATGAATATCATTGTCTCATGATTTGTGATTATTGGAAAAATAGCAGAGTAGAACTTTTAGAAGTAGCATCAAAAATGATAGACAACTTTCCAGTATTAAGCTCTCGTGCACAATTTCTTAAAATTATAACAAATAAAACTTCTGATATTAACTTTGCATTAGGTAAATTCTTAAATATCATCATAAAAACTGATAATAGCATTTAATAAGGGTATCCGTCCACAAGATCTGGGTGGCTACAGGCACTGACACATTGCTCTGCATGTGGCTAACTCGCATTAAACTACTTGTGCTTTTGCTTATGTTGTGTTGGCATGCATATAATTTGCATATTGACTGTCAAATGACCTGATTATTGTGTGCCTGTGTGCTATTTTGATTTTGATTTTTATTTATATACTTTTACTTTGTGATGTAACATTGACTGCTTTTATCTTTCATCGTTTTAAAGGTGCTATTAAGTACTATGGTACTGATAACCGCATTAGTGCTAAATTGACTCTTTTTGCTATCCTATTGACTGTGATTGACATTATGATGTATGTTATTTAGATGTAACTCTAAATAGAATGTGATATTCCTATTAGCTGAATGTAGTATTAGTGTGTTAGTACTAGAACTAGAATTTACTTTATTTCGTATTTTTCTATTGTTCTTGATTTTACCTGCACCATATTTTTACTGCTTGTAACTGACTTTTTGGTCAAATGTGACCTTTTTATGTCAATAAAAACGTATATATATAATAATTCTTTTAATGATCCAACAACCAACGTGCCCTGGTTCTGGGCACGATTTACCGCCATGTGGGGCACGTTGGACCATGGAATAAAAGTCCAGCAAATTAAAAGAAAGTAGCAAACACCATATTTTATTCTCACAGGTCAAAATACACACTTCTGAGTCATTGCAGAATGATTATGTTTGAATATTTATCAGATAATTATATTAAGTCTTGTTTCAGCTACTAGGGGTGGAAGATTAGCCAAATGAATTGATTTTACCCTCATATTGTACAGGAATGACTTTGGTGCTGTATTTGTGTGAAAATTACACAGCTGGCATTTTGCGGATTATTTTTCTGTCAGTCAATTAAGTTTACAATGATCCAACGTGCCCCGGCCATGCTGGTCCAACCTGCCATGCATCATCCTTACGTCATCCTTGCATGTTCCTTGCACAGACTTTGCTTTTTGTACTCTATCTCTGGGATTCTCGCGTGTTCCTCACATGATCCTTGCATATTCCTTGCATTTGGGCGGAATCCATGTGTGATCCTAGACCGAATCATCAGTCTCTTTCGCTTCGTGCATTTCCGTGAGGGGGCGGGGCTTGTGAGCCCACTCGCCCGCCCCCCAGACCATGAAGTTAGATAGACTTGTCGATCTAGCGTGATCCTTGCATGAAAAATGGACTAAGTCCAAACTCTTGCGTGATCCTTGCGTTTTTTAGTGAATCCATGCGTCATCCTTGCAATTTTACAGTAAGGGTAGGGATTAGCAGTCAAAACGCCTACAGACAAGAACGCCTACTGTGATTTCTGACAATGCAAGAACGGCAACACAAAAACGCCTACTAATAGATGTCAAAAACGGCTACACCACTTTACAAAAACGCCTACTGTTTATACAAGAACAAGTGTCAAAAATTAAGCAGAACATTAGTAGGTATGAGTGAAAAACCAATTACCTTCAACATCAGACGGCCTTTGAAGGGCTAAATAGCAATTATCATTTTTAATCAGACTTTGAACCTCTGTAGAGTGCAGTTGCCGTTTTTGTAAAGGCCAATTGCCGTTTTTACACTGTCATGCAAAAGGAAAACTAGCTGTAGCCGTTTTTGATAATGGAAAAAAAATCGTAGGCGTTATTGTCTGTTGCCGTTTTTGTTTGTAGGCGTTTTGACTGATTACCAGGGTAGGCCTATCTATCTATCTATCTATCTATCTATCTATCTATCTATCTATCTATCTATCTATCTATCTATCTATCTATCTATCTATCTATCTATCTATCTATCTATCTATCCATCCATCTATCTATCCTTATTCTTTTCTATTTACTGTTTGCCTTAAACAGAATATCACACTATAATGACAGAATATCTAATAATAATGTGCGACTTTAAGACATTAAAATGACAAATGTTGACTTACAAAAAAAAACAACTTATTATGCAACAATTTGTTCAGTTAAAACAACATGCCAAGGCATTCACACCTTTTGAAGAACAATAGACCTATCCATTTTTCTTTTCAGAATGTGATGTCTGATAATTTCATTGTCTTTATTAAAAATTAATTCAGAAATATACAAATTAAAAAACTTATAATTTAATGAGATATTACAAAATCTTGAACTACTAATTTCAGAATTTTAGTTAGAGAGGCAAATATTAAACCGTCAGCCTAAAGCAAAATTTGGCTAGGTCATTTTTGGCAATTTTCGGCAAATTTTGTTTTGAAACCAAAATGACTTAGACCAAAATTCTTTTGTGGTTTAGCTGTATTATTAAGAAATTCTCCATAATGTTTATCAATGAAATGTGAGGAAACAATTTCAATAAAATTAATACTCACAATAATGACCGAAAAATATTGTTGATATCCGCTAAATCAGTGATTACAAAATTGGCCTAAGTCCAAATGGCCTTGGTTATAAAATGTTGTATTTATTCAATTATTTAGAATCAATTTATATATACTTTTCAAACATAAACTTCAATTATTTTCGCAATGAAAAGCCTATAAAAAAATAAAGGAGATTTTGGTAGCAAAAAGGAGATTTTTGGAAAAAAGGTGATTTTGGCAAAAACAGGTGATTTTGTCAAAATGTGATTTTGTCAGAAGGTGATTTCAGGAAAGGTGATTTTTGAAAAAGGTGAAATTGACTGGCGCCCGACCACAAGCAGCATGCACATGAGCAAGATATGGCAGAGTGAACTTGAAACAAAAGTGTTCTCTTTCATACTGTGGAAATCTTTAATTGTTATAAATTAATAAAAATAATATTGGATAACAAAATGAATGTTTAGGGGTCTTTCTCAAATTTCGGGACAATTTCCGTCACTCCAGTTCCCTGACATAAATTTGACTGCAATTAATATCTGATGCGTCACTCTACATCTGTTATTCGTATTTCTATTTAGGACGACTGTATTTGGCATTATATTAAAACATAACGTCATGTACACAGCTCTAGAAGCCCTAGTGGTATTTAGAGAAAACCAAAAATGTTCCCCTCCATAATTACAAAATGAGCACAAAATAAGTAATGAAAAAATCGGTTGATCTGAGGTGAAGTACCTCTGAAAATAAGACATATCAACATTTTCCTCTGTTCAATTGCTCAAACAGCAGGTTTTTTGCATCAAAAGTCCACTCCGTTACCATATTTTCCAGGGCACTTTGTCCCGAAATTTGAGAATGGCCCTTATACTTTTAAGTTAAAAGTATATATAAGGGTCATTCTCAAATTTAATAATAGTAATTTTATTAACTTTGTTTTAATTCTCCCAGTGTCACTGTATAACAAAGTTACTACATAATACATTTTGATAATTCATCACACAAGGTGTTTTTGGACACATACAAAAACCGATGTTTATGAAAGTCACTTAACCAATCAGTTGCCATTTTTGGAGAATTAGAGGCACAGTGAGCAAAGGTGGCAGCACTGTGCATGCAAAATGTGCCTGTCTGCTTGTTTGGGGATTCCACAAAAAATCACTTTTTGTTATTTTGACAAAGTGTCTTCCACCCGATTCCACTGCCTGCATAACAAATAAAAACATTTAGACTAAATTGATTATCAGACACAGTTTACAGATTAAAATGTCATTAATAAGAGAGTAATAATCTTATTTAGCCTTCTGTTAAGAGTAATAGTCTTATTTAGCCTTCTGGCTGCTCCAACACATGATTTCCCTCCATCTGGGCCAAATTTCAATGGGCTTCAAACATGCTCTAAATCCTTCAAATGCCACAGTACAATTTACCATGAGTTCTCTAAATTACCTCTGTTGAGTTCTTTGTGGCAGAAATTTCGGCACAAAGCATGAGGAATAAAGCTATAAAACTTTTGTAGTCACTTCCTGCAAAAGTATATATGTTTGCAAGATCAGCAGAACATAGGGGCCCAGCCTGCATGGGTTGCAAATGATTTTAGGAGTGATAAGTATTCTATTCACTGATCTCCTTAATTGCAGGTTTTCAGTGGCTTTAATACATGTGTATCCTAACATTGAGGAAAATATCACAACGCTTTGAACATGACTTTGAGCTGTAATAAACTTAACTTAAATACACAAAGTATTTGAGAAAACTGTTGTTAATGATTATGCGTAACTTATAATCCTAAATCGCAGGCAGTCACCTGAACGGACTGTACAGTCTGTATGAAATTACACAAGGTGACTGACTCTGCAGAAAACCCGCTCATCCTAGCTGGCAGTGATGTCATAAGGCAGAGCCAATCAGCATCAATTGGTATTACAAAATTTCTAGTTCTGCAATATCCAAGAGATGGCTCTGTTTATATCTGAGGCACCATGTGAGAGTCTTCATGGAAGATTCAATTCGAAAATTTGAGCAAAATAACCAGATATGTAGTTACAAACCACTTCTATTTGTTGATATATAATATTTCCAAGTTGATATATAATATTTCGAAGGATCTATGACAATAGATACCCCATAGGTACCTCTCTGCCAGATTGGGTGAGCGAACTTGCAGTTATTCATTAAGCCACAAATCTGCAAGGAATTCCCTCAATTAAAGGTAAATTAGCTACCACCAGATAGAGTTAAGGTGTGGAATTCGGAATTTACTTATCTGGGAAGAGATTTGACCAAAACTTTTAAAAAGCTGTGACACAGTGTTAGATGCTTGAAATAGGACCCTGAAGATGTAGCTGGTATTTGCGTCTGTTTTGAAGTCATGCACCTTGATGACATTTATAACATTGAATATCAAGTGAAAAATCCCTATAAAACCTCCTGGGAGTTCATGTCAAAGTCAATGAAAATTTATATCCCTAGCTTTGTAGGCATGTAGAGGGGGACTCATGGAGTTTGGCATATGATGACAAAGGTTGTATTGCTCTTTCTTGGTCAATTTCTATCACTAAACTATGTTGCAAACAACAAAAAATTTTCTGTGGCACGGTGTGCCAATATATTATACCAGTAAAAGTAATGGCCCTGCAAAGACCCAAAAACGCAAATAAATCTGGGACACAAGATATTTGGACTTTTTTTTTATTTTTAAGAATAGTCACAAAAAAAAAGTCGTATGCACTGTGGCATAACAGGATAGATTAAAACCTTTTAAAAATACCAACGTAAAATGAAATTTACTTGACTCAAGTGACCTTCTTTTACCCCAATGTAGTATTGTTATACCTAAATTGTATGGGTCCACTTGACACTCTTCCCATATGGATATCCTTTACATCTGATGGCCGGAGTGCCAACTTTGTTGTCCCATGGTAGAACTGCCATTAATGGACTTCCACTGGTACACCCAACGTCTATCATTCTGATATTGCCAGAGACAGAGCACTGTGGCTGGTTCCTAATAAGAAGAAAAAGATAAGAAAAAATTAGCTTGACAAAAGTGGGAAAAATATCTTCACAAGCACAGCCGAAATTAACAGCTTCCATGCTTTTTTTTTCAGCTGTTTAATTTCATGTTACATGGTCACCCAACCATATGCATGAAAATCCCACGCTTGTCACATTTAAATTTTGTACTCTTATAACACTTTCCCCTCTAACAGGTCCGCTATCAAACCAGTTGAGCTAAAGGGCCGGCCCCCAAGCCAAGTGCTTAGGAGCAACCTATTATACCCAACCCACTATACTATATCCCCCAACTTCCCTGAGATTTTGACACACTCCAGTCAACAATCTCACCTCAATGCCACCTGCCACCATGACCAGGATTCGAACCAGCTACCTCTGAGTAGCCTCAGGCCGATGCACCATATAACACTTTCCCCTCTAAAGGTCCGCTATCAAACCAGTTGAGCTAAAGGGCCGGCCCCCAAGCCAAGTGCTTAGGAGCAACCTATTATACCCAACCCACTATACTATACTCTACTGGCCCGAGGATCGCAACAGGTGATTAAAACAAACAGTCAATGCCAAACAATACTAAACAAGATAATCCAACCTGCTATTTTGTAAAGAGGGCCCCTTAAATCCCGTTAGAACATAAGAAAATGTAGCAGTGCCAGTGATTATTTGCCAAAGCTATTTTCATCAGGACAATTGAACATTCATTTATCTATATGGAACTGTACATAAAATACAGCTTTATTGCAAGGGATATGTGTTGAATGGAACAGCTGAATGTAAAACACTGTGGACTGCAAATTAAAAGGTGAGAGTTTAAAAATTCTTTTATGACCATGTAAACACAAAACATTTTTGTCAATTCATCTGGAAACTGTGCAGGCAGTTAATTAAACATCAACCTTAGATATTTCAAGGTTATGCTTTGGATGGCTTGATCCACGATCATTATGTACATTGTTATTTTTGGTTTTCCATAGTTGACAGCAATTTGATTATACAAATGTCCACAAATTGATTTTTTCTGAAACATGTGCTTTCTTCTTGCCAATGTTGTAATGAAACAGGAAGTATAGTCAAGTCACTGAAGTGGCTCCACCATGGACAGTGGACACTGGACACACATGTTATTAGGCAGGGAAATGTTTTGCATATGTATATCTCCAATGAAACCGTGTCATCTCAGTAGATAGATAGATATGGTAAGTGCAGCCCTCTAAGCCCAGTTCCGGGCGCTCACAAGGGTTGATTGATGAGATGGGAGAGAGAGCGGGAGTCCTCAACATGTTCCACATTTACCTCATGTGAGGGATCTTTTACTTGCCCAACATAGACACTGATACAAGGGGCCACCAATTTAACGTCTCATCCGAATGAAATCCAGCTGGGATTTTGCTCTTGAAGGTCCAATGACAATTTTTTGGGTTCCCCACCCGAGGTTCGAACCCATGCAGGCAAAGACCTTCAGCGGAGCAGGCGGGTGCTTAAGCCACTTGGCCACCCAGTGTTGCATGCAATGAAGTATTGAACACCTACGTATGTTGCTATTCTCCTGTTAATAACCCGCTACAATAAACTGCAGTCATTTTATTCAGCAGTCGATATATTGATGTTTCTAAAATTTTGATTTGCTGAAGGTAAAAAAAAAGCACTTCAGCAAAGCCTTCAGTGATTAAGTCAGACACGCCCACAAAGCTGACCAATGAACAGGCCTGCAAGCATGTTATGCAAATGAGGCCGATTTCGCTCTTACGAACATTCCCTTAAGAGTTAGAGGTGTGATTCTTATTTCAGTAGATAGATCTCTCTGAGACCTTCAAAATGATAGGTCGTAGCACTCTGAGGACTGAATAGTTCTCCCGCCAATCGCCGGTAAACATTTGAACTGGACGGAAATACTGCTCGCTGATTGGCTGTGACGCTCATGACGTAAATCTATGATAATAAGCGAAAATGGCAGGATTCGTCTAGGGTAGATTCTCTGGGTGAAAAAAAGATATTCATACTTACAAGTCACCACATCCTAAAGCCAAGCAACACACGGTGCTGGACTGGTCCCCTGTTGGTTCAATCTTATATGACATGGTCGATCCTGGGGATCCTAGGTAGCCAATGTCGGACCTGTTATAATAAAGAATCGTTGAATTAGCCATATGATTGTGTCACATGATATACCCCGTGTCCTACCTTGAGGGGTTGGGATTTGTTTTCACTCTAATCGGCCCTCTGTCTTTCTATCTGCCATTAGATTAGTTGTCTAAAGTTGTATTTATCCCGCATCTGCCAGTCGCGGACAAGTTTTTGTCATTACAGTCAATGAATTAGGCCTACAAGTGCTTACAGAAATGCACTGGAATGTTCCTTGTGAGGTCATATCCCTAATCATGCTATGTTATTCCTTAGGGAATATTCTGTATGACTCATAATATAAGTAGTTGGTGAGGTCATATCCTATATTTGTAGTGTTATCGAAACAAGTCACTGAATATTGTGAATAAGTCACACGACTCATCACTGAGGTAATAAGTTGTCCAATGACAAATTGACAGTTCATTTCAATGTGATATGCCTGTTGTGATGTCATTGATGTCCATGCAGGAACAGCCTATATTTGTAAACTCTCTACTAGCTGTTTGCTGATTGGCGGTCCGAACAGTTTCAAAATTAACTTTCAACTTGGTCGTGTGATGTCACTGGCTTAAACATGTTTTGTTTGCATCAGTTACATGTATGGTTTTAAAATCAGGTTGTAAAATATGGAGGGATGAAACTTACAAGGTGATTCAGTGCTTAATTACTGCTTATCATATCTAGCAGCATAGGTGATAATGAAAAAACTACATATGTAATTAAGTGACTCAAGGCACTTCATCAAATAAGAAGATTAGGAGACAGAAAACTGTCAATGACGTGGCTAAGCTAGTTTGCAAACTGAAAATAAGAAAATAAATTTTTCCAGTGGACTGCCAATCTGCAAAGAGCTCTAATTTCAGCAATCATTCTTCGGCAGTAATTCTCCAAAACAAATTTATAATGCATTTAATGGTAACTTATATAGTTCTGTTACTCACCGGCACTCTGATCCATAGTCAGACACCTCTGCATAGCAAGTTCCTCCTGGGTTGGGTTTGCCACTCCTCCACCAAGCATAGGAGCAAGATATCACTCCAAGAAACAGGCACAACTGTGTTAGCCCCATCATCTGTCAAGGGTGGCAAATTTATAACATCTTTGATAACCATCTTGTGCAATAAATTTGTCTATAAATGTAAATAATATATACTCAGGAAGGTATAACACTGAATCACACATTTGCATTCCCACCTAGTCTATGAAAATTGTCATGATGATTTGTACAAATAGCAGAAAATGATTCAAATGTGATTTATGTAAAATATATTTTTTAATAAAATTTATATTATAACTACTTGTCATACCTTCAACTGTTTAGGCCTATGGATACAATCCTCAGGAAGACTCTGTGACTACTCAGCAATCCTGTGCCTTATATATGGGCCTGCATAGGAAATTGAATTTTACGAATATGCACATCAGCAGTTAATCTAGGCCAGTGGGGTAATGTAGGGTAAGGGGTAGGGTGCACCCAAAAAGGAAAAGCTTGTAAACACAGGTCAGTACGTACTTGTTATTTCATAGTCTGATGTATCAGTAGGCCTATTTCATTGATACGGCAATTCCTCATCCAGAGAATCTCTGCGGAAGTGCAATTCCTTGACCGTTAAACCAAAAAACCATAATGTTTATCTTTGAAAAGTGAATACCGATTTATTTCATAGATTCTGATTCAGATTCTTTTTTTTTTTTTTTTTTGAAGCTCAGATAACATAATTTTCATGACTCATTGAGTATATTAAACTCTACAAGAACATCAAAATTTGCTGATCATTAAAAAATTGGTCAACTGTGATTTTAGGCCTATATATTTCGTGATGGCCAGGAAGGACGTTGGGAGAAAAATTAATGTTTGATCAACAATCAGCAGTCATCTTGAATTTTTATTTTTACCAAAAAAAACTACACGGATCTATGGAAATTCTTTGAACAAACAAATCAAAATTGATATATTGCTGCACAATCCGTAGCTGTATTTCAAACCATTAGAAAGTTCACTTTTGAGAGTAGGCTACAGTGGTGGGCTGGTGGCCATTTTGGATTTATAAATTACAGAAAATAAATCCATCAAAAAACATTACTTTGCTCTCTAAAGTATGACATTGCTAAATATTGCCTACTGTTTGTGCCAATTTTGAACCGAACCATATATTCCACAGACCTGGTCGTCTTTGAACTCTTTGCAGATTGGCGGTCCACTGGAAAAATGTATTTTATTATTTTCAATTTGCAAACCGGCTTTCGCCACGTCCTTGACAGTTTTCTGTTGGTCTCCTAATCTTCTTATTTGATGAAGTACTTAAGTCATTTAATTAGTTTGTTTATCGTCACCTATGCTGCCAGATATGATAAGCACTGAATCAAGTGATTAACCATAACTGGCACAAACAAAACATTTTTAAGCCAGTGACATGACATGACCAAGTTGAAAGTTAATTTGAAACTGTTTGGACCGCCAATCTGCAAACAGCTATAATGCGCCCCACCCTATATGACTAAACGAGAAAGCAGGATCATTATGCTACTGACATGCTGACCTGTTGTGGAAATAAATGTGAACTTCAATGGATATTACTTCAAAACAGAAAATAATTGGGTTCATCAACTTAAATATGGGGTAATTTAGCACATTATACCAACGTTTGACCTTATTCTGCCTAAATATAAATCTGCAGCCATTGTTGTAGGCCTGAAAACTGATTCTCAGCATGTTCATTTATTACTCTTTACTGGTCTGTAGGGAACTGGGGGGTAAGGTGTAACATTTTTTGCCTCTGACTGATTTACCATAAAAAATTGTATCTGAATATCAGATAGCAAAATACCTGGCCAAAGCGGGGCAAGTTTCATGATAGTGGTGCCAGTAACAAATTTAAAATGTAGGTCAGTGGCGCAACTTTCCCAGTGCTGGTGCAAGTCGTTCCACCAAAATTATTCCGAAAAGACCTTGTATTTCACCCGTTTATTTGCGCAGATCCTTTCTGTATATAAACCCTTAACAACCTCTCTTTTGAATGAGAGCGATTAAATACCAGTCCAATTTCTATATGGATTAAGCAAGATATTTCAGGCAAATTAATTCATAAAGTTCCCTCCAATACTGAGAAACAAGATGGAATAAGTACCAGATAATGTAAGATAGTTCCGTTTCTTATAAAAGATCTTTTCAAAAGAAACACTGAGGTTGGGTTTTAGTTGTTTTTTATTGATATTTTTACATTTTATAACATTTAACAATGATGCATACCAGTACATAAAAATAAAATTATTAATAAATATAAGTGTTTCATTGGGTTGATCTAGTGGCTCCATCTGACAAACATTCCGGTTGGTACTCCTTTGCATTTGATGGCGGGGTTTGCCAAATTGTTGCCCCATGGCAGAGTGGCGGTCAAGCTGCTTCCACTTGCACATCCGATGTTTCTCAAGCCAAATGCTCCTGAACACTGGGACTGATACCTGTGAAAATAAATGTGCAACTTCATGAATATTATGAGAACACTTGGGCCATCATATTCACAGCCATTGTACTGATGATCTACTCTGAGAGCAGGGGTGATCAGAAACTCCAAGCATGCATTTTATTTCTGTGACTGATCTTAAGCTGTGAATTGTGTTTATCGCACCATGGACCTGTCAGGGTGTCCTCAGCTTGATATAAATGAGGATAAGTAATTCCCCATGAGGAAATAATATATTTGTATGGTTTTTTTAACCACGGTAGAGGGGATATGTGATTCAGCACCCGAGTGCTTTAGCCCGAGGTGTGATAAACAGATATTCCTGACCCCATGGTGAATATCCGGCTTATACCAAGAGACAAACAGTCAAACAGTCAAGCATGAGACGATAAGTGGTCAACAAAGAATATTTGAATTATCGCCCTGAAAAACTGGCATGTGATTGGCTGATAGAGGTGTCGAATGGTATAAATGTGTTTATCACATTCAGGGCTAAGCTTTCACTGGATAAATCACGGGACTGTACATTGAACATCCTGTACTTTACTTCACTCTTAGATATAAAGGATTACAAATTTCATGTAAATCAACATCAGTTACATCACTTTATATTATATAGATAGTGGATGGTGAGGAGACCAATATTGCAGTTTTATTGGCCGAAGCAGTAATATTGGTCGAGGCCGTAGGCTAAGGCCAATAAACTGGCATGTGATTGGCTGATAGAGGCCGTAGGCTAAGGCCAATAAAACTCAATATTGGTCGACTCAACATCCACTATTTGTTATATTCTGCACCACTATTTTCAAACTTATACATATTTGTAAAATACTGGTTTTTCTAAGGATACTTACTTTTTTTATATGAAATTTACTTAATTTTTCCCATTATTTACAATGGGCATATTTATAAAACGATACATTGACTTTCAAAGAAGTTAAATTTTGCAAACCACAGCCTTGCCCTTAAGTAACAGGCAATTAAGTGCATGGCTGCTGCTGAGAGGATAGGGGCACGCCAATATCACTCTCCACACACCAATAACACTTTTAAGACACCAATATCATTATTTATTGGTGTGTCATGTGACTGACCAGTACATGATTGGCCTTAAATTTTTGATGCAGAATATATATATATATATACCTTTGTATATATTTTTATATATGCATAGGCCAGTTTCTCCAAGGTTATTGATAGATGATTTTGTGATTTGTGAATAGGCCCCACATGTTATATACATCATGCAATGTCACATGCAATGTTTCACTTGGCCTAATTCTGTAAATTAAAATGTTTATACACACTTACATGCCACCACATCCTACTGCCTGACAGCAAAGCAAACTGGGCACATTTCCAGTTGGTTCGATCTTGTAGGTGATGGTCCAACCCGGAGAGCCAAACAAGGAAGTGGAGGACCTGCAAATTAGTATCAGAAAGAAATGTATAAATATAATTATTATGTGAGAGTCAGAAGTTGATTAATATATATATAGAATTTTATTGACATCAAAAGCATCAAACAGATACATATGTCATGAAAATTATTTACAGGAAATTCAGTACACATGGTTGAAATTAGTTACATAAAAAAAAAAATTTAAAAAAAAAGAAGCTTTGCCATCTACAGTCGGGGCACAGCACATCGCAATATTCCATGTAAGTATATTTTTCATTTTTTGGCATGTTCCTGAATTTGTTGAGGTGTAAAAACGACCATGAACGAGTTCGTGGACATGAAAAAAAACAAGTATATTTATTATTCATTTGTGCACCTGCCAATACTTACATTCGTAGAGGTGTTACAGGTGTCGGTTTTAGCATGTATATATTTTTCATTATTTGGCATGTTCACGAATTCGTGGAGGTGTAAAAACGAGCATGTACGAATTCGTGGACATGAAAAAACGAGCACAGGTGCTCGTGTACATGTAGAAACTAACACTCATGAATGTGCTTTATTATTCATTCGTGTATCTGCCAATACTAACATTCGTGGAAGTGCTATATAATTAGGGTTTAGTGTTAAAATTAGGTTTAGAGTTAGTTTTAGCCAATTATCTGATTGCAATGCTCGTAATCACACATACACAAATTCGTGAAAAGCATTATTTGACATGTACACAAATGCCCTGTTCGTGTATATGTTCGTTTTTACAGGTTCACAAATTCGTCTACATGCCAAATAATGAAAAATATATACCTCGTTTTAGGATCAGAATTCGGTTTAGAGGTAGTTTTAGGCAAGCTTATGGCTGTAATGTTCGTAATTACACCTGTACAAATTTGTGAAAGACTATATTTGACAATTACACGAATGCCAAATTCGTGTATACATGTACTCGTATGTTAGTTTTTGCAGGTTTACACATTCGTCCACCTGCAAAATATTGAACGATAGCCAGTAAGTGCGCTGAGAATGGCCGAAAGTGCCACAACTGAAACAACTACTGGTCTGAATGAATGACTTTATGTTGCACATCATAAAAAATTCTAATCCCACCTCATAAACTGTACCCGAGTAAGAAGGATTTGTAATATTTTGATTGGGCTACTT
Source organism: Platynereis dumerilii (assembly GCA_026936325.1). NCBI lineage: Eukaryota > Metazoa > Annelida > Polychaeta > Phyllodocida > Nereididae > Platynereis > Platynereis dumerilii. The sequence continues at coordinate 40,589,828 of JAPTHN010000001.1, forward strand.
ACTGACATTTTCCTCCGAAGACAATCGGTGGTGCGTAGCAACTTCCTCCTGCTGAAGGTGTTGACTTAAATAACCAAGCATCAGAAGGAGAACAAGAAATCACTCCAAGAATGAGGCACAGTTGTGGAAACCTCATCATCTGTAATGAACACGAGTTATAAGGTTCCTGCCTGGGCCTTATTTCTAAGATGTTAGTATTAAACTTTTTTTTTTCAAATGAAGGTTTTTTTTGATAAATAGGCCTTAGAGCACCTTGGATCTGGCTTTAGAATTTAAAAAAGGGGTGCAACAGTTACTGTCTTTAGTGGTTTTTATGTTTTGGGAATAGTATCTGAAAAAAGTGGGTGATTCTGCTTAGCAGCTCCAAAAAACCTTCAGAAATTGTCAGCTGCCCTAGAAAATGACATTGAATTGAATAATTTTGACATTCTTGATATTAAGTTTTTACTGAATTCTATATGTACATATTAACCTTCAATTATATCTTACATTGTTTGTGTAACTATGAACGAATAAAATACTATATATATCTAAACTTGAACTTCCCAAAGTATATATATCGCAGTAGGCCTATAGCTCGCTTTAGATTAAGCTCTCACAATTTAAAGATAGAACTAGGAAGACACAAACGTCCGTATATCCCTGCAGATGAGAGATTTTGTAAGAGATGCGCATCAGGACTAGTTGAAGATGAATATCATTGTCTCATGATTTGTGATTATTGGAAAAATAGCAGAGTAGAACTTTTAGAAGTAGCATCAAAAATGATAGAAAACTTTGCAGTATTAAGCTCTCGTGAACAATTTCTAAAAATTTTAACAAATAAATCTTCTGATATGAACTTTGCATTACGTAAATTCTTAAATATTGTCATAAAAACTGATAATAACTTTTAGTGTAAAATTATAATAAGGGTATCTGTCCACAAGGTTTGGGTGGCTACAGGCACTGACACATTGCTTTGCATGTGGATAACTTACATGAAACTAATTGTGCTTTTGCTTATGTTGTGCTGGCATGCATACAACTTGTATATTGATTGTCAAATGATCTGTTTATTAGCCTGTGTGCTATTTTGATTTATATACTTTCACATTGTGATGTAACATTGACCGTTTTTATCTTTCATCGTTTTAAAGGTGCTATTATGTACTATGGTACTGATTACCGCAATAGTGCTAAATTGACTGTTTTTTTTGCTATCCGTTTGACTGTGATTGACATTGTGATGTATGCTATTGTAGATGTAACTCTAAATAGAATGTGATATTCCTATTAGCTGAATGTAGTATTAGTGTGTTAGTTCTAGAGCTAGAATTTATCTTTATTTTATTTTTCTATTGTTCTTGACTTTACCTGTACCATCTTTTGATTGTCTTGTAACTGACTTTTTGGTCATACGTGACCTTTTTTATGTCAATAAAAACGTATATATATATATATATATATATATACCCAAAACCTGATGCAAGTTTGGGGTCGGGTTGGCATGGTTGGTTATGAGACAAACACGTATGCACACAGAGAGAAAGTACAACACTGTAAAACTTGAATTTTGAGTAAGCTTTAAATAAATCTTTGATTGAGATGGTTGCATAATTCCTTTGAGCTATCATAGCTTGTTGTTTTAAGTTATAACAATGAAAAGATAATCATAGCTCAAAACATCAAGCAAATTGATGGAACCATCTCACTCAATCATTTGAGCTGACTAAAAATCTCAAATATTACAGTTAAACTACATCATCAGAGAAAAGTAGGATAGCCATTCTAATTGAGCCACATGATAATTTTATTAAACTATGAATGGAAAATCCCTTGTATCATTCCATTGCAGGCTGGAAAAGTATTAGGGACCATTCAGAATGTATGATGGGGGAGGGGTGCGGGATTCTCCAAACAATCCAATTCGGATTATCCAAAAATTTTAACTGATTGGTTTATGTAACTTTTCATAAACAATTGATTTTTGTCCAAAAATACCTTGTGTGATTTAATTATCAAATCTTGTTATGTCACTATAACTTGCAGAGGCATTGACAACTTTAAAGTATAAACATTCATTTTGTTATCCAATATTAATGTTATTAATCTATAACAATTAAAGATTCCCACAGTATGGAAGAAAGAGTTCACTCTGCCATATCTTGCTCATTTGTATGCTGCTTGTGGTTGTTTACATGGCCAGTTCCTGCAGACTGCACAAATGTAGTCCGGTGTATGAGGCAATAAATGGACTCGCAAGTTAACCGGCTGGAATTCGGTCCACCTTGTGCCAAATTTTCTGAATTTTCTGGAAATGAATCCGCTTCGCTCCAGTCCGAGGCTATCTTAATAGGTGATTCTTGTGTTAGGCGACCCAAATATGGATCTCTGTCCACTGCAAAGAATTTATGAATGTGTGAAAAACCGTGCAATGGCAACCAAGAATTGACGAGACATTTGACCCCCTTTCTGGTTCATCGTGGTTCACAACTGGATTTGAAGGCCGGTTATTGGCAATTTGACATGAACCCAGAAGACTGCCATTACACTGCCTTTACAACCGGCTGTTTGACCTTTTTGAATTGTTCAGAATGCCCATGGGTTGAACCAATTCAGCACCTACATTTCAGAGAATGTTGGAACCTGCCATGGGTCCTCTCAACTTACAAGCCTGCTTACTCTACTTAGAAGATGTAATTGCGTTCAGTGACTCTTTTGAATCTTAGGTGAGTATACTTGATGCTGTTTTGTCTTAATTAGCCAAAGCTGGATTGAAGAATAAGCCAGACAAATTTGTTCTATATAAAAGAGAGATCTAATACTTCGGACATTCTTTTGGCAGATGGTATACGGTCAGACTAAAATTGAAAAAGTTAGAAATTGGCCTGTTCCGCAGAATCGTTAGCAACTGTGTACATAGAATTTTGCAGTTATACCTGGAAAAATTGTGTATTCTTGAAGGGTCGTATAACATTGGTATTACAGTTAAGACAATTCCATTGTTTTATTAATGTATTCTGACCATTATATATATATATAAATATATATGTATATAGAATTTTAGTCGACGTTGGAATATCATCAAGATACATGTGTCCCATAAATTTTTTTTTTTTTTTCGTAGAGTACCTGTTCCAGCCATATTTGTTGCTCACAGGGGTTGTGGAGTCTGGTTGGGGCTTTTTATTGCATACACACCAGACAGGAGGTATTACTTTCAAAAGTGGATATGTTAACTAAATTGATCACTAAAAATATTACTTTCAAAAGTGGATATGTTAACTAAATTGATCACTAAAAATAATTTATTAATAGGTTGTAATCGGCTAGTATCTTTATTCATATTCTTAAACCCTTTTAACATAATATGTTGATATTGCATAATTTTGTCAAGTCTACGTCCAAATATTTGAATATATGGCATAACTCCTGGGCCTCAACAAACTTGATGAAAGTTAGATGGAAGACGTCTCAGCTCAATCTGTTGAGTATGTGAAAGGAACACAATGTTGGACCCAAATGTTGTCATACTATTGTGAAATTCTCTACTTGCATAATTTCATCTGATGCAGTGTATATGTTATTGTATATATTATTGTATAGGTCAACTCACCATTGCTTCGCAACTCACCATTGTTTGGCAACTTTTTGACTTTACAGTACAATAATTTTTCATTGAAGCTTGCCAATGCATATTTAATTGATCAGAAATTTGAAGTGAATAGTTTTTAACATCTTCCATTGCTTCACCATTGTTATTCTGTTATGGTGATGTTACAATGGATGGTCATGTGACCAAAACTGGGAATTTTAAGGGGAGGTATGTGTGAGAAATTACCAAAATATTAGTAAGGTGCACAAATTCAGTTTGTTTCATATATTCGACCTACATGAACTTGGGCACCCAGTGCAAACTTCGATTATGTCAAAATATGTCTCTTTTATCACTTAAAACAATGTCAAATACAACATCATCAACACACTTTAGAAATGAAAGAGCAGCGATGTGTCATTTCAAAGGTGTTGCTACACACAACAAAGCAATTGCCATGGCAGCACAGTATTTACTTTGGTGAAACATGAAAATGATTACTGAATCTTTGCAAAATATCATGCTTGTAGCTTCATAAGTTTTGGAGAAATAGCCACTGATGGGCCTCTTTGTTTTCATTGATAATTGCCTATAATTGCCATTTTCCACTATGTGCAAAAAGCGCTTTTACCCTGTACTGGATGTGAAAAATCTTGACCACTGTTCAACCTAGGAACTCATAGGATACATCAACGGAATCCTTAAAAAAATGTCTTTATATTTACAAAACAAATTTTGAAATTTTTTGTTGTGTAACAAAATTATTTGATATTGCAGCCATAAAAACAAGCATTTTTCCCCCAAAAATGACTTTTGTCTACTTTACCCCAATTCCTGACACTATTAAAAGGAATATCCGCTCTGTAAATATGTTCATTTGGCTTTTCTTCTTTCATCAATTTTTTCAAAAAAATTTTACCAAGCCTGTAACTTCAGAAAATTCACATCCTGTGAGCAGTAAAAATCAGCCTATTTTCACCTTTTAAACTGGTTACTATGGCGACCATTCATCACAAAAATGCAAAATTACCTGCAATTACCTAATTTAGTTAAAACCTATCTTTTGATACCAAATATGAACCATTATTAAAAAAATTGCAAAAAAAGTACCCTTGTTACCCATACCTCCCCTTAAAGTTTTTGTCATTTTTGCTTGACTTTGAAATATAAAAATCATGTTTTTGGCGCATAATTTTAAAACAACTAGAAAAAAATTAACCAGGAACCTTCACAAGGGTTCAAATGACTTGACTGGCTATTTGATTTAGCCAGTGATTAATTGTGGGCTGAATTCACTTTTTATAAGAAAAGTTGCCAAACATGGTGACCCCAAAAAAGGGCAGGATTTAGCAACAAATCATCTCCTGTAGGATAACCATTGCACTTTTTTTTTTCAAATTGCATGCAAAAGTTGATATGGTAGAGTCAGTTTATGCCAAGACATCTGATCTGGTGCATTTACCCAGTTTCTTAATATTGTCAAATAACTGCACCGAACTTGCGAAGCAATGGTGAGTTGACCTATATAAGAAAAGTTAGAAAACTGCATGATAAAATTAGAAAAAAAAAACCAAGAATTTACAAAGGAACAAAAATTACCTCTGCGAATCTTTCATATGCGCCTTGCCACTATTTTGTGAGGAAATTTCTGACTGAAGTAGCAGTCCAATCAATTGTGATTGCACTAAAATGTTATTTCATATGAGGCAGCCTCATAGATGTTTCAGTTTTCCAAATTTTGAAAGTAAATGTTGCTGTAACAATTGTTTTCCCGGAATCCTGTCTGGCCCTGTCTGATGTTCTGATCTCTGTTATTTTACACCATCATATGCATGTGTTTATACATCACAATTCTGACACAAGGATCTTTGTCGTATTAACATTTATATATAATATTAAGCATGGCAGCCAAAATGTGAATCTCTAAACGTTTTAAAACTAAACCTAAAACATACTGTTTTGTAGGATTAATTTAATCTCTTGTATATTTTTATACGCAAGTTTGGTCTTGCCATAGGCGTACGGAGCGGCTGTCTCGCGGGGGGCTGTGACTATTTTGCCCTGATATTTTCACATGGCGTGAATGTGACCAGGGCAGTGGATCTGCCCTGATATTGGGTCAGGATTTGCCCTGATGAGCCATTTGCCCTGATGCCAGGGGGGAGGGGGGGGGGGGCTGCAGCCCCCCCTGACCCCCTGCAAAATACACCTATGGGTCTTGCTGATGCACATTGATCTGCAATGCTTACTATTAAAAAATGTTAAAGCATTGCAATAATCTGCCACAAAGCCACATTATTCAAGGTTTGTAAGATCAAACTAAAGATGAGAGCTTTTTACTTGAAAGACCTCAACAGCCTAAAGCAAAGGCTCTGACTTACAAATATGTTTGCAAATGTGCACAATAACCCTATCATATAAAAAAAGGTTTTCGCCTGATTTTGTAAGTCTGTATGAATCCTCAATTCCCATGGATCAGGACAGCCAGGTATTTACACAAGGTGGCACCACTTGGCTCTGCCAAAGGTCATCAAAGCCTCATCACTGGCTTGTCAGCAGATCAGCAAAGAAGGATCTTCAGCTATTCAGCCTTTGCTTATGACGCCTGCCACGCCTTGGTGAGTCCCAGCCCTTCTGACTTTTAAAACTGAGGCTTTCTGCCTTTCATCAACCATGTTTAGATGCAGGGCAATCATGTTTACAGGGATAAGAATACTATTGCTAAAATAACCCAAGGTGGTGCACTTTTAATGCTTTTTGGCTGTCTGAGTAGATATGCCACCGGAAACCTTTTTGTGACTGAAGATTCAGTACTGAAGTAAAGTCCTGAATGAACTAGGTGTTGCAAGAGGACAGGAATAGGCCTAATCCAAATTCATAATCTGTAGGACAGGGAAGATCACCCAAAATCTTCCAGTAGAGGCTGTAGAACTTTTTTCCAAAGACATTAACAGTTTTAAATCTCCATAATCTCAAAAATGACTTTAGTTGCCTGAAATAGATAGTCACAGTTTGGAATTGTTGCTTCCGCTTCACACACTTACCCCTGGAAGAATTGTGTATTGTTGAAGGGTGAGTTTAGTGTAAGAATCAGATTCATCTTTTCCTTTGTTAGTCGCCAACTAGCAGCATAAGTATCTGCAAGTGTCCTTGAATCACAGCAGGTCTATTAAAAAAAAAAATTATGAAAAAGAGGACCATTTCTTGATTCATGATAGCTGATGATGCGTCGTCATTTTACTTTTTATCATTGCAATTCGTACAAGCGCTTTACAACGGTCAGAATACATAAAACAATGTAATTGTCTTAACTATAATACCAGTTATGACATCATTCTGATCATCAAACAAATGTCAATGGTCACATGCCCAAAGTAATTAAAAAGTAACAGTTTGTGTCAGTATTTTATTTCTAAATCAGCAAAAATTATTTTTGTAGTAAGAACACAGTTTTGGAATAAGTGGCTGTTTTCTCATGGTGTGCAACAACTTGTTTATTGAATCTGTTGTATTACACACGTTCTAGTCAGGTAGGCCTTATGATGGGGAGGCAAGAGTCTGTGCATGAAAACCAGAAATCACACTGAAAAACCATTTATTTACACAAGGTGGCGCCACTGCCTTCTGCTAGAGGGCACCACAGCCTAATCACTGGCTTGCCGGGAGTACAGTAACATTCACTCACTCAGCACGCAGCTCAATATCTATGACTATCCAGCCTTTTCTTGTGAGGCTTGTTTGCTTGGTGAGTCCCATACCATCTGACAAGATGTTTGCAAGACAGTCGAGACTTAAAGCTTTAAGGTGGTCTTCACCCATGCTTAGAGGCAGGGCAGCCATGTTTACAAGGAAAAGAGTACCATTGCAACAGTGAACCAACTAACCAAGGTGGTGCACTTATAATGCTTTGTGGTCGTAGAGTTGAAATAGCACTGGAAACCTTGTCGTAACAGAAGACAAGTTTATTACCCCCGGTTTCCAGTAAAATTTGTAGGAGAACCCACATGATTCATTTGCAGTGTTTAAGTGAAGACCGGGATGAACAAAATGTTGCAGTTGCAACAGGACAGTGATCCAAAATCATTTTCTTAGGACAGGGAAGACCCTCCACAGTCCTCCAGTAGAGCTTTTTTTCCAAAGGCATTAACAGTTTTAAATCTCTGTAATCTCAAAAATGACTTTAGTCTCCTGAAATAGAGATAGTCACAGTTTGGAGTTGTTGCTTCTGTTTCACATAGTTACACCTGGAAAAATTGTTTATTGTTGAAGGGTGCTACTACAGTTATGTATTCTGACCATTGTAAAGTGCTTGTAATTAGTCGACTGTAACATCAGAGGTATTCTGTCATGCAGAATTGACCATTATCCAGTGATCCTTCTGACTTTGTCTTTAATTGTGTCGCTTTAAAATTGTTTGTCTTTCTGTGACCATTATATTATTACTGATAGTTTGGGAATTTTTTAATACAAATTGCAACAATAAAAAGTAAGATGACGACGCATCATCAGCTATCATGAATCATGAAATGGTCCTCTCTTTTTATAACTAAAAATGGACCAGCTGTGATTCAAGGACACTTTCAGATACTAGCGCTGCTTGTTGGCAGCTGAAAAAGGAAAAGATGAATCTGATTCATTCACTAAAATCAGTTATGACACATCGTTTTGATTGCCAAACAACCGCAATGGTTCAAATGCCAAAAAAGGAAACACATGATCTTGGAAACACTTTGTGTCAGTATTTTATTTTTTAATCAACAAAATGTATTTTAGTTACAAAAACACAATTTGCAATAAGCAGCTGTTCTCTCGTGGAGTGCAACACCTTGTTTATTGAATCTGTAGTATTACACTACCAGGCCTTATGATGGGAAGGCAAGAGTCTCTGCATGAAAACCAGAAATCACACGGAAAAACCATTGATTTACACAAGGTGGCGCCACTGCCTTCTGCTAGAGGGCACCACAGCCTAATCACTGGCTTCTCGGGAGAACAGCAGCACACAGCTCAATATTTATGACTATCCAGCCTTTTCTTGTGAGGCTTGTCTGCTTGGTGAGTCCCATACCATCTGACAAGATGTTTGCAAGACAGTCGAGACTTAAGTCTTTATGGTGGTCTTCACCATGCTTAGAGAGGCAGGGCAACCATGTTTAGAAGGAAAAGAATACCATTGCAACAGTGAACCAACTAACCAAGGTGGTGCACTTATAATGCTTTGTGGTCGTTGAGTAGAAATAGCACTGGAAACCTTGTCGTAACAGAAGACAAGTTTATTACCCCCGGTTTCCAGTAGAATTTGTAGGAGAACCCACATGATTCATTTGCAGTGTTTAAGTAGATAGGAAGACCCACCTTCTCAGTGTAGCTGAGAAGGATGGGAGACAAAAGTAAGGTTGAGAACTATACACTTGCGACACAGGACGTGTCGCGACAGTTTAGGGCCTATTCCCATCAAAAAATAAAGGTGTGGGCTGATAGGAAATGGTTTAAAATGTATTGTGTGCGATTTTCAGAACTTTCCTGTACTTTAAAGTGTCAAAATCGGCCTATTTTCTACAATTTTCCACCAAAAAATCAAAGGAGTTTCAGACTGAAGAGAGGGAGGCTTTTGCAAAACTGATAGCTGTTAATCATTTTGTTGTTCATAATATGCTATTTCAGTTTCTATGTCTATTGTTTTCCAAATAATGGCATTGGACTATTACATTCAGCAGTCAATCATACTCAGTCAAGCATTGCATGTATGATCTGATTGGTTGATTCCAAACACACTTTGGTGAACAGTGATTGACTCAGACCACATGTGACCAATTCAGATCGCATTTAGATTGAATAAAGTTTGCAGGCCTCTTGGTGGAAAGAAACACAAACACAGACAATGATTCCATAACAAAACTCTAAAAGTCTGAATAAAACTTATTTTTTGAATATTTTAGCAAAAAGCTCCTGTAGGGGGCAGGCCAGCATTGACACTAAAATTTTATTAATTTCATCATCTTTAATTTTGGTTCAGTCAAATATTACTTTTTTTCGTCCCATCAAGCAAGTAAAATTGTAAACTTTCCTGACTAATCAAAAATGTTGTGGAAAGAACTGCAAGGTTGTTGAAATTAATGATCAGAGGATCTTGAAATTTTGTGACTTGTATTTTCGACAGTAGCTATGACGATTTAATTTGACATGACAGTTTTTCTCTCAGAAATCTGTAAATTTTCATGAATACACCTGATGGCAACTGCTAAGTGTGTGCAAAATTTCATCTTGATATATTTAGATGAATTTAGTACCATTTTTGAGCCATTTTGCGATGTTGCATTTTTAATGGCGCTCAGTGTAGATCGAGAAATTAAATTCCCAAAAAATACATCACAATCGTAAATCCTGATCGATACATTGACAGATTGATAAATTGATGAGAACTGCCACATATTCTGATATTTCTAAAAGTGACATCCAGAAATAAGTGTTCCCTCCCACTTTTTAAATATCTTGACTGTTCTTTGTGTTGAAAACACCTCAGGACTGGAGACAAAACAAGATCACCGCTTATGTTGCTTTCTGTTTGCAGATTGCAGTTTTCTGTTTGTGTTCATGCTTGATTGTTTGTTTTTATCACTTTTTGCTTCCAATGATTTTCAAGAGAGCTCAGCAAATGCAATGTCCTCAGTCTACGTTGCCTACAGCAACGTGAAGACTGTGACCTCGGTCTAGTGTTTAAGTGAAGACCGGGATGAACAAAATGTTGCAGTTGCAACAGGACAGTGATCCAAAATCATTTTCTTAGGACAGGGAAGACCCTCCACAGTCCTCCAGTAGAGCTTTTTTTCCAAAGGCATTAACACTTTTAAATCTCTGTAATCTCAAAAATGACTTTAGTCGCCTGAAATAGAGATAGTCACAGTTTGGAGTTGTTGCTTCTGTTTCACATAGTTACACGGCTGTTAGTAACTTACACCTGGAAAAATTGTTTATTGTTGAGGGGTGCTACTACAGTTATGTATTCTGACCATTGTAAAGTGCTTGTAATTAGTCGACTGTAACGTCAGAGGTATTCTGTCATGCAGAATTGACCATTATCCAGTGATCCTTCTGACATGTGACTTTGTCTTTAATTGTGTCGCTTTAAAATTGTTTGTCTTTCTGTGACCATTATATTATTACTGATAGTTAGGGAATTTTTTAATACAAATTGCAACAATAAAAAGTAAGATGACGACCATCATCAGCTATCATGAATCATGAAATGGTCCTCTCTTTTTATAACTAAAAATGGACCAGCTGTGATTCAAGGACACTTTCAGATACTAGCGCTGCTTGTTGGCAGCTGAAAAAGGAAAAGATGAATCTGATTCATTCACTAAAATCAGTTATGACACATGTTTTGATTGCCAAACAACCTCAATGGTTCAAATGCCCAAAAAAGGAAACACATGATCTTGGAAACACTTTGTGTCAGTATTTTATTTTTTAATCAACAAAATGTATTTTAGTTACAAAAACACAATTTGCAATAAGCAGCTGTTCTCTCGTGGAGTGCAACACCTTGTTTATTGAATCTGTTGTATTGCACACGTACTAGTCACGTAGGCCTTATGATGGGAAGGCAAGAGTCTGTGCATGAAAACCAGAAATCACACAGAAAAACCATTGATTTACACAAGGTGGTGCCACTGCCTTCTGCTAGAGGGCACCACAGCCTAATCACTGGCTTCTCGGGAGAACAGCAGCACACAGCTCAATATTTATGACTATCCAGCCTTTTCTTGTGAGGGGTGCCTGCTTGGTGAGTCCCATACCATCTGACAAGATGTTTGCGAGACAGTAGAGACTTAACTGAGGCTTTATGGTGGTCTTCACCCATGCTTAGAGAGGCAGGGCAACCATGTTTAGAAGGAAAAGAATATCATTGCAACAGTGAACCAAGGTGGTGCACTTTTAATGCTTTGTGGGTGTTTGAGAAGAAATAGCACTGGAAGCCTTGTCATGACTAAAGAGGAGTGTAGTACCACCGGTTTCCAGTAAAGTTTGCAGGAGAACCGAAATGATTCAGTGTTTTAAGTGAAGACCTGGATGAACTGGGTGATGCAACAGGAAAGTAATCCAAATCCATCTTCTGCAGGACCACTGGACCAATCCTCCTGAGTCCCATCGTTGTATGATGCTCTCCAGATCTGAATGCCATTGCGACATTATGAGGCAATCTGAGACAGCAAATGCAACAATTTTCTGATAATTATAGTATAACTATTATGAGTACTCACATTGTACATTCAACTGTCTATGGACACCAATGAAATCATAAAAGGCTCAATACTATCCATCACGTTGAAATGAACTGTCAATGTGTCATAGTGTAACTTGTGACATCAGTGATGAGTGGTGTTACTTTAAAATTGTTTGCTTTTCTGTGACCACTATAATCCAATGACATGTTATTTGTGAGCGGATGGACGGAACCTTCTTTTCTGGAGAAAGTGATTTTGCTGTCAGAACAGAATTAAAGATCAATTTCTTTTGTAACGAAGTGTTTCAGCACAAGAAATCAGTTGCTATCTGACTGTGTTCTATAAATTGCACTTTTTGTGTCATGATCATCCCATCAGTTTCAATAGCACTTTCCAATGGTCAATTTGTTAGGGAAATGAGAGGACAATTTCATTGTGAAAATAGCACTTGGTGATTCATGAGGCTGATGATGTGTCATGATCATACCAATACTGTCAATAGTAATTTGTTGGTGACAAGCAAGCAAAAGGATTACGCATATGATTCTTACACTTCACACACATCCTTCTCTTGATCATGACTGATAAACCTCTACATCAGCCTGTGCTTTACAGCAAAACACTTTGATATAGAATTAGAGTGGACTGTGGCACTCTGAAAATGGCACTTCGTGACTCATGATAGCCGATGAAGTGTCACCTTCTCTACTTTCAACATGGGAGACACAGAGGCTGTTTAATTAGTCATGATCAAGAGAAAACCATTTGACTTCTCATAACAAATTTTAGAGTGAAAATCAGATGCCTAATCCTTTTGTTTGGCTGTCACCAACAATTGGGATAAGTCTCCTTCAATAAATTAACATTGAAAGTATTGGGTTTGATCATGACAAATCATCAGCATGATGACACACGAAGTGCCATTTTCACAGTGCCACAGTCCACTTTAATTCTTTATACCACTGTTTGCTTTTTCTGGCCAATCAGAAGCCAGGATTTCGCTCTGATATAATGCATATCACAGCTCATACACCTGACCATGATATTGCATGCTTGGCTGACTACAAGTTGACAAAATTGAAGGAAACACTGAAACAAAACTGACCAACAAAGGATTAAAACTGAACAACACAGTCAGTAAACAAGGAGGAAGATTGTATCAAGTGTAACTGGTCTCAATAAAAAGGCTATATTCACTCTCTTTTATAAATACCATTATCTGAAATAATGATCAAATCTAAGGTCACTTGATAAAATAGTACATTTTGGATATGTAAGCTGCAAAAAAAATAGCGGAGCAGCAGACCAACAATTTTGGCCCCCTTGGCAAGCTCAAAGAATTATTTTTTCTTCTTAATTCGGGGGCTGCCGCCCCCGAACCCCTGCTTCTTCTTATTTCGGGGGCTACCGCCCCCGAACCCCTGCTCCTTGCTGTCTGTTATTGTTCAAATGTCTTTCATAATTTAAAAATAACATTTGCCAAGCGACTGTAATAATCAACCTCCCCAAAGGGACCTTGGCTGAGATGGCTGCACTATCGACCTACCTATCTATCTATATATCTATCTATCTATCCGTCTATCAATCTATCTGTCTATCCATATCTATCTATAAAATTAATCAATGAAATTAATGTATTGTGTTATTTCCATCTATCTATCGATCTTTCTATCTACAAAATTAATGTATTATTTCCTGAGAACAAAGAATTCTGACCTGTTGCCTTCAGGGCTGCCAACCTTCAAATGAACTGAGGAACATGAATGTGCAACAAATACAATGAAATGTTGTCAAACAAGAAGGATTGAAGGCAAACAAAGGGATTTAAATTAATTTGTTTTGTACTTAGTGGTATAAGTTAGATAACACCCTTGTTTGTGACAATATGCAATAATCCTCGGGCTAAAGCCCTCGGATATATTGCATATTGTCACAAACGAGGGCGTTATCTATTACATATCAAAGTGTTTCGCAATAAAAGTAAGATGTTGACACATCATCAGCTCTAACGAATAACAAAGTGCATTTTTCACACTGAAATGGTCTTCTCTTTTTGCAACTGATAATGGACCAGCAATTTCCAACATGCTGTAATTCAAGGACATTATAGATACGTGGGCTGCTTGTTGGGCACTTCCACTAAAATCGGTTATGAAGCATCGTTTTGATCATCAAACAATGTCAACGGTTGACATGCCCAAAGTAATTAAAAAGCAAACACATGATCTTGGAAACACTTTGTGTCAGTATTTTAATTTCTAAATCAACAAAATATATTTTAGTCACAAGAACACAATTGTGGAATAAGCGGCTGTTCTCTAAGAACGTAACTCAGAGTATAAAGCGGTTCTCACAACTTTTTAGTTAGAATTATTTTGTAGCCTAAACTACAAGTTACAACAAAAACATTGCACTAATTGTGACAAATAAACAACTAATACGAAACACAAAATCAGACTTAGCACAATTACAAAATTTGGCACCGAGGTTGAACGTGTTAAACGAATTAACACCGAAAGCGAAAGATCAACATGTATACATTTATATATGTATAGTCAATCAACAGTCTTTAAAGAATAGTTGTTTAATGAATGGAAAGTCAAACTTGGGAATCTTTCATTTGCAACTCAGAGTCGTTTAAATCGACGGAGTTGACGTCATCAAGGTCCACGACATAACTGCCAGAGGTTGTCGTGGCATCGTCTGCTATGTCGCCATTACTAGAACGTCCTAAACTGTCAATACTGTTACGTCCCAACTGGTCACGTGACACATAGTCACCATGTTTGAAATCCACCAGGTGTCGCCTGAAGCGAGAGTCTGTTTGATTTTGAGCAAGAGTTTGTGAATTCACAGAAGAACTAGGAGTCTCAGCAGCAGGATTTGTTAATAGCCTGTTCCGGCTGTTCTTCAAAAGCAGGCGATTGCACTTCAATCGAGGGTTAAGCTTCGGGTTCCTTGGATCGTAAGCGAAATCCAAACTTCCCAGTTCTCGAAGTTTGCGAATGAGAACAGTCTCCGAACTGGAATCTGTAATGAAAAGAAGAAATAATCTTGTTAGATATGTTTTCGGATAGTTTTGATTCACTCAATCCTTTACACTCACGATTATAAATTTTGATCAATCTAGTAATAAGCTACAATCATACATCATAATTAGGTTATAATGAGCTGCATTATTTACTTGCACTGCTGAAGCAGGATAGGTCTCATGAATAAGAAATAGATGGGATTAGCTGGCTAACAAGTACAGGTTCTTTTTAAGCCATATTGATCAACCGAGGAAGGGTAAAAACAGAAGGAAAGAAAGCAGGGGTCACAGAAAAAGTGAGGGAAATCACGCAATCCTAATTACAACTATTGAAAGAATGGGAGACAAGCAAACGACAAAAAACAACTAAGGAAGTTTGAAAAGAAAACCAACAGCGAACAACAGCATTAAAGCAATCATCATGGGAGAATGACATGAGACGCTCTCAGCGGCATCCGTACGGTTGCAGAGGCAGACGGGACGCATCCAGACACGCTAATGGTGAACAGCATCCTAAATGGCACCCAGCTAATTACTACTGACAGGTTGTCATGCAGATATGGTAATACCAGCTGAACGGGATGTAACATGTTGCTGTGCATGGCTCAGCTTAGCTTGGCAGTTCATCCTGACTCAGTAG
Source organism: Platynereis dumerilii (assembly GCA_026936325.1). Classification (NCBI taxonomy): domain Eukaryota; kingdom Metazoa; phylum Annelida; class Polychaeta; order Phyllodocida; family Nereididae; genus Platynereis; species Platynereis dumerilii. Next base: position 40,605,304 of record JAPTHN010000001.1, read on the forward strand.
TCCCAGTCTTGCCATGTGGAGGCCTGAGTGTTGGGTGGGTGTGCTATGCATTATTTGTAGCATCAGGTGTTTATGTCAACTAATATGCATGTGTTTGCTGCTTGCCATACATCCATGAATAGAATTCATCTTTTTGTGCATGAGCATTGAGCAAGATGCTGCAGTGCCCCTCACACAAAATGCTCTGTGATTCTGACCTCAGATTTCAAAGAGAGTCAGCATGGTAGATAACATTAGCTGCCATAACTACTCTACTGACTGTGTGTGCAACTGTGTGCAGGACAATGCAGACAAGGGTGGTGCACAAAAAGCCAAAAACATGTGAGTGAAATTATATATCTACACTCCACAGTGGTGCAGGACGACACAAAAAGGGCACAAAGTGAAAGGTACAATGAACCAGTCTGCTAACTGAAATACTATCCACAATCTAACTGAATACAAAGTCAAAAGGGTACAAAATGGTGTGCAAAAACACAAAGTGAAAAATATTCCATCAGGAAATGAAAAAATAATACTCTAACTGAAGAAACATCAACACTTGTCTACAGAAGATGGATACTAAAAACCAAAACTAAAAGGTGAATAAGGTCATCTACATTGTAGATATGAAACTAACTCCATAGATAGCTACTTGATGGTTTTCTTTTTAGGTCCTTCCATGCATCTGCCACATAACATGCAGCACTCCGGGACTACCCTATGACATGTACGTGATCTAACTGCTCTATACCAGACTCACTCATTATCAGAGACCAGGTCCTTTGGCCTAATTGTATTACACTCGAGTTGTGTGCATACTAGGATTCAAACCAAGGGATAGCCCATCATGTTTATTGCATGCCTGTCCTGAAATGTTATGGGTTAATTGCAATGATTTACATGATTCACTGGATATGATTGGCTGTCTACATGTGATTAAACATCGACAGGAAATGGAGTTTGACACACACTTGCATGAATCATACAATAATAGAAAAAGAGATTGGGAGAGAGATTGAAGGGAGAGGTGGAGGGAAAGGGAATATGAAGGAGGGAAATAGAGGCAGGGGAGAGAGAAAGGGGGTGGAGTGTGGGGATCAGATAACGTTGGCTGTCAGTCAGAGCAGATATTGATAAAGAGGATTGAATTAAATGAAATAGCAAAAAAGCATGTGGTGACAGACAGAGAAAGCCTCAGCAGAGATAGAGATAGAACCACAGACAGACTCCCAAACTTGTATGATGAGGTCACGAGATTTCTGTGATTCACTTATTGGGACGTCAATGCCAGCTAACAATCAGAGCCAGAGACAAGAAGCAGACCAGAGGAGGCCCAATTATGCTGAGACAATGGCTCGTAAGGACTGCAGGCAGTCAGTGCATTCGTATGAGAGTGGTGCATTCAGCCAGAAAACTTATGTCCCCACCAGGGGTACTCATAATTTAAACAAATCCCTCTAGTGACAATTAAAGCAAACTTGTCACGTGGCTGGTCAGTCATCCAATAGAAGTCGAGAGAACTAATCTGACAATTAATGTCCAGAACGAAGTTAAGCCAAAGGACAGGAGTGAGCGATAATAGAGGTTTTATTAAGGAAACCCCCATGGGGGAACTTGAGAGAAATGGGTCGATTCAAAACACCCCCTTAGCGTCTGTTGGGCTCTTCGAGGGATTAGTTGGCTTGGATACAATGGCAGTTTGGAAGAAGCTGTAGCAAGTACTTTAGGCTGCACGGAAAAATCTCTACTAATCAGATCACCCTAACAATAGAGAAGAAGACCAGACAGTCTATGAGCGCACCATGTGGACTTCATCTCGCAAGTCCAGTTGTTACTAAAAAAGGCAAATTTGCAAGTCCTCCATCGATTTACGACTGAGCTTGGCTCTAAGACGATTGCTCGGGTCACTAGTTTGACAGGGCAGCATAAATCCAGTTAGCTCTTCCGGAAGTCTAATTAGCCGCCTTCTATATGGGATGAGCCCGGCTCTCTTTTCGGATGGACGTCATCCCAAACATGTCGCGGATCAGCTAAAGACCCTCATTCATTCCTTTATCCCATCCGCACCATGTTTGATTTGGTGACGTCTCCCCCAAGACTCATTTATCTTGACAGGGAGTGGCTTACGTCATTTACGTCATTCCTGATCCCCCCGGGTATCTTACGGCAGCTCTCAAGCAGAAAAGATAAGTATTAACGCTAAGCCGTTCTTACGATACTTTCCATACTTTAAGACATCTCACAAAACCATTTTAACCTAGTCAGTACTCCCACTTGGGATTACTGAAACATTTTAAGCTCTCTTCCTGGAGCGGAGGCAACTAATTTAAGCAGTAAATGAGTTTTCTTATAATCTTCTTTTCTTCTCCAAGAGGAAAACATCTCTACCAAAGTATAATAGACAGGAAATGCACAACTAAAGATAGCAGAACTGTTTGTCATGCTTTCAGGCCTTTCAGCAACAACAGACCTCCATTAGGCATGTATGCATATATAGGACTGGGTTTGATCCAGATTATATTACCATGGATTAACACTATTCCTTGAGGCAGAAAATCCTGTGCAATATTTTCGTCAGTGAAATTCTCTTGCACTTTCCAGCACTATCTTGCACCAGGATCCCTCTTCATGTTACAGGGGATTACAGCCTTTCATGGGAGCAAGCAATAATGCCCACTTATCAAGAGAAATGGTGTGTGATATAACGACTAATATCATGACCTGTGTCCAGAGTCCTGAGGGCATCTTATGATCTAGGTCCCTTGGGTTGCACAGAGGACGAAGAGCACCCCTCTCACCCCGACCCCTGACCCTTGGACCTAGCCCCTCACCTAGCCCTGTCTCCTCTTCGTCTCAGAGCATGCTATAACATTGATGACTGAGCTGTGTTCACACCCTGTCCATACATCAATTTGTTTCTCACTCTGTTGCAATGTGTTCCATTATAGAAACAAGACTTTACACAGCAACTAAAGGATGACACAGCGCTTCAAGATCCCCCAGGGACATCAGTCTTGTTACTTCATAAAAACCAATGCACTAAAGAATGCAAGCTACTCCCAACCAACTGCATGGAATTGCCACTAGCTCCATTGTGGATCTATGACCAAAGAGCACAGAGTGTGCACAGAGTATGCACAGAGACCTGATGAATGAAGCAGGCCACATATCTGCAAACGAATTCATATTTTATCACCCCAAGCCAATTTATGGTGTTCTGTGGCAGTGTGTTCATGTGCTAATTGTGATCTAAAATCCTCTTGTCTGCAACAACCATTTTTTGCAATGCTACAGAAACTTACTAATTGCAAGGCTGTAAAGCTCTGTCTGCATGACATAAACATTTTACACAACTTTTCCATCTTGGCCTTGCTGCAACATATTCAGCTATAGCAGCATTGGTACATGCTGCAGGCAATATGTCTCAACCTCTGATATTGCTGCAGGCACGCACAAGCAATCAGGACCGACCATTTCTCAGCCAAAGCAATATTCGAAAATTACAATGTGAAAAGAGTTTGTGACAGGAGGGAGATTGGTGACCCTTCGCCAAATCAAGCAAGAGTACAGTGTGCAAGACTTGACACTTGTAAATGAGTTATCCTGTGAGCCTTGAAATGCTACACTCTAAAAAATGTCGGGACAAAATTGGTTTTTTAGATTCAAAATGGTTTTTTGAAAAACCAAATTTCAATGCAAAACCAAAATGGATTTTTAAAAAAATCCATTTTGGTTTTTTGCATTGAAATTTGGTTTTTCAAAAAACCATTTTGAATCTAAAAAACCAATTTTGTCTGGAATTTTTTAGAGTGTATGACAAAGATTCCCGTTGGCCAAAAAATCAATTAGAGAGTCTACCCATGTGTGGGGGAGGGGGAGAGGGGTCATTGGTGTCAAAACATTGTGGCTGTTGAATTGGGGTGCTAGCAGCTCCTTATATTTTACTAGGCCCTCAACGCAAGATTGGGCAATAGAAGGGTGAGAATGATGAGGACTATTGTCCTAGTGGAGCATGAGAGTGATTACAGGGGCTCGATTACTCGCAGATTACACAGAGATTACATCTAGCCATGGGCTCGTTTCAACACAAGCACTGAATGTGAGCACACAATGATGCTAGCATGGAGCAAGCATGGAGCAAGCTTAACGTTCGATTGACATGGAAAATGACGTGCTACCCATTCCAATTGACAGACCACTCTCAGCTGAGGGCTGCTATTAGTTCTATAGCTTCACTTGGGCCTCACTTGGGCCTCACTTGGGCATGCAGCTTCACCAGGGCTACTTCTGCTGGGCTGCTTGGTTGTGTGTTCTTGTGCAATCAATTGGTGCTTAGTTTAAGCAAACTCGACCCAGGAAGAACTTCTATGGAGCAGCTGCTCTAACACCATCTGACGAAGCGAAGTGATCAATACCAGACAAAAAAGAAAGTTCGATGGACAGAATCACTCAGTAATCAAAGCCGTGAATATGAATAGAATGTCACTCACAATTGATTTTGAATTCATACATTGAGAAGGCACTCAATGGACTGGAAAATTACATCCCTTTTACATCACGAGTGGCTCTACATTCCTATAAATGCTCTTTCTCCCACTGAGCATTGTTTAATTGGCATTAGTCCAATAATTAAGTTAGATCGTTAGCTCCATTCAGGGAACGGCAAAGCTTACATGTGCGATGTCGCCAATGTGTGGAAGGCTTGGAGCAACCAGCTTGCAATCGAAAACTGCTGGATTCATGCTGTGCTATTTTTAAAGCTCGTAAACCTAATTCATAAGTTTCATTTGGAATTCACACATTTTTATTATATAATCACGAAACAGGGAACATTGCTTTGATTCCCATGTCAGACCTCGTCAGCTTGTATCAGAATGAATACGGCTATAATTTCACAACATCACGATGTGCTCATTTTTAAGTCTCCGCAAGCTCTGTCTCTGCTCTGTCACATCATTTCTGGCAGAGCTCACAGACATCAGCATTGTCAGATTGCCATTAGCCATCAGCTTCGGCAGTTTTCATCAGGGCTGGCAGTGTGAATTAGCCAGGGGCACAAATGAGCAGATGCATCAATCATCAGACTGAATAATTTGTTTAAGATGCAATGAAGGCAGACACAAAGAGGGCGGCTGTTGTGTGTAAAACAAGGCTGTTCAGACATGTAGACCTGTGTAGGTTCCTGAGAGCACAGCATAAAAAGCAGAGTGTAAAAAGCACATGCAGTATGTAGACCACTCCTGTTAGCATCATTGAATATTTACAGCAGCAACTGCATCAGATGGATTTATGTGAGAGCAGGCAAGTCTCTCAAGTATTGTACATATTGTACCTCAGGCAATAGCAGGCTACTCTATTGTACAGTGCACATTTTTGTTGTTCCACTTGTGCCAGCAACCTAAATGGAGAGAATCCGAGAGATTGTTTTCTCGCCTTATAGGAAGCTATCAATCTACGGCACTTCTGAACAAGAATTGTATTCCGGATTACTACGAGTGGTAGCAGTGAGAGTATTACCTTCTTCCATCAACACCGTATGAAGAAATTGGACTATGGTAATGTATTTTGCTGTAGCTATACCAGCTAAGACTGATTGCACTCCACTGGCTTGATGATAACTTGAGGTGAGGTTCACCGACCGTAAGGATCATGCCAGAGATTGTAAATTATGGCTCATAAAACTTGCAAAACTGAAAAGAGTCAGGAAAGTAGCCAGGCCATCAGAGAGGGGACTCAACGTCTTTTCAATATGTGGCCAATATCTTACAGGCCAACCAAGGGACAGAGATTGATGTCATGAGCCGACATATCTGCCAGAGAAAACCAATAAAATGGCAATCATGCAGGGGAGAATGATCGAGGAACGACACGAGGTGATTAACTCAGTCTGACTTCAATCAGAACTGATCAGAAGCTGTAAATCACGCCACAAGGAAAGTCGACCTATGTCAAACAGATCCACAGGCAACTGATAAGTGGCAATACAAGAGAGTGGTCTGTTCGCCACCAATGAGACACATGGTCTGTCAGCACTCTGGCTTGCATGCCTCAAACCTTCTAAACAGGTGCTGTTGGGGGCTTAATCTTGCCCTGAGCTTGCAGACTTTACTACATTTGTGGGAAGTGCTCTGTCAATGTTGCAGGTGTTGCCCTAAGTAGCCAAATGCCAGTCAATCTAATCTGGAATTAAGCTGTGATTTGCCCGCAACTATTAGATTTAGCACTTTGCGCGGATTCAGCAGCGGTTGCAAATGATGTACGGAGCGCGATTAAAGGTTTTCCGCGGCCGCAGCCAGACCGTCCAGTTTGTCAGTCGGTGATCGATACCAACGGACTGTCTGGCAAATTGCGCCTGTCCGCTTGTGAATTAGTGTCAAGATGAATGTTGACTTGATGTGTTGTAGAGGAGGTCGGTGGAAGGGAATAGATAGTCGGCAATGGCTGACAGATTGAACTGGGACCTCCCAGCCGTGCTTCAATATGTTTTCTCTCCAGAAAATAATCACAAGCACAAACTTGACTGACGTAAGATGAAACGATTTCTAAGTGCAGATGGATGTCAATTGATGTCAGAGACACCCCCTGATCAATGGCTCTGCGATGGCAATGAAATTGATACGAAAAGCAATATCAAGCTCCCTGGCCTTGTACAAACTTTCCCACTTTCCCATCACAGAGGAGAAATGTAGAAAGCATTACATGAGAAATATGGTCATCTCTGCGGAAATTGAATTATTTATCACACAAGATGCTTTCAAAGGCAAAGGGAGAAGTTTTAGAGGAAGGAGAAAACGAAAGGGTGAAGAAAAAACGAAAGAGGCAGAGAAAAGAGAAAAAACGAAAGAGGCAGGGAACTGAGAGAAGGAGGAGAAAACTCATTACGGTTGCCCACAGCACAAGAACAAAAATCCCTTCAAAGTTTCTTTCGACAATAAATGAGTTTGTTTGCCCGAAACAATCCTTAACAGCTACAACCAAGGTTGCAGACAGCTCACTTACTAAGTTGCAATCAAGGAAGACAAAAAGTCAATCTGGGAACATAAATTGGACAGAATGAGAATCCCTGCATCATGCCGCATGCCACTTAGGGGGCTGACAGGCCTCTTTCAGGGGCTGACATTGCTCACATATTAAACAGACACAAAAACGATAAAAAGCACAAAAAACGAGATGGGCAAATGAGCAAATGGGAAGGGGGCAGGAATCTGAGGAAAGGGCTCTTGCTGCAGTGGAAAGACACCCCAGAGGATGAGGAGGGGTTTGTGGGTCAATGTTAAATTTCTGACTCATTATTTCCGCTGTGATTGTGCCTTTTAATGGCACCCTTTCTCTTTTTACAGCAGTTAAAAAATCAATGCATTGATTCCGATAATTATTATTAGAACAGGGGAATTGATCTTCGGCTTAAATATTTGTTCTTTGCGGTTTGCGCTTTAAACTTTACAGCTTTTTCCATTACATTAAATTCCTAATTGGCATCTGATAAAAGCCCAACGCTTTTAAAATGTCTTAACAAATCAGCCATACAAGTTTATAGTGTGTGATAAACTCTGCGAAGTTAAAACTTTGTTTACAAAATCTGAAAATTCACACGAACAATATTTACGCAAAAATTTTAAATTCTACAACAACACTTTGAGTAGCTCACAGAGTGGATATGATGTGTTGCTAAAGTGAGTTTTGACAGGAGTGACACCTACCTAATGGAAGTGATGCTGAAATGGCCTCCCCCTCTTCACTTGGACCTTTGCCACTGTCAGTGTTTGAAGTGTTGGAGCCTTCTCCAGAAAGTGTGCTCTCTGTGTCTCCGTCTCTGCCTTCCATTAGAGTTAAAATCCGTTGGATCTGCAAGTGAGAAAATACTCAGCAAGTTAGATGTGAGGCATTGGAAGCAAGTTGCTACATATCAGATACAAGAGTCGCGCTAATTGAAATGATGTGTGAAGTTAACAAGTGAAACAACGTCGCCCAGCAGCACCCCGACATGTATTATCAGCAAGATTGCAAAAATAACAATGAAACTTATGATAAAGAAAGTTTCCATTTGAGAGAGAGAGAGAGAAAAAAAACTTCGATTTAATTAAACATTAGCTCCGGGATATAATTAGGGGAAAAAAGTCAATGACATTTCTAGGTCTATATCATTGACTTCATTTTAGGCATCAATCTGCTAATTGCCATCAATATTGGCCATGATATATAACCATATCACGTTCTCAATATAATTCCCAGCTCAGCTACAAGGTTTCATCTCGCCGTTCTCGCGAGGTATGTGAAATTTGTGGGCTACATTTTATGGAGCAGTGTAAGTGGTGTTGTGGCCAAGGGTGTATAGCCTCCTTATTGCTTGACTCCCCCTCTTATGAGTCCAGTAAAAGACTGAGGCTGTAAAGATGGATGAAGTCATTTAGCTGCAAAGCCATATTTCTCATCGCTCTACATTATATAAAAGTCTCCTGGGGATAAATCTCCAGCAATGGCAGAAGGCTGATGAAGATATTGTCACCTCAAGGAATCAATTTTCAAGAAGCCAGTTCAAAAGCAACTAATTTCACCCTCCATGAATTGATACATAAAAACAAATCACTGCAAACATTAATCAGACTCCAGGATATTTTCGGCTCAATCTTCTTTTTGGGATTCAACCCAAGAGGGACAGACCTCATTCATAATGCATCTGCTATTGACATCGCAATTGCCAGCCTCAAAGGTCCTAGCATCGTTTACACTGTTGATGGAGCAGGGATGACGATGATGCAAATCTTCGCATCGCCAATTAAAACATGTTGTCATTGTCATGAGCAAATGCAAATTTATTGCTCTTATTCGCCAGAGAGTGGTTTGTCTCGTGGGTTCCGCATTCCGCCAACGTAGAGCGGACGAGTCCGGATTGCGGCCCGTTAATTGGTGATCCCAAGGCCCAAGTAGCGCTCCGGGGTCCGCTTTCTTCCTCCGTGTTTTCATTGCAATTGCCATCACCCAGGCGTGGTTAGCAACGCAATCAGCCGCTCTCTTAATTCCCACTTTGCAGCTTGATTTCACACAGAGAAACGACGTCCGGATGTTTTGATGGATGTCGCCAATAAAGAGAGGTCTGCAAAATTGGTGACGATTCATAATTCATCAGGACATGCTTGTGAGGGAGGCTCAACAACCAGTGGCCACAGGATAGAGTGAAATATTAATCGAATGGAGCCATGAAGACATGAAAAGAAAAGAAGGATTGGCTATAGGTGGGGTGGAGGAGGGACTACCCTTGGGTAAGGCAGATGCTATGCATTGAGGTGGGGCATTAGGAGAGGGTTTGCATTGACTAGACAGAGTAGTTCTCAACCTCCTTTGCCTGGCCAAACAAAAGGGCCGCAACAAATCACGGTCATCATTTTCTGACACCCATCACACCGTGATAACAAGGACAACATCTCCCAGGGCTGCCTCAGCCTGCCTGGTCATAATTCAGTCGGCGCTGAAACAAAGGAGGAAGCGATTGGCACTCTTCGTGAGCTTCACAGCCACCCCTACAGCTGAGCCAGCTCGGTGCCATTGGTTGTTGGGGAGCATGCAGCCAGTTCCATGAGCACAGGAAGTGACAGATGATCAGAACAGAGGCATCCAAGCATCTGTGACGTAGCAGGACACATCTCGTTCCAGACGTGAATCTCGTCCCATCAGAGGATAATAACGTCATGTAGCGCGAGATTAGAAGGGGAATTAATTTAGCAGCTACTGACCTCACTGCCAGTCATAGAGTTTGACGTGGGACTTTTATGAAGGGCCCAGGAATGAGGGAAGGATCGTGGGGCCCAGATGGTTCACTGAATTCCATTTTTCATAGGAGCTTGCCCGCGGGAGGACACAGGAGGCCGGAGATGCCATGGTGACGTTCGGGGGCACCTCCTCCCAGAGAGAACTTGATGGTTTCATTTGATGATCGCCGCAGGGTATGGGGTGCAGTGGGTAAGGGGGTGAGGGGGGAGAGGTGCACACGGGTGACAGACAGTTGAATCAGAGTGAATCTTCCTCCCAAGCCGTTTCTCATCTTGCTGGCCTAATGAAGGATCACAAAAGGTCGCCCTGGTCGGTGTGCCAAGGGGCTGCACTGGGGGCACTCTAGGGGACAGGGAGGGGAGGACTTGCACTGGCCCAATTCTCCCGCCATGGCTGCCCATCCTCTCCTAATTCTCCCTAATGCCCCGCGCCAATTGATTTTATATCATCAATCGGTGAATTTGCACTGGGCCTCTGAGCTGCTGCCTCCCAAATCTGCAGACTGGTCAAAAAGATGTGTCTCTCAATCAGAGGAAACTGGCTGTCGACTCAATCTGAATGAGGTCTGAGGTCCCTTGGATCCCTTTCCTTAGATATGACACAATCCCTTGTGAATAGCAACACAACTCTGGTTACACCACATGGGCCTATGTGTAACATCTACTGCATTGAACAAACACATTCATCAGATCAAAAACAGGCTTAGCGTATCCAAACCTTACCAACAAAAGCCTTGATATTGCAGTTCACTAAGACCCTTGTGCACCTTATGGACCTTTGCATAGACCTTATGGTTGTTCTGTTACAATCCTGCTAAACCTCATAGAAAGGGAGTTAGTGACCATGCATTGCATATAGGCCTATAATAAATCAGGACTAATAACTAAGTTACATATATGCCGAGGGTAGCTGCTGGGGAGACCCAAATGAGAATTGAATAATGCAAGAAGCAAGTGCTTCATCTTCTAGCAGCTACTGGTGACCCACTTACCTCCATCTCCTTGTGAGAGACGTCAAAAATACTGTCTGGAGTTCTGTTCTGAGGTTTATGGTGATGCTGGGGCTGCTGGGGAAGCTGGTGGTAGAGGTGCGGGTTCTTGTAGATGTGGGAGTACGAGGGAGGCTGACCAATGTGGCCAGAGCTTGATTTTGAAGGGTCACTCCCAATAGCAGTGACAGGCATAGGACTGCTCCTTGGGTTCAGTCTGTGATTGTGGTGGGGGTGGGGGGTCTGCTGGGCTCTGTACATACAGTTCGAGTCATACAGACTATTAGCCCGGGGGTCTTTGTACACTGGATGCTGTTGCTGTGGCTGCTGTTGCTGCTGCTGTTGATGATGCTGTTGCAAGTGATGCGGATGAGCATCTTTGTCTTTTGCTGCTGAGGCAGGAGCAGCAACAGGAGCCGCCGAGTACAGTCCACTGTTTCTCTGGTTCTCGCAAGTTCTTTTGTTCTGCCCATTAAGTCTGGGGAGCACTGCAGTTTGGTAGTTGTTCTCTTGTGAAATCTGAAACACAATGCAAAGAAAACACTTGTCACAACTGTTTTATCCATTTCTTTTCAAAACATGAATTCTGCTGATCAAAGACAGGAAGTAGGCTATCTTAAAAAACATGATATTCAAAAACACTTCCACAGCACACAAACACAATTCTACATTTCACCTTCATTACACCAGAATCATATATTAAAATGTCAGCATGAAAGAACTTCTAACACATTCAAAAGGTACAAAGAACCGTAAAGTGCCCTTTTATAACATTCTTGACATTGCTGTTAAAAAAGTATATAAAAGTAACAGTTATGGTGTGTGTATGATGAAGAACTGTATGAAACTGAGAATGGGTTAAAAGAGGTTTTTTCTCTCTTTTTTTAGTGGGAGGAGCAAGATATATGGCCTATAGATTACGCTTGGTCAATGAGAAAAGAGGAGGATAATGCTGCCAATTAAAGTCAAAACATGAAGACTATGGAGGCAGGGTAATTGCAGTGTATCTATCACAATGAAATTTCGAACGCCCGGGGAGATCGACCGAATAAATTGAAAAGATTTATGACAACGTTGACATTCGAGACGCGACTATTCTTCCTCATTATCAACTTTTTGCTGCCTTCAAATTGCCAATTTATTTTTTGTCCTTGGGAAGTCATTTGGACTTATAATAGGCAATGCACGATCGCTGGGCCATCTTCACACTGCGCTGAACATGGAAATTAACGCTCGCCTCTTTCAGTTGTTGGTTTTTCACCTTTAGGCAGGTGAGCCAACACATTTTACTTTTTATGGCTTTGTGGGCTTGCTTTTTACTCTTGATTATCAGTTACGCTTCTTGCCCTGGTGCCGTATTGCCCGCTTCATGGAGGGATCCCAGATTGGGTTACTGCGAAAAGTGGCCAGCCCAGTGTGTGTCAGTGACTTTGCTAAAAGCCATTTTGTCACAGAGATGCTCTTGCAAGCATAACAGGCCCCCTGCAGTTATCATTATGCCGGATCGAGTTTCCGACGACGACGCTTCCTTCGCTGCATGGGACGTACCGTCGCGACGTCATGACGTCCGTTCTAGGCAACGTCACAAACGTCAAAATCCGGTGCTAATTGAATTTACAGCACTGCACAATGTGTGTAGAATGTAACAGTTGCACAATCCGTCCAAGTGTTGTGTTAGCAAATGAACAGGTGCAGCGCCGTGTGAATTGTTATCGTGGGTGTCCTATCCCATTAAGAGAACAGGGTGAACTTAGGGAAATGAAAATCAGACCTGGCAAACTTTTTTGAGGAGAAGTTTAGCAGTTGCGTGCATGGAGCTCTCCCTTTTTCCACCCTGCGTATAGGGAGGGGGTATTTGCCAAGATTGAAAAATTGGGCCCAAAACAGGCAAAAAGATTATCAAGGAGACCAAAGGGAGAAGATGGGGTAACAAATAGCCACGGAACAAAATCATCACAAATTGATGGTGTCTGCATGTGTTTGAAGAGAAAATCTAAGGGGTAAAAAGACACCCTGCTTTATAGCTGCTTTGGTGGGAAATTATACAGAAAAAAAAATCAGTTGAGAGTTCCAAAATCACGATGCAGAGACATAAACAAGGTAATCTAAAAGTGAGCAAATATACCTGTTATTTTATGGTTCAAATGGCCCTTTCAGTGCAAACAGAATATTTTTTTGAAGAGTTTTTTGGAACCTTTTGACAGTTATGTTTTCACAAATTTGAATTGAATAAACATAACTGCAGGTGAAAAGAAGTGAAGCGAAGTTATACAAGGGCATGCTCGAATTCACTGTGATATGAAATATGTGATGGTGTTGACACTGCACAGATATGTGTTGCCTCGTTCTCGCAAGTGACTGAGCAACCTGTAAGCACAGCCCTGCGGATGACACCGAGGGCCTTACTTTCAAAGGAGTCTGGAGCACATGTCACAGCCATCCTGCAGCAGACACTGCCAGACAGGCAGGTTGAGGCTCACAAGAGCTGCATGGAGGGGTTTTCTTAGGTTTCTTAGATCTGAGACAATTTCGTATTGAGGGAAACTGTTGACTCTGCAATCCAGCCAGTCAAAAACCTAAAGGAGCACTCTCTCCATAGCTCTATATAGCTGCATGGGAAGAAAGGGGCAAACGTGTGACAAGAAATAGTAAGCGAGAAAACTGAAAGAAGCTAGAGTGATCAAAAGAGAACACCTCAATGGGGTGGTGAAAGGTTGACGTTAAAAGAGACCAAGGGACCATTTCGCCTCCTTCCCTTTTGCCCAAATGAGCAGCAATGAAGTCGAGAAGACCTCCTGACAATGGGCCTTTTCAGTGCCCTATGGCAAGACAACGCTGCACAATATGAGACAAGCACATTGACAATTCGAGCGAGTCCTCCTCCCCTCATCCATCGGCCCCTGGCCTAGCCCGCTGTCTGTGCCCACTCTCTCTGTCTGTACCTGTCAACACTACTCAACACAGGCGTTATTTACGACAGGCTCCTTCCCATACACGTCTCGTAGCCGTCACAGCCACGTCGCATAACGCTCGCATTGCGCGTCTTTTCAACCCTCCGCCGTCACCCAGGTGCTCTTCCGCTCAGATGAGCCACGTCAAAAAACAAATCGGACGTTTGCAGCAGCACGCATGCGCAGCTTAGCCATTTGACGCCTGAGGAGGCCACATTACTCTCTTGAGTAACCCGACACCTCCCCTTGAGGCCGGGCTATGCCTCGTACAACACATTCACAGGTCTTACCAACAAAACATTGGAAAGGAAACCTCAGCACCACAGCATTGGTGTCTACGCTTGAATCAAAGCCAATAGCCTCAATTCCCCCTTGACCCAAACACCTATTGGAATCGCCAACAATCCCACTAACGCCCTTATTCAAAGCTTATTGTGCTGCATCACCCAGCTGACAAGTCTATTGGAAACACTTGAAGCCAGTCCAATATTGGCATCAGCTAATTGAAGCGTTTAATTTTTCTGACTGTGGAGTGTCTGGTTCAACAAGGCATGTGATGAAGCGACAGCGAATGGAGAAACTGGTGCTGACCATATGGTAGCAGCCATTGGCAAACACATCTGCATCAACAGAAAGCAACAAACCAACAGTCCAACACAGTCCTGAAACCTGATCGGGGAGCAGGTGAAGATAGTCTCCTGGACACACAGATTCGGAGTCATAGAGAGAGATTGATACGTTTGAAGAGCAGCATACTGAAAGGACCCCATGCCATTGGAACAAACCTAATATTTCTGCACTGGGTCTGCAATGCATATTGTATACTTCAGCTGGGTCTTCCCTTCCCATACAATGAATACTGTGTGCTGCTTATTACCTGCTGTGCAAAACACACTGGCACACAGTTTGTGGTCTTCAGCCATTCATTTCGAAATGTCTGAAATCCAGTCACTGTTGCTATCTTGTTCGAGCTGCCTGGGACATTTAAATGCCGGAGTATGATTCCAGGCTCGATTGTATCAAAGTTTTCATCAGATAGCATTGATTAAGTATCAAGTTTCCAGAATAAGCTTACTTTTTCATGCTCCATGACCTCCCAACTGACTCCTCAAATTACCTCCAAGCTTTTCAAAGGTCATCTGCTTTGGCCAGGTGACCTTCAAACACACAGGAGGACTGCATGACAACACAGGCGTCCAGGCCTGCATAGCATTTACTTTGTTAATGTCTTCATAAAAGTGAAATGAGGGTGAAAGATGTAAACTCTTTTAATATAGTCTGAAATCTCAATCCATCTGATAGGTTTGTGAATACAAGAAGTGTGCACACATTGTGCATTTTGGTATTACATTACGAATGGCACTGAAAATACCATCATTGTTTCATTGAGGATGGTAGTGAATCGAACAGCGTTTCATTGAGGATGGTACTGTGTTTCACTGAGGATTGTAGTGGAAATGATAGATTTATAGTTGAAAATGATAGATAGATAGATAGATAGATAGATAGATAGATAGATAGATAGATAGATAGATAGATAGATAGATAGATAGATAGATAGATAGATGACATAGTGTGTAGATGTATTGAACGTGTCAATTGGAAGGACAGGTTATATTGCTATCAGTGCTCTGCAGTGACACCAGCAGATAGAAGAGGACACCAGAGTTACTTTATGACACTCCTGACAGCATTTCCATATGCCAGGCACTGCTGGCTTGCTATGAATGGCTTCCTATTCTGGCCTGGTCCTGTCAATACTGATCTGCATGAAGTCATAAGAGGAGATAGAGGCAGATAGAGAGGCCAAAAACCTCTGCATTGCTCCATGTCCCCGAGGTGCACAGCAAGAAATCTTCAGATCACTTGGTCTGTGATAAATCGTCTCACTTGTGTGGCTTGACTAACCACGGCGCAGGACAATAGACAAGAAAGGGAAGATCGCATGAGAAATTCGCCCAAGAATTTTGAGGTCTCCTCTTGAAAATGCCTACACGCTCACATGCCCAAGCAAAAACATGCTAGCAAAATTCTGTGTGTTTTATAACGATACTGGGTCCCACTGTAAACAAGATTATGGTTGAGTTGTTCCAATCACAGACTGGATCCAAGGGGAGCAAATTCAAGCAAATTCGATTGGGACACACTACAAGGGAGGTATAATTAGAAGGAGTAGGCAAATGTCAAGGCCAGGAACAGGTGTATCATTAGGATGTCAATTCTTGAGAGCTGTCCAGAAGCACAGGGGCCACACGGCCGGGAGGGACAAAGCACACACCAACAAAATGGACACAAGGGAGCAGTGATCGGTCTTGCTGTAAAACGGTGATCAGCCCCGTCCTTATTCTCCAGTTAATGAAGTTGTGATGGCCTGTGTGGCTTGTTAAGAGGTGGGAGTTTGGAACCCCGCAGTCCAGTTAACCCTGTGACCCTGGCTCTATTGCCATGGGGCGGCCTCACTTGCCCCTTTGCTCATCAGTCCTTTTGGCCACTGATGACCCGACCAACTGGCCACCCCACCAGCCCACCATGCAGTCACACAGGACTCATCTCTGCTCCTCAAATTACGTGTTACTGGCCTCGTTGAAAGGCTTTATCTGCTCAGATTTATGGGGGAATTCATGGGCCATGAAAATGAGAGAGAAGCAGGAATTATGAATCGGAAGACCCTCCGCCAGGCCACTGCCAGACCATTGGCAGACCATTGCCAGGCCAGGGCCATTCCTCCTCTTGGCTGAGCATGTCTTTTAGTGGGAGATCCACGCCTCTCCTTTCTTATTTTCACCCTGTCTGCTCCTCAATAGTTTATGTCCCTGGTGTCTGAGGGGTTTCAAGTGTCTCAATGGTCCAAGCCAAAACGGACAGTGATGGATGGCAACCAGCCCCGCATAAAGATGTACATGGCCTTTACATTTCAAATGGGGTGAGAAATGACGGCAAAAGTTGTTTTGATGCATAGAAAAAGAGGCAGGCAGCTATGACCTCTGGACATTATAAATGGCCACCGCCCACCAAGCTGGACAGAGAGACCCTTTATGGGTGCAACTTCTTGGCTCATCAACTGGTAGAAAACACACAAAAACAGAGTGAAAAATAAACCTGATGGATTAAGTCTTGGGAGCGAAATGCAGTTGGCTTTTATTTGTGGGTAGCCAGGGGTTTTATCAGATCCACCATTAATCAGAAGGGTAATAGCGTGGAGATGTCGGCTCGGAGTTGGCTCGGTGCGAATCACTACCAATCACCCTCAATGGAATGCTGGCGAGCGGTGAAAGTAATCACCAGATGCAGCTATCCCTCTGTCTATCACATGCACGGGGACCAGTATGTCATCTGGGTGAGGTCTCCTGCGCATCTAGATGAACTCTATCAACTCGGATTCCTCACATATCACCTGCTAAATAACCTGCTAAATAACCTGCTTTTATTACTTCTCAACTTTCTCTTTAACTTTTGTTTTGCTCTTCGCCCTGGATGTTTTCAAGTGTTTTCAAGAGAACGTGCAACGAAACCTTAAACATGTTAAGGAGAGGCCAACAGAAGGTTATTCCCGGGGTCACAATGGTCAGAAATCAGCGCAAAATCGGATGTAATCCCCGCCATGAGGGTCACTAGACCGGACAGACGGCCTGGCATTTGATATGTGGAATTGCAGAAGCCCACTGACTCTTATTACATTGATTAGCTTTGTGCATTAAGCAGGGGGCTGAAGGGGGTTGCAGTGGGCTGCGGGGGGATGACAGGAGATCAGAGATGCAATGACCATGGTGATCCACATCAGTAGAGCAGGCAGGGGGCAAAGATGAGGGAGGCAGCAGGGATGCAGGAGGGAGGCAGGAGGGCCAGATGTGAGCTGTAGAGCCTCGTTAGAGCAGCTCGTTACTGGCCTGCATCAGAGACCTTTCAAGGCAAAGAGGAAAGCCATCTATTTTCTGCTAACATGACAGCCCCCCTTTGTGCCGCAAACTCTGTTAGTGCGAATCGCTGATATCTGATTGTGTTATAGAGGGCGGGGTTCGCTAGCCATGTGGCAGCCCAGGGCCAGACCCCCAGCAGAGGCTCAGCATAGGGCCAATGCAAGCCCAGAAGAGACGGGCAAAGACACAGGACTTGCAGGAAAGCAGCCATATGACAGGCCACACATGTCCCCCTGCCAGGTCCCATCAGCTCAGCCCGATCCCAACACCAACCCCAGGCCATCAGTAAATTGAGTAACTCGTAATTACAGAGTGCGACGTCCCTCTCCTCCATGCTCGTTAAAACCTTTAATCCAAAGCTGCAATTGCCACCTCGGGACGCTTAATTAACTTAGCACTGATGAAAATCCAGGATCAATATCAAAAACACTTTACATTCTAACATGGATGTATGTGGTGGAGTAGAAAGTGCTCCTGTGATAGAGCAACTTTCACCGCTGGAGGACAAGTGATTTACATAATTTCCACATTTAGCCAACCAAGGCCCATTCTCATTGAAGTAGAGGGCACATCAAGCAGTAAAGGCATACTTCAGCCTGGGAATTAACTTCTCTGCCCTTCTGTAATGCAATTCTAACGACACCAATGGCACAGAAATATGCCCTGGACACGTAATGTAATCTTCAGTTCCTTGGGATACAATTATCATTGGGAAGAAATAAAGCAATCAGGTGTTGCTAATAAAAGCCCCTTGAACTCAAGTGGAGCAAATATTTAGGTGCAGTGCTTTTTATAGGGTGTCATTTGTTTACCAATAAGCTCCTGTAACCACTTTGATGTTGGGCTGGTAAAATAAGACTGCCTTAAGGATATGCAGACACCATGCGGAGAGACTGGAGCTCAAGTATTCATACGGACTCTTCAAGGCCAGAAGAGGCGGTTATTAGAACATTCATAGAAAGAGAAGTGAATTTCATGAGAACGCGGCGCAAATTTAATGAGGACTGGATCGGGTGGTTCTCTCGTCCTTGGGACTAATGACAATCGTCATAGTAACGAGATGTGCAGTTTCAATTTGCACCTGTTCAGAATTTTCACAGAATTGGATGCATTGTGTGGTGTCTGCTGTATGCACCATCATCCGCAGTGGGATACACTCAAGTAGAATGTCCTTGGTCACCTTCAAGCCCATTGCTTCAGACGCAGAGCAACACAAGCATACAGAACTCACAAGCAAATGATACTGCAGGCACCTATGGAATTCCATGCTGCATGCACCATTCAAGGCAAGATCTGTCTCTTAATTCGATACTTATAGGTTATTACATGGCCAAGAGCTGTATCTCCCTGGTATCATCACCCAAGACCCTGTATCATCCCGAGACCCGAAGGGTCGAGGGATGATACAGGTCGAGGGTGATGATACCAGGGAGATACAGCTCTTGGCCATGTTATAACCTATTTATCCCATGACTTTTATTTTTGACTGTTAAACCTTCAATAAATAGATCCCCCATAAATTAAATAAATGACGAGTGTTAATTCAGAAGCAGACCTGACACAAATGACTTTCATAGCTGTGAAATACACTGTTATGGGGTTTTATTTACTATCTATCCTGCAATAATTTTACCAGTGTTTTTACACAATTTTAGTGTGATAACTTCAAATTCTCTAAGTTGGGAGCAGCAGTTCGTTGTGACGTCATCAGCAGCCCATAGTAATGTCATGACATGAACAATCACTACCCATTGTTTGCATAACAACATCAGATAATTTTGTCATTATGGTGATTGGAGATGCTGATATCTTCCCTCTGAAGTGGCCAATCAGAAGGCTCAGATTTGGTATCTTCCCTGCTAGACTGATATCTTCCCTCCAAATTGAAAAAGGGCCTGTATCTTCCCTCTGTTTCAGGGAAGACGGTTGAGATCTTCCCCCCTCTAAAAATATTATCCAGGGAAAAAGGCTAGTATGAGTGAAAAAACATGTTTGGTCATGGGATACACTTGGAAGACACCATGCACCCTTGGAAGGGAAGGAAGCTCCAACACTTCGGTTGTGATCATTTCTTTGCCCAGATGACCCCAAGGCACACTGGCAGTGCACTGATAGGACCTGTTGGCCACGGAGTAGACACTCTTGGCTCCCCCAAGGTCAGATGAGGCCCTCACAAGGTCATCCCTCGATTAAGTGTGTTTCATCAGTCTTGTTGCTGGCCCAAGGTGCTCCGGGCCATACAGAGGTTCATCACACAGAATGGAAGTGGTTCTCAGTAGATGCCCTGGGATCTGGGATTCATCGTGTCCACTCTCCGTGAAATGTTTATTTAGGGCCTGCCAGGATTCATAAACTTTATGCATCACAACTTGTAGTTTATATGCATATTGCACCTCTGACCTCTGTCTACAAAAAAGAACAAGTGCAAGTGTTGTGAAGACAGGACTTTCACCCTTTATCAATATGGAAGCCAGGTCGTGCACTATTATGCAAAAGTTTGTGAGGCTCAGCCCACTCTGCCACATTAGAATAATGTGGTTATGGAATCAAAGACCCAGATTCCCACTATTGAGAAGGACAAAAGGTCAATAAAAAAGAAAATCGCTCAAGGAATACTAATGTGTTCTCTAGGTTCGTTGCGGCCGATTCATGAATTACTTTCGTCTCACACGCGAGGAATATTAGCATCGATTTTCACTTCTCAGCAGCAGATGTTATTTCTTGGACAACAATGAAAAACCATGTGACGTAACCTGCCACGTGACCTCTTAGCGAGATTATCGCCCGGGCTGATGGAAGATTGTTGTCAAGGAGGAATGTAATTATCCCATCGAGCCAATCAATGCCATGTCCAATTAGAGCTAGTCTAGATACACACTGGCTCTTGGCTGTCCAGGACTGTAACAGGAAACTAAAACTGAGGAAAAGCAGTGTGTTGGAACAAGCATGGCCTTCTGTTCTCTCCAACCAGCAGCGTCAGCAACCTCAGCCCAAATTGCTCCTATTCTACCACATCCTTTGTTGTCCAATCCTTAATCCCAGGGTTTAGAGGAATGAGAGGCACTCGCACTACAAAAGGCTGTGTGATTTCAGCTGTTTTGACAGTTAAATCTGGCCAATTCCTTGGGCCCCTTTTTCGGTCTTCTGTGAGGCCCTTTCAGGGCTTCTCATGCATTTTAGGCCTCTTTCAGTCCCCACTTCAAAGCTATATGCTAGATGTTCAAATCTTATGATAGGGACAAGTCAAGAGGAGGTAATTTTACGTGCACTATAGGAAAGTTAAGGTCATAGTTTGCTTTAGAGGCTACATGCTACCCGATGCCCTTTCACAACATTGTGAGGACACAGGGCGAGGAGGTGAAGAGGGTCTCCATTGTCCGAGTATCTGTGTGCCCTTTTTGGCTACGTGAGGGTTCTGCTTCCTCAATTCTATTGGCTACAATTGAGAAATATAAACAGCAACGACAACCTGGTAGCCCTTTCACAAACGCACGTGGTTCTCCGTCTATGTTTTTCCACAGATTTGCTCTCTCTTGTGAAGTTTTGTTAACCACTTCCATTGAACTTTTGCCCGGAGGTCTCAAAACAAAACCAAGCGGAGAGCGTCATTTCAACAGGCTGCAGTTCAGCCCCAATGCCACTGTTCAATACATGTGCTTATTGTTGGTTCACGTTGAGCAAATTCAAAATGGAGACACCAGCTTTCGACAAAAGGTATAATAGCACAGACCTCCCTTTTCTATGGATTTAAAGATTTGTAGGTGAAATCCAATGTCAACAACAAGGTGTCCCGAGGGATTAGCCCAACTGTATCAAATACAATGCCATTTACGGCTTGGCTTGTCTTTGCATGTGTCAACCTGGAAGTATCACCCTTCTCGTAGAATTGAATCAAAACTGACAACAACCTTTCAGCAAATTGTTGCCAAACAGCGAAAGTAGGAATTAAACCTTCACTTAAATTGTGCTAAACGCGTGCCAAGAGCAGTGTCAAAGAGAGCCCAGCACTTTGAAGTTGAATTCATTGACAGCAAGGGTCGCATGCCATCTGTGCCTGTGTTGAGGATGACCAGTGGTCAGCAATGGTTGCCATTGGTCAGTCAGTTGAGGGACAATCGTCACAAGTAGATGAAGGCGAGACTGACCACAGGGCAGAGTGGACTTCATAACCGACCAGTGCTTAACGACCTGTCAGCTTCAACACTGAGCATCTCCCCCCAACAATGATGCTGTGGTTTGCTTGATGAGGAGGCAGGCCTGGGCTGCTGCAGCTGTCTCCCAAGGGTCCATTTTGGGTGAGTGACCAAAGTCCATCCATGGTCCAACCTTCCAGGGAACCTACTAGAGATGCTGGTGTCCGCCCATTGTCCGGCTGATGGCTGGGCATTAAAAGCTACATAAAGAAAGCAGTGGAGCTGTTGAGTTGGATTCTTTGCTGTTTTGTCAACTTGACACTTTTCAATAATGGCACTAAAACACAGTCAATGGCTCCTGCTGGAGTCGACAATGCTAACTGGCTGTTATGCTGCGTTGAGTCGGACCCCATGGAGCTGGGGCTAATGAACCGTCCACCCTCAACGAAGAAGAGCTCATAAGTAGCAAAACACGCCAGGCCTTGTCAGCAGGCTGTCCATCTGAAGGCAAGGGCAATGCCCACTGACAATGACCACTGCCCACCACTGCCCTCCATTTCCCACAAATGCCCTCCTCCCAATTATCCCTTCACCCCAAGCCACCAGCTTTGATTGCCTGACTGTCTTGCAACAATAGGGCAATTGGGCACCATTGGAAACAATACGTCACTTAGCACACCTTCAAGAATAGCCCACCTTCACAGCCCAACGCCCTGCAGCACAAAAAGTGTAAACTGGCAAATGGAGATTAACATCGACAATCATATCGAGTCAATTGAGAAATCCCAGGAGATTGTGGGTTGGGTTCCCATTCACGAGACTGCCACGTGTTAAACTACAGTTGCAGTTAATCTGAATAGAATTAATACCACTACAATGCAATGGATGCACGAATCTTCACCTCCATTGTAGGAGTTATTGAGACATTGTCGGGAGCACAATATCCAACGTTATCCCTTGTAACAACAGCTATCCATTCTCACGAGCCAAGTTTGGAGAAGATGCTCTCCACAGTAAACGCGTGAACAGCTAGTGTGCAGAGAGAAAGTGCCTCATAAAAATTGAATTCCAAATTACATTATGGCAACGGAAAAGTCTGAGACAAGTTTTCCTCTTAAGACAAATTGCTTCTTCCACTTCAAAGAAAACCTTTTCCGCTGACTTCAGTTGCCACTTGGTCATTTTAAATATTCTCAAATGTGGACGATTTTCTGGACGACTTGTTTAAAATACTCATGCATATGTACAACGAAAGCCAAATATGTTTGCCGAAAGAAAAACGAACTGGGCTTTTTCCAGTTAAACTTGACCATCAAAGGGAGATTATACAAAGCAATGCATTAGCATAGGAACTGACACCCGAAGGTCATCAGCCCTCTTCTCAAATCATGTTGACCCAACTGCTTCTCAAAGAAACCTAATATTCTGAAAGCCTTTCTCAAAAGAGAAAGTGAGACCAGTTTATCTTGGCTAATACCTTTTTGCTTCCACGCAAGTGCGGACTGATAGTGTTATTTGGCAGAGAGGACTCCCAAATGAAAATAAATGTACCAGACTGGTCTGCAGGCAGCAACCCTTGTTAACTTCAATGTTTCTCGAATCACATCTTATCAACGCAGGATGAAGATATAGTATCATGCTATACTACAGCCCCAGTGAACACTGGTGAAAGGAAATAAGCCTCGAATGGCCCCAAGATCACACAAGGACCGAAGAAACAACAGTAAAAGAGCTGCTGGGCCTTTGTGCATTTCTTATTTCAGATGAAAAAGACTACTAGATCATTTACAGAAAAGGTGGTATCCTGTGACAGCAACTACAACTGTTGTGTTTTTGCGTTTCTCCAAGACAAAAAGGACCTGCTTTAGAATTCACTATGGCTGCACCTTCTGAGCCACAAGATATCAGGCCCACTTCCTTCCTCTTGGTCTTTGTAGTTGTCATAATACCTCCAGACCCAGGGCGGAGGGATTTCAAGCTTAAAGACGAACAACACATTTTAAAGCAGCCAAATCTGCATGCTAATAGAAACACGTCTTATCAGAAGATGATAAAAACATACCAAAGCAATGGGCTTCAGATATTGATAGTGAATAAGAACAAATCCAAGGATTTCTAAGCAACATCAGTTTCCTAAAACGAGAGGAAAATGTTACAATTGCCTGGCCATCCGTCTAATAGGGCTTTTATTCCCCATTCTCCAAATTTGTGAGCTATTCAATGTGTCATATTAAATCGGAGGCAGGAGAGAAGATGCTTGGATTTAAGGGACCTACTGACATGCCAATAAAACATCATCTTACAATTCTCCGGCTGAAATTACTAAGATTTCCACTCGGGATAAAAGGGATAAGGCTTCTTATGAGGACTCGAACAGCCTCTTCATAATCTTCCTAATTAATAAATCTGAATAATTTGGAAGTCGTAATGTCCCGAAACAACACAATCACTCAATGAGCATCAGGAGTATCAGCATCAACAACATGACTGATTCAGCATCCAACAACAGCCAACAGCACCAACAACAGCACCAAAAACAGCACATC
Organism: Platynereis dumerilii; assembly: GCA_026936325.1. Lineage (NCBI taxonomy): Eukaryota > Metazoa > Annelida > Polychaeta > Phyllodocida > Nereididae > Platynereis > Platynereis dumerilii. The sequence goes on from JAPTHN010000001.1 coordinate 40,629,589, forward strand.
TGTCTCAGCCTCAGCAGCTTATTAAGAGTCAAGTCCCGTTTGCCACTCGAAAGGAGAATATTCAAGATTAGCAGCAATTATGGCAACTCAACAATGGCCGTTATGGCATCGAGTACCTGTTGAGGGAAATAATGGTCAGTTCTCGTGTCTCGCGAGGGCCTCGTCTTCATTACGCAATGCACGCAATTTGCCCCACACATATGGTCACTTTCGAAGGACGAGTATTGTGCCATTCCAAGAGTTTTTTAATGGACAGAAAACAAAAAAGGCTGAATGGCTTCGCTTTGTGAGGTCTAATCTATACGTCAGACCAAGCAGTACATGTATGAACAAATACAGAGTTAATTTGAAGTATCCATCATAGCCTGTCAGGTAGGAGCACAGCTCGGCACAGCTCCCAGGTACATGCAATTTTAATCAACAGCAATTATTGCTACTGCAAACTGTTGGTTTAAGTCAATCAATATATATGATTGTGTTTGTTATTGTGTTCTGCGAAGCAGTGTGAGCCCCCATCAGAGTTTGTAGTTTAGACGTATGGCACACGACATGCAACCATCCAATTATTTGCAATTTCTAATTAAATGATTCACTTCGTCTCATTATGTGAGGTCAATGGTTGTCAAATCGTTAGGTAGTTCAATATAGTTGTGTGGCATTGGGGACATTTCAGTAAAAGCTTCTCGGCTCGTATAATGATTTATGTGCATGTATATTCGTCACTAAGTCAGACATTGGTTGAGTTACGTGCCCATACAGTGCTGCATTAACTCCCTCATTCATTAGCCTGTCTTTGCATTAGATGGGACATAACTCATATGATGCACAAAGGAAGTGGTTTCTGCAGCAGAGGAAGTTGAGATGTCAGACAAGCAAGAAACGAGTAAGAAGGTGTTCTTCTCCAGATGCAGCAATATGCTGATCACATTTCAGATTAAAAAAGTTTACGAGGTAACAGCAAGATTTGCATCCCAGCTCATGTTGCTGTTATTGAAATGGGTGGAGTTTCTGCATGATTTTAATAACCCCATATTCGGCTGCAATGCGTGCAGATTTCACGGGGAGTAGGACCGGTCAATATTTGCTGCTTCAAATTAGACCCTTGTAGGGCCACGCAAAAGGAAAACAAGGCTTGAACATTGTCAATAAATATTGAAAACCGGGGAAATGTTTACTTTTTATCTGGTTCCTCGACTGATCCATGCTCACCCTGTTTGCTCAACTCCCGAGCATGGTGCCATGAAAATAGGCGCTGTGTCCTCCAGCTATTTGCATATTGACTTGAACTATACACGATACTGGTTAGGAGAAACCCCAGCCATTCCTATTACAAATCCCCGGCTCCCATTTCTTCCCTTTACATTTCACGAATGAGCTGACGAAATCAATAGCATCCACAATCTGCTCAAGGGCCTTGCTCTGTGGCCTGCTCTGTGGAATTCTCTGGCTGCTCGGTGCCTCTTTTGCTTTCTCTTATGAAATTCTATAGACGAGGAAGACCAGCCAAGCTCATTGTTGGCTCAGATCTGGACCAGCCCTGTTCAGGAGTCGTCCCCTTGTCCCCTTGACTCAGACGACTCTGCTAAATTCTGAAGGCGATTATGTTTGATTTTTCGACTAGCGAAAGCTGAACAGCCCTTCCATCAGAACACTAACAAGATTTCAAGCAGGATGGACGCCACAGTGGAAGTGGCCCAATTGGCCCTGGTGCCCATAGAGCCATACATTCAATGTACCAGTCCTCCAGGGCCAGGGCAAAGGCAACAGACCAGCTCTTGCAAAGACATTGTGTGTCCCCAGGGAGCCATCCCGAAGTGTTACTTTTGACATTTCAGTGAATTGACAGAATCAGTGGGACTTTTCATTGTCATAACAAGGTGTTGCTGGCCAGTGTACAGGGCGCTATTGTAGGGACCCTGACAAAGCTAATCAAGCCCCAATCAAGCACCAATTCCTACCATGGTCCATGAATCCTTAGAATGTGACAGCCAGCGTGGCACTCCAATGCTTAGAGGGGGATTTATGTGAACACAAAGCAGCATGGCGTGCCAGAAAAATGTTATTTATGTGACCTGGGAGTACACAGTGTGAGGCTCGAGATGGTCTTTCTAAATTTGGTGATCTGCCAGCGGTTTGTTACTTCTCAATCTGCCAGGGTGCTCCTCACCAAGATGAATGATGCATAGCACAAAATCCAAGGCCATTGAAAGACAAGCCCAGACCCACGCTCCCTAAGCTGCCCCTGCAAACAGCTTTATTCAGCCAACACCTTGTGGAGGGACGCCTTAATGCCAGGGCTTAGATTCCTATTATGTGAAGAGTCTGTTTACGTAATGATTTGGGTATTACATATCCCCAAGATCGGACCCAGTTAAGCCAAGCAATAAAACAGAAGTTTGCCAAATACCCAGCTTTAAAAAGCAATAAATCGACAAAGAAGTGATTCAGGCAACTCGGAGCCACCCACCAGCAAAAACTATATATGACACCACCCCTTTGTGAAGAGTGAGAATTGCTTAGCCCCGAGCAAAAGTGAGTAACTTTCAGTAACAACACGAGAAGCCACCAGGGACCACAGTGGGGTGGGTACAATTTGTGTTTTGGCTGGATGCTAATCACCCCATTTCAGCCTGATTGCCTTTTGTTGGTGGGAATCAAACTGTTCATTAAAAGCACATTCTGTAAAATGAACCTGCAAAGAAGAATGGGAGCATTACGTAAAGTGGCTTGACCCAGCGGGGTGCATTTATCTCAACTTGGTTGGGGACCAACAACACAGGCCATGCTCAGATGCTCGACCATGAGGTGGCCTGGAAGTGGCCCTGGAACTAGTGGGAAGCGGCCTGCAAGGTCCAGAGGTGCTTCCACTGATGCACTCAGCCTCACCCCAGGGACACATAGATTGAACAGGCTTGATTGCGTATGTTGAAACCGTACACCGGGAGACATAAGGGTGGCTCTGCTCTCGCAACATTGTGACATCCGTAGATGCTATCAGGTTCCAATAAAACATCCACTTGGATGCACAAGGGCACGTTGACAGAGATCCGTGCGAGCAGTTGGTCCCTTGTGGCATGCTGATGTTGTTGTGTGACCCACTGCCTAAATGGCCTGCTTCTGAAACATTTGCTCTAGGTGCACATAGCTGGGACACATAGCTGGGACACATTGCTGTATCATTGTAGCGACATGGCCATGTACTTCCTATGTTACACAGTAGGCTCCTGCATTGCCTTATGGATGTAAGATCGATAGGCAATTTTTTCCACAGCTCCTTTGGCCTGCATTGCCCTGCATTGGCCCTGCAGCTGCTCGCAGTGAGAATGAGCGAGGTCCCTCCCAGCCCTGCCAAGCCTGACAGCCTAAGGTGACTGCCTCAAATTGTTTACATTCGCAGGTCCTGAAGCAGAGCCATTGATGAGGACAATCTGAGGCAGCTTAAGTGGGAAGAACTGCACTTATTGACACAGTCAGAGAAAAAAAGACCTGGTTACCCAGTAACTGTGTGAAGCTTCGACTCAAACAGCTAACCCATGACATACCCAGCAGTTTCCCTGTGCAAATATTAACCTCCCTGCTAGTCGTGCAAACCTCACAGCTTACAGCACGCAATGGTACACTATCAATAGTTAATCACTTCACAATACTTTGCCACAATTGCTTATATGCCCATTCACAATCTAGCAAACATTAAACTCACTTTTGTCATGCTTTTTCACAGCATTTGCAGTACGTTGGGCTAAATGCAAACACATCAAAAGTGAATGAAAAGCCCACTAAGCTTGGTGGAGTGTAATTAAACACCACAAGATCCACAGCCAGCTTTTCTGCTCCATGGTTTTATGAGGAATCTTGGGCATAAGCTTTTTGAGTAGATATAAACATGATAGGCGAAGGCAATCAGGGCAACGGTGTAAGAAAGCAGTTTATTCGGAGCATTGACATGACATCGATTCATCATATTCGTCTTCTTCTTGCTTACAGCCATTAAGAGGTCTCTGAGTTCTCTCTAACTGCTTTGATGGACGAGAATACTTCAGCCATTTCCCATATCATATCATCCATAAAAAGTCTCACTTCCCTGCTCCCCTGCTCTATTTTATATCAAGCAGGAATAGAAAGGCAGTTAAGGGTCTTCAAGGGGAAATCGATACGCACAGGACACAATGGGAGGCCGATCAGTATTTGCTGCCATTCCTGCTCTCTTTATAAGCTTCTAAAAGCAACTGTGACCGCAAGAAGTCTCCATAAGTCAGACCCAATAAAGAACATCGGACAGCTATGCCACTGCTATGGCCAGTTGTCTCTTACCATAGACGCCCTACAGAATGCACCCAAGCAGCTCACATGACACTGGACACATAAAAGAATGAAAAGGCAACTCGAGAAAGTCAAACTTTTTGGTGACACATCGTTAGCAACTTGATGAATGAGGTGAAAGGTGTAAAATGATAAAGTTTTAAAAGTCAACTCACCTGACTAGCTTGTTTTGGGCGGCCCTCTGACCCCTGCAGGAATCCATTGCCTGGTTTGTTGGAATCCAATCCTTTGCTTTGCCCTGAGTTCGAACTCAGGTCCCTGGGAGCAGGACTACCTGACTCTAGGCTGCTGTTCGTAGTACTTTGTCCTCCTGGACTTTCATGGACCATATGGAACATCCTCTGCACTTCCACCTTAATAGAGGTCTTTGGGGCCTTAGAGGTCACTGGCTGGGAGGACCTGCCTCCTGAACGACGGTCATAGGACCTGACAATGCAAATAGAAGCCACGAGAACAACTATTATGAACAAAAACGAGATGGTCAGAGATATGACAATAGTTTTGTTGGTTCCGGTCAGTGCGCTAAGAGGGCCTGCTGCAGCTGACTCGTTCACAAATATTGTTAGAGATGTCCACGTCATTCTGGGAGGGTTGCCTGTGTCACTGACCAGAATACGGAGAGAGTATACATTGTACTCTACATCCCTGAGGTCCCTATGGACCTTGATTTTGCCAGACAGAGGCTCAATATCAAAGGCCCCGTCCTCGTTGCCTTCGGACACTGTAAATCTAATGACGCCATTTTCTCCAGCATCCGGGTCAGCAGCTCGAATTTGAGTGATGACATCACCAACTTTGACGTCATCATAGATGGTGAGGCTATGATTGGTGTGGGATGGGTAGAAGACATTAGGAGCATTGTCATTCTGGTCTATGACGTGTATGATGACTAGGGTGGTGGAGGACATGATGGTCTCTCCGCTGGTGATTGGGGGGTTGTGGGCATACACCGTCAGCCTGTGTTCAGCGTGCTCCTCTCGGTCTAACTGGCGCAAGGTCTTTATTACTCCGGTGGACGAGTCGATCGAAAAGGTCTTGTGGGGCATGTGAGGGGCCAGGCTGAATCTAATCACATTGTAAGGGTCGTCGTCTGCATCTCTGGCCGAGACCATGCCCACCCTCGTCCCTGGGGCCTGGTTCTCCTCTGCCCTGAACTCGTACTGACCGGAAGTAAAGAGGGGAGCATTGTCGTTGACGTCCTGAACGGTCACAATGACAAGGGCAGAGGCAGACTTCGACTCAGGGGCTCTGTCCTGGGCCACGACAGTGAATTGGATTTCCTGCATCAGCTCGTAATCCAGGCGGGCACTTGTGCGAATTATTCCGTCGTTTGGGTCAACCTGAAAGTATCCCCCAGAGTCATCTAGCAGTTTGTATTGGATTTGTGCGTTGGGCCCAGAGTCCCTGTCTGTTGCAGTGACCCTCAAAACAAACGAATTGAGAAGGTTGTTCTCGGCGATGTTTGCGTAGAAGGTGGACTGAGTGAAGACGGGATCGTGGTCATTGTAGTCGGTCACTGTGATCGTCACGTTCCTGGAGGAGGAGAGGGCAGGAATGCCGAAGTCATGGCATGTCAGCGTTATGGTATATGTGTCTTTGGATTCGCGATCGAATTCAATTGCAGTCATGATCTTGTACTGGGCCTTCTGCAAATGTTCCAAGGTGAAGCCCTCACCCTCCATGTAGCATGATACTGCCCCTCCAGTGCCTGTGTCTTGGTCTAGGGCGGACACATGAGCCACGAAGGTGCCTATCGGGGCTGCTTCAGACACTTGGGGGATCACAACATCGGGTAGAGTGGACACAATGATCTGGGGTGCTGCATCGTTCACATCCTGCACATTGACTATAACCACTGCCCTCGCCTGCTGGGATCCCGTGCCGAGGTCCTGGGCTGTGACTGACAAGTGGTAAACGGCCGTCTGTTCGTAGTCCAAGGGCCCTGCGAGGCGGATGTGGCCTGACCTGCTGTCGATGGTGAACAGATTGCCATACTTGTCCAAGGACCTCTGGGCCAGGCCATACACGACTTGTCCATTAGGGCCCAGGTCTGGGTCCCTGGCTGTGACCTGTAGAACACTGCTGTTGACTGTGGCATTCTCCGGGATGGCCACCGTGTAGGTCGAGTTCTGGAAGATAGGGCTGTTGTCATTAGCATCGTCTACAGTCACGTTGATAAGCAATGTTCCTGTGAGCGATGGGGACCCTGCATCTGTGGCGATCACCTGCAGCTGATAGTTGTCTCTCGTCTCTCGATCCAGGGATGACTTCACAACCAGCTGCAGGTCCCCGACCTCCCCAGGCCCCACCGTTGCCTTCAGCTCCCAGACATCGTCGGTCCTGCCTAGCAACTCGTAGCCTTGTAAGCCGTTGAGGTTGCTATCGGGGTCTGCAGCAATTGGTAAAGTGTAGCGAGTGCCCACCATTACCCCTTCGGAGACCAGCAGATCCTTTTTCTTGATTGGAAACGTCGGGGCATTGTCATTGATGTCTGTTAGCGTAATCTTGATGTTTATGACCTGGAAATACAGGGCAGGTCCAATAGCCACGTCCACGACGAGCTCACAGGTCTGCAGATAAGGACAAATGCTATCTCTGTCTATCCTCTGGGCAGTCCTCAGCTGGCCGTCCGTCTGTCCGATGCTGAAGTATTCCGATTGAGTGTTCGGTTGGCTGAGGAAGCTGTACTGCAGTTTGTTGATGTCTTCTTGTGTCAGGCTGTCTCTCAAGGTGGCTTCGTTTGGAAGATTCACTATTAACGTCCCAGCCGGTAACTCTTCCTCCATGGTATATTCCAAAGCAGAGCAACTGCTGGCCAGCAGCAGTGCAAGAGATGACAACAACAAACAGAAAGTTGACATCTTGGTATTTTGAATGCGACCAAGCTATTCTAGCTGTCTAATATATAAGTTCAATTCACGTTCCCATCGGTCACACATGCACTGACATCACATCATCTGATAAGTATTCCAAGTGCTGAGGTTTTCCATCGACTGTCTCATGTTTTGAACTGGCTGCATACCTCGAATGTTGTCACACGAAAGTCCCTTTTAGACATGCAAGGGTGCAGCTGTGAATGTGCTGGGTGGCTGTCCCAACCCTCTGTGCTCCCTTCTATTGCAGGAGAGCTGCTTTCACCCAAGCACGTGGAATGGCCTGCCCCTCAGCCAATCAGAGGCGTCGTAGAGTAGCAGGAGGTTGTGTCAGTTCACCGGCCAATCAGGGGGCAGCTTCTATTCCCACACTTCATGGTTGCCTGAAAGGAGACAATAGAGGCTAATAAGACACATCAGTCATTGGACCACAACTAGCACACCAACAAAACACTCTAAACAACGTTCAATGCAAGTGTTCATAGACCACCAAGTCTACCTTTGCTATTGCTGGCAAGGTGGCAAGGGTGGCAATGCCGCAGAAAGCAGCTGAGCATGGAGCCAGTGACAGGCAACATAAACCTTCACGCTTGTCCCATGTCACTAGACACATTACCTGCTAAAGCAAACACGTTGCCACCATTTGTGAATCTTTAGAAAAAGAGGCAAAGCATCAGGAAGGCTATAATCCTTTAAAAGCATGGCTTCAACAACTTTGAAAAGAAGTTACAATCTGTGACTTTTTGGCAAGCATAACTGTCACCGGCAAGAAAAATAACCTTTTTCAGAGAGTCAGATTTTCCTGAAGTTAGGTTTTCCTAAAAACATCTTTGATATCATGCAACCTGATTAGCAAAGAGAAGAAAACTTTCGCATTTTTTAGCTAAACTTTCACAGATGATAAAGCCTTGTCGCCCCTGTGATTTGGCTGGGCATGAGTTCAGAAAAGCAAGTTATTTATAGAATCACAATATATTCTGCATATTATGAAAACCAACGAGACAGGTAAACAAATTATATTTGACGTTCTAGAGTGGCAGGCAAAAATGATTGTTATAAATTCCCTAAGTCTATTTGAGACACGATCGAAATGTGTGCACTAATGGCCATCAGGTCATTTACTGCGAAATTATGCAGGAAGAGATTCATCAGTTACCTGTCACAGCTCAGTGGCCATTGACATCTCAATTACGACTGCCTTACTATGGGACCTTTGCATATCGACTTGGCCTTTAAAAGTCTAATAAGCCAGCATGAATTAACTTTTTTTACAAAGCCTTAACAAACGTTTAGCAAGAATCATTTAAGAATCATTTAAGTTGCAACTTGTCTTCTTTGAACTTTTTTCTGGCAACACACAAAAAAAAAGTCAATATCTGGCCATCTTATATATTCAGAAGCAGAATCATAAATGATTCTTCCCATTTAAAATGTCCCACATAATGCTACACTGTCTACACATCTCAATAATTCAATGTTCCTGTTACTAGGCTGTTAGCAGAATGTACTGTTTGTTTTCGAAGGATCATCCAAGGTTTTTGAAACTTGAAATGTCATGTCATTTGCTTCAATATTGATCTTGTTCTTCTGTTCCATGTTTCAAAACAGCATTCAAACAACTTCAAGTGCTGTGACAGGGAGACTTTACAGAAATAATAAATGCATTAGTCGGCTGGTTACATTTGGGTAAATATATCTTCATCCAGGCCGACTGTGGTGTGTATTGAGAGAGCTATGAGAAAGCACCGAGTGAAGTGTTTATGGAATGGACCTGGAGCTATTCAAGAGCACTGGTGGAGCAGTGGTGGAGTAGTGAGCAGGGCTTTGGCGCCGCTTTTTTATTCGCCATTATTGTCCCAGGAGAGGCCGGTCGAGTGTTGATTTTAGCCCAGAGAGGCCAACTGGGAGAGGGCTCACCTAGAAGGCATTGCGCGTTTGGCGTTTGCCCTTTTCAGTCAAAAGTGAGTGGAGAGAAAGGCGTCGGAGCAGCTGGCATCAAACAGGGCATCCAAACAGGGCATCACAACAGACCAACGGACCTCAGAGGGCATCAGACGCAATCCCTAGCCCAAGCAGATTTCGCACGTCTGGACTATTGGACTAGTGTTGGTCCACCCTCCCTCCACATAAGACCCCCTTTTCAATGTTTTCACTGCTTTCATTGCCTCACTCCAATTGTCAATAACCATAGATGACAACCCTGATTATATTACACCATTATTTACCCCCATGGCAGTGGTATGGCTGACTCTATTTGATCTAAGACATTGCATGCTCTGACTTCTACAACTAAAGTAAATTTGTCCTGTCCATATCACTCACGTTTGCTCCTCAATCTTTGTAAGGCCACTTTATAGTTTCCGTTATACACTGGAAGTCTTTAATTTCAAACATTTCCAGTTGTCACTAATACCATTATGCCCAGACGGTCATGTCTTTCAATATTTTCATAAGCATATTTCTGCAAATAATCAACATTTACTTGCAAATATAATTGGCTGGTGTGGAATAAATCTTCTGTACACGATTAGCCGACATGTTCCCTCTCTCAGGAAACGACAGAGCTGCCTATTTAAATCCTGCCTTCATTATAAGAGCTTTGTTTGGCTTGGGATTAGTACTACAAGACTCTTTTGTTCTGCCTGTGCTACACATGCTGCATAACAGGACACATACACTTTTTGCTAATGTTAATAAAACGAATTACCAAATGTTTAAATATTTTTGGAGGGCCTTGATTGGCTCATAACGTGAGCATACATCCAAACAGGTGGCCAAAGCTGCAGGCAGATTATGGCAGAACCACAAAAAACAAATGAACAGGGCAAAGATATATGGCCCCATCTCATGAATGCATAAAAGGGCTTGTGATTTTGAAAGTATTAGAAGGGCTGAAACGGTGTACTTTTTGAGTATGTATATGCAAAAAAGTGGATAAAATCAAAGCTAAGGGGTAGGGTAAAGGTGAGAGGGTGCGTGATTAGGGTGAATGGGAAGACATTGGGGGTAACCTGAGCCAGGGGGCACCCCTCCGAGTTGGCCCTCACAGTCTCCTCTCAAGAAGATTACTCGGGATTTGCGCCGTTGGTGGCGCTCTTGTTCAGCAGCTCGAGGTCACAGGAAGTCTCGCAAGTCTCCTGTTGTCTCGGCCACCACGAGACTTGCCCTTTTGTCTGTCGTCAACAACGTTGTCAAAATCCTCGACGTATTGAATTACGCGAGTGTGACGCGTCATCGCCTCAAAGAATTAGCATGACGCTCAAAAGGACGTGGCGGAGACGTGCCCAAGACGCGCCCTATAAATAGTCAATGTGTGTGCCATGTTGACAGTTTGGATGGGCCATTTTGTCTCAAGTCAATGGATCTGAATTGAGCAATTGCAAACTGGCTTTTTTATTGCTGTTTTCCTCAATCAATTGACATCCATGGGGCGATGTCTCTTTTTCTCCCAGTGCATTTTTATTTATCACATATTGTCGGATGACACAGTGTGACGCTGCATGAGACACTGGGTCATAAAATCCCAATAATCTTAATAATGTTCAATAGCAAATGCAAATTGTCCTGGTATCAATGACAACAGCCATTCAGGGGTCTGCCTTATTAGTTTTTGGGGACAGAAAAGACACCACATCATAAAAGTCATTCATGTGGCCGATGCTTTATCAAAGGAATGCAAATGATGAACTCGCCTTGTATCAAAAGCCTCTGAATGTTCTTTTCTTTATCTTTTTGTGTTGCTTGTGCAATGGCCACACCTTATTTGAATTTGGCCTAGAGATACAATCTTCCCTTTCTTGGCCAATAAAAGTGGGAGCCCCTACTCCTCCCCTTTTCACCAGAGCCATGGCATTGCACCTGACCCCAGGAATGGCATGGCTCCATTGAAATGGCTCTGGGGTGGTGCTATGATGGCATTGGTGGCATGGGGAGGGCATTGGACTTGTCTGCTAGGTCATTGTGAGTACACAGGGATGCTCGCGAGAGGACGTCAAAGCCTGCAGGTTATTATGCAGAATTTATTCCTCTTTTGTTGAGGGAATTGTGTTTGAATGGAGCACACAGGAGAGTCAACAAGGGGCCAATGTCAAATGTTATTCTTTGTAGGGGAAATTTAACGAGGTGAATTTGTACGAATTTGTATGGATGCCTCAATTGACTCAATAAACATCTTGTCATATCGCCATCACTGATATGCAAAATACAAATTTGCACAGGGTGCTGAACCACTGATTGTGAAACAGCCGCTGAATCAACCAAGTCGAGAATTATTCATGTCAAGGTGTATGCAGACCTTACATATTTCAAACTTTTCACTGGCTACACATCAACATTTATCAGAGCTCCTCAAGCCCATGCATAATGTGCCACTGAGTTTCTTATACAAAGCTCTTCTCCTTGGCTTCTACACTTTACTTCTCAGGTATTTACAGCAGGATGACAAGATATTTCTCTCACACCGCAGGTTTTGATTTGTAGAGTACATCTGAATGCACCAGAAGCTTTCCCTTTCTTCGGAAGCACCTAAACCATCACTAGACCCATATAGCTGACAACACAAGTATTCAGATTGACTAATGAACAAGAAGCATGCAAAGGGGTCATCTGCCTGGCTGGACATTATGGACCTAATGGCTCCTCAGTATTGTTTGTTCAGATAAAAGGTAAAGCTTGGATGACCTCAGAATCAAAGCAGGCGCCGCCAATAGAACCATCAGGGCCAGCTTGATGTGGGATGGTAGCATAGCTATGCTAGTTTAGCCATTGTGATGCAGAAAAAAAGAAGAAGAGAAAAGTAAAAGTAATTTGGTATTGCCCTTTGCTACAATTGCACAAAAATACACAAAAGGAGCCATCGGCTTGCAAAGTAAACTACCACAAAGGTTCGTGCCATTCTCAGCCTTGTATCAACACAGAGCCTCGCAATTCCCTCATTGATGAAACAAAGAAATGCACAGGACGATTCTATCACTGAAGGGTTTGGCCATCGATTCTCCTATGAGTCAACATACTTCCTTCTCCTTGCTAATTTATTGAATCAAAACTGTTGCTAATTAATTTGATTAGCACGAGTAATTACTGGAGATATTAATCAAACTCCATCACCAGAGGAGACAGATGCTGTGGACAGTGGTGGTGGTTAAGGGTATGGTGGAAATCCATTGGGCAAATATGCAGCGAATTACAAACAGTGTTGTCGAAGAGATGTCCTCATTCGAGATTGGGGAAGCAGCGAATGAGTATTGGTTTAATTCAAAGCAAAATTGAAGGCAATTGAGTTGGCAGCATCCATTTCTAGCCGGTGAGCATCGCTCGGATTCCATAGAAATGAATCTGGGACCTCGTTCGCTTCGGAAGGTCCTGCTAGGTCCTGCCCACTGAGGACAAAGGGGCAATCCTGCCTGTCACTTGCTGCCCTAAAAGAGCCCAAAAGGGCATTTTTACCGCAAACAATCATTATCTGAGGTGATTGTTAGAAGGAGGCAGAATGTAGGACGTGCTTAATTGATCCAGATTCTTGGCTAATGACCTTGGACCTTGGATGACCTTCACAGGTCACGTGCCATGAGAGGGCGCTGCATTTGTTTGCTGGATCATCGTCCAATCTGTTGGTCACTTGGCTCCCTCTTAAAGAGTCTGCTGCTGGCCATCGATGGTCATTTCGTCTTGTGTTTATCTGGGCCATTCTGACTTCCTGGGTGTCTTTGCCTAAGCCCTGCAGAGGAGCCAGAACTTTTCTCAAGGACCCCTTCTCCTGAGATGGCTGCTAATGACCTGGAAAGGTCCCCGGACACACCCCATCCTACGAGGGCCAGAAAGGGGCGGAGGGCAGCAGTGCAGACTGAGGTCACTGGGCCCTAGGTCTGGGCAAATAGTCAGTGTCACCAAAAAGCTTTCAATCTCTAAATTGAAGACTGCAATTGAAGGGAATGAAGGCCATGAGGTTCAGCCAAGAGCCACCATGGCTGTAACGAAAGTTCCTAGAAGATCCCTCCTCATTCATAGGGACAGGAAATGAGTATACGCAAGTGCGATGGATATAGAGGGAGCGACACTATTAATTTGTCATATCTAGAATACAACGATGCAGCTATGAGATATAATAATTAAATCCCCGAGCCGCTCGCCTTTTGTTTATTATGAAATTGATATCATACATTTAATTAAAAGTGGTCTGCTTTTCAACAATCCCCTGTTCCCCTCAATTTTAATCCTAAACAGAACATTTGTAAAGCAGTTCACGTCCTGAGTGGCACCGGCGGCATCTTAATGACAAGGATGGGCGGCGAGGATGGGAGAGCCACAGACGTATGGACTGCATGGCTCCCTCCATATTGATGCGGATGCAGAATTGATGCTGGAGCAACCAAGGAGACCGAGGAGAGGATGTTCACATCTTGGCCCGGCGTGTTTCGCATGGATGCTGAGGAAGGAATTGCGCACAGAAATTCCCATCTCGCCTTCCTGGCTTCCTCCTGGCTTCCTCCTGACATCCTCCAGGCTTCAAGCTATGAAAATGCAAATACATAAATTCCGAAGCTGACAGTTCCCTTTCAGTGCGAGAATGCTCAAGTGATGCTAAATTCATCGCTGCTTCAAAGCAGCTGGCGAGTTCACTAAATCCAATATTTGCGCCTGCATTTGGCTTCCTTTAGCCTCTTCAGTCCGCTCAGCCTGCAGGAAATGATTGCCCCATGTCCTCTGCATTTATTTTTCCAATTGAAAATCAATGACGGGATAAATCAACCAAATGATCAACAGACAAATTGCTTGATTGAATTCCTCCAGTGACCTAGCCATGAGAAATTCCACTAATTGTTCAATTAATCAATTTCAAACTGCAGTTAAGCCATTGCTTCTGCAGGCTTGGAAACTGGCTTACATGCTTGCTGGATGGCTGACGGATGTGTGGGAATGATGACTGAATGGCGTGTGTTGGAATTCCTTAACTTTTCATTATCATTTCTATATTTACTGTCAAGTTATAACTGAACAATAACGTCTTGTATAGAGCCTGCAGTGGGAAAAGAATCTGCTTTTGCTCATACAAAAGCTGGTAGAAGTTGTAGTAATGACAAAATAGGACTCGACATAGTGTCAACATTGAATCAACGGCGTGAGAATATTGGATTTCTTTGGACTCAAGAGCTTTATTTATAATCATAAGTTGATTCCAATCCTGTCCAGTCAGAATTAGGAGCTGTAGCCAAGCGAAGGTTATTGCATACATGAGTGGTCCAGCATGGTGTGAATTGTCAATGCTTTGGGATTCTTTGGGATTCTTTGAGCTTCTTTTGGATCCTTCGGAGAGACATTACAAAACCTGTTGAATGGAGAGGCTGGGGATTTGTGGCGTAATAGGAATAATGTTATTTCAGCTGACTTGCTTACTAATAGGACTTGACAAATGGCAATGAGGTTTCTAAGCAGTCCACAAGCCTTCACAGAACTTCACACCACATATGAAAAGGCTATTTGAGGTGCTTATGGCTTCACAGCCCACAGCTGAGACCAGTGCTTGAATGAGGTCTATTGGGGACCTGCTGGTCACACTCTGGTCATCTCTTGGTGTCAGATCTCCTTTGGTCTGATTTGGTCTCTTTTTGTCGTGGCCTCTAATTTGCTGTGTAATCCCACGTCGTGGCAGTGCCTGTATTAAAGGCAATATGACACCACAATGGGGTAAATATTAGACAACAGTGCCACCTAGAGAGCTTATTGTGGTGTGTGGCTGTCATCTTGTTTGGTCTTCCAGGTAAATAACTCAGCGGGGACTCCTTAAATTGCATGCTTTTCTCATTTCGTTCATTTTCGTCTCTTGTTTCTGCCATTGTATTGCTGGCCTTTGCCATATAGCCTGTATATAGCTGATATGGCTGTCTGTACACAAAAGCCTAATTATCGCTCACCACACATAGATATGGCCATTATCTCCTTCTAATGAGACTGAGGAGCAAAGCAAGCACTTTTAATTAGCACACTCAAGGAAGTATATTCCATCAATCCTTTGTTTTCAAGGCTTTCTTCTGCTCCCTCATCCACTTTGGCCCTGCTCTGGCCTACTATCCTCTTTCATTGAGAAGCACCCAGCATAATTCTAATCTCTCTCTCATCCACTATATTGGTCTTCCTCATAATAAGCATAATTAGCATCAAAGTAAAGACCTGGATTTATGTCCACATATTAAGACTGTCAAAACTATAACGGAAAGAAAATGAGAAAAGTACTTTTTTCAAGTGTTCTGTGGTACACAATTAGCTGTCTAATTGTATGGATTTTGAATTAGAGGTTATGGCGTTGGAAGTAATTATAGACGTTAGAGGATATATATCATTCAGTCAAGTAACTTGATTACCTGTATGCCTTATATGTACAATACTGGGATCAAAGGCATTGCTTTCCAGATCTGTACATTAAAGCAGTCTAGACATTTTCACTTAAAGTTGCTCCACTAAATATGCATGCTGCTTCAATGCTTTTAATTTGATAGTTTATGAACCATACTCCTGACTGCAATTAAGCATGATATGTATTTTAATTGTTGTCCTGGTGACAACATAAACACACATGATGCATGCATACATATAGCCTGTTGGGTACTTTTTGGCAGTTCATCACACACAACACATATTCTGAGAAACTTGATTTTTATGACGTCGGCTACCTTTCCATATTCTCCAAATCTTCCATTGTATACAAAGAAACATATACATGTATAGGATCATCTGTGTATCTATAAATCTGTATATTCTTGAGTTATGAGTCTTATGACCCCTTGACTCAATTAAATTTCTCATGCACCTCGGCATGTTTCATGTGAAGCAATATGTCAATGTAAATTCTATTGGAGAATTCTATTGGGCTAATGAGGAGCAGGTGATGAGGCCGATGATGCTGGGATCACATTCTTCCACATTCTTCCTGGCAGTTTCTGAAGGAGAGTGTATGTCATTAATGTCTACAGCCTTGCAGGGGCTTTGCCCTCTCTCTGCTTCCCCACTGCTACTCAGGTGCTATGTGGCATCCAGTGGAGCTGACACAAACTCCACACAGACTCACACTGACTCCAAGGTTGCAGCCACAGCTAACCATGCAGTAGGAATGTGGGGATCAAGATCACAAGCTCATCATCCCCTGAAGCAGCCAACTTCATCAACTGCCACACCAAGCATCAGGCTGCATCAAGCCAAACATCGTCCCAGCCAAAGAGAACCATAGCCAAGCAACCACCTATAACGATAACTGCAGACATTTCATGGCAGATTACCAAGTGTTTGGAAACAAAGAGACTGGCTAAAATTACACCATTAGCAGCTATGAAGTTCAACCAAGTGTGATATGTTGATCACATTCTCAAAGGTTCCACAAAGGTTTCTCAAAGGTTTACATGATGCTGTTGTGGTATTGTCAATGCGTTTAATTGATACAATTGAGGAGATGACAAGGGTGTCAATATTTTGGCACCTTCCTCGATTATACATTTATACGCTTGATGTGGTACAAATGTCTAATAACGCATTATGAATATTAAGAATCCTTCCTTATGTTGGATGGAGATATATATTTATAAAAGATTTCTCTGTAAAATTTCACTTGAAGTTGTATGCGAGAAGCCATCAGGAGAAGCCCATTCAATTCCTTGCATGCGATCTCAAGATATCAAGGTGTCTTATTATGTTGATAATTTTGAGAAGTTAGCTTTGAAGAAACCTGCAAGGCCTTGCAAAAGAAACAGCATCCTGCAGATGAGATTATGCAAATGTACCATGTTGGCTTATTTCAACATATTGTCATTTATCTTTCGTGTATGTGTAACCATTTTATGCGTCTTATTGTGGCAGACAAAGATTTCATGCATGCTTTTGTTTCTTTGACATGAAAGAATTTTAGTTAGATGTATACTTTTCAACATTTCAATTAATGTTTTATCACTTATTTTATAACTTTGTCTAGAATTGAGATTGTTACATGACATTGTGATTGTTTTGCAGCTGCTTCTTTGTCTCTCCTTAATGGCAGAGGTTTAGAAACTCTGTACAAAAGGTGCCCTCTCTTTTCCGAATGATTTGGATTTTCCTTTCAGATATTTTTTTTGCCTGCAGCTTTTAATAGCATTCGATCACCGCGCCGTTTAGTATTATTTGCAGAGGGGATTTAACAGCTTCTGATTTCCAGACATGCAAAGCCAAAGAGATGTTGAGCTTGATGCCCTGGTGTTTTTTCAGTCCCTAGGTTTTTGATCCCGCATGCAAACAGTGATTGTGAATGAGTTTTCCCCATTAATCTTTGTTGTTCATAATTCTCCCATCCCCTTGCTGTTAGCTGTTAGAGTCAGTGAGTGTTCTGCTTCATAGCAACACCCCATGTGCCCAGGATCGATCCCTGGCACTTCCTGTGCTATGGCTATGGATGCTTCGCGTGAGAACGATCATCACATATATGTCCATACACACTAACCACAAATACCAACAAAGCAATGATATACATCAAGCCATCAACCCTTCAGCAGGTATTAGCAGTGTGTAGCACTCAGATAGACCACGAATTACAACTCACATTCACTTGAGTACACCACTACGAAGATGTTCACTAGCCCAAAGGTGCTATTTAAAACCAATCAGGTGGGGTAAGAAATCTAAAGTAGTGCTTCTGCGTTGCCCAAGGGTTTGTGTGTCCTTTTTGCTCTGATAAGAATCGGTGAGCCCCTTCTAAGCTTGTCCCTTGGCCGATTACTAGCCAGGAGCAAGAATAGGATGAGACCCTGTCATGCAATGGGGGGATCTTTTTGTTTCGGGGCAGGGGGTGGGGGTGGACAAATTGCGATTGCAGGTCGCGGGGTGAGCTAAAGATCAGGCGGTACCTTTGAAAGGGGCTCAACCAAGCAGGGTTAGCACTGAGTAGAGAATCGGGTGAAACTTGCCCCAGCCATAGCAGAGTGCTTAGAGGAATGGTTAGCCCTTCTCAGCCCTCTGTAACTCTCTGCCATAATGGTGTTTTGGATGCATGACATGCGAACTGTTCACAGCCCATACAGCCCCTTGTTGCCCTTTTGTAAGGTCATTTTGGTTTTGTATATAAGTACATTTCCAATATATCGCATTCCTTCCACTTGTTGGGTCTAAATAGAGACACGATTCTCTGTCGGCCACTTTCCTGAGGCACCCGTATGCTGGAAATTACACCGATCCCTAAACTATATTATGTTGAGAAAATTCAAGAGCAATTGGCCAGGTTAAGCCACACTGAGCTGGTCTGTGGGGGCTTGTGGAGCTCAGTGAGCTTGTTCACTTGACCAGTTCTGTTTGGCTTGGGTGGACATGGGGGCACCTGTCACAGACTGATACTCCTGGGTGTCCAAAGATGACCTGAAGATGACCATTTGTCCTCTTTGGTCCCCATTGGTCCCCATTGGTCTCCATTGCTGCTCTCTACCCTAGCCCTCCCTTGACAATCCCTGTGCTGACAGACCCCCATGACATTGTCTCGATTTATGATAATTCTTGTATAATTGACTATGAGGTAATTACTGTCTGTGATGATACTATGTCAGGTGTTATGTGTTCAAATGACATGTCATCTGTTAGTAATGTCAGCATGTGCAATAGCATACCAAGATCTATTCAATGTGATGATGATGAAATCCTAGTTGATCCTATTGCAAAAGTACTGACTGAGCGTCGTTTAACAAGTCCTCATTCTGTTATTATCGGTCATGTTAATGTTAATAGCATTCGGTACAAATTTGGTTATTTTCATGAAATTTTAACAAAGAATTTACTTGATGTACTGTGTATAACAGAGACAAAGTTAGATGATACATTCATGAAAAATCTGTTTCATTGTAATGGCTTTCATTGTCATAGGAAAGACAAGACCTGCTTCTCAGGTGGTATCATGGTATGGGTCAGGTCGGATATACCTCATGAAAGAGCTACTGAATATGAGGTTGACAGCTCTGACAGTGATATCGAAAGTATTGTTATCTCATTCAACATAAAAAGTGTAAAATTCTACCTTACTTGTGTGTACAAAAAGCCATCAGTGGCTCATGGAATATTCTCAAATGCCTTAGGTGTAATGTTAGACAAGCTGACCAATTCTGGTAATGAAAATATTATTGTTGGTGATGTTAATATAAATATGGCCAAAGAAGATAATGTAATCGATGCTGGAATTTGTGATGTTTATGGATTGAAAAACATAATAGATTCACCTACATGTTTTAAATGTGAAAATGGGACGTTGATTGATCCTGTGATTGTTTCAGATACCTCCAGGTTTTGTAAGCCATTTAATGTGACATGTGGAAGTAGTGATTGGCATAACATGGTTGGTTGTACTGTAAAAATTTCGTATCCAAAAAGTGTACCCTCCTTGATCACTTACAGAAATTATAAGCATTTCAATGAAGCCAAGTTTATACAAGAACTTGACGACCTCCCCACAAGTGTATGTGACACATTTGATAATGTAGATGATCAGTATTGGGCATTTTCAACATTGTATAGTTCTGTACTAGATGAACATGCACCGCTAAAAAGTAAAATGGTCCGCGGTAGAAAAATACCTTATATGCATTCTGATCTTATGAAGGCAATGTATAAGCGAAATCATTACAAAAATCTTTATTTTAAAAATCGAAGTCCTGAAAATTGGGAAACCTATCGTTGCCATCGCAACAAAGTGACAAATATGAGGAAAAAAGCTATAAAAGATTATTTTGTCAAATATTGTTCAAAAAGCACTTCTCCCAGAGATTTCTGGAGGTGTTTTAAGCCTTTTTTCACAGATAAAAAGTCAAACACAACAGCAGACATTGTACTCAAACATGATAATGAGTTTGTTTGTGACAGGAAAAAGGTGTGTGAGATAATGAATGATTTCTTTGTTTCAATTGCTGATGATATTGGGCAACCTGTGAAAGCCTTAGGTGAAGACCTTTATGATGTTTTACAATGTTATGATAGCCATGCTAGTGTTGTTAAGATCAAAGAGATCCACAGAGAACCAGATAACTTCGATTTTGATCAAGTGGAACCTGCTTACATTTTGAAACTTTTGAAAAAGATAAATGCAAACAAGTCAACAGGCTTTGACAATGTACCACCTAAAATAGCTAAAATGTCTACTGAAAATATTGCAATTCAAATATGTAAAATTGTCAACAGTGCCTTTCAAACTAGCACTTTCCCTAGTGATATGAAGAAATCAGAAGTTTCTCCATTATTTAAGAAAAAGGACCATATGAATAAGGAAAATTACAGACCAATCAGCATTATTTCAATTTTTTCAAAAATTATGGAAACAATTATTGCCGAACAAATAACTGAACATATGAATGAATTGTTTGACAAACGTCTTGGTGCTTATAGAAAAAATCATGGATGTAGCCAAGTTCTGATTTTAGCTCTTGATACGTGGAAAAAGTCTCTTGATGAAAATAAGTTTGTGGGTACTTTGTTAATGGATTTATCTAAAGCATTTGACTCGATCCCCCATTGTTTATTGTTAGCCAAATTAAAATGTTACGGATTTTCTGATAATGCATGTTCATTTATGGCAAGTTATATGACTGATAGGAAACAATGTGTAAAGATCAAAGACTGTAAAAGTTCTTGGCTCACTTTAAAGAGGGGAATTCCCCAAGGGTCGTGTTTAGGGCCGTTGTTATTTAATATATTCGTAAATGATTTGTTTTGTGTCATAGAATGTTCTGATCTATTTAATTATGCTGATGACAACACTCTGAGCGTTAGTCATAACAGCATTGAGTTAGTCATCGAATTATTGACAAAAGACACTAAAAGCACAATGCAGTGGTTTGTTGACAATTATATGCGAGCAAACCCTGAAAAATTTCAGGTTATGTTCATGAAACCTCAAAGAAATATAACTGAATTACCAGAATGTATGACTATAGATGATGTTACCATAAAGACCAGTGAGAAAGTCAAACTATTGGGAATCACTATTGACAGAAATCTGAATTTTGATGAACATATTAAGACTATATGTACAAAGGCGTCTAATCAACTGAAAATTCTGTTCCGCTTTAAGTCCTACTTAGGCATTAAGGAAAAGGAAATGATGTATCAAACGTTCATTCTTTCTAATTTTAATTTTTGTCCAGTTGTATGGAATTTTTGCAGCAAAACATCTGCTAGAAAAATTGAAAAAATTCAAGAAAGAGCTTTAAGATTTCTCACTGGTCAACACACTTTAAGTTATGAAGAACTTCTACAAAAAACCAACTCAAAAACCATGCTTGTGAATAGGATGAAGTGTATTGCCATTGAAGTTTTTAAATGCATTTATAACCTAAATCCTGCATTTATGAATGATATGTTTGTTGTAAAAGAAATTGATAGAGATATGAGAGATCCATGCTTATTGACTGTACCACGTTTTAACAAAATTATGTATGGCAAAAAAACGTTTACTTATTACGGAGCCCATCTCTGGAATCTTTTGCCTCCAGTCTATAAAGAGTGCTCGAGCATTGAGCAATTCAAGAATGCTATAAAGAGATGGGAAGGACCTAAGTGTAGTTGTAGTCTATGTTGTCTATGAAAGGATCTGTGATATTTGTTTTATGTGTGAAATGTATAATTACGTGATGTGTCGTTGTGTATAAGTGGCTAAATGTATGATTTTAGTCATTTTACTTTTATTAATTTTACTAATTTTTTTTTTTTCTGATTTTATTCTTTTTAATTTTATAGTTGTTGTTGTTTTTATATGTCGAATACTAGCTCAATGAGCTAATTGTTATTGTTATTTACTCGACTTTAAATAAAATTTTATTCTATTCTATTTATTCTATTCTATTCATATCCTGTAATCTTCTTGTCTTCGTGGCCTGGGTACATAAATTTGAAAGCAAACCACCCTAATGCACGAGGAAGAAATGGGGAGAAAGGGAAGTTATTGAAAAGGGCGACCTCCCACTCTCCACACAATAGTAGCAAGAGATACACAAAGAGGAAAATTCACTGGACAAATTCCGACCACTTTCTCCATACACTCCGTACACATGGTAGTTGTGCCAAATGTTTATCGGACACAAACACGATACAACAAACGCAGTTCATAACACCTTTCCATGATCATGACCATCAATGGACTCCTCCACTCTCTGCTGCCTTTGTAAAAGTACACCCTGATGTTGTAAATCAAGAAAAAAGGAATTTTAATGCCACAAATTATGTAAAAAATTCCCCTTTGTTATGCAAGACTCATGCGCAGGAGCCAGGGCACAGTAAAATCTGTTTGAGTTTAGGATTTCAGTGCATCTGTATGTCTCCCCACGATACCTGAAACTCAATGATGTGTCTTCATAACTGCCTAATTCTTTATGTACAGACGTGCCTCACAAGACAAGAGGGATAAAAACTGCACCATGGTATATGAACAACAGACATGTGAGAGTTTTCATATTCAGAACTGAGCTAAAGGAGGTAGAAGATGTTCTGGTGTGAGTTTTTAAAAACTGCAAAGACAAATGTTTTCCAAGAGTCAATGCTTGTTAACTGCCCATGCTGAGGAGTGCATAACAAGTGTATAACGAGGCTGTTTGGCCATCGTGATTCTGCACTCCATTTTCCCAATAAGCCCTTCACTGCAAACAAGACATGTATGTCTGTGCACAATCAAAACATGATTGTGGAAATCATGATATGTCAGAGAAATACAAGGGGCTTTAACATGCTGGCTACTTGAGGCCCTTTTAAGGGGCCCCTTGCTGATTTTAATGTCCTGACTTAAACAAAACCTTAAGCTGGAGGGAAACACTGTCATCACGGTCTAACAACATTTTAGGCAAATCATCGGAATTACTTAAAC
Organism: Platynereis dumerilii; assembly: GCA_026936325.1. Lineage (NCBI taxonomy): Eukaryota > Metazoa > Annelida > Polychaeta > Phyllodocida > Nereididae > Platynereis > Platynereis dumerilii. The sequence goes on from JAPTHN010000001.1 coordinate 40,652,626, forward strand.
TTCAAATTATATCAAGGTCAGCCGGGTCAGATTGGAGCAGGTCTTCCATGGTGCAATTTCGTGTGATTTGCCAACAAAGGGCCAAATAAAAATAAGACACAGCAATGAAGAAAAAATAAAAAGCTTAAAAATGATAGGAAAAAAAAGTTTGAAAAGGGTCTAAAAAAGGTCCCAAAGGAGGCCATGCTGCATTGATGTGACGGTTATGATAAAGACTGTAAAATAGCAATCTTGAGTCAAAGTAGGAAGGAATAATTTGGAGATGCCATGACTACCAAGGCCTTGAGGGGCAACTCACGCGATATCTTAAAAGAGTTACCTCTCAGATGAGACTCAGAATACAGGTGAGGCCACTTCACCATGGCAACAAATTTGCCCTAAATGGTACCATCAAAGGAAGATGACACTCGCTTTCAAAAGATGCCCGGGCCCTGATAAAAAAAGAGATTCCCTTTTTCAAAAAAGGAAGCATATTCAAGTAGATGCTGATAAGGGCTGTCTCTATTCTTTGAATAACTAATTGTCCATCTCCAAAACTTCACAGTCCTTCACTTTCATATACTATCAAAGGTAAATACATATCGTGGTTATCTACACCAATTAAATACTAGACATACAATTATCCTTATCAAAACCAACATCTAGAGCTGATAATGATAATATGTTCCTCGTAATGTATTATTTGCCAGCCTTTTCATATTGTACCTTAGTGAATGCAACACACGTGGTGGAAAATCCTCAAAGATTTCAATGGTGCATGAAAAATTAGCAAAGATACGTACATCAAAGTGTATGGCCATATATTTCAATGTAAATATGTAAAAAAGATGTTGTTTATAATTCCACACACAATGCCATACATCTTGCCTAATCATAATATTGCCAAGTTATACCTTAAGTAAATGCAAGCTGTTGAGACACAGACTGACATGTGTAATTTATTAACATTGTGCATTGGGTGTGAAATTGGTGATTGATGTTTGAATAAAGTGAACATGCCTTCTAACTCTGAGTGGTGTGGGAAATGGCCAGGTTTACAGGGGAAGGAATAACAATATCTGAACCAATTTTTTGCCAATGGCTTATAGATTATAGTGGGAAATCCATGGGCCACCGTCACTGAACTATAGCCCTAGTCCCAATTCCACATGGATCCCTGCCACTGCCTGGTAAATCCATGGATTAGTGTCACTCATTGATCCCTGATCGTTGCGTTTCATGCTACATGCCTTTCACGTGCTTTGACAGAAATGTAACCATTCAATGCACAGAAATCTTAGGCACTGTTCCAAGGCGCCTAATTGGTTTGACATTTCACGATAAATAACCTTGTGTGTTGCCTCTACATCTCGGATAATTGATCCATTTCTTTTTTCTTGTTTTCAGATGAGATTATAAATGTAGCATCAAAGAAATCTCCCTGTCATGTGGCTTGATGCTAATATATAGAAGCACTAACAACTAATACCACATACACATTGCAGCTTCAAAGGTACACAATCAATCAATAAATCAATCAATCAATAAATCAATCAATAAGTCAATCAATCAATCAATAAGTCAATCAATCAATCAATCAATCTATGTACATGTATCTATGTATCTATCTATCCATATATCTATCTATCAATCTACATTGCATGATCTATATCTAGGATCTATCTACGATTATCTAGGATCTATCTAGGATCTGTCTAGGATCTATCTAGGATCTATCTAGGATCTATCTAGGATCTATCTAGAAGCTATCTAGGATCTATATCTAGGATCTATCTAGGATCTATCTAGGATCTATCTAGGATCTATATAGGATCTATCTACAAACTGTCTACGATCTATCAAGGATCTATCCATGATCTAGGCCTATCTATGATCTATCTCATTTCCCTGCCATGATCTAACTTCATCTAACTCATGATAATTACGTTTGGATGTCAATGCTGACATGCACTTCCAAATTGGCCTTGCATTCGTTGAGCACGATTGGCCTAATAAGAGCGAATCATGTGAGTGACGTATGCTCCCTTTACCCTACACATGACCCCCAAGGGGTTAACAAATTAATGCATTAATTACTCCATTAATTTAATTAATCATTCTCCTAACAGGCCCCAAACATCACGGGCCCTGGCCATTTGCCATGTGCTAGCTTTGGCCTCTTTCAAAATGTTATTTTCTCAACAGCAATTCCCCCCTCTGCAGCCCTGTAATGCAGGTTGATGACACTATCAAGGATCAGGAAACAGTGTTATGGGAGCACATGGCTTCATCTGATTCATCAGATTTTATCCTGTTCAGCCTGAGAGCATAAATTCGGCTGAATCATCCGTAATGAAACTCACCGGATTTTAAATCACAATTACATTTTCCCACATTAACTTCAATTTAAGCCATATTCATTATTTATTCTCCATGAAAGCACCCATTATGATAGTGTAGAGTTTTTATAGCAAGATTACGTTCCCATAAGAAGACATTTAAAATTGATTAGCTGTCTAAACTCTCGGATGATGTATTGTGTTCATAATGTATTAATCCACAAAAAGCGCCCAAGTGACTTTTATAATTTTCACCAAAAGTTGTTAGTAATCTACAGCACAATGCTTTCTAGTATAATACACCTACTTCGCAGTGTATGATAAAGTGGCTAAAATCTAGCGTGTCCCTGTGAATGGGTCTATATTGCCCGAGTGCTGGCGAAATGTATAGCATTGATAGTAACTTTTAGCGAGTTATGCATTGAATTAGCATGATCAGATATAAGATCTTTTGTACTGGTTTGACTTGAGGTCATTCAGGGCCCTATCTCCCACGCCACAGAAAGAAAGGGCAATGTCGTGTGAGGAATGGCATGTCTCTGAAGAGTTACGTACCTTCTAATGTCCTCTGCGTCTTCAAGAGCGTCTTGGACGTTCTGGCCGTCAAAGTTTACGTCTTGGTGCACGAAAATGCTAACATCATGCTAACATGGAGAGTGGGGAGTATAACGATTAGGTAGCAACCACAACCCCTGAGTAATAAATAGTCTTTGTATGTGTGTATGTACACTCCCGTGGTCAGTTTGCAAACAGCCTTTTAATTAGAGGCCACTGCTTGTCTGAGGCTTGTGTCCAGCACCACCACTGTCCCCTGAGTAATTGCTGGTATACAATTGTTGTTCCAACCTGAAATTTTGTCATCACTCCTGAGTCCTGGCTCAGTCCTGATGGATAGAACTCATGATCTCCACTGAAGCGTGACTGTTCCGTGTCAGCTGGTGGCCTAACCTTCGGTTTGACAAAATTATATATCTCCAGTCATTCTCAACTCATCCTAGAGTAGGAACAGATGGGAAATATGCGTGATTTGCATGCTATTTGGGTCGCCATTATCATATTCCTTGTAAAATGTATTCAACTTCTGTTGCTGCCCCCAATCCATGTCCTGACCTTTGAGGCTTGCTTTTCAAATGCAGGTTGTCTACTTTCGTGTGCCACGCTTGTATTTTATATGCACGTTTCTGGAGTGACAGGTATGAGTACTTATCATCTATTACTATAAAGGATATACACCTCGTATAACACTTATAACTAAAGGTGATTTTAATCTGCTAACTTCAAATACCTCGATAACTCGAGATCTGAGAAAGTTCCAAAGTCACAAGCCACCAATGCAAGAAATGTAGCTGCAGGATATAGATCATAATAGCCATAATAATTTGAAGTAACAGGTTGACCAATTTGGGGATGATTCCATGCACTTATACATGTTTGTCATGTCAGCTATTATTCAAATACAATGTGAACAGGTTGAATCCACGTCGCTGGTAAATTCATGAATGTACAAAATTAATGAAATAAAAGTCAGTGTGAGTCACGTCATATTAAGTTGTCAACATAAGTCCAGAATTATTCAGAATGATATAAATCCATGCCATACGAATATCACATTTGAGTTAGTAGTAGGCCCAACCCTGTAAAGATAACCCTGCATTGACACTCATCCTATAATCTGAAATGCAGTAGGGCCTAAGCCTGCAATTTATGGGCCTAGCTAACTTGGTTCCACGCAGCTTTGTGCACAATTTGAGATTTGGTTGTTTGGTTAATTTGACACCTCTGGGCTATTTAATGGCTGGTAATGAATTAAACCAGTACTTTTTTCCTGGTCAAATGTTAATGAGGACAGATGTATGACATCTCCATGGCAACTGCAGACTCTTTGATACAATGTCCACGTGACACTATCAGCTTTGCAGGGGGTACCAGTCAACCACAACAATTAATAATTTGACACATAGTAAAGGGTTTGATGGACTTTGTGGCTTGCTTGACCAATCTCTTTGGTCTGGGGTTGGCCAGGGCTCAACCAACGTCTGGTCACACTGGTCAAGCACGTGTCCATGTGCCCCGCCACGCCCTCTCCCGGCAATCACTCATTTCCTAGATTATCACCCACTGAATCGTAAATGAAAACACTGCATTGCATGCATGGCTCGGCGATCCAATGGTATTAACAGCAGAAAAACAGCCACCTGGGAATCAAGGATGAGCTTCAATGTCTTTTTAATTACCAAATTACCTAAATAAGATTAAAACTGACCTTCAGTTAAATGATCACAGAATTAATGTGTCAATTTCCTAATTCATCTCTCAATTCCAAAATGTAAAATTAATCAACTCATCTAGAATCAATTTGCCTGAAGCAGGCTTATTTCAATGACAATGACTTGACAACTGCTTTGTTTAATAATTCATTGGAGTCTACTAATGTAGTAATAGTACAAAATTAGATGTCATATATCCTCTCTGATCTCATCCCTTCCCTATCCTATGTCTTCATTTTCAATTTGACCCAGCCTGCATATATTTCTATCCTTCATTTCGATCCTTGGTGAGCTTGATTCAAATTCGAAATCTCAAGTGCTGCATTCTTCCGCTTTCTATGCATGCCAGATTCACAATTGAACTGTAAACACAAGGATGCAACTTTCTTACCTTCAGAATGTCAAATGCTCTTGAATGATCTCCAAACTTTCAAGGACTGTCCTAGTTCCTCTCCAAGGGCAGTTGAACTGAACTCATCCAATTGTTTACTCCCAATTACTCCCCTCCTGCTTGTGCAACACAACTGATAACAGATTGCAATGTTTGTTTCAGATTCACACCCAACCAAGCACCCCAAATTATTGGCTTTATCAGATGGTTTTGTTTGAGCTTCTTATTAATACAGCCCAGCAATTGTTGACTTGCTGGAATCAGGACCCCGCCAAAATGAGAATAATCTTTACATGAAAAAGACAAAGGATGCTAAGCCAAGGCAATTGGCTCCTGTGGAGGGTTGGAGGGGGATTCATTCTTGGGCAATTCCGTAAAGTCTGATTCACAGATTTGACAGTTTAGCAGCTTGTGTAGCAGTACCATTACACCTCAGCTATTTCATTGTTATCCAGGCATGAGGGCAGGTAATAGGGGTATCAGACAAGACACCAACCAAAGCTCCAAGTGTAACAGGAGCTGAGCTACAAAGCAAATATCATGGTGTCGGACGTACATCACACGGTGTACGTCCGACACCATGATATTTTGCCATTGCTCGACTCCTGTTACACTTGGAGCTTTGGTTGATGGCTTGTTTGATACCCCTATTACATGCCCTCATGCCTGGATAACAATGAAATAGCTGAGGTGTAATGGTACTGCTACACAAGCTGCTAAACTGTCAAATCTGTGAATCAGACTTTACGGAATTGCCCTCTTGTAGAATTTAACCTGAAGAGGATCAGGACAAGGAGACAACAGTTTCAAAGTACTTACAACTCTTTGATGGTCCTAAGCATACTTCAGACCACAGTTATTGTATTGGTTCAGCAGTGCTTTGTAACACAAAATACAATGTACTGCAGGTCTAGACCAGGTATTGTGTTGGTTCAGCATTCATCCAGTTTTAAAGACAAAGTACTAATGTGTCTGGTGTGTGTAAATACAATAAATTGAGTGCAGTGGATTAGAGAATAGGCTCACATGGAAACTTTGGGAGTAGAATATATGTTAAGAAATCGACCCTGAAATAAAAACTAGCAAAACACGAATAGACAGCAATTTGATGGTTTATAAATCTATGTAAATGGAGAGATGTCAACAGCCAAACTGGTCTTTTTAATTACCAATTTTATTAGTATTTGGTATCAATAAAAGGTATCTGGAATAACAGTTGACTGATATACGCCCCATCAAGCAAATAATCTAAGTTGCAAAACATTGTGATTAGTTGCTAAGCAGACTGTATGGATTAATTTGTTTGTCTTCCTAATTAAGATAAGCATGATAAGCTTGGAACTGCTATTTATCAAATGTAACGCCTATTAGCTGACACATCATTGGGAATAATGACCATGTCAATTATGGTCATTTGAAATAGGCTAAAAGACTAAAAATATATGCATGCTGATGTTATGCTCCACTTCTTCTTCTGCTTCTTCTTCCAGTTCTTCTTCTTCCCCTCCTTCTTGTTTTTCTTCTTCTTCTTTTTCTTCACATTCTCATTATTTTATTTCCTCTCTTGTCAACGATTTCCTTTTCTCTTATACTTGTATATCTTGCTATAAAATCGAGTTTATGTGTTTTATGCATATTAGATTTATCAATAATATCAATAATAGTGTTCTCAATACAAATGTTATAGTTTATTGTGCATAAAATATAGTAAGCAATAAAACAAGTTAGCCTTTGAAATTGTACGTTGTACAAACAGCACAGAATTGATTGGAAAAACAAACAATCTATTTCTAAATTGGCGGCCAAACGACAGCACTTTTCTCTAATAATGTTGTCAAACCGAAGAATGGTGAGATTTATGGGTTGGTTTTTGTCCTATCATGGTCATTCTAAAACAGTTGGCAAGCAGAGGGACATTGTCAACACAGTGATGACAGATTCTTATCTCAAACTTATGGTTGGAAAACACCCATTACTACACCCCAGCGACACTTAAATGGATTATTTTTGTGGTGTTTTACACAAATACAGAAGAGAATGAGACAGTTCTAGCCCCAAGCATATTCCACCCGAGGCAGCATATCTATCAGATCATGCTGCTATCTTCCTCCTACGACGTCCATAACGTCCAAGACGTTGTCCTATCTGACCAATGAGCGCGCGAATCACGTGCAGTTGACGCGCGTCAGCCCCAGGCCAGCAACAACTTAAGTCTCGCCTTTTGAGAAAAAGTATAAGCCAATGCAAGAAATGTGCTTAAATATGCTTATTGTCATTCTTATGGTCCAAAAAACTCACCCCAAAAAGACAACACATGAAGAATAGCTTCAGCCTTTGGCTCAAAAGTGTTTGAAAAGGTGATTACTTTTTGAATTGTCTTAAAAGAAGCTAAAAAGATTTCCTGTGTTAAGTCTGCTCTTTGCACTGACAACAGATAAAGAATACAAGCCAGGCATTATTGTCGAATGCTACACTCAGGTGGCCCATGTAGTAAGTCACAACTTTTATTCGAATGTGGCATTCCTCTGGTGCAACATGCAGCTGGGAAGATATATTTTTGCATATACCTCAAGAAGGCAGCAAGTTCAAATGAATCAAAACAGAGTAAATTCAAATCAGGCATGAAAAATACCAGGATTGCTTCTTTAGTACAAACATTTTGTATGTATTGCATTGAGGATGACACGATTCAGTTGAACGTCTTATTTCATTGCGGGTGATAGTGCACTTTACAATAATGCATTGCATTACGGATGGCACTGTTTTGCTTGTAAAGAACACAGAATATGCTCATGGCTCATGGCCTTAGCTTATATATGCTTTAATTCAAGGGCCTTGGCAGCATTTCAAAATTTAATGTCAACGTGTCTTCAGATTTTTCCTGAAAACCACACATTCACATTTAGAAAAGTTGAATAAAAATAGATCGTATAATGTTGCAGATGAGAAGCCTGTCTTATCCGAACAGCCATATATATACACCATGCATTAATTAGCTGCAGCAGTGTGCCATGAATATACAATGTACATGTCGATTACACGAACAAGGCATGTGATATGGTGTCAATGTGATGTTTCCCTCTTCCAGAACACTTTTAATTGAAACCTAACAATATTTATCCACATTAGCATACTTTATGCTGTTAATTCACATTTACACCTTCTCACTTGGTTAATACTTAAACATAATTGTGCATCTATTATGATCTATATGACTAATAGGTTTACTCACATGGCCATATATACATGTAATACAGCTTCCTTGGGAGCCATAATCTTTCTTATTTGGTTACAGGCCTGTAAGTGTGATAGATGGCTCTAGGTCTGAGAGATGGAAGAAGGTCTGGTTCTCTTGTCATGCATGTTATGTACAAGGCTATTTGGGAATTGAACTCGGGACCTTGTGAACATTGCTTTAACAATTGGACCACCCAAATGGCCCTGCATGCTCTTCCTGCATAAGTGGTAATACGAGAGTAGCAAATCTCTCTTAAAAAGGTTTATTAATACACAGGAGACAGCAGTGTAATGGGCCACCCCTACAGCCAGCCTCTTGCCGGCTCTTGCTGGCTCCTGCAGGTGCTGACTGAAAGAGCTCTCTTCCATGATTACCATCAATTATTCAAGCACTGCTTGGCAAATATCCAGGAAAAAATCCAGTGAAAATGCCCAGCAAGAATGGCCTTGAGAACGTGCCAGGAAATGTCCATTTGTCCAACAATAGTCCCAATTGAGTAAGTTTACCTAACACATTATAAAACCAAGCCAAGCTTTGACCAGATGTAGCCGATCTCATTTTCAATAGTTGTGTGAATTTTTGAGTACTTGTTTATGTATGTCACAGCAGTGTTGCACTTTTGTCTATGTCCACTTCTTACAAACTGCAACAATGTTGCAAATCATCAAGCATGACAACTTATGATTTCTAAACATGGAATGCAGTATTTACACAGAGCTAAACAGAGTTACACAGAGCCACTGACGTGTATTCATGCAATAAATAATTGGTCAAATTGGTTAATAACCCCGTTCCAAATGTTAGGAGTTATATGATAGGGTGCAACAGCCCAGGTCAAATGTTTGCAGCATGTTAAAACCTGGATACTGCCACTTTTCTCTCCAACCAATTCTGGAGAATCAATACAACTTCAAATTAATCCCTTTTTACAATATTTGAGGCTGAGATTGCAATGACTGGCGATGTGCATGCCTAGGGGCTCTATTGTTGTTTCAAACCTGAAAAAACCATGTTTCAGATGGGAAGGGAAGACAATTAAACCCTCTGACAAAAACCTGAAATGGGATAGGCCCAAAAGCTGAGACTAGAATGGATGTGGTCTTGAAACTGACAATGAAACTGGAGGATCATTAGTCTCCAGGCCTTCACATTGGTCAGTCGCTGACAGGTTATAGATGCTATCGGGGGCTTTTAACCCCACAAACTGTCAGTTAGTGTCACAGGCTGAGAATTGGATGATCAATCACATTATCAGATTTTGGCAAAAAGCCACAAGCTACGTTTGCAGGTGTGAACTCCTCCAGAATTATGTAATGGCCTTGTTAGTGGAGACGTCTCACTCCTCTGTCCTGAAATATCTGTCCTGAAGTTTTCAAATAGGCCTAGGCCTATACGAGGGGTGTCCCAAAAGTTCTGACCAATTCTTTTGGCAGACCTTTCTATTTGAAATAGCTAAATGAAATTTTCACAGAATAAATTTCAAGTATTTGACCATCTATTTTGAAAAAATCAAGATTGTAAGAAGTGTTTAAGTTACTGTTCTGTTACCATGGTTACGAGAGGTCAGTGCACCCAGCGCAGCTCAATTTCTCTGACGAAATTCAGCAAATTAGCTGTGTTAAAAGTCAGAGAATTTATAGTAAAAAAGCGAATGATTGCAAGAAAATGTATTTTCTGATAAGCTTGCAGTCCTTCAAGATATCTTCCATTAGATTATAAACATTTACTTAAATTTCATCCTTATCAGCTGAGGCAATTACTAAAGGCGTTTTCCAGCAGTTGCCTAACAGCGCTTGAGACGGTTTGGCTGAAACAATCTGCTGTCAAGAGGCAGTGCTCAAGAACCTAAGGTTCAAAACCCAATCTCATCTGCTTTAATTACCAGATTTGGCCTTGTGTAACTTTGAGTGATACTAAAATTTATATACCAGTTAAAAAATTAAAGAAATAATAGTAATAACGAGAAATTAAGCAGTTGCCACATACACTGAAATTCCACAATTTTGGAAAAGTCCAGTTTGGAGGACAAAGGTGATCGCCTCGGCACATGGGTTAAACTGATTCACAGTCACTTTAAATGTAAATGAAAAACTTTTAGATGCTGTTAGGTTTCCAAATAATATTTTTCATGATCATCCATTGCATATTTACAGTATATTCCTTGGTTATTTACTAGCCTAGACACTTGGATTTGGCCTAAAAAATTGAGCTGCGCTGGGTGCACTGACCTTCTGTTTCCATGGCAACAGAAAAGTTATTTAAAATGTTTGAACAGGTACCATATTTTCAAAATGGATAGTGAAATACCTGAATTTGATTCTGTGAAAATTTCATACAGCTACTTCAAATAGAAAGGTCTGCCAAAAAAATCGGTCAGAACTTTTGGGACACCCCTCGTATGTATATGATTTGTCATAATAGTGATTTAGGGCTTAAATATATCAGCAAGGAAAATATGTCATATCACTGTTTATTACAGCTCAATGCTCAGAGGGATCCAAGTCTTTGTCCCAATTATATCTTGTTCCATATAATCAAATTTTACCCAGTTACTAAGGGAATAGTTGCTTTGACACTAGTTTACATATATACCACAATGAGCAATTATTTTTACAATTGAACGTCTGCAAACGTTTGACAATTCCTAATTTCTTTCTAAGCTCATGTGTGCTTTTTAAGGCCAATAAATGACTTCGATTAATGTGTAATACATAATATGTGAGAGGTTTTAAAGATAACCCATATAACTCTTCTGTGCATATTTCGTAAAAATGTATACCATTTTACTTGAGATAAGATTATTTCTTATAAAAGGAAGTTGCGTGTGTATAATTATAATGAATTGAATTGCTCAATGGTTGGTTCTTTTACATGGTATCATTTGAAATAGGAGAGGTACTTGATACAATCTTGGAGAATTGCACAACGCTCTTTGTTACAATGTAACATTTTGTAAGTTTTATCCTATTACTGACATGAGAGGGACAGGGAAATGAAATTACATGTAAGTGCAAAACTGATTACTTTTCCATGGATAATGGTATCAAAATGGTACGAAAATAGTATCAAATGGTATCACAATAGATGTCTATTCAATGTACACATTTGATACTCTGAATGCAGACTTGGCCAATTCCTCATTCAAAAGTGTACATTGATATTGAAGAAGCATGTGACTCGGCGTGTTTCTATGTGCTCAGCAGGGCAGGGTGACATGTCAAAGGGCTTTATAGACTCTGATGTTGTCTAGGATGTCATCCCACAATATTGAGTTGCAACAATGTACACATTACACAATTTCCTGATGAAAAGCACGTGTTTCCTCACAGCCATGCTATCTGATATTGCAACCCGAGGACTTTTATGTACATTATATTATAGAAGGTGATATCTTAAAAGCAAGAATCCATCCATTCACTGTAAAAATGATGACTACAGTGCATCTATATATATAGTTGCAACTTTCATTCAGAAGGCAAGGTTCATGGAGAAGAGGACTTTCTAAAGTGCAAACCACTTGTTATATAAATACTAACAAGCACTGTTTTTTACCCAATTTAATTATATCTGCCCAGATAGACATAATGATGTTGTAAAAATGCTCACCAATCAAGTATTTTCTAAACACCCATGTCTACCGAAGAGGCATTCCATAACTTCAATAATTGTTGACATGCTTTAAAATGAAGTGACAATGTAAATGTATGTATTTTATAGAAAACAACAATTTAGTGTCGCAGACAGAAAATCTGTGAAAAGCACAATTGGCAGATGAATTATCGACACCACGATATAGCAGATTGGGCAGATTCAGCAATCAGAGACCACAATTTATCTTAGTTAGACAAATGGCTGTGGCTCATTTTGCTTTCATCTAAGCAATGCTGAGTGACAAATTAAGCTGCGATATATCTGTGGCCATTTCGTGCATCTGATTCCCATCTGCCATAAATGTATGCATAAGCCTTGTAATCTCACAGTCGATCATAGAGGACACTTTTCATGGACGCATTCATATCTTGTTGGCACAGGAATCGAAAGTAGAATCAAAGTGCTATTTGAGTATCCTGACCATAGAAGCCCATAGAGGAGGCCATAGGCCAGATAAGGTATTGTCCATCACGTACACATTGAAAGCCATAGCATCAGCTATAAGCCAAGGCAAAGCACAGCAAAGCACAGGCAGAGGACAGGCAAAGCATGTCATCAGGGATGGGCCAGCTATGCATAACAATGTCAGGGGCTGAGTTATGCCCCTCTGTGCAAATTAATGGGAATACTAATTGGCCCATCAGCATGCCCAATGAGATGCTAATGGCATTTGTCAGAAACAATATGATGGTCCACTGGCTGATTCAGTCACACACCCCCAGAGACCCAACTTTCTCTTGTTTTCTGCCTCCCCATATTTTGAATTAATGTTTAAATCATAACCTTCATAAAGTTCCTACATAAATTGCATTCATCAACTCCCACTAATTATACGCAGCTCATTAATATTCTGAATAAACTGGAAGCCTGCCCTACAACCAAGACTTATAAAATACGCCATAGCATATTATAGCTGCTTCTTAATCCTGCTGAAATTAACTTGGCCTGACTTCTAGCCACTTTTAATATCACTCTTTTTTGCTCCTATAGAAAGTAGCAGTAAACAGACTGCCAACTGATTGCCAAACAAAATACCAAAATAAGCTTCTATAGAAAAAGGACAATGTTCCTGGCTTGCCTCGGATTTATAAATCTATGTTGAAATTGTTAAACTTGGAACCAAAATAACTGTTTACATTAAACTCAAAGGAAGGGCTCAGTCTGCTTTATCGACCAGCATCTTTTACAGGCAAGGATAACTAAGTCATTACTTTCGGCTGTTGAAGAACGGCAATGTTGCTCTTTTTCCTATGTTTTACATTGAAATCGGAGACCATTTCCTGACTGAGTCATACAGACTATAGATGTTCTGATACCGATCACGTATTGGTGTCAGGTGGTATCGGTATCTGATCGCAGGCACTGCTCCATAAACAACCCATGGTATCGGTACTGGATTGGTATTGGTATCGGTGGTATTGGCAACCTAATACCAGCATCGGTATAGGTATTAGAAGTGAAAAGTGGCATCGGAGCATCCCTAACACATGCACTTGACATCACAGAATAGTGATATGATACATTTTCAAAACTTAGCTCAAGAACTCAAAATACATCGACACACAATTCAACTTGAAAATTGAACCCGGAGCACGTTATGTGATACATATGCTGCTGAAGGTAATGGAGCTCTCCCAGCATGCAGTGTGCCAAGGTCCACCAGGAGGCACCTTAAGTTCTTTTTGGACAACTGATCAGCCCTTTTGAAAACAAAAACAAAACTGGTAGATAGATGAAAATTCGAAGTCTGTGGGAAAATGCCTTGTGCTTGGTATAGGGCTAATCATGGAGATGCTACGAGGGTAGCTATTGGCATGCTGACAAAGATATTTATGAAGACAACGAGACACAAACCATAGAAGTAATGGTCAATCCAAAATTTTAGTTAACTACAGAATATTGAAGTCTAACTTCTCTGATCATCGGAAGGCTTATTGCCAGGGCAATATCTTGACAATCACTGTGCCTTTTTTTGTGATCAGTGAAATGGGTTGCTTTTGACCTTATTGTACTGAGATGGTAACACATAAATGTATCTCTGACAAGAAATCATAGTAAATATAGGGCCTGTCATATACATCATGTTGTAGCAGACTTCCCATGACTTGGCCATTGGCTGCCTTCAGTCAAGCGAATGATTCATCTCAGAAAAGCCATAAGCTGTAAGGGAGCAGTGGGCAGCTACAAGCCCAGCAATGAAAATGAATGACTGCTGTAATCATAATCTTCAAATTTGAGACCACCTTGATTGCTGTGAGCGGCAGTCTTTTCTTGGAGATTATGGTGCTTCCACTTCTTCAGCCATGTTGATTCGAACTTGGCGTGACCTCCGCAGCACTGGTATGGGCCAATTACTTTGAGGTCCTGGCCGACCTTGCCCTGTTATCATGTGTGTCGTATAAGAGGCCAAAAGGTCATCCGAGAGGTCAGAAAGGTCATCTCAAGGGCATTTCAAGGTCATATTGTGAGGCCCTCGTCATCTGTTGAGCAAGGGCATTTCGTGTGTCCTTTTATTAGAACCAAAGATACTGAAGCATGGAGCAGAAGGTCCAGGGCAAAGCAGGCCATTGGAAGCCACGAGGTCATTTTCGAGGCCCTCGATCGTGCAGTCCTTGTGGGGTAAGCGAGGGCATCGGAGGGCTGCATCGAAGGTCAAAAGATGAAAATGAGGGTGGGTGTATATAGGAGGAAGGTCACGAGTAACATTTATTGAAATTAACATTACCAGAAGATACAGGTGCACAACACAAACCCAGGCTTTTAAGAGCAGATGGGTTTGGGAATATGGTAGAGATAGATAATTCATGACAGAAGATAAGTTTTCTGCCGCAGGACAAAAAATGCTGCGCTACATTGATAAAACTAAAATTTTGTTAATCTATGATGTTTTTTCTTTTGAATTCCATATATCCGAGATTGAATGTGATATACAATATATGTATATGGACCTAGTTACCAGGGTGTCACTTCAAGCTTCAATACCTTGATGGATGTTTCTGCACTCCAAACCTTGCTATTTCTTCCTGATGTGTCCCCTGCCTCAAACACTCCTGTCTTTGGTCATTATGGACATTGTCACTGGCCTTTTCCTCTCCATGTAAAACCACACCATTAATCCCCAGTCCTGAGAACACGAGCCATACATTTATACAATCTCTTCCTGTCCACATTTTCTCTCCGATCCAACTCGATTTCCTGGGATTTCTTCTTCCCCTCTGCTGCAAATGTCATCGTGCATGTGTAATTGACCAGTTTATGCCAAGGGTTTTGTGCCTCCAAATCAAAGTCTGGGTGACAGAAACCCTCGACTATATAATAAATATTTCCACTCTCAATGTTTACACTTCTCTACCCTTTGCCCAAAAAACTTCTAATCATCCTAGCAAGTTCCCTCATTTTAAAGTCCCCTTCAAGCTCTTACTTCTTGGTCTATATAATGGCAGATTGGCAGTTGATAATAATTTAGTAGCAAAGCTACAGGAATTTCCAGCAAACGAAAATATTCCGAGGGATCTGTAAAAATCCATTACAGATTATAGAAAAAGAATCTGTGATTACATTTGTTAAGACGAGTTCCTTTCTCTTATTGCATGTCATTCAATGATTTTGGCTCATTGCTACTTTGACTTATTTGGTCCGCAATTTTTGGACCTTTTACAGCAGCGTCGTCTGTCACCCCAAATGGCAGAGTATGTCAACAGAGCCACATGCTGTTGTCACTAAGTTGTCACAGTTTCTAGGATATGCCAATTTTTAGCTCACTTGGCATTATATTAATGGTCGTAAAATTGCAATGTACAGAATCATGATGACAAAAAATCAGCGACATTATGCTATTACAAATTCTATGAAATTCTATGGAAGTCTGGGCCATTCTATTAAGTTATTGTGGCGTGCGTAACTATGACGCTGTACTGGGCGATAGGACAACATTTTTACCCTCCTCTTACAATGAGGCCTACAGTGGTTATTACAATGCAGTGGGAAAAGGTAATGGAAAAAAGAGTCAAGGGTGAATGGATGTGAATTAAGTGGGATACTCCAGCGTCATTTCGTGTGTCCCTCTGGCTGCTGGAGTTGCGGAGGCTGAGGTGGTGATGCCAGTTTTTGTAACACCTGGCAACAGGGCTATAACATGGGGCCCATGCACCTGCCTGTAGCATGCAAAGTCCTCCATCGATGATGCAGTGCGTGGTATAGCCATATAGGCACACACCATTGTGGGAAAGGGGGCCAAAGGGACCCAGAGGGTATGTGGGGCAACACAGTTATCGAGGGCCCATCGAGGGTACAATGTGTGATTGGAGGGCAATTTGCTAATGAATTGTCCCACACGCAACCTACACAGATGGGTGTGTTAGTATAAGACTCTCCAAGTGTAGTCATTGACTTGCCAGGTAGCTCCTGAAGTGCCTCCCACCTGCGGATGACAGTTTTAAATCACTCTTTAATCTTGACTCGAGTGCATATTCTAATTGAACGTTTACCACTTTGAAAGTTGATGTCTCACTGTGGGAGTGTTGGTGTGTGTTGCATCTGTCCAGTGTCCTCCTGTCTCTGTCCAGTGATCTTGCAAACTTGTTATGCAACAAATTAATTCGAACCCTGGTCCTTACACCATCTTCCAGCCTTATGTGCCCTCTGGGCCTGTTTCAAACTAATTACTCAAAGCCAAAGTGCAAATACAAGATGTCTATCTCGCTCCCATTCTCCCATTGACAGTGGGCAGACAGAGCCCTGTTGACTGCCAATGGTCGGAATGTACATCTGATAAAACTACAAGAACTTCAAGATGTTCAGATGAATGGAAACTGACTTGATTTCTCTGAAAACTATCTTGATCTGTCAATGACAAGAAATACAATTGGATCATTTAAACTGTCCTTTGATCACATTGTGGTCATTGATCGATCTGTGATCCAAACTTGAATGGAATTCCTGGCTGAAGCAATTAAGGGAATACTTAAATCTTAAAAACATCAATTTAAATGATTTAGCTGCACAGATCAGCCTTTAAAACCATATAACTAATCTATATTGTTTTTTTTTTTTTTCGAAAATGTTTAATTCATACAACAACTTTTGGTGTTTTTGTTGTTAATCAAATCCATAAAGCAGAGAGTTTTCTCTTGTATTTTATATTCCCATTGCAGGAATGATGAATGTCATTTTAATGCATGCCCATCATTCTTTTATTAAATTGTCCTTTTATGATTTTTAAATTTATTTGAAATCAAATCAGATTTCTTCCCTCCCTTTCATTCCATCTCCATTAACAAATATTTTATTGAACAACTTTTTGTGACACATGGCAAACAGTTTTCTTTTGGTAATGTTGGTAATAAATTTATTATGAACATGCCTATTGAAATGATAAATGTAATTATAAATTTTCTTCTTATTTCATTCGCAATGTGCCAAGTTCAATCTGCACCATGTGTGTTCTTTTTCAAATTGATATTATTTTTTTCAAACAAACACCTTCATCATGAGCAAAGATTGATTGTTCTTGTCAGAAACATTTCAAATTCTATCTTGGAAATTTCTCAGTGAAATGTTTCAAAGGACTCACCTGTGACGGAAGTGTACCTGGTCATGCAGACTTATAATTGAAGTACTGAAAGGCAGCTAATGGATAATTCTGTGTGTTGTGGGTTTGCATGTATTTCTTAGTGGTAAATAACCAGTTAATTGTCAAGGGTTGACCATCATGGTTGACTTGACTTTGGATTTCAGGACTGATTCAGGAGCAGGATTTGGAATTGAGAAAAGTTAAATGTAGCGAAAAGCAGAGAGCAGACGTCATGAATTATTACATGGAGTGCAATGCAATAGGGAGGCAATACAAAAGTACTTGATCGTTTGTTTTTGCCTGACTTGAGGCTGTCACATAGTTGACAATGTTCATTGAATGTTGCTGATGTGACCATTGTTATGGGATGGGGCATTCGCGTGCTACCCTCGCCCCTCTTGTGTCCTCGTTCGCGTGCAAAACGCCAGGGGACGCTGGGAGGCGTCAGTGTTGCGTCTCAATGGCTTGGAGATGACGTTTTTCTCATGCGTTTCACTCCTAATTGACTCAACATTGAATTTTTATTCAACCTAATGGATTTTTTGGTCTCATCCATGCTTTCTAACCAATATCCATGTTGCCTAATACGAATCAACATGGCCAAACATGCATGCAGTCTGCTGGCGTGATTCTGAGCAGTTTGTTTGCAAGTTCCAACTTCACAATGGGAAGAACCTCTCAATTCATCCATTTACTGTAAAGATAGAAAAGAATGTTCAAAGTGCTTGCATAAAAACACATATATCGTAATCAGATTTCGAAGCAACTGAAAATTGGATCAAATGATTGAAACGTTTTTGAAAGAACATAGCTTCATTTATAATTGACCTTTAAAAACAAAATGTTCATCAAAACCTGTGTCTTTGCCCCACTACAATCAGATCTGTGTAAATACAGCGGTACCTGCGTTCTAAGACCCCCTGTTATAAGACCGACTAGCCTTTGTGACTGCCTTCCTCCCGAACTAAGTAGTGTTTTGAGTGCACTGAACCCCGACGAGAGACCGCACCCCGACGAGTGACTGCTTCATGACCGCAAAAGAGGTGGTCTTATAACGCAGGGATTATGTCATTATGGCAGTACAAGCATGGATATCGGGTAATTCAGCTGGTTACTTCAAACTGCTACAGAAATGGAGCACTCTTGACACTGTCGTACCACACTCCCCAGGGGGATATGCTTTTTTTGACAAAATCTCCTCTTTTTGACCAAAATCAATTTGGAAAATGATACAATGTTTTGAAAAAATGAGATTTGGACTGGCATCCCGGAAGTTCACTGCACAAAAAGGCGTGTGCATGCACGTATGGCTTTTCATATGATTAAGGGACCACTTACTCTCCCTCGCTTCATATGGGTCCCTAATAAGTCCTGTGTCCCGACTCCCATTTGTTTGGCATGGTTCCCCATCCTGAATGCCATACAGTCACCAAATGTTGGGAATGATTCTTCTGAGCCATGGGATAACATTGTCAACATTTTGCATCAAAAGTACGACGTAAACCTCAGTGTTGACCCTCTCATTTTCGGGGTATGAAAATAAGATGATACCGAATGACTGATTCTGTCATCCCGTTATACCTTGGCAGGAGTTAAGGGCTTGACAATGCTTTACCGGCTCAGGAACATCCTTAAGTTGTTGGTTGATGCAATGAATCTTTCTACAAGCGAAAACCCAGGTCCCAGGTCTGTCAACAATGGCTCAACAATCAACATGACACATTTTTTTCACCACTTTTTATAAAGTAAAAGAAAAAGCTTGACTCACTCCATGCAGCGGTTAGGTTTTCTACTTTGAATTGTCTGTCATGAGTTGCCTTGTTAAGATCCAAAGACTGACTTTCAAGACGTCTTGTAACTCTTGTTTTGCCGCCTTCCTCGTGTTGAAGCTGGTGATATCCATGTCTTTCGCCACAGATCTTCTGGATGCACACTTCACTCTAAAAAAAATTCAGACAAAATTGGTTTAAAAAAAATCCATGTTGGTTTTGCATTGAAATTTGGTTTTTCAAAAAACCATTTTGAATCTAAAAAAACAATTTTGTCCCGACATTTTTTAGAGTGTTCTTCTCTAAAGAATTGATGCTTTAGGAATACAGTTTTTAACTCGGAATAAGTCAAATTATTGTAGAAACACATTTATAAGAAACGTTAATCAAAAAGCATCAAGAGCTGCCAATTGTTAGTGTATTATCTGAAAGGCTGTATTGTTTTACCTTCTTTGTCACTAGATACAAATTATAAAAATAAGATGCCAACGAAGAACGTGTCTGCCAGATAAATGAAATCTTCAGCAATACGTTGGGTGTAACCTTTGGTTTCAGTTCCCTTTTGGCACTTGTTCTGCAGATGTGATGTTCATGCAGGTAGTAGAAAAGTTCCTATTTTCCCAATCATATAAATGTAAAGAATAGCATTATTAGACAGTCTTTCTAAGATGTGTCACACCGAATTTAGCAATTTGCAAGGAAGGAATAGCGTTTTTCCTAATTTACAAACTCCCTGACTAAAATAGCAACATAATATTATTTTGGACCAGCTGAGCCCTGACTAAAACATTATCTCGTGTTGGCAGAGTTGCATCCATTGGGAAGCCTAGACAATAGACTTTCTAAGACAACATGCCTTTTTTTCATTACAGAAAAGTATAATCATGACAACTGAATTCTGACAGGTCTGCCTGGCTCACTTGCGCGTGCATTGTGCGATTTAGAATTACAACACCAGGTGTGCTCATGTGATTCTCAATCTCAGTGTCTCCCTCTCGGGAGAATTCCGTTTCAGAAACTATATATACTACTATATATATAGTATTAAAGACAAACATAAAACTGTGAACAGTTCAGGTGGCAATCATCATCAGCCATGCATTTAAATTCTGATCTGATTGGTTGTTGGGAGTTAACTTCATGGACAGTGATTGACTTGGTCCAAGTTTGATATTTTCAGAACGCATTTCTGTGCAAATGCATGATCACTGCTAAATTTATGGTGGGCAGTTTGTGGGGTGCTAATCAACTATATTTCTAATTTTTATGACTCAATCTCAGACTTACTATAGTCACAACAACTTAACACACAAGAGCATTCACACAGTACCTTTTTATAAATATAATATAAGCAGTTTATGAAACTTGTCTGAAGTGCATATCAAGATGCCTTGGAGTATTCACCTACATAAATTTATGACGCAAGATGCCCCTCCCCCTCCTGAAATTGCCTCAATGCCTCTGATGGCATCATGCATGTTACTCTCAGGAAATCATTCCTTTTACATTAAATGAGTCAAGATTCGTACACATAATGAGAGGTGCAGATCTGACAGACTGTCACTAGATTCATGCTTGGGAGAATAAGCACCAGCTTCTTGTAACAGCTTCAATCATACAGACTGATGCCAAATAATAATAATAATAATATTTATTGATTTAAAGTGCATTACATCGTATGATCTCAACACACTGTACAAACCGGTAGAAAATTAAAAACATTACAGATTAAGTAAAAACAATTTCAGTTTAAAATCAAACAAAATATAAATTTAACCAAAATATGAAGCAAATAAATGTGTTTTAAGTCTTGATTTAAATTTGCTGTATGATGTTATTGTTCTGATGTTCACAGGTAGTCCATTCCATAATGCTGGTCCTTCAATCGAGAAGGCACGATTACCATAAGTCTTTGTTCGAGCAGGAGGTGGTCTCCTCAAAGTCACTGCCGAGTCACTTCGAAGACTCATGTATCCCCTATCATTAACAATGATAAACTGCCTTAAATACACTGGTGCCGTACTAAAGTAGATGCACTTGAAGACAATGCAAAGAACCTTAAATATTACTCTTAACCTAATTGGAAGCCAATGTAAATTCTTAAGCACTGGTGTAATATGATCTCTGTCGTGCTTTTTCAAACCTTCTACAACGCGAGCAGCAGAGTTCTGGATCGCTTGTAATTTTTTAAGCTGGTAATCCTGGGCACCCAATAATAAACTATTACAGTAATCCAACCGGCAGGTAACAAATGCATGAACTAGCTTTTCCGTTCTGTTTCTTTCTAATAAATGCCTAATTCTACCGATTCGCCACAAAGAATAAGAAGAATTTCTGCAAACATTATTAATATGGTCAGACAATGTTGCGTGACTGTCAAACAGGACACCCAAATTTCGCACCACAGAGCTCGGTCCTACACGTGTTTCGCCAATCCTGATGTTAATTTCAGTTTGATCACTGTGAGATTTAACATATTTTGATCTAAAGTGTACAACCTCTGTTTTGGTGTCGTTTAGAGCAAGAAAGTTATTGCTCATCCATGATCGAATCTCATCGACACAGTTTTCAATGTTTGTAATGTTACTTTCATTACTACATGTTACATATATCTGCGTGTCATCAGCAAATATTACTGTTTGACATTCATGTCTGACAATGATATCTTCCAGAGGTGTAACGTAGAGCGAAAACAAAACCGGTCCAAGGACCGAGCCCTGTGGCACGCCATATTCCAAAGTCCGTGCGTCCGACACCATCGACCCGCCAACGGTTATTCGCTGGGTTCTGCCACAGAGAAATGACTTAAGCCAACTTAAAGCTGTACCACCAATTTTGAATCTGGTCTGTAGTCGTCTCAGCAGAATGGCATGGTCGATGGTGTCGAACGCCGCCGACAAATCCAACATAACAAGGATGACATCTTTTTTGCTGTCTAAAGCTAACAAAATATCATTATAGACCTTCAACAGTGCCGTTTCTGTTCCATGATTTTCACGATAAGCCGATTGAAACTTGCCATACAATGAATTTGAGCTAAGATATTCATTAAGTTGCTTAAAGGCACATTTTTCTAAGAATTTGTCCAAAAACGAACAGTTTGATACCGGTCTATAATTTTTCAATACATTTCGGTCTAGATCATGTTTTTTGATTAGTGGTCGAACAATTGCTGTTTTACAATCAGCTGGGAAAATACCATTATCAAAAGTACGGTTAACAACAGCAGTAAGCACCGGTGCCCACACCTGCAAATTATCCTTTAGAATACTGGTGGGTATGGGGTCCAATGAACACGATTTTCCATTCATACCATTGACAATCTTTGCAACATCCTGAACATTAAGGTGATAAAATTCATTTAAACCATTCTCAGTAGATGATACAACTTTGTCTGCTACATCAGCACTTTCTTCATTGGACACAACATTATCAAGTCTTAAGCGAATTTGAGCAATCTTATCCACAAAAAAGTCAGCAAAAAGTTCTGGTAATGTGGACATTTCAACATCAGGCAAAATATTAGCAACAATACTCTTACATCCAGAGATTTCATCCACAATTGCAAACAAGGCTTTATCATCTGTAGCATTATCAATCTTAAGTCTAAAAAAAAGTCTGATTTACTTTCATCAATTTGTTTCTTGTAATTACATCTTGCTGTTATAAACAGTTCTTTATCTATACATAGTCTTGATTTAAACCATTTCCTTTCAAGTCGCCTCAATTTTTGTCGTTCATTCACTAACTCGGGTGTAAACCACTGCGGTCTTGGCTTGTCAATGAACTTTTTCATCTTGATAGGAGCGAGTTGGTCTACTGTTGATTCGATTGCATCACGATACTGTTGGGCCATAGTATTTGGATCTTCCAGCTTGCATATTGCATCAAACGATGGTTCAAGTAGATGCTTCAGATCATCGACACATAGTCCTTTTATGTTACGATAACTCTTCTCCGACTTCGTTGATAACGATTTGCTGATATGGGTTTTGATGTGTATGGCAGCATGATCTGAAGACATACTGAAGTCGACATCTATCCCGGAAAAACACTGATCAGATTCACGCATGATCAATAGGTCAAGGGTGTGACCTTTCTCATGGGTTGGCTGATGGATGTGGTTGAACAACCCAAATGAAGTGATAAGATCTTGAAACTTCAGTGACTCATTGTTGTTTACATCATCCAGGTGGATGTTAAAATCTCCAAACATGAGGAAACTTCAAAACAACAAGCGGATTGACAGCCAACAGCTATCAATAGTGTGCAAAGACTAACTACATAATCTTGTTTTTTAAAAATGTAACAGGCTCTCTGATTGTGCGACCACTTCCCTTCGCAACCAATCACCTTGAAGCTCTAAAACCACACTTATTGCAACCATCCAGGTCAGAGGCTCTCTGGCAGAGCCAGCTCGAAGTGATCCGAGGACCACGTGAGAATGATTTGTGAGATATCACTATTTTATTTACAGCTTTGCTGTGATACACCATATTGAATGTAATGTGCTTATTTCTTATTAGGAGAAACAAGACAATGTGGATATCTGCTGTCATCAATTGTCCGAGGTAGGTACTTGGAGAAATGAGATTCGCTACTCTGTGTCACCAAACATACCTTGGGAGTGCCGGAGAGGTGAGCCAAGGTCCTTCAATGTTCATAATGAATCGTTGTGGGCCAACATTGATGACTAATGACCTTTGGGAAAGACGAGATAGGCAAGATGGCCTTCGATGGGCCTGTTGAAATGAAAAATAATTTTGTGATGAGGCAAGGTGGGACAAGTCCTAAATGCTCACATGTGGTGATAGATAGATAGATAGATATTTCTTTTATTCGACCACATAACAATACAGATTAAGAAATAAGCATATATGTATAATATATATGTATGTAAGTATAATAGATAACAGATTGTAATGATAAATAAGTGAAGTTACAGGCCAGGAGGGCCTCATTAAGCCTAAACAAAGGTGCTAACATGAGGACCCACCCTACATTCCATAGCATTAGAAAATAAATCATATGTACAGTTCATATAAGGCACGTTTAGGGTTTGAACAAAAACAGATCAGTGGGGGAAAAAAAGAAAATCTCATCTTTTCAACTGAGTGCAATGAGCAAAATGAGTGAATGAGATGAGGGGGGGGGGGGGGGGGGATATGAAGGGGACATAGTGAAAGCAGACAAATATAAAGCCAAGAGTGTAACAACCCCTGAGCAACATAAACTTTACACAATATGATGGAAAATAGGTAGGCGCTATTAATTAGTTTTGCATATAATTCATCTATGCGGCATCTTTCATTTACATAGTAGCATCAGGATGTTGTCCAATCTTGCCTTTGTTTTGTCCCATCTTGCTGTAAAACTTTGTATTATTGAAGCATCTCTCACAGCACCCATAATGAAATCATGTAATAATTATTGTAATTTTTGAGCAATTTAAAATGTATAACACTTTTCGATATCAATCAGATATATATGGTCAACATAATATATTGAATATATGCTACTGGTAACATTGAAGCTCCAGAAGCACTTTTTTCTTAAAAATCTTAAGTGACCCATCTTGTCCCGTTTCCCCCTATCATTATGAACTCTGTACAGTGGGCCTACCTTCGCAAGAGAATTTTTTCAGAAGTCTGCTCTTCTGTAGGCTACTTGCAGCCTTTGATAGGAATTCTTTTCTTCCTGCAGAATCCTTTCAGAATTGTGCAAACCTGCAATTATTGTCAGTTCAGCTATTATTAAGGGGATGCACTCACCTTTTAGGTCATGGTATTTTATACTCGGGTGCATCTCCATCAAATTGCAATTTGCCAATAACGCTGAAAATTTTATATGTGATTGTATGTTTTTAGCTTTTTGAAAATAACCAATCAATCAATCAATCAATTGTGCAGTGGTTGGATGTTCATGCCGTTTTGAGCCCGATTTCAGTATGGTGAAAATGAAAACTGCAGGCTGCTGCCGCCTGACACAAAGTTAGTTTTGTGATCTGCAGCATTGCATTCTCACGTGGTCATCAGATCACTTCGAGCTGGCTCTGCCAGTGAGCCTCTGACCTGCATGGCCACAAAAATGCGGTTTTGAGCCTCAAGGTGATTGGTTGCGAAGGGAAATGGTCGCACAATCAGAGATGCTGTTACATTTAAAACAAGATTATGTAATTACAGTATTTGCACACTATTGATAGCTGCTGGCTGTTAATCTGCCTGTTGTTTTTAAGTTTCCTCGATAGCGGCTCTTTTGTCTTAGAGAGGTCTCCCCATAATGAAGAGACAAAACATGCTACTCATTGCTACTGCTATGTTCTTTTTATTTCTGTAAAAATGTATTATATGTATTATTGTATATATCTTGTCTCTTTGTTATGAATAAATTTCTTGTCTGTCTGTCTGTCTGACCAAAACCACAGGAAAGACTGTCAACAGAGTCAGAGGCTCACTGGTACAGCCAGCTCGAGAAGTGAGCCGCTCTCGAGATATACTTCAAATTTCATGGTACATTGAAAAAGTTTCTATTCAATATTGAGGTAAACCATAGTCAGACTCAGCAATCACATTCTCTAACAAGTAGACAAGGCCATCAGCTTACTAATAAACTGATTTCCTCACACTCAGTTTATGTGGACTGTTCGCCGGAGCTTGCAGAATTGCACACAGGCCACTATTAGGCACTAAGTGTCAACACATGCCAGCACATGTTCTGCATGTCTAGGCTGGAAAAAGCAGTGGCAATGAAACGGCGGTCAACTTGCAGACCGGCCCAATTAACAAGAAAATTTTTTCAAAAAAAAATAGAGGCGATTTTTAGAGCTAATTCAGGTTGTCCAATTTGGTCCCATCCCCATTTTTTAAACGCCGATCCCGCAAAAGCGTCCCGTTCCGCACCTGCCCATCCGCGTTTTATTACGAAATCCCGCCGGTCCGCAACTTTGCCCGGTCCGCATTTTACTACGACGCTAGCTACCGTTTTGCTGACGTAGATTCACATGCTGATTCTTGAATCTTAGAAAAAGCCTCCTGTCGGGAGGCCTGTGGCCATCTATACAGAGGCGAGTGGCATATAGAATCACTAAGACTATATCAGCTAAGGGCTGATGCATCGCCTCTAAAAAATCTTGTGTTACGCAGATCGTCACAAGCAAGAGCTCTATTTTTTGTCAATTTCCACCAGGAGCAGCATGGTTTGAACAGTGCCCTGGTGTTTACACTGTACCTGCTTGCAGAATTATACATTCTGCAGGAACTCCTAAGTGCATAATACGGCAAACATCTTCCAGAATTCTTCAGATGTAGGAAGAAAGTCAAGAGTATCGAGAATCTGTAGGTTTTCCTGTTGTTTCCATTATGTTAATTTTTGAATGAAAAGTAGGGGAACCGGGGCACATTGGAAGACAGGGCACGGTTGACGTGGGGTTTTCTTTTTTCGACAAGGTTTTTTTGTTGACATTATTGAATATTGTGAAATCCCTTCCCAGAGAGTCAAGATAGAGAAATAGGAGCAAACTTCTAAGTTGCTTGGTGTTATAGTATGGAGTAAAGTCAGCGTAATATGAAAAGATCCCAAGAAGCCCCGTTTCCCCTTATCAATGGTTGCATGGCAATTGCTAACCTAACATGTTTTCATGATCATTTCTTTCTTGAATCCCGATGACCGATGACTCTCTCCTTACAATTCTAGCATAGTCCAAATTAAAGGAAGAATTTTGGAGCTGCTCTGAACGCTGAAAATGGTGACCACAAATGTGGTTTTGGGATACACTTAGGTTGGCAAAGGGCAAGATGGGACTCCTAAGAACCACAGTTATGCTGCTAGAGCTTCACAATTAACAGCATCATAAAATGGTCATGCCTGATTTAAATGTGTTATGTAATGCTGCTCAGAAGTTACAAGAATCGTCATCTGATTTATATGTGTGCTGTGAGAGATGTTTAAAAAATTGTTTGGGCATGCATGCAGACATTGCAAGATGGGACAATACTATAACAAGATGGGAAAATTACTGTGCATTTCAATCAGCCCATCTTGCCCCATTTTCATTACCCCAAAAAATTGCCCACATCAATTTAATATGAAGATTGCATTAAATGGCCTGCACCGATCTCTCCCTAGACGTATGGTAACACAGAGTAGCGAAGCTAATTTGTCCAAGTGCCATGGACAGTTGATGAGAGCGAATATTCAACAAAGCTTTTCTCGTAAGAAATAAGTACATTTCAATCAAATTGCTCTAATGCATTGCGGCCAAGCTGTTAATATAAGATAGCGATATCCCATGAACAAGGTGGAGCTTCCGCACCTCCAAGACTGGTAATTGTCAATATGGTGCCATCTGATGTTACAGGAGGTGGACCATCTCACCCACCGCCCCATCTTGTCCTGTTTTCCCAACACTTCTTTATCACTGTAAAATTTGAATTTTGAGTCAACTTAAATGATTGAGTGAGATGGTTGCATAATTCCTCTGAGCTAACATAGCTTAAAGTTATGAAAGATTATCATAACTCAAAACAACAAGCTATTTTAGCTCAAACAAATTGTGCAACCATCTCACTCAATCATTTGAGCCGACTCAAAATTTCAAATTTTACAGTGATCATTTGGATTGAATAAGTATAGATGGAATATGACCAAACATCAATCCATTAAACTCATACATTGAGTAATACTTGTGTCTTCACTCACTCACCTTTTGTTCTTTAAAATATGTGTTGTACATTGTGGACACTTTCACGGGTAACGTAGGGCATAACGGGATATTGGGGCAAAATTGTCTTTTGCGTTTTTTAAAACAGAATGTACAACCATCTCAATTTATTTTTGAAAATGAAAATGGGTCACATAAGAATGCAATAAGCATCCTTGTACACACTAGGAGTTGGTAAAAGGGAGCAATAACCAACAAACCATATTAATGTAATTGACATTTTATTTTGTTGTAAATGAAATATTTGTGCAAGTACATTTAAAAAATGTGTGCATGGGTTAACAATATAGTTATTACCTAAAAAAAGGTCTGTTCTTCCTGTTGTAGATGCATCAATTCATTAAAGGAAATTTAACATACCCATGCAGGTTTTAGACAGTGACAATGTCAAGTATGAATACTCCAGGTTCTGATCAGAAAATGATATAAATTTCTGAGAGTTAATTTCCACCAACAAAAATTTTCCTTGAGCTTTTGGGCTAAAATCTCCAATCCATTTGGCATAAAAAGGCATTCCCATGTACACCTCCAATGAAAGTTTAATTTAAAATCATAGTAATTCTTCTCAAATAAGGCATGGTCTCTTGAGTTACCTTTTCATCGTAATAAGTCTAGTCACATCCCATGGTTCCTGACTGACCTGGCTTTGTTGGGCAGGACCACATTGAGCATGAAGTGGGATGCTGACAGAGGCCTCAGCAGAGGTTTCCTGTTGATGATTCTTGCTTTGCTCATAATGGGTTTCCCAAAAGGTGCTGCTCTGGTGGACTGAGGTTTCTTTGGGATAAGCAAATCGTTCATCCTTGCATACTGAAACAGAGCCATCAGGAGGGAAGTTTTCAAAGATTGCCTGCCTCTGTACCTGTACCTCCTGTAACTTGGAACTAGGGTTCTCTTATCTTCCAGCATGATATCATTCTCAGGCATATCCAGTTTTTCCATTGGGGCTACTTCAAATCCATAATCTCCAGAGTAAATTCCATTGTCCAAGTTTTCGTTTGAAATATCATCATCCTTGGGATAATCCAGAGAACTTCTCAAAGTGTCCATGGCATTGGTATCGAACCCATAACTGAGATAGGGCAATAGAAGAGCACATAAGAACAACACCTCTGGACCCATCTTCAATTGTTCACCCAACAATGTGTCAGCAACTGATGAAGTTGTGCTAGGCTGCACCTTTTATCACTTGTTGCAAGGAGCTGCACTTGCTCCTCCCTTATCCTCCATCAATCATGATGGCCATGTGCTAGCTGCTACTGATTCACACTGGCTGACTGGGACTTATTAAGGAGGTAACACCTCAATATTTCACATGTTTAATGCTTGTAAAATTAAAATTAAATGGGCTGTTGGATGCCAAATGTTATTTTAAATATTTTACTGATCAATTACATATTTATGTTGTTGGCTTATTTATTTTGTAACACATTTTTAATGGTCACAGGTACCTGCACATGTGAAATTTCCATACTATTTAGAATGGACAGTGAAATGTGGCAAGTTACGCAGAGTCATTTATGAGTCGTGCACATATATTTTTATGATGTTTTAAATTCACACACACATGAGCCTACAATTGTATGTAAGATAGTCAGAAAATTTTCTTCACTACAATTTACTGAATGTTTTCATTTGAAAACTTGAATGAACCCAAAATATTCCTCAATTTTTACAAAATCAACACTTTATTTACAGAATCACAATTTCGCATCTTATGTACATTTATACACTTGTATGTACATTTTTACAGTATGATACAATATGTTCAAACTTAACAATAACACGTTCTGAAATTGATATAATAGTACAAGTTGATATGTTTTCTTTTAAAATAATCGAGCAAATGCAATTCAAAGCAGCTGTGTGGCAACATATCCATGGCTGTAGTAATCCAGGACTGATTTGTACAAAAACAAATATTCCACCTGAAATGTAAGCAGAATAAACTGCATCAGTTATTTGTAGATTTCAAAAAATGATGGAATGGATTCCACTTATAAAACTAACATACGTGTTCTAACCAGAAAATATGCAGTGAGATTTTAATGCCATTAAAACAAAACTTCACTGTTACAGAACTAAGGGGGTAAAATAATGTCGAACTACAGTTTAATCTGTTTATGAAAGGATTCTGTGAATTTGAAAGGATTTTCTGAATTATTAGTGAGTTCATGGGCAGATTAAAAGGGCCTGTTACACTCAGAGTGAATGAGAAAATGGGATTTTGTCATCAATTGTCGGCTGATAAATGAGTTGTATGATTGGCCTGGCAGATGAGTCAGTTCATTAAACATAATGCTGATGAAGTGTCACCGTTTAACGCCTGGGGGCGCTAGGTGAGGACAGATCTTTGTTTTGTTGTATTAACACAATTAGAACTTGCAGCATTTGCTTAATAACCACTGATATTGGTAATTATATATACAGCTTATACATTGTTGCTAATTCTAGCAAACATATTTTGTAATCTGTTTTTGCAAGAGATGTGACAACTCCCATCTTTCTGCGAAATATTTCTTAAAATAGGAGCTAACCGTGCAAGACACGACAAATTTGCAAGATCGAAACAGACAGACGGATAGAAAGAAATAATTTTCGAAATATGTATCATTGATAACTAGGCATGAATATTAGATAGGTAGATAGATAGAATAGCTAGATATAAAGCTAAAATAATAGCCAACCTCAGAAGTGAGCATATTCTGCCTGTCCCTGCGGAGGTTGCGGACCACAGAGGGAACACAAACTCTTCCTTGGTCATCTAGGCTGTCCATGCTGTTGTACAGGGCGCAGAAGACACCACTTCTTCCTACACCCTCTCTGCAATAAATGGTGGATCATTAAGTTTATCATTTTAGCCTAAAATGTTTTAGATATAGGCCTGTGTAGTTAAAAAATGTATGTTTTATTGAATCATCTTTGTCATCATACAGCAATTTCTGGAACTTTTATTGATGGGCTTTAATTGATTCCTTCATTACTGGTATGTACTTTGGGTGTAGAGGGGCAATAGGGAAAACAGAAACAAAGAAAAAAGTTGTGAAACTCTGTTCAGGTAGCTAAGTTTATGCCCATAACGGTAGTTCTTGGTGCGGCACGTTCAGTCAACTATTGCAGCAACTGGAGCCTTAATTGCTCTCGTTGCGGTGAACTAGGTCATTGCATCAATTTTTGTATCATCAATATTTTGACTGTTTTGAAGTTCTATCTTAACCTTAAGAAAGTTACGACAAAGGCTATCCAGAATAATTATCATTTGATTAGAAGTATAGATAATTTATCAATTAGTACCTGCAGTGAACAAGGACGGGAGAATTGTTGACATTGTCTTTTCTGATCTTCATGACCATCTCAATGAAGTTGGTGCTACCACAGGGAGCATCATTAGCTGGCCAGCCTCTGAAGTGGCACTGGGTGACCTGCCTTGGTCTATCAAATACCTGTATTATATACAAGAAAAAATTAATTACTCAACACTCTTCTAAATTGGTAATTCTGAAGACAAACTTGCAATGTAGGATTAATATGATATTCTCAAATATTCAGAATGTAGTTTTTGAGATGGGATGTTATTTGTTGTATGAATCCAGGTACTGTCAATGAAAAGTTGTAGAAATATATTGTGGATATAGATGGATCTACGTATTGCCAAAAACTAAATTAATCGGTTAACCTGTTCCTCCTGGTAGCTGTAGGTCAACATTAAAATGATATCAGTATTCCACCAAAAGCTGAGATTTATCACTTACCATTACAAAGCTAACACAAAAAGCAACAAAAATGCATTCTTCCCTCTTGGGCTATTTAGTTAGCATTTCAAAGTGAATGTATTAAATACTAGCTAAGTCTTGTCTGTGCTGACCTCGGAATTGAGAGTGAACTCCCTCATGTCGAAGTCCCTGTTGGATCCACTGCTCTCCAAGACCACATGGAAGCCCCCAACAGCTAATGGACTGTCATCAACTGGCCAGTACGTCATGCAGTCATCCTAGAAGAGATTGAAATTTGTCATGTTGGTCTTTAAAGTGATTATAAGGAGGTGTCAATGACCTTCACATGTTCTGATTATTCAAAGAAATTAATTCATTTACATTATAGTAAATAGAGGTTCAGACGTAAGCAAAGGTAACAGCTTTACAGTTCTGGATATATATCAGATAGGTGGATATGAACATTGAACATATTCATTTCTTTACGTCACTGCTCAAGTCTACTACATGCATAGATGACAACAGAAATTAATAAAAGCCGCTTTATATTGCCCCAACGCTCCCAAGATATAATAAGCAAAATAGGCATCAGGAGTTTCAGAACAACGTATATATTGGTTCTATATTTCAAAGAGCTCGATGTCTAACAAATCTAAAAACCTTGAAATACATATTCTGCTACTCACTGGATCTTCTCCAATTTCACTGAGCATGGCAATGTGGCTGACCCCCCTCTCCCAGACCATAGTCCAGAAGTCACACAATGTCTGCTCCATTGGGTCCTGTGTCACGATGAATGCATCTTTTCTGTAATATCCCTGTGAATGAACAACTTGAGTTATTTCTGGATATTATGAGTTAAAATCAAAATGAATTTTTTGCCAGTTTCCTAACTTTCATAATCCTCTTCCAGCCAAAATTACCCCCAGGTTCAGATTAGCTTGATTCCTGTGAACAAAAATCTCATGTGATAACCATTTTTAGTAAAAATGTTTTAAAGCAGCTGAAAGCCTGTCATTGTCTGAATGCAGACTTTTGATTTTAATTTCACAAGTATTTTTCCCCAGCACAACACTACATAACAATCCCAACAGTTTAAATACATGTACGTGTAGAACATAGAGTTACCAAAAATAATGTTCAATTCAAGTAATATACCCCTTCAAGTTATTGGTGTTTTATCAGTTGTCACTAGAAGGATGTTAGACCTTAGATTAATAAGAAATAGATTGGACACTCCAATAAGTCATAAAACATTTATAAAGCATTACACAGTCATTAGCAAAGTTTCAAATTTGGCCAGAACTGGCTCGAAAATCACTAATGAATTGTTAATGAGATATTTTCTTCGATGTACACACTGCGCTTCAGTGAGCACTCAGTATCCTCATCTTCACCCCTTTTAAAGAAAGTGGCTGCAAATACATCTTTCTCATTTTTTATCATATATACCTACAACTAACTCTGATGTATTAAGCTGGTTGAGAAATTTCTGAACATGTTTTTCTTTTAATCATAGACCTGTAATAAGTTGAGTTATGGACCAAAAGGTTTGCAAATTAGGAATAAGACATATTTTTAAAATTCAAGTAAACCCTCGAATCCATTTGAAGCCGTAGATGAGACTACATTCATTAGAAAGCCAAGAATATTTTCTTAACAGTGGTTATGAAGGTATAATCTTCGAATTTCTTCGAATTGAACTGCATGCATTTAAAAGTACCTATTTTTTAGCAGACAGATATAATTGGTTGAAGATCAGAAGGACTTTGATTGATCATAACTTCACTATTGTTGGACCTACAGAATTGACCGACCCCATTTTGGAAAATTCCGACAATTCCCCATTACTCTACCTATGGGAAATATGTGTATAATAACTTTTAATGACCAAGAGAAAACAAATGAAAAGAGATCTAGTATATCATTGATTTAAGAATATAACCAGTGTATTAAAACCGATTAGAAGTAAAACACCCAAAGAGCTACTTCTAAAACTATTTTAACTTTTTTTTTATCCAAAGGTATGTTTAATTTTTAAAGTACACTATTGTCATATAAAATCCATTGCTTTTTGGGTTATTAAACCGTGAATTGGCCTAATTACTTCTCTTATTTCAAAGTAATTAAATAGTCATTAGGCCCCTACCGAAACGCAGTGTGTACCTTTGAAGTACAGGAGTGTCCGATCTATTTCTTATTAATCTAAGGTTAGACAATTAAAAAAAAAAATGCATAAATAAGTGGTAGAGGAAAATATATATTCTTACATCAACCCAAGATGCATTAATGTAGTGTTCATCCTCACAGTGTGGCATTAATTCAACTATTCTGTCATCAACTGGAATACACATTTGGAAAAAATTAAATAAATAACAGTCAAACACACGAACATTTCAAGAGGTAAAACTGAAGAAATTGAAAGTTGAATGTATATTGATTCTCTAAAATAAAATGTTGCATTGTAATTATACACTCTGAAAAGCGTTTTGCTCTACTCACATGGCAAGACAATTTCTGGAGCTCGGTTCTTGTGCAGATGCTCCTGTTTCAATCCTATGGAAGTTGCTCTCTCAAATGCAGGCAATTTTTGCAGATGCTGCAGAGGAACAATAAGGTAATATATATATTAGTAAATTGTATAAAAAAAAGAAGAAGGAGAAGTTTGTACTAATACTGAACTCATTGTCATCAGGCAAAATAATTTGTCATTTTGGATTTACTATGAATTCAATGATGAACATCAGTATATGGATAAAACAAGACAGTAATCATTAAACATGTTTGCCGAGAATTCTACACCTTACTGAAATTTGAAAAGACGAGCAAATTTCAGCATTTATCACATCATTTAATTATCAAATGTTTGAAAGTGTCAAAACATTTACCCTGAACTGCTCCTCCAGTTTAGCCTGCAGAGGGCACTCGGGGCTTGGCTTGAGATGGTGCTCCAAAATGTCCTGCAGGAAATCTACGTCAATTTCTGCTTCATGGCACAATTCAGACTCGACTAGAATTTGGTACAAACATTTGTATTGACCCTGAAAAAAAAAGAAGAAGAAAATTCATTAAATTTAATTAATATACATCAACTCACAGGGGTTTTTAGAGCAATAGAATACATGTATCTAGCACATTTGAAGGATCAACATATGCACTAAGTTATTTGGCAGCTATGTGTTTTTGTCATACAGATCTCCAAAATATTTTAAGTTTTTAATTTCCTTTACCCATAGTTCTAAGTGGGTTGGACTGAAGATTCTTTCGTGTTAGAAGTTTCAGACCCAAAATGTTATTTCCATATGTGCTGTCTGTATGTGCTATTATATGAACTTGTTTATCATGTGCCACAAATATTATGTTACACAAAAGGAATTTGGAGATCAGGAAATTTCGCTGATGTCATTACTTCTTTTTGTGGAAATCGTTCCATTTCGGGAAAGTTTTGATTGGCATTATCAAGTGCTTAGGTCTTTCGTCATGAAATGGATTTAAAAAGAAAAGGCTGACACTAAGTACTGCTAAAAGGTGCAGTCTTCAAGGCTAAACACCTGCCACTGTGACAAAAGGGGCTGATAGACTGCGCAATTACTGGAATGGAATACATCTGCAACATTCACATAAATACATGGTCCATACAGGAGTTAACACACCTAAAAAATTGTTAAGTACTTATGGCAAATCACTTTTGTGTGATTGGGCACCAAGGTTATCGCCAGTGTTAAGACCGAGACCGAGGCATGGGCCCGAGAGACCAAGACAGAAGCCATCGAAACGTGGCCTTGAGGCTGGCCTCGAGGACGAGGCTGGTCTCATGGCCCTCATCACTTGCAAAAGGCACCCGAGACCGAGTCCAAGGCCGAGGATTGGGCATCCGAGACCGAGGCAGAGGCCATCAAAATATGGCCTCGAGACCTCGAACACTGATTATCTGTTTATCTCGTTTGCACATATTGTATAGGCCTACATGAATTTTATTCCTCTATAGTTTTGACTCTTAATTTCAGAAATTTAGAAACGACATTGCACATTTTTATTCAAAATCAAAAGAGATCCAAATTCGTGAAGATGCAGGAATACTCACCACAAAATGGACTAGATTACTCCTTTGCTGACGCAACCGGGACACGAAATCATAGACGTCAGCGTTGCCTGTGACGCGCAATTGCGATGTCAGAGCGTCAGTGGCAATCCAAAGACCCGTTTCCCCTGTCCCCGCACTGGAAGCACATGAAAACAATTGTAATTGAGATTATGAAAAAATCAGGATTACACAATAACTCCCCATTTGTTTGTACTGAATTGGGCCACAGTATTTGCACCAAACGTTATGCCAAGACATTTTCAAGAGCAAAACTCAGGCTAATTTAACTTGGCATGGATTTAAAGAATGCTACCAGCTTTAATGTCCATTATTCATTAGGAATTCGGACAGGATTTTCTTTTACAATGAGCTGAAAAGTCACTGGTTATTAATTGTAGTACTAGTCATGCAGGGCTCTAATGTCTATGGTCAAGGTGACTCTTATCAACGGCTAGTAAGTGGTTGAGGTCAGAGTAAGTGTCTCAAGAAAGGTCCAAGAAATATGATATTTTTTAATGAAATGCTCTAATTCCAAGTTTATAATAAATTCACATGCAGCAATCTACTACAGTACATTGTATAGTAACTTAACCTTTCATTCAAGAAGTCACACACTTTTACATAAATGACTAAGTCACTCGCAGTCAAATCGAGTCAAACAAAACAGGTTTATGGTGTCATATAGCTCTCACAAAAAGCATGATAATAAGAAAAGGAAGAAATAGTAGAACTCCATAAAGTTGGAGATTTATCATCAGATCGTGAAGCGAATGGATGCGTAGGCAGTTGTGGGCCATCAACTGCACCAGCAAAAAGACAAGAATTATTTGATTATGGCAGTGGGCTGTCAAGGAAGTGCTGCTTCTATTTTGACTTTGAAGACTCGTGCAGCCAAATGGGACAATAAATTCAAGTGCAGAACATCCACAGAGATTTATTTTATAATATCCTTCTTTAGCATACCTGCAGTGGACAATAGGAGGCCCATGGCGAGGCAGGACACTTCTCCTGACCTTCCTGACAAAGTCCAGTAGAGAGGAAGGCGTTTTGGGAACTTTGTCATACTGGCCATCAGTGTTCTCCCACGACAGGTAGTGGAAATGGTTCACATCTCTGCTTCTGCACTCCAGATTCTGCAAATATGAAAAAATACTGACATAAGCTGTTGTAAACAATTTCTTTAATCAGTTGATTTTCTGGTTAAATAATAATATGAGTATAGAAGCATCCCAGCATATATATGGCAATCACAAATCAAAACCCAGAATCTTTTATAGATCTACAGTTCACTGCAATGTAGCCCTTTGTTTGTGGTGTATAAATATGTCACACATTTAGTGATGCACGGATAGTGAAAAATGAAAATAGCCGGATACCAGACAGCCCGGCAGATACCGGATGACCCAGCAACACTAACTACCTGATACGGGATAATTGGAACTGGATAACAAGTTTTTCGGTGTTCGCAGTTGCTTATAAATATTTTTTTTCTGAGAGCCGAGAGATATTTGTCTGATGGAATGTTTTTCGTTTTGTTCTGTAACCGAATTTAGATTTTGAAGATGGTTATGTCATGTTTTTGACTGTGCTCTTGTAACATTCTTTTATTGATTAACAAAGTTTTTTCAGCTTTTCACTTATTTTTGAGCATCCCAGTTATTCGGTTCTGACATCCTAATTCTGCCGGATAACAGATATCCTGTAAATTCCAATATCTGGCCGGATACCGGATACCTTGCTGGATATCTGTGCATCCCTACGTGACACATTTATCACATGTGGAGGAATCTTCAAATTTTCAATCACAGATACTGACATGATGGACCTCCAATTTGATATCCCATCTGATAAACATCCGGCTATGGGATTTTGCTCATGAGAAAATATTCATATTCACAAACCACTGGCAACCAGAGATGGAACTGAGAGATCTAGATTTAGATTTCTTTCATTTTCTCACATTTCGTACATTATATGGCAAGTATAAAAGATATTTCAAATATAATTTTTATCTGCATGAGTGGTGTGAAACAGAGGCCCTCGAGGATAGCTGGTCAGTATTGCATCAGCATGAAACAAAACAGTATATCCTTATACAAGGAAATGAGCTTACATTTCGTATCCTCAGCAGTCTGAGAGTGTAGTCAGCATATTCTTTGACTTTGACCACCTTGACGGAAATGTTGCCGAATGTCTCTTCCTGTCCTGGCACTCTGTCATCCGGCCAGTATCGAATGGCAAGTTCGTGGGGCTGAAAATGGAGCATGACTCAATATTCAAGATATCATAGCTAAAATAATTTGTATATATATATAGGTTTTTATTGACTATAAGGGGTCACATTTGACCAAAAAGTCAGTTACATCGAAATCAAAACATAATCAATAAAACAGACAAAAATAAATAAAATCTCTAGTACTAAAGGAACTACTGCTACACGCTCATCATTCTAACTCTACAAATACTGATAATGGAATTATTCTGTATATATCACAATTTACACTTCAACAAATATATATACAAACTATGTCAATAGATCACAGTAATAGGATAGGAAATAAGTACAGCACATATGCGGTTCAGAACCATGGTACATAGCACCAATAAGCCAGAAAATACAGCTAGAGTGGATAGTAATTCAGACTAACTATTTACAACATATATGATTAACTAAATATTTACACAATCATTGAAAAAATAAATCATTTCAACTTGGTGATAAAACTTCTCTGGTTCAAAGATGAACAGCAGAGCTTAGTGTTTCACAAACAATTGACACATAGCAATAAGTGAAATATTAGAGTAATATATGCAAGGAGTAATTAAATGAAATGCTATTTACAACATATTTGTATACAATAACAATAACAGTTCTGAGCAGTGTATGGTATATTTACAAATTGGCCAACCACATGCAAAACAATGTGTTAGTGCCATTAGCCACCCTTGTCTTAGGTACATATAATAATTATCACCGGCTTTTTAATTTTATGTATTGTTATCAATTTTAAGAATGACATTTAAAAATTTACCTAAAGCAAAGATCATGTCAGATGATTTATTAGTTACTATTTCATGAAATTGGGTTCTTGGACTAAGTACTGAAAAGTTATCAATTAATTTATCCGCCATATCAAATAATTGAGATCTATTATCTTTCCAAAAAGTACAAGTCATCAGACAGTGATATTCATCTTCTACTAGTCCTGATTTGCATCTTTTACAAAATCTTTCCTCAGCGGGGATATATGGGCGCTTGTTTCTCCCCAGCTCTATCTTTAAGTTGTGGGAACTCAATCTAAACCTGGCTATACTGCGGTAAATATACTTTGGAAAATTCAAATTCAAATATGGTTCAAGGCGTAATTCTGTCTTGAATAGTTTGTATGTTCTGAGTTTGGGGTTTTTATTACTGTCATTTATCTCCGTCTTCATATTGTGACCAGCTTTTTTAAATATAAGCATTGTAATTTGGCTTGAATTTAAATCAAAGTTGGTTATTTCAAGATTGTTGAGAACCTGGTGTATTCTAGACAGCCAACAAGGCTTATTTTTATGTTGTAATGCAATTTGTATTTCATAACATTTTCGTAATAATATTGGACAGTTACCAGACTTCAACCTGTCCCAGTACTTTATTGCTGAGGCTTGTTGTCTATAGATTAATGGGAATCTCCCAGTATCTGCTAAAATTGCCGGAGTAGAAGTCTGACTTCTCACCCCAAGAAGGCTCTTAAGAAATTTCAGTTGTATTCTTTCCAAAGTGTCATTTTGTTTTATTGGGAACCAAAGCTCACTATTATATTCTAATATTGGCAAAATGTGTGTGTCGAACATTTTAAGACTAAGATTGGGTGAAAGATACCCAACCGTTGATCTTACCCGCTCTTTAAGGGCATGCATTGCTTTCTGAGCTTGAGTTGCAAGGTGATCATACATTAAATCATGTGTATTCCGGGAATTACTAATTATGTGACCTAGGTATTTGTATGATTCTACAACTTCAAGTTGTTCATTTTCAACCATGAAATCATGTTGCGTATTACCTTGTCTCTGTCTAATGTTCGAGTTAACTATCATCACTTTACTTTTTTGAGAGTTGATAAGTAAATGTATATAAAGCACAAAAATAGCATTTATCATAATTTGCCATGATCAGCATAAATGAAGTAGATCTTGGCTTTCATAAAAAGTTAATTTTGGAGGGAAAAGGAGATTTTGGAAAAAATAGATTTTGAGTGGTATTGCTCTGAGGGATGCATTTGCTTTAGGAATTTGGATGCCACCTTGGCAGATTCTGGTTGTTTATTTTGTCTGGTGGCGTGGGAAAGACAATGAGCATAATTTCAACCTTTGAGCTTTGATACAAAATCTTTTCAGCTGACAGCTTTGAAGCCCTGATACCAAGCCTGACAGGTCGAGAAACTACTATTGGCACAATGGCAAATGCAGCTGTAGGCACAGTTAAGAAGACAGAATTAATGGAAGGCCCTCATCCCACGAAGATGAAATAAAACAGAGATGGACCTGATCCGCAAAGAGTTTTAAGTCACCTCTCTCTGGAATTTAATGGGAGCTAAGACTGGGTTTAGCAGCCTGTAGCTGTGAACAATATCATATGTACTGTGAACTACCACCATAATGCCTATCTTAAGAAAATGACTATTTTGAGCTTCAAGAGGCTCTCACAATAATTATGGCACTTCGTTTCAAAGCCAGACACGTTGAGTTATACATTGGCCTAACTGAGGTACCGATTTTTTAAATTAGTATTTTACATTCATTAGCAATTAATCAATCAACCTATTGGGAGTCATAGAGTGACTTGATGTTATAGGGACTGAATTTAAGGGGAAAATGAAATTTTTTCTGTAATAGGAGGAATGCCTTTCACTCCCTGATTAACCAGGGGCCAAAGCAATAGAGCGGATGATGGTGAATAATACAAATTGATAATTCAAGGAAAAATTAGCAATTCGTAGAACATTAATCATCAAGTACTTACAAACTTGTCTTGGGTGAAGTGACAAAGCATGACAACTGTGTATGAATTCTGTTCCCACAGCATCTGCCAGAAGTCTGCAATGGTTCTTGAAAGAGGACCTTGGAGGGAATAGAATGAAATAAATTGTAGATTTACAACTTTAAATATATACAACGTGTAGGCCTATAGCAAAAAATTCAAAATAATGAGGCATAGGAAGAGTAAACCAACCTTGTGTGGCAATATATCGACCAAGGCCATGGGGTTTAGTCTGCAAAATAAGTTTATACCCATATACAAGTGCACTTCGGCCAAATTTAATGAAACATTTCAAAGAAGCATTTTACAGAAGTAGTCTGTTTAATTACAGGCCCACAAATTCTATTTGGGAGATACAATGATGCAGTCGATTAAAACCTGTCACCCTCAGCAACATATACATTAAATTTCTTTGAAAAAGTATCAAATGTTGGTAAGCTCAAAAATGAAGGGAACTGAGTGGACATTTTAGTGGGACCAAAAAATGTTCCAATGAAAATGAAAATGATGCCTTAATCTGTTGAATACCTGTTTAATGAAATCTGCAAAGCTGCGGTATAGTGTGGCGCATGTGCATCTTACGACATTTAGTGGAAATTGCTCATAAAAAACAATAGCAAGGAACGGAGTGGACAAAGAAAAAGACATAAACTAGTGACACGTCTTTTACATCAATTAATTTGATGAAATGAAACAAAAAAAAAGGTTAAATATGATGTGTATATTAAGTCTAGTCAATATTCTCATGAATGGGGCAAAGAAACTTTGAAAATAGTGGCACATTAGGAGAAAAAATTAACACTTGATTGTGTCATGTCAGGTCCAGTAACAGGGAAATACCATTAATTTGACATGGGTTGCTGGACATAATGCACCAAAAAAAGGTCTAGTAAATGACTTTTTGTTCCAAATGCAGTGGTTCTAAATAGAAATATGAATAACAGATGTAGAGTGACGCTTCAGATATTGTATGGCTGAAATGAAATTGTGAAAATGTTGTGAAGTAACCTCAGAAACTATGACGTTACATGCAACATTGTGTTAATGTTGTTTTGACGTATAACAACGTTGCGGAGAAACACTGTGCATAATTTCTACTATACATTTTTATGATACCAACAGGTGAGCCCTCCACCAATTAGCAGTATTAATTAATATTGTGTTTTTGTTGTATGGCCATTGGGATTCATCTGTGACTACTATTCCACCTGTGTCGCAAAATTAATTAATGGTTTCAGAATAAAATAAATCATAAAATATCTCACATTAATGTAACTAGCATTGATGAAGTCTGCCGGGCCTTTCTTCACAGCGACCTTATTATAATCGTCTGAAATAAGAAATAGACAGCATATAGAAATGTGCTTTCTGTGTATATGGTTCAAAGAAGGAGATAGATATCCCTGAAATATTGATAATATAAACGGCTTTCATGAAACATAAATCTTAAAATATATTAAAATTGCTTGCATTCAGAACAGCAACTGTACATGGCCAATTGTGCAACGTACGTAAAACGTACGTTGCTCTTTCTTGCGTATTTCGTACGTAATTCAGTTGTTTTCACGTATGAATTACGTACGAAAATATACGTACGTAAAACATACATAAATTTTCGTATGGATTTCATACGTATAAAGTTAGTTTTTGGGGCATCAACTTGATTTTTTTGCTGATTTTTTTTCACATACGCCAATACAAGGTCTAATCTTAAACCGTTTATGATAACCATATTGCACTAAAATGGCCAAAGTAACTGAAAAGTGCCTGTGTGAAATTTTTATGAATTTGTACGAAATTAGTACGAAAACGTACGTACGTTCTACGGATCGGCTCTTTTTTGTGAGTTTCGTACGTAGAATTTACGTACGTAATTCGTACGCTGCACAATTGCTAGTGTATTCAGGATATTCAGTAGAAATCCACAATGCAAATGGATGAGAACAATTATTCCAAACTATTGAACATGATGAGGCATGCACCTTTTTTTTATTTTGCCGTGAGACATTTGTTTCTGTAAAATTTTAATTTTGAGTCAGCTCAATTGATTGATTGAGATGGTTGCACAATTCCTTTGAGCTGGCATAGCTTGTTTTTTAAAGATATGAAACCGACAGATTATCATAACTTAAAAGAACAAGCTATGTTAGCTCGAAGGAATTGTGCAACCATCTCACTCAATCATTTACTGTAAGACAACTCAAAATTAAGAATTTCACAGTGTATCTTTGAAATTGTTAGCCAACCCGAAAATTACACTGTTTTAAATACGCGACTGTGAATGTCTATTCTTTAGATACAAGGAAATATAATTTTACTATTATGGTAGAGTTATTTTAACAATTTCACTATTATAATGACGGAATTATAACTTACACATCTGATTGACAACCAACTCCAGAGGCCATCTCAGTTTATCAGCATTCTCTCTTTTCGTAACTTCACTCACTTTGAGACAAGAACTCGTCGGTGGAATGGTCTGCAAAATTGAAAAGCAGGCCTAATAATATATGTATGCTAAACCATTCTTTTTGTCACCCATTGTACATGTAAGCGGACCAGCAGTCCTGTTTTGTACCTCATGACAAGTTAGTATCTGCCAATGGATATTTTGTATGAAGAACTGCATGAGGTTTTATTGTTTTGGGAGACATAAACACAAGTAAAAAAATCTCCACAGCTTTTCTGAGAAGTAAGCAGAATTTAAAAAGTTTGTAGAAAGTTGTATCGAAAGGTCACCAAATGGCAAATTTTCGCGAAGCTTGGCTGAATTCACTTGTCCCAGATTGTACCTCATGTCAATTTTGTCCTACATGTATTTCTTATGCCTTACACAGCCACCATTTAAAGTCACTCGCAAGTTGCATGAGCATGACATTGGTGCTTACATCGAACTCCTCCTGGTATTTTATCCTTCCATCCAACACCAGTTCCAAGATGTTCTCCTTGGTTACAATTTGCCTTTCATAAGTCTCCTTCTCAGTTGACTGGATAACGGCCCAATTAACACTGTCGAAGCCTTCACACGATCCTGAAGAAGAAATGGTTTTGCGTTTACAAAAACTATTTTGTGACATTTGTAACAGCAACTTTTTATGATGCCATTGAAGTGTAAGCAGGTTCAAATGCATGGTGGGCTCCATATGGCGTCCCACAAGGCACCGGTTTATTTAATTCCTATACATTGCTCCCATAAGTGAAGTTGCACAAAGGAATCAAGTCGATGATCAGAAGTATGCTGATGATGAGCTACTCATTAATTTATTATGTCTTTC
Source organism: Platynereis dumerilii (assembly GCA_026936325.1). Taxonomy (NCBI): domain Eukaryota; kingdom Metazoa; phylum Annelida; class Polychaeta; order Phyllodocida; family Nereididae; genus Platynereis; species Platynereis dumerilii. The sequence continues at coordinate 40,696,646 of JAPTHN010000001.1, forward strand.
AAACCAACATTTTTGGGTCAAGAACATCCAATACAAAGGATGGAAAAATGCATCACAGAAAATAGGAACTTTCCCCACGATAGTAAATCTTGCAACAGTGGTATACAGCGAATGTTCTTAAAGATCTCTCGGCACGTTACGGAGCACTTTAGGCGTCGGTGGGATGGTATTTCCCAGAAATTTGGATGAATTTGGGTGATCCCGCCGACCATTTTTCACATCCCACAGAGGTACTTTTTGTTTCCCTCAGGGTTCCTAGAAATGGAAAGAACTCCGCCGTGGATGTCAAAAAAGTTTCAACATGTTGAAATTTTTTTTTCAAGTCGCCGGGATAGAGCCCAAATTTTTCTTGATTTTTGGATGTCCGGCGGGGTTTTTTTCAGTGAGAACAACTCAAAAACATCTCCAGCGGGATATTAGGACATCCCCTGCCCCTGTGGGGACCTTTCCTGCCCCTGTGGGGTATTTTTACTTTCGCTGTGGGACATTTGCAGCCTCGTCGGCAGTTTTTGACATCCCGTTTTTGACATCCTGCTGACGATTTTTGACATCCCACTGGCATTTAGATCTTGCCCCACAGACATTTAGATCTTTCCCACAGGGATAGGATCTTGTCCCCGCCGATTTACGATCTTACCCTACGGTGATATGCTTTTAATTAATTATAAATCGTTATGTAAACATTGTGAGTCGCCGGGTTGGCAATTTTTTCCTAGAATTCATCTCAAGCTGTCCCTCAGGGGTAAAAACTTCCCTGTAAAGTGCCGTGAGAACTTAGCAATAGGCGTGATTTTGACAAAAATATGAATATGGAAAAATACATGAACAAAACATGCCAAAAGGCTGATTTCAAGGTGAGAAACATATCCAAACTATGAAAGAACCTTGACAAGGACACAGTTATAACTGAAGTCAATGAACTTATCACAGCTCATCTGGACCACGGAAACGGTCTTCTGTATGGAACTTTCAAAATCCTACTAAATAAACTTCAAATGGCACAAAACTCAGCAGTTTGACTTACTGAGAACGTAGCAGTGTAAGTGATAGTAGGAAGCAAGCTCCGCATTGGCTGCCTTTTGCTGCAAGATTCATTAAACTGATGACAATGACATGGGAAGCAATGAACAATCAGGCACCCTGTACCTCCAGCAACTCAACATCCATTCAAAAAACAAAATCAAGTAAGACAACAGGACCTTCTAATTATCCTATGCTCCACCTGGATTTTGGAACAGCTTGCCATAATATGTGATGCCTGCAACAACTTTTGCAAGCTACAAGAAAAACTTGAAAACTCACTTATAGATATATATATATCAATTCTCCTGAAGGTAAATTCATCACTATAATGAATCCGGAGATCGAGAATCTACATTCAAGATCACTTATAGATGTTTGCGCATTAGCGGTCCAAACATTTTCAAACTTAAGTGCATCTATCATGTCTAGCAGTATAGATACCTAGACAGTAAACAAACTAATTAAATGACTTAAGGTACTTAATCAAGTAACAAGATTAGGAGACCAACAGAAAACTGTCAATGAACTGGCAAAGCCAGTTTGCAAATTGAAAATAAGAAAATACATTTTTCAAGCGGACCGCCAATCTGCAAAGAGTTCTAATGAAATAAATCGTAAGGTCCAATCTGTGCTGAGGAAATGGCTCAATTGACAAACATGTGATATAGCCCACACAGCTTGCTAATTAGTAGATTCATTATTAATGTTACATTCAAGGATACATGTAGAGGTGTATGACGACGTGAGAGTTGAAATATTTTGACATACATCCTTTCAAGCTTCTGTTTAATAACTAATCGGTAAATTTATAGAAATAGAAAGTCCATGATAAATAAGAAAATATATGTGAAATCCATCTAAATCCTCATCTACTTATATTTTAATGACATTAGCCCTGCATACAGTGTAGTGAGCAAAACTAACCTGTAGTGAGTTGGATTTCATCATCTATGTCAAGTCCTCTTCGTCTGTATTTACATAGGCTGGAAATAAAGGTAATTGAGAATCAAGTAGAAGAAAATTAATTTGTTTTTAGTAGTATGATATCATAGAGTGAGTTATAGATCCATGATAATATTATTGTATCATTGAGCTAACACCTGGTTTCATGTTCTCCAAAAATAAAAAGAGGACACATTTTGAGAATTTTTGGAATGGATTGCTTTCCTCATAAATTTACCAAGACTAGACTCTTAAAAGTGATCTCAATAGAGTATGCATTAAAAAGGCAATAGAAAGAGAAATAGTGTGATTCGAAGGAGTAAAATATGTCCTGAGGGGAATGGATAAGTGGGGTAAAATATAGTTCCAATAGTTGGTGACCAAGCAGGCTGTGACACACTCTGTGTGACTTCACTATTTGCATATGCTTTTGGCATACTTTAAACATTTTTCAATTTCGATCTCCATTTTTAAAAACTAGCCAGACATGTTATACCTTGCATAAATTTCAAGTGCCATAGATTAAAAGAGAAATTATAACTGCACGAGTTTCTTATCCTTTTACAGTTCGAGTCACCTTCACTGAATCGAAACAGGTCAAGTAAGCTATGTGAATGCTTTGGAGGACAAAAAATGTCAGCTTTGCTTTCATATTTGTTTTAATAAAAACAGGCGGATGACTGCCAAACTGATATGTCTGCAGAGGCTTCTACTTCATGCTCCAATGAACACATCAAATACATCACACATGTACACCGTAATTATATGTTTCTAGTGTGTCTTTTACAAATTAGACATCCAAGGCAAAACTTCCTTAACATTTCTAGACCCACATAAAGCATTTGACTGAGTTGACTGAGTTGTGGTCGCATGACTCAGTAATGAACGCCGTCAAATGCTTTCTCAGAACCTAAGAAAGTTTATTGGCTTGGTTAAAATATATAACAGAAGGTCAGTGAGCCAATCAAGGTCACATAAGAAGTTACACAACTTATAAGTGACAGAACCCTCTAGATAAATGTGCATGTGTATCAGGAGCACTTGAAATTCTCTAAACAAATATTTCCAAAATAGTTGAATATGCATTGAAGTCACTTACCAGTACACAAGGAGTATTACAACGATCACAATGAGCAGAGCTAAACCAGAGAAGACCCCTATGAGGATATATAACGTCCTGTCAGAAAACTTGTGTTTCATGGTTAGTTGCTCTAGCAGGCCATTTCTTGTTGGCTTTTGGACGCCTGAAGGCAACTGCTGTGCCACTTCAAAATTGGGACCTCCATGTCCTTGGTAATCCAGTATGTCCTATATACATTGTGAGTCCAATCCTTGAGTGACTGTGCAACTTTGTAGATTCTATTTTACCATCGTCATTTAAACGTTGATATCTTGGCATCACATATCTCTGCCTTCCTTTCAACTCAGGCCACACACCCTCCAATGACCTGCTATACTTCAGCGCGGGGTAACTCTTGCAATCACTCGACCATAGTTATTTTTTTTCCAAAGCTACCCAAGCATAAAATTACTTATGCCAGGTACCCTACGGTACAAGTTACTTCTCAAATTTTGCCAGATAATAATGATGTTGAATGTGTTTATTTTGCAGGGGTACATTTACAAAACATCCCAAAATTTAACGAAATAATTGGTGTCTATCTTTCCTCATTGACTGAAAGACAGAACTGGGAAAAGCTTTCTCTGGTTAGATTGGTCCCATCCACTTGGGGTCGCTCTGGCAGCCTTTGGTTGGCATGCCTGCCACCTGCAGGAGAAACGGAAGCCATCTCTGTCAACCCTTGCCTCATTCTTTCTTTTTCTCTTGCTACCCTATTTTCTTCCTTTTCTTCTTCTAGTTCTTCTTCTCGTTCTTTTCTTCTCTTGCCTCCTGTGTCACTTCTTCGTCTTCCTACTTCCTTTCTCCTGTTTTATTTTCTCTCTCTACTTCTTGGTTCTTCTTCTCTATCTCAGCTTTCTTTTTTTCCCCTCGTTCTTCTTTCTCCTGCTTTTTTTTCAGGACTTTGGAGTCGGGTAGTAAGTGAACCGACTCCGACTCCCGACTCCTTTGGCTTTCTGAAAAGCGACTCCTACTCCGACTCCTTGGGTCTCCTGACTTGCGATAAATTATTATTAGATTATTAACAGGGGGAAACAGTAATTTTTCATAGGCTTTTATACATAAATACTTGTTGAGAATCTTCAATGTAAAATTTGGGATTCATTTAAAATTTTTGTAACTGTGATTTTGTCAATTATATTGATTTTTTTTGGAGTCGGGAGTCACCAGTTTAATTTTCGACTCCGACTCTGACTCCACCTGAAAATCAAAGTTCGACTCCGACTCCGACATCCGACTCCTCGACTCCGACTCCAAAGCCCTGCTTTTTTCTTTCTTCTTCTTCTCGTATACATTTAAATGTATTGATTACCATTACTACCATTCCTTTTAAATTATTTGTTTTTTCTTTGGCCAATAAAAGTTTTCTGACTTCTGCCCCTTTTCCTCTTTTACTTCCTTCTTCTTCCTTTTCTTATTGTTCTTCTCCATTGTCTTCTCTGGTAATGATAAATGTGGCCTTCTAATTATCATTTTGGATGTATAGACGAGGAAACTAACTAATTCACTGAACTATAAACAAAACCCAAATCCATATGTATCAACGGTATTTTGCATTTCAGGGAACTTTCTTTAAAGGTGAGCTAAAAATAAAAGTATGAGGTAACGCAGTTTTGTGTCAATTATCAAAGGTAAGGAAGTAGAATAAAGTCATTTGTGAGTGTATAACTGTTTTTAAGAGTGAAACACAAACTAATAGGATCTCCTGTTATCCAATACCCTGAAGCTCCCTGCTGAGCGAAAGTGGTCCAAGAAGAAGACTTTAGAGCCCAAGATTTACAAAGGGTATGTCAGTGCACAGGAAGGTGCAGTTGCTGTACTAGCTGAACTTGAACTGCTTATTGACTGAAATTGCTTCAGTACAAAGTATATTAGTCTATTAAAATGATGAGGAAATCCTGGTCTGCACTTCCTAAAACTTCCACCAGAAGGCATCCCAAATATTTGAGCTCATTTGGCATGTCCATACATGTCTCTTTCTGCAGCATTCCATTTCATTCAATTCAATCATAAAACAGGTCATAAATTCAGACTTATAAAGCTCGGATGTCTTGCTGGGATTTTCCTCAAAGGCATGTAGATACAGGTTTAGAGGAAAAAAGAACCACAGATTTGAAAGTCAAGTGCAACAGTTTTATTCATATGTGCAAATAAAAATGCAAATAAAATGCTTTTATAACACAATGGCAGTGTATAATATAATACAATCACTTGCTCAGAGAACATTATGAAAAATTGAGACCTTGATTATTTTGATTATGAACAGACAACTGGAAGACATTCACTAATATCTTGAGCATAATATTATAATGACTTGGAAAATAAATTAAAATGTTCAACATTCAACAAAGCTTTGCCAGATAATCAAAGACAAAATGTCCGTCAACGACTCAACATAGCACAATTGGACTTGCCTGACAAATGACAAGTCTAAGACAACAGGTTATAAGACTTCTGAGTACATTTGGTAAATCATATACATTGTACAACAATATAAAACGAGTTCAAGTTTTATTGTCAATTAAAATGAACACTTATAAAACATGACAATGAAGTAACCTGGAGGATATTCTTCATAATTAATGTAATTGTCTGAGGGCAGTGTGTAGAGAGATCCTGTTATTCATGTCAACCTGTAACAACTTTTGAGCAACTTTCTGGAACTTGCCAGGGCGTTTGACTTTGACATGTCTCATCAAGCGTTCGATCATGTAGCCCACAGCATAAGCGTCAGTTGAGAAGTCGGGAGGCAGGTTGTGGGTGACCAATTCAGGGGCCACCCTCGGGTACTTGTCCATGAACCGTTTCTTGTCTGCCTCCTTGGGCCCAATGTGCATGGGTCTGGCCTGGTTGCGGAAGCAGGCCAGTCCGAAGTCAATCACAATGGGCTTGATTCGGTTGCCATGGTTATCCAGAAGTATATTGTCCTCCTTGACATCACCATGGACAACCCCCATGTCATGTATCCGACAGATGGCAGCTACTGAGTCAATAATAATGGTACTCCAATCCAATTGTTTGGTTAAGTAGGTGTCAGTAAGACAGTCAAAAATACTTTTGCCATGGTAAGATGTGAGCACAGTGAAAGGTTCTAAGCTGAGGTCACATGCTATCAACTTAGGGGTACAGTCCATGTCCTTGAGGAAATGCATCATGCGTAATTCTTGCTCCAGGTCGTGTCTGGTCTGACGTAAGATGCGCTTCACAGCCACCCTCTGGCCCTTGTACTGGCCCAGCATGACCCTGCCGTAGCTGCCCTCCCCCAGTCTGAAGGGCGTCATCTTCAACTGAAGAGGGTCCATGCGAAGGTCATTGTAAGCCCACGTGACCGGAAGCATAGAGTGACGAGTCTTGGACCTTGAGCTTCGTGAGTTACGTAATGCTTCGATTGCCCTTTCGTCGTTGGTGTCGTTGATGTCCACGAGGGGTCGCCTGTTGCGAGGTTTCAAGAGGTCAGGGTTACTGAGGGAGGAATGACGTCGGCTCCTGTGATGGGATGCGTGCCTGGACTTGCTACTGCTACTGCTGACGTCATCCGGGTGCTGCTCCGAGGCCCTGGTCGGAAGGGCATCTCTGGCCAGAGCACACTCCAGGCTCATGAGGTCATTGTGTGCTGCGTTGACGTGGCGATAGCTCTCCCTGCCCTTCTGAAGGTCCTCGTCTAAATGGTAGGAGCCCATGTGCAGCCTGATCTTGTTGGCTGTGATTTGAGCTCCCACCCACAACGAGGTCTCTTCTTCCGCGCAGGTCATCTTGTCCTGGGTTCGGTTCAGGACTGCCGAGTTGGACCTGGACTTCTTGCGAGCCACCCTGACGCTGAGCCTGTTTCGTGGGTGCCCTTCGTTGCCATCGCAGTGGTCGGTATTCTCGTCGGAGGTGACCGAGCAGTCACTCACACGGTGACGACGTTTCTGGCCCCTAATTGCGCTCAGCACTCGCCGTATCTTATCGCCGTAGCGTTTGCTTTTGGGTCGGCCTGCCCTGCCAGCTGTCTCCGAGCTCTGCTTTTCCATGATCTCCATGCCCTGTCAAAAGATAAAGTCACAAATATAGCCCTCCATCTATTATACACTGTTATATAGGCTGCATATCAGCACATAATTGTGTCACAGTTATAAGCAATGCATGTTTGTACTTATTATTAAATGTTTATGTTATATATCAATCCACATTGTATTTATATAAAGTTTCCCAAGATCCACTGGTACTTGTGCTAATTTGTTTTTTGTCCAATTGGTTTCCCCTATCTTATCAGTTAAGAGCTCAGAAGTGTCAAGTTTCATGTTGTCCCACGAATTATAATGAGTGTGTGGAAACAAGACCCACATGGACGCATATTGATACAAAACATGGCTCAATTAACGCCCCACATTGATAAGACCCAGCAAAATTCCCATGCTGTAAACTTACCATAAAGGGTGGGATGGAAAGGTATGAGGCTATGAGCATTCATAAAATATGCAAAACCGACCCCACCTTATTGATAACTGTTCAACCTCTCGTGATCACCATCAGGCCATAATTGGGTATCCTCATTCTTACATGCAATACATTGCAATACATGTTTTCCAGTGAAATCTCAATACCAGTTCTAGCCAAAACGGATGTCAATGATTAGAACAGCACTGATACAGTATGTTCAATATCATATGACAAATGAAAGATCACTTAGATCAGGGGCTATCAGCCTATCAGGCAATATGGGAATATCACAATACACATACCTCAAACACTGAATAAATGTTCATAAAATAGACCACTTATCAGGTTGTAAAGTCACAAATAGATTTCCAATAGCACTGTGTAGTTCATTATATATATACCTTGAGACTTAAGTCCATGGGATTTAAAATGCTCCTTAAGTCATTGACATGTTCAATTTACAGCATGATTACACTGATCAATACTCAAGTCCAATTTGATAATAGGCTCACCTTAATGGGTTCATCCAGCATGAAGAATAGTGTATAGAAGTGTGTAGATATATAATCTAAGTTGTATGTAGTTGTTGACTGCTGGTAGTCCTTTGACCAAGTGTTTTTTAAAATTCAAATGCTTGAGGCAGGTGTTCTTGAGGCCGTGTTACTTGTGTGCTAGTTGTTCGTCCTGTTAACGTTTCCAAACAATGAATCCTCCACCACGTGGATGCCTATTTATATCAGAAAAGTCTGTCATCAGTTGATCACGTCAGCAGGGTCATGGATGGCTGACTTATATACCTGGAGCAGTGGCGCAATGTCTCCAGGAAACCCCCATACATATGCAGATAGGTCTATATATAATCCTTTATCAGAAAACAGCGGGAAATCCCTCGGCCAATGGTTCCCTCTGGTTATTGTCTCCGAGACCAGTGTCCAGCCGTCCAGCTCAAGGCTATTGTCTGAGAATCTGTCACCAACTTTCAATTCTGATATTGTCTAGATATTGTCTCCAGTCACATGTGGTTGTATCATAGTGTAACCGCTATCTCTTCAAAAATATTCTTGTGCAGTTGTAGCACATTGTCCCTTGATAGTTGAATGCAAAATAACTGTTGTTGCAGCTTGCAGGCCTTGCAGACCGAGCCCTGTGGTTGGCTGTTCAGTGGCCTAATGTCTTCTGACTGAATGGATGTTGCTGGGATTTGAGGGTCAGGAATCCGACGCAGCTGCTCCTTTGAGCCAATGCTAACCTCCCTGAGTCTGTGAAGCCCTCTACAATTACCCTTTTGCAGGGAGTCAGAGACAGCTACAATCCATGGTATTCCATCCAGACAGCCAACCACAACCTCGTAGTAACCCTGGAGTATAGGGTGTCTTCCACAGTTCCACACAATTCCACTGGCTTGGCCCAAGTTGGCTGGTGATGACTCAAGACTTAATGCTTCCAAAAAGTGCACTGAAAACACCCAGTTGGGGTGCAAAAAACCTCGTGAAAATACACTAAGTAACCACAAACAGGTCTTCTGATAGGCCCTCCCTAGCTGCTCAGTGTCAAATGACAAGTGTTAGTTTTAATCTGCTCCATGGCAAACTAGGCTGTCAATTCACACAAACAGATCCTGTAGGATCGAGGCCATGTAGCATCGTAGATCCTGTGCAAATCCTGATCCCAATGATCCAAATGAATGGATCAACAGTAACTTGACACTGCCTTAATTACGTATTATTCAATGTAATAGTCCATGCATTAGATATACTGAATGCATTGTATGAAATACCAGGATTCGCAGCATATCATAGCATATAAAGTTCTGATATGGACATGAGGTGATGAATGATTACAAGCGGGATCTACATCATTCTACATGCCTTGTTGGAACCGAGTCAAAAACTTGCGGACATGACCTACTTTAATAATTAATAATCAAATAATAACTTTTGATTTTATAATTGATCATAATTTAGTAAAGTATTGTATTAAAAATGTGGTTTGGATAAGTCTATGGACTATTTTCCCAAACTAGTTTCCTCTGTGGCTTTCCATTGTAATGATTATTCAATTTTACTTAATCCTGTTAAACAATGGTATTTTAATGGGGAAACGTGTAATTAAAATAGAAAATAACATTTTGGATATTTTATTTATAAATCACATGACCCTCATGTGATTATTATTGCCCTGACATTGCACTATTCTTATGAAATCGCAATACAACGTGGCTTCTTTTCTAGAAATGACATAAAATTGAAAGTAAATACAGAGGTATGAAGTCAGCTGCAGTTTTGCATTGCACAGCCTCGCACATAACCATAATCAGTGGAGCATGAAACAGGTGCTTAGAGAATAAAGAGAAATCATAGGGGGAAATCACCATGCTCTGAGGGCTTTAGCCCTGTGCCTGGCTGTACAGAAATTAATATGTGGGAACTTGCTGATTACAACAAAGCACAAAGTCACAAAGAAAACAATGAACAACTTGAGAACAATCGATACAAACCAATAATCAAATAATTAGGAATAACAGGGAAATGGAATAGCTGAGACGAATGTACATGCAGGTACAGTGCCCACAGTGCCATGTGGCGCCAAGGGTTTAATAATTACAAACCACCATTGATCTGTTCTCCACTATCTTAAGCCACAGTGCAATTATAATAATGCTGCCTTTCAATTAAGCTCATTCAGGCCAATGGGCAAAGCTTGATTATACAGCAATTTATAATTTGTATGATATTTTGAGGCATAGGATAGGCAATAAGGCAACATCAGAAAGGCAAGACAATAATTATTAGATTATAGATGCATTTAGCCTACTCTTAGTCACCAACATTTAATTTATTAATGTAAATATGTAAATAATGTATTATATATTTCTATTTATTTACATGTGCCTTTAGCATGAATAAAGATTATTATTAATTAAAAGTGACAGTAATTTAATTTGTTTAGTTTTTGGGCTTTATACTTCCACTGTATGCATCACAATTTTCTTATTTTGATATTTTCTTTGCATAATAAGGAACAAAACAACACATGAAGACATGTTACATGGCCCAAGGCAACCAAGTGGTTGCTGACCACTGCTCCCACGCTTTTTGGCTGTCTTAGCTCACAGCAAAATAAATTGATAAACAGAAACTTAAGCTTGTCATCTTATCTTGTGCCCATCTTTGGTAGCATATGTCACGGTGGCTGGGGATGGACCGTTTATATTCAAACTACAAACATCTCTTTTTTATGAATAATAAAAAAAAGCCTCAGGTATGCAGCCTGTCGCGTGCCTTTCAAAATTTCCGAATTCCAAATTCTGACATTTGAGCAGCTGAAGGGTAGTGAGCGCTCCCTGGTGACAGTTGTGGGGACTTATGGCCCTGCTGGGCCTGCATCTGCTGCAGGAAGGGAAGGGTAAAATTTTAAACAAAATATTCTCAAACACAACAAAGACTCGCTCAACAAACGCAGACACCAAAACTTTGTATATAGTTTACATTGTCAACAAAGTTTCAACACCAAGGCCAATGCTTGGTATATATTAACGAGAAAGAATATGGAGTTGTTTTTTTCTTTTTTCTTTGTTGGGGGGGGGGGATAAGAACGAAATCTTCATTGGCACCTAAGAATGTATGTGATCTTTGTACCCAGTGTGAGTGTTCATGTTTGCAGCATTTTATTTGTGTACATCATATCATGAGAGTTACAAGGGGCCTTGTAACTGTCATGATCATATAGCCTCTCTTTCAGAGATTCTCTCCGACAAACTGAAGAAATATATAGAGTAGATCTATATATACATAAACTTTTAAAATTTTATTTCATTGCACAATCACTGATAAAGGGCTCTGAAACAACCATGGCAATTCTTTTGTCCTTCACTTTTAGAAGCTATGGTCACAGCAGCTAAATGAATATGTTAATGTGACGGCTAGAGCTGTTCAAAAACCCTGTTTCTCAAATTCTAGCTTCTTTGTGTCGGTGTTAATATAATTAATGCACATTTTGCCCTTGGCTATTGGATTTTTGACAGATATACCAAGCTGTTGTTTTTCTATGGAAATCACGTGATACATTTCAGGTTGGTTTTTGCAGCACAAGGACACTAAGGAAACCAAGAATTGATAAACTTTCAGTGCTTTCCTTGAAATTAGCTGCATCCTGAGACTCGGTCTGGATGAATGTGGGGCCTGCTGGATATTTCCTGAAAATACAATGTGGTTTAAAAGTTAATGGCCATGATATATCGCAATATTATTCGAATACCCTACAGGTCTTTAATTTCTACAGGCCTAAGCCCTTTAAGAAATAACTTTTATAAATACATTTTTCATGTCAACAGCAGCTGCCATAAAAAGTTATTTCAAAGAAGGGAATGCAATTAAACATGTCAAGTTGTCAACTTCGGTCAGATGACAAGTAAGAAAGAAAGAAAGAAAGAAAGAAAGAAAGAAAGAAAGAAAGAAGGAAAGATAGATAGATAGATAGATAGATAGATAGATAGATAGATAGATAGATAGATAGAAAGATAGATATTAGATAGGTCGATATGTAAGGGAACTTAGGGAAATGTACACTGTAAAATTTAAAATTTTGAGTCAGCTCAAATGATTGAGTGAGATGGTTGCACAATTTCTTTGAGCTAACATAGCTTGATGTTTTGAGTTATGATAATCTTTCTGTTGTTATAACTCAAAACAACAAGCTATGATAGCTAAAAGGAATTGTGCAACCATCTCACTCAATCATTTAAGCTAACTCAGAATTCAGATTTTACAGTGTACCTGTAATGGACAAGTCCTTAAATGGGAACACCTCCATAATTATTATCTCCCTGATTGGTGATGCATCAAAGCAGATGAGGTAGCCTATGTGATGGATACCTCAAGAACCACATACTGCCATATATATAGTTGACACAAAACATTTCTCTGTGAAACATGGAAAATGTTCTGTGTTGCCAAAACTGATGCCATGCATGGTAGGCTGTTTTTGAAAATATATGCAAGAACTATAATTTGAAGAGGACTATATAATGGACCAGTAATGGTGCCGAATATTGGACCACTTGCCCAATATTGGGTCTCGTGGTCCAATAATTTTTAGTAGGAAAACAAACTTTTCCTCGCCATACTTCTGCATGTGGCTGTAATTAGTCATAAAAACGATAGAAACGTCAGGATGTGAAATTACAAGATATGATGGCACTACCATATCATATACCTTGCCAGAAACCAAGAAAACCCTACCGTCCCACTGTGCCCCGCTAGGGTGGTCCAAAAACACTTTCTTCAGAATTTATCTGATTTGAATCTTGCATTCTAATCTAATATGGATAGAAGGTATTATGTAAAAATTTCAGCAAAATCAATTAATATTTCATGAATTCCACGTGAAACTCAACCAAGAGGGTAAATTTCAAAATTGATGCCAAGAATAATTTCATTGCACTTTTTGATTAAAAACTATTTGTATGAAAAAAATCAGATCAGAAATTTTTCAAATTCTAAATTTTCAGTCCCCGTCGATGCCATTCATTTCATGAGACATGTAGAACCTTTCTGTCTGAAAAGCAGTGGCTGCAGACCTGACCTTTGATTTGCTGTTCCACACATTACAATGGAATGCATACTTTTTATATACATACTGAATAAATCCAGTAGTAGTAGTGGTTTTAAATGGCTATGACCGTTTGCCCAAAGAAGTTGTTTCATGGTGCAAATATCATGACCAATGTCAGTACTGAGAAAATAATTTTAATGTGATTCCGTCACGCTGAAGAATGAATAGTTTCTCCTCTTGATCAGAAAGTGAAGTAAATGGTATTTGGCATAATCCTATTAAAAAATCCAGTAAACTACACAACTGGAGTGCAATTTCCAATTGTTAGCTCACTCAATGCGAATAAGCAGCGTGACGGAATCACATGTGACGGAATCACTTAACTGAAATGTTAAGAATTTTTGTGAATTAAATTGAATTTTTCTTTGCCAAGGAACAACCTTAAAAGTTGACCACTTCTAACTGTGAAACAAAACATTCTGGAAAACCTTGATTTCAGACATACTCCCATTTTGCAACTGCTTCATATGTATGGATTCCTAAAATATATTAAAAAGTCTAAAAATTTGTCCCCCAAAGGAACAGCAGATACATATGGTATTGATGGCCAGTACATGTATGCCTTTGCGGATTTTGAGCCAATCTGGTTTATTAAGTAATGTAAATTCAATGGGATGAAAAAAGGCGCTGGTACCCCTTTTTACCCTCGGCCATGTTCACATGGCCTCGGTATTGCGGTGGCGTCCGTCTGGCTGTCCATCCGTCCATCTGTCTACTTTTTTTGTGTACAAGATAACTCCATTTGTATTGATCATAGGATCGCAAAATTAAGAGGGATTGTGTATCACAATAAGACCTTGGAGGAGTGCTGACTTCAGTGACTTTGACTTATTTCTCGGACCTTGGCAGACATATTTATTAAAATCTTGTGTACAAAATAACTCCATTCAGAGGATTACCTAACTAGCAGGGATTATGTATTAGTGTTAGAAATTGACAAAGTTGTGACATTAGTGACCTGGACCTATTTCTGTGACCTTGGCAGCCATATTAGAAGCTTATGTACATGATAACTTCATTTGTTTTCCTTGGATCACCAAACTAACAGGGATAGTGTATCACAGTAAGATTTTGTAAGAGTCTGACTTGAGTGACCTTGAATAATTTTGCTGACCTTGGCAGCCATATTTTTGAAAAGCTTTTTTACTTGATAACTCCATTTGTGTTTATCCCTGGATTCAGACTAACAGGGATAGTGTATCACAGTAAGATGTTGAAGGAGTTGTGACAAGAATGACCTTGAACAATTTCTATGACCTTGGCACCCATACTTAAAAAACTTAATGTTGGGCCAACATGATAACTCTTGGCCGAGGGTTGCACTTGCATCAGCATGTATTTGTATCTGAATTTGCAGCAATAGGCCTGTTGCATCATAGTAAAATTTCTGTTTACACTGTATATATAAATACTTGAAACGATTGAAAGTGTACTGTACAAAATTTTGCAGAATAGTATAATTAATACTTTGGTCTATATTTTGTTCATACGACATAATGAGTGTTCTTTTGACTGATGTTGAATGCTAGTGAAGGAGGTAAACAAATGAGGACCAATTTCACATATTTACTACTTTTACGTTATTTATGAAAACAGCTGATAGTATTTTGATATACGCAGTATCGAATTGATTTTGTGAGTTCTATCAGAGTGTAGGTTTATTTATACCCAAGAAAAGCCCATGAAAGAGCACATTACCAAATCAAGGGAAATAATGTGCATACATTTGTTTTGTATTACTGGGTTGTACATTGCAATTACACTCATTAGCCATTTAGCATGTGACCCAATTTGCTTTCCTGAGCTTCGTATTAAGGTTTAAGCAAATAAGGTGTTATTTTATCAGATTTTTTAGTTGTCTCTTGAACCATTCAGAAACACCATCTTCACTTGTGATTCCGTCACGATGAAATTGTGATTCCGTCACAAACTTCCAGGCGTCTTTTTGAAATGTTCAGCAGCAATACAATCAATATTCTGCTTTATACTAATACCAGATATCCTAAAATACCTTATAAAGTGAGCTAATGATCAGTTCTTAATATGTTAGAGCTAACATGGTCCACCTTACGAGAATTCCTCAGAATGGTGTTCTATTTGAAGTGATTCCGTCACGCTACCTTTCATGGAGTGTATCTCACAATTTATTCCTGAAATTGCAGTTATAACTTTACAGTTTCTTTAAGAGAGTGGTACTACTTCATCGTACATATCGTCATGTGTCATACCACTATATGTATATTATTTGTAATAAGCAAACTGTGATTCCGTCACGTGGAATTCATGATTTAGAGGTGGCACAAAGCCGTTGAAGTTTAACATGCAATTGCCCTTCGGCATACCTCAAAATCATCGGTATTAGCAAATCTTGCTGTAACAGCGCATTATTTTGATCAGGTGACTTTTTTTGGTCATTTCCAGGATGCCCAATCCAGTCCTGATGTTCCTTCTGACTTACAATGTTTCGTAGCAGGTCAGCAAAGGTTAATTATCAAGCCTTTTTTTCATAAAAACAGGCAAATATTTCACCTACTATGAATAATAAATAAAAGATAACCCCCGAATAATACTTTGACATGCCAATTTCATCACACACAAAAAAAAAATCAGGAAAAAATATTTACTTCTAAGAAAGATCTGGGAAATTGAGCAATTGTTCAGTTATGCGAATGGGAATTACATTATAAACTTCGAGGCCTTTGTGCTTCCTGTAAATATTAACCGATTTGGCTGAAATTTTGCATGTGTTTGTTTTACACTCATGTGGTCATCAATATCCACTTTCAAATTGGGGGTTTAAGGAGATTTGATTTTTCCCATTGAAATGTGGACCACCCTATTATTCGTATGTCACTTTTGTGAATCTTGACCGCTTAAAGTTAAAATAACGTATGTGCTTAGGAGAGTGGCTGTTGTGCACTTTTTTCCCAAATACTATATTGTCTTTCAGAGACTTTTCATGGAATAGCAGTATCTGCCAAATATTTTAATTATGTTTTTTTTTCGTTTTTTTTTAAAATTTTAATCAAATATATTGGTCTCTTACAAATGACAACAAAAAATTCCACATGTAGCTTTCCGTCTCACTCAATTTTAAAATTAAAACATTTCAGGCAAGAATTTTCCACATTTGACAGATTTTGACCCACAGATAGATATACAGATAGTTTGACTGGCAGATAGGTTGGATCAAACTAATTTGTCAGAATGCAGATTGTGGTTAAGTTTAATGGGGAATTTTAGTTCCTCATCAGGGGAACATGAAGTTATAAACATGATGAAATATATATAACAATGACATTGAGCATGTGGAATGAACTAATATACATACAAGTTCATAACGGAAGCTTCCTGCTTGCATTTTTCAGGCTGGTTTCACAGAGTGATTCACTAAAATGTTTTGCACAAATTCACATGCTTGTTTTTGTGGTAACTGCAGTTATGCCTATTATGAGAAAAGTCTGTGAAATACAATACAGTAATAACATGATATTTTCTGTGTAAACACTCAGAGGAGTTGTGCACATCTTCAGTGAGAAAAAACTTCATGGAGATATTTCAGCAAGAAAAAAAGTAAATAAACTACAACCAGCCATACCAGAGTATACAATTCAGACCACCATTATAGTGTGTGCTGATTGCTGAAATGTAGTGGTTTTTAGATAACTGCAGTTTTTTTGGTTTAAAAAGTTGTTAAAAAAAATATTTTTTTCATTTTCAAGAGTGTGCAATTCGTCAGAGAATTGGTTTGTTAAAAATATCTTAGCATTCAAACTGTACTTATTCTTTTGGTTTGAGTGTAATATTTTAGCTCTGGCTCAGCTGAACCATACTAAAGATAATCGAAATACATGTATCCCGCTGTGAAACTGGCTACCGACATTTTGCAACAGTTACGTCAAAACAACAATTGATGCCACAAAAACAAGTTTTCTGCCGTAAAATGACAATTTTTTGCTTCGTGACAGTAGTTGCTGTTGAAGAGACACTGCTGGTTTTACAGTGAGCTTGGCATTGCATGTATTTCATTCACTGTATTGAAATGGTTGACAACGCATGCCGAAATCTTAGTCACCCTTGCCACCATATGGCCATGTAACGTCTGATGTTCAGTCACAGTGGGATTTTGGAAAAGGATGACAAGCACAAGAACAACCTTATCTGTGTTTTGAGTTATTTATAGAATTATAGACAGTCATGCTCTGTGCAATTAAACATAAGAGGCCGTAACAGTTACACTATCTGTTATGGTTGTACAGATTTCGTTGTATTGACACAAATGACATCAGCAGCAGTAAGCTTAGCAACTTATCCAACCCCCCATATAGATATAGACCTCCACTTTAACCAAGGACGGTTCAAGGACCTCAGTGACATCTTAACAGCTCAATTCACATCAGCATGTGGCCATGTGCTGGTAGCCCGCAGTTGTCTAATGCCAGCCCAATGTTATCTGCTATGCCCCCCCCCCCCCCAAACACTTGGGAAACAGTAAGATTCTAACAAAAAGGCTATACTATTTGGGCAGATGATTAAATAAAAACTACTGAAATAAAATCAATTATTTCCAGGCAATTTAATTTGAAATGTTTATAAATTTAGATCGTGAAATTCGGGCAAATGTCGCTCGCCCCCCAAAATTGCGTGCACTGTACGCCTAAGGTTATCTGATGTTAGTCCGATGTTGTCTGATGCGAAAGCCGATGTTGGTCTGATGTTGGCATCTTATGCAGTGTCGAGCTGGAGACAGATCGACGTCAGTTTGCCAGGACATGCTATTGGCAGAGGCAGATGTAAAAATGTTCCCGTTGGAAAATGGAAATTTCTTTTTATTTGGAAAATTATGCTTGAAAATCAACAAGATTAAGGGGGAGAGTTCGGGTAGGTTGCAACTTCTTGAATTTTCAGAGGGGGGGGGGGGTGGACAGGAGGGGGGCAAGCAGTCTTTGAGGAGGCACTCTTGCCAACTTTTGAAATGTTTATGCTAAAAGGTATACCGTAATTATGGAAGCAGTGCATTTGATTTTTCATAGAGGAATGAGACAGGAAACATAGAAATAAAAGCAGAAAAGTGTGAATGTAGGCCTATAACATACGGCACAGATTTATACATTTGGTATCTTTCTGGTAATTTTTTGCTAGTCTGAACCAAGCTGCCCCTGTCAAATCAAAAACCTCTGGTGTTTTTTTAATTAAGTAATTTAAGGCTATATATTTGCCGTTGGGGAATTTGCCTTGTGACAATCTTTGTTTCATTCTTACTGAAACACACATGATAATTTTGGGAGCTTTTAGGGGAAACTGCAACAGTAGCTATGTGCGAAGATTCAATACCAGGAGGCGATTTTGTATAAGTTTCTTTATGTGCTGCCACCTGCTTGAAAATGATTAACAAACATGCCAAGAACAGGATTGGGAGAAACCACAGGTAGAAACAGAAACAGTGTGATTCTTGGTCTAGGCCAGTCCACTAACTCCTCCAGTAACTAATAGAAGGTATGACAGCTTGGAGATCCCAGCAGACGAACTTCTACATAGTCAGTGGTATAATTCCTCTAATTTAATGGTCTTTAATATTAAATGCTTTACAGTGCTTGTTGTGGCAGTTAAATGTACAGGTGAGATGTATTTAAGTGAAAAAACGTGTTTTTTGTAGCAAATTCCCAAGATATATTTGTGTAACTATGGAAATAATGAATGTTGATAGGTAAAATTTGCCCTATCGGGAACTTCAGATGAATTGACAGGCTCAGGAGTGTAATTTAAGATGTTATGGATTGAGAGAAAAAAGCCTTATGAGTGAGATGAGATTCCTGCTATGACTATTATTATGATTAGATAATGCAAGTTATTTGACTAGAAGTTGGAAGCCTTTGGTATCATAAATCAACAGGCAAAGACATTTTTTGGTAAGCCTTTGGTTAAGGTGATATAATGGTTGACGTTAACTACATGGTGGGTTGGGGCTATTTGAAGCGTTTTCTGTGGGGCTATTTGAAACACTGAAGCAATGCCATGCATAGTCTCATTATCAAAAGCAAAGTAGATAATCGCTACTACATTGTATAGTTTGATCCTATTGGTGTTTTTCTTGCTGAAATAACGTACATCAGAAAAAAGGAATTGGAATGACTCCGAATGAGGGCTTACTAAAAAATTCCAAGTTTCCCTTGAAGAAGTATTTTAAATATTGCTTGTGACAATGTTTAACATTCGCCCATGAGTAACATATTCTTCAGGCAACTCTGAATTATTATTGTATTCAATAATGGAGTTATTTTGATCAACAAAGCCATTTCCTCATTGACGTGTCTCCTTACAAAAGCTCTTTCTTCTCAGTTAGCATCACTGTTTGAACAATTTTATTACGTTTCATACTATACAACAATACTAATCATTTCCAAAAATTTCCAAATTTTCTTTCAAGTTTGAAGTGCTGCTTTTCATATTTTTGGTGTTAGATTCTTGAACACACCATTCCTAATGTGAAACATTTACATGCGCTTTCTGGCTGTGAACACAGTGTAACATCAGCAGTGGATATTTTCATCTTTTTAAGAAGCTCTGGGTATATTTAACTGCTGTTCTTGTGTGTGATTGTCGGTAAAGTGTTTCTTACCTGTTATTTACCATTTCTGTACCTTTTTCAGGTGATTTGACTGCAATAACTTGCATTTTAGTTACCTGTGTCTTCAAGATCGTTTTCTGACACCAATCCACATTGTTTTGACCTCGATTTTCGCTCATTTTACCTTCGTTTTTGAACCTGAATAGCTATAAAACTTTCATATTTTCTATTTCCAGCACCCATTTGTTATTCCAGACACATTCCACAACACTTGTCAGCATTAGTTATCGGGAATTTAAGTTTGAAGAGCTTAATATACTGCCATACACTGCCAATACACATCCAAGAACTCAACTCAGCAGAATCTGTTCCAGGAACCACAACCTGCAAGACAGCACACCCTCAACAGCTTTGATTTATTGCATTCGCTTCCAGCCAACTTCCTCTCAACTCATCACTGTTTTGTATTATTATAATCAATACATTGACTTATAAAATTATTTTAAAAATAAATCAATTTTTTTATTTTCTATTTAATTTGACTCCAAGATATAACTTGTACTTCTATTACCTTTGTTTCTTGCCTAACAAATCAACGCGCTTGTGTTCACTATACATAGCACTAGCGAAACAGCCATCTTGCCAAACTAACTTAACCAGCCAACTTGCCTAACAAACTAACCTGCTTGTGTTGCCTATACGTAGCACTTCCAAACCTTCTAACTTGCCTAACAAACTAACCTGAACCAGCCAACTTGCCTAACAAACTAACCTGCTTGTGTTGCCCATAAGTAGCACTTGCAAACCTGCCAACTTGCCAAACTAACTAACCTGAACCAGACAACTTGCCTAACAAACTAACCTGCTTGTGTTGCCCATAAGTAGCCCTTGCAAACCTGCCAACTTGTCAAACCAACAAACCTGAACCAGCCAACTTGACGAACAAACTAACCTGCTTGCGTTGCCCATAAGTAGCACTTGCAAACCCGCCAACTTGCCAAGTTAACTAACCTGAACCAGCCAACTTGACTAACAAACTAACCTGCTTGTGTTGCCCATAAGTAGCACTTGCAAACCAGCCAACTTATCAAACCAACAAACCTGAACCAGACAACTTGACTAATAAACTAACCTGCTTTGTGTTGCCTATAAGTAGCACTTGCAAACCTGCCAACTTGCCTAACTAACTAACCTGAACCAGACAACTTGCCTAACAAACTAACCTGCTTGTGCTGCCCATAAGTAGCACTTGCAAACCTGCCAACTTGCCAAACTAACTAACCTGAACCAGCCAACTTGCCTAACAAACTAACCTGCTTGTGTTGCCCATAAGTAGCACTTGCAAACCTGCCAACTTGCCAATCTAACTGACCTGAACCAGCCAACTTGCCTAACAAACTAACCTGCTTGTGTTGCCCGTAAGTAGCACTTGCAAACCTGCCAACTTGCCTAACTAACTAACCTGAACCCGCCAACTTGACTAACAAACTAACCTGCTTGTTTTGTCCATAAGTAGCACTTGCAAACCTTCCAACTTGCCAAACTAACTAACCTGAACCAGACAACTTGCCTAACAAACTAACCTGCTTGTTTTGCCCATAAGTAGCACTTGCAAAAACCTGCCAACTTGCCGAACTAACTAACCTGAACCAGCCAACTTGCCTAACAAACTGACCTGCTTGTGTTGCCTATACGTAGCACTTACAAACCTGCCAACTTGCCAAACCAACAAACCTGAACCAGCCAACTTGACTAACAAACTAACCAGCTTGTATTGCCCATAAATAGCATTTGAAACCAGCCAACTTGCCAAACAAACTTGAACAAGCCGACTTGCCTAGCAGACTAACTTGCTTGTGCTGCCCATAAGTAGCACTTACAAACCTGCCAACTTGCCAAACCAACACACCTGAACCAGACAACTTGACTAACAAACTAACTTGCTTGTGTTGCCCATAAGTAGCACTTCAAACCTGCCAACTTGCATAACAAAATAGTCAGAACCAGCCAACTTGCCTAAAAAACTGACCTGCTTGTGTTGCCCATACGGAGCACTTCTGACAGCTTAATTATGTCCCAACCAGTCAGGCTGTACTCTGACGTTGTGCGCACTGGATTAAAAGATTTGGAAAATGGACTCAGGTCAAGTCAAATGATAAAACAAAAATCCAGAACAGGGGAAGCTCCCAACAATAGAGAGTCCCAACCATTAATAGCTTGCTTATGGAATGCGCAAACCCTGCGTCAAAAGACACAGGTTTTCAGAGATGAATTCGATCTTGACGTCTTTCTTTTCACTGAGACCTGGCTAAAAGCAGATGACAAAGTTGAAATCGGTGAACTGGAAAGAAATGGTGAATGTTTTTACTTAGGTTCACCTCGTGAGGACAGACCAGGAGGTGGAGTAGGATGCATTGTAAGAACGGGCATTAGGGCGACTAAAAAGGAAACCATGAAAACAAAGACTTTTGAGCATATGGAAGTTCAGTTACAGTTAAATGGAAGAATCCTCACAATTCTTGTGGTGTACAGGCCTGAATCCTCCAAAAAGAACAAATACAATTTATCAGAATTCTTTAATGAATTTACAAACTTCTTATCCTACTATCAGACGTATCATAATGAAACTATAGTTATTGGAGACTTCAACTTTCATGTGAATAAACCAAATGATGCCAAAGTTATCCAATTCAACAACATTCTTGAAATGTTTGACCTTGTTCAACATGTGTCTTCACCAACACACAAAGATGGAAACACACTTGATTTAGTAATAACCAACAAAATAACAATGCTCAAAGATTGTTCTGCCCATGATCTACTGTCAGACCATAATTGTATCCTCTTCAATATCAACATTAACAAAGGCAAGAATCCACAGAAGATCACCTTCCAGAAGACCCGCAGTATAAATATCTCAAAATTCAAGAAAGACATTGAACAGCATCTTTCACAGAAAGTACAACACCATAATCGTTCAATCTACCTAAACAGACTACAGATCAACTGAAAAGATTTTTGACAGACATGCTCCTGTTAAGACTAAACTTGTGACAGTGCGTAAACCTAACCCATTCACAAATCAAGAGATAAAGCCACTTAAAAAGGAAAAGAGAAAAGCTGAAAAACTATGGAGAAGAACTGGTCTGGAAAAAGACTGGAACACCTTCAAAGAAAAACGAAATGCACTAAATGAAAGGCTTAATCAGCTGAAATCTGATGATCTTAGGTGTAAAATTCAGGCCACAAAAGGAAATTCCAAGGCGATGTTCAAACTTCTCAATTCTCGCCTCAACAGAAAACAAGATCTGCCTCTACCCCATCACACAAATGAAACGGAACTAGCTAATGACTTCAACAATTTCTTTGACGAAAAAATCAAAATTATCAGATCTAAATTAGATTCGGGAATTACAAACACAACTGAGGCCTCTCAAACCATTCTCAGTCACAATCTTCATCAGTTTAAGGCTCTCTCAGAACAGGAAATTAAGAAACTGATCAATGAGATGCCTGTCAAACACTGCCAACTTGATCCCATGCCAACATGGCTACTGCTTGCATGTATTGATGAATTTATCCCAATCATAACTAAAATAGTTAATATGTCCTTAACTATTGGAGAGATGCCCCTGGAACTCAAGCATGCACTTGTCAAACCACTCTTGAAGAAAGAGGGTCTTGAATTGATCAAAAAGAATTATCGGCCAGTGTCAAACCTTTCTTTTCTCAGCAAAATCATAGAGAGTGCCGTGATCAAACAGTATGTGGATCATCTCACCACGAACAATCTTGAAGATGAAAGACAATCAGCCTACAAGCAATATCATAGCACAGAAACCCTCTTGACAAAAATTCACAATGGTATTATGCTTAATCTGAGCAAGGGCGATGTGACAATGCTGGTATTGCTAGACTTGTCAGCTGCATTTGACACAATTGATCATGGAATTTTGCTAGAAAGATTGCAAAACAGGTATGGTGTGCAAAGTGCAGCTCTAAGATGGTTCAAATCCTACATTTCTGAAAGATCACAGTCTGTAATAATAAATGACAAAACCTCAGGCAAACTTCCCCTGAATTTTGGAGTTCCTCAAGGTTCCAAACTTGGACCAATCTTATTTAACTCCTATGTTGCCCCAGTCAGTGAAGTAGCACAAAGAAATCAAGTTCATGATCAGAAGTATGCTGATGATGAGCAACTTATTCTGTCATTTAAACCAACCTTTTTGGGTCAAGAACACGCAAAACAGAAAATGGAAAATTGTATTGCTGAAATCCGAAATTTCTTACACGACAACAAGCTGTGCAATAATGGAGATAAAACTGAACTTCTCCTGATTGGAGCACCAAACCAATTGAAGAAACCTCAAATAACATCTATCAATGTAAATAATGTTGAAATCAAAACTACCAACCATGTCCGCAACTTAGGTGTGCTTTTTGACAAAAATATGACAATGGAGAAGCAGATCAACAAAATGTGTCGTAACGCATATTTCAATTTGAGAAACCTATCAAAACTCCGAAAAAACCTTGACAAGGAAACAATTAAAACTGCTGTCAGTGCTCTTGTCACCCCTCATTTAGACTATGGAAATGGATTGTTGTATGGCACTGCCAGCAGATTGTTAAATAAACTTCAGGTTGCTCAAAACTCAGCAGCTCGATTAATTGAGAGATTGAAAAAAAGCATGACAGCGTTAGCCATAGCAGGAGACAGCTGCACTGGTGACCAATCACAGCAAGATTCAGTTCAAATTGATGACAACTACATGGAAAGCAATAAACAACCAGGCTCCACAATACATTCAAGAACTCGTTCAAATCAAATCTCAACAGGAGCATAACCTGAGAAGCAACCACAAGCTACTCTTAGCAGAGCCTGCCCCATGCAACAAAAATAAGTGTGAAGATCGGGCATTTTCCTATGCAGCACCAAAGCTATGGAACAATTTGCCTGAAAAAGTGAGAACTGCACAGACATTAGAAAGCTTCAAGAAGAATCTAAAAACACATTTGTTTCAGAATTCCTACAATTGATTGATCTGAAAAAGCGCTGATGAGCAGTTTACTGAAATTAGCGCTTTATAAATCCATATTATTATTATTATTATTATTATAAACCTAATTGCTTTCGGGGAATCAGTTGTTGTATTATAAATGTTTATTAAACAAAGTTTGATCAATAAATCTGATTTTTGCAAGTTTATTCTCGATGATTCAAATAACCCCATGTGGTGTTTCAATTAACCCCGGCCCCAGGGTTATTTGAAACACTTGGTCTCGTGGTACTTTCCAGCTCATGGTGAAACTTTCTCAGTATTTTAGTCAAAGTTGTTCCCTGCAATGTTGAGGTGAATACTGTAGCTAGAACTTGCCAAAATTTCGTTCCTGTATCTAGCACCATAAGCTCACCAGAACGCACAAAAAATTGGCGCTTCAAATAGCCCCGGTCTCCCCTAATAGGTGAAATAGTGCGACTTCCTATATGGTCAGAGGCTTACCGAAAATTCCTCCTGTAATACAGGCTGCAAGCAGCTGTAAAAAACCGTTTGATTTATAGATCAAATAAAAAAAGTGCATGAATGTGGCCCTTTAAACAACAAAATTAAGTAAAAAATTAATCAAAAATCCAAATCCACACTGAACTGCACGGAAGGGACTGCCACACCAACAATAATAAAAATAGCATGCAATGCATGCACCGTGTCCTCGAGCAATTTAATAACCCTTATAACTCAATGGGATATGATCATTAAATGAAAACATCTCTATAAATTGTTAAAAGTTGCATTCTATCTATAGATCTATCAATCTACCTATCAATCTATCTATCTGTCTATCTATGTGTCTATGTGTCTATCTTTAGTAATTGGCTGAAGCATAAATCTCAGGTTGTGGTGCACCCCACTTTGTCTCAGGGCGGAAGGGCCAAAGGGAAGAAGAAGAAGATGCTTCTCAGAAATCGTCTGCTGAGCAAGGAGGAATTTGGGGGATTAAAGTTAACTATTTCGAGCAGTGAGACATAAGATTAAAGCCAGGGCATCTAGTGCAACAGTGTAAACACTGGGCATCATAATGGCATCATAACTTTGGGTTATTCTTGCATCTGTGAAATGCTTTACGATCCACACCAACTTTGATATGACAATCCCATTGATGACGACAAAGGGCCCGAGGCCCTGCTCTCGGACACAAAAACATGTCAAATTAAATTGCCATCTGAAGCACTAATTTTCACAACATTTGCAGAACAATAAGTTTATTTTGATACAAAATTTTCAGCTCGAATTGTTTTATTTAGATTTGTGTAGAAGAGTTATAAAAATCTAAGTGAGGGCATTCATGCATGTCTATACAAACAGAAAATTTCAGTAAAATTCAGTTCAGATGGACCAAAGAACAAGCTGAAATGTAAGTGAATTATTTCTGGAAAAAAAAGGTGTCATACACCACAATAGGTGAAATGGGTTAAGAAATCTCAGTCTAGCTGTAAACCAGCAACACTTGGATGCAACTCAGTTATAAATGAAATAGTGAACTGAACTGTTCATATCAATTTAAAACAGAGGACAAGTGTTATCTTGATTTCAATCAACTGACTATTCCACGAACCATATAACAGAATTCTGATTGGTTGCTACTTTTAGGTTTATTAATGAACAGTTTTTGACTAGTCCCTCGTATAGGTGTTCTTGCAGAAAGAAGATGACTGCGACTGAACCATAAAATATGGACATTGTATACACAAACAGAGAATTAAATGATTGCCTCACACAACTTCTGCATTTTCTCTCGAAATTGTCTGGTGGACAAAACAAAGGTCACAGGAAAGGCAAGTGGAGCCATTGTTCCTTGAAGTATAATAATGGCCACATTCAAGGAGCTGTCACCAATTTCAATCATATACTGAATACACAGCAACACAAAAGAGCAAATGATGACAGCATTGTACATGATCAGTCGCCCTTGAATTAGTTTATCGTTTCTTGATTGTTTTCTTCCAGTTGCTTTCCTTGTCTTTGTTAAGTGCTTGTAGAGTGCCAGATTCAAGGCAGTAATACCACAGCATAGCAAAGCAAGCACAGTCAAAGTCAGCGATTTTTCGATGAAGTTCAGCTTCAGCATACAGAATAGACTCGGAGCATCTTCATTGCCTATTTTCTGAGCAATGCCAATGATGATGGAAAAAACAGTAGCCAGTATTACAAGATAGCGTTTGTTTTTATGTTTGTCAGAATTCATAGATTGCAGTGTCCGGTAGGTTTCAAAATAAAGGAGCGCAGATATAAATGGAAAATATACACCTATCGCAAATAGGCCCTTACCTACTGTAATACATTTCATTGTTTCGGTAAAACCTACAATAATATTAGCTGATGCTGCATTTTTCAGTTGCTCAGAATGAAACACTACAAGTATTCCAGCAAGGAGTAATCCATGTAAACTATTGTGAAATATCAAATTGAAATAGGAGACTCTCATATTCAGATATGTGTGGAACATGGCAATGAAGTTTAACAGAATCACCAGAGATAAATAAAGAATGAGTACCCAGGTCTTCTGTGAATAAGGCAATGGGCAAATATTTTGTTGATGTAGTTCACTGAAACCCTGACATGATTGGAGGTTAACATTCTGATGTGGTTTCAAACAACAAAGCAAGAAATTGCTTGACGAGAAATTTGACAAACTCATGACTTCCAGGAAGTTTTTAGAAATACTTTTCAGTGCTGGGCTGCTGAAATGTAACTCTTGGAGATTATGTAACTCAAGGAAAGGTTCTGGTGTGACATGAATCATTTTTGTATTTGTTAGATCAAGGTACTGAAGATGAACCAAACCACGAAAAGCACCCATGTCAATATGCTTAACTTGTGAGTTTTTCAATGATAAATGGATTAATTTGAGGAATTTTGAGAAGCTGTCTATTGCAATTGTTTCTATTGCAGTGTCCTCTAAATATAAATACTTCATTTCTGGGAAATTCATATTTATTGAAGAGAATCTCTGAATTGGATTGATCCTTATATTTAGTTTGACCAGCTTTGGAGCTTTTATATCCTGCAAGACGACTATGCTTGAATTATAAATGTCCTTAAAACCAAACATTTTGTAGCTGAATATCAACAACATCAAGATGATGAAGAAAAAATCTTAACAACGCAATCGATGATTCACTGTGGCGTAAGGCCATAGTATTATAGCATGAAATAGCTCTTCCTAAGCACTTGCATCCTTCTGGACATTGAGAAGTTTTTCCACAAGCTACTTCATCATCGCCTGACAAAGGGCAGTGCAGTACACCATCGCATATCTCAGATGGGTGAACACAAATGTTCTCTGTTGAACAACGTAACATTCCACTGCATGTCCAAGAAGTACAATTCAGTTCATCTTCTCCAAGTGGACACTCTTGTATGTCATTGCAAACCAACCTGTACGGAATGCACCAGTTCTGATTCTGACAGATGTGCTTTCCCTTACAAAATAAATTAGCACATTGACTTTCCCCTGGACAGTTTTGAAATTGCCATGCTTCTTTGCAAGGTACTATATTCCCATCGAAATCTTTGTCGCGTACACAATCAAGTTCTTTTGGGTAGCACATGACAGAACCAAAGGGACAGAAATACTTAGTGTAATCTATCTCTGTATAATTGAAATATTTACCAGGAGGCACCTTCTCCGGACACTTATCATGACACTGCTGGGAAAGCATGGCGTTGAGAGCATTAGAGCGTGTTTTTACACAAGATTGCTGTTGCTTTTCAAAGAGCAAGGGACTCCAGATTGTATTGTATTGAAATCTGTCAGGACATTCATATTCATCATCCCCATGTTCACAATCTGGTAGGAGGTTGCACAGTCTTGATATTGCAATACACGACCCGTCTCTGCACTGGAAGTACAATTCCTTGTTGGCAGGGTTTTCACAGGGATTGGTGCAGTTTGCTTCATCACTATGGTCTATGCAATGGTGTTTGCTGTCACAAAAGTAGGTGTCAAGAACGCATTCTCCATTTTGGCAAGACCTTAGGCCCACTCCACATCCAGGATTCATACGTAAAGGTTGCTTCTTGCACACAACAGCAATTTTCCCCGAGTTTTTACTTACTGGCATTTCTTGGATTCCTCTTACATAAGATATGCTTATTTCTCCTATGTTCATAGCAGGAATATACGCCTGAACATTTCCATCTTCTTCATTCAATATGAAATTGGAACCTAGCCATGACTGAAGCAGTTGAACTAATGTCTTAGCATACTCATCTTTCAAATTTCTCACACCTCCTATTTGATTACAAGTCAATTCCAGATCATCCTTATCAATATTTGTCTTTTCTGAATAGTGCAACCTCAGGCCAGGGGGGGTCGGAACTGCACCACGTGATCAGTCGTGACGTCACCAGCAGAAATCAAGAAAGTCGCTCATTTGGACTTTGACCTTCGTGGCGTCAACATCTCAGCAGGGAATCCCCCAGGGAGCTGGACGCTTGTTTTGATAAATTGAGGCCAATTCGCGCTGTTATTATCATGCACTGGAGGTTAGTAACTATGTTATTTTGCTGGTATGTGATTGAGCAAGTCTGTGGGCATGTTGATAACTCGTATAGTAGTCTTGTAAACTCAATTTACCCATGTTTACCTTATCGCAATGATGCTGCTTGTGTTTTGACAGTCAAATTCGCCAATTTTCTAATAATATGAAGAGCTGGCACATTTTACATGGGCAAACGATCACAAAATTAGTTATGAACAAATACCTATTGAAATTCTACTGCTCACAGATGTGTCAGGGTTCCCACAGTCATGGAAAGTCAGGGAAAGTCATGGAAAAAATAGTGGTCATGGAAAAGGGTGATCAGTCAAAACGCCTACGAACAAAAACGCCTACTGACAAAAACGCCTACACTTTTTTCTGCATTATCAAAAACGCCTACAGTAAATTTTCCTTTAGCATGACAGTGCAAAAACGCCGATTGGCCATTACAAAAACGGCAACTGAACTCTACAAAAACGGCTATTTTTGTAATGACCAAAACGCCTACACTATAAACAGAAGAATAAAATGGATTTTACAAATTCATGGTAAATCTCACAAGATAATGATGGTAAGTGAGTCTGACCAAGTTCTGTAAACAACAGAGTTGTTCCTTTGTAAACAGTAGACTTTTTTGACAAGATAGTTGCATGTTCTCTTAGAAACAGTAGGCGTTTTTGACAACACAGTTGCTACTTTATAATAACTAGGCGTTTTGTTATAGACTTGTAGGCATTTTTCTACCGACTTGTAGGCGTTTTTGACGTC
Organism: Platynereis dumerilii; assembly: GCA_026936325.1. NCBI lineage: Eukaryota > Metazoa > Annelida > Polychaeta > Phyllodocida > Nereididae > Platynereis > Platynereis dumerilii. Next base: position 40,726,649 of record JAPTHN010000001.1, read on the forward strand.
TATTAGTATACTATAGGTGTTTTTGCGTTGCCGTTCTTGCATTGACTGAAATCACAATAGGCGTTCTTGTCTGTAGGCGTTTTGACTGCTAATCATGGAAAATCAAAATATTTTGAAAAGACATGGAAAATTCGAATTTTTACTACGATTCCCGCTATAATTTAACAGATTTGAGAGCTTATGCCCATAGGCGTATCGGAGGGGGGGGGGGCAGGGGGGGGGGCGATCGCCCCCCCAAAAGTTTGGGAAACAGTCAGATTCAGGCAAAAAGGCTAAAAAATTTGGGCAGATGATTCAATAAAACTATTGAAAATTAATGATTTCCAGCCAATTTAATTTGAAATGGTGTTAAATTTCGATCTTGAAATTCGGGCAAATGTCGCTCGCCCCCCCAGAAATTGCGCGCGCCGTACGCCTATGCTTATAATGTAGTCGGATGGTTCATCGGATGGTTAATCAAAATTTTAATGGTCATCGCTTGAATTCGTTTCGGGGTGAATCTTGACCTCAATGAGTAAAACATTGGTCTGGTCATGGAAAATCCGAAATTTAATTGTAGTTATCATGGTAATAAAAAAGCATTCCTTCCTGAGGCCCAAAAATATGATGGAAAAGTTAAGAAATGCCACTGATTTTCGCCACATGTCAATGTCATGGTCCATTCTACAAATACGGCCTGACATGATCGAGTGGCGCGTGCAATATCATATGAAAATTAATTTGCACGAGGAAATGAATTTTTTTTAACGTTTTCAGTTTGCACGATAATAAGTGCCATATTTGTTTTATTAGCCTACATGACCACTATGCTTCTGTTATGATGTTCCATTCCACAGCTTGAAATAGGCCTAGTGTTTTTTGCAAAACAAATCTGCCTAAGAAAAATTACTTTTTGAAATTGTCATCATGTATGTAGCCTATAAGTACTATAGGCCTATATAGACCTACTGAATATTTGAGAAACATTTTTTTCTGAAACCAAATTGGGGAACAAATATAGTTGGAAGAAAAATATTGGGGAGAAAAAATATATTTGAAATGTTGAAAATTATGCTTTGGAAAAAAACTAATATCGCACCCTAACCATGCAATGAGTTTTTATGATCTTTTCATGTGACTTATTTTGGCCAATTAGCATTGCTCTAGTATAGTGGCAAATTGGCAATGTAATAAATATATATACTGAATAATCATGGGCAAATAATTCAGAATAAGGGTAAATGTGTAGCATGATGAAGACTCACACTGACTCCCTCTTTCCGATCTCATCAATCAACCCTTGTGAGTGCCCAAAAGTCTGGAATTGAACTTAGAGAGCTGCACTTATCTATCTATCGAAATGTCTGCTATTTCTCGAAGGAGGTGAATTGGAGAATCTGTCATTTGGGAAACCAATTCAATTTGGAAAACAAATTCAATGTGGCCTTATTCAAAGAGACCATTAATTATACTTATTTTCTGTAATATTTTCTACCAACAGTCTTTGTTTTTTTGTCTTACAGTGGATGAGAAGGATTCCGGACATGCCTGCAGAACTTGATACATGATGAATGACGTACTACTCTGGGATCACAGCTTCCAAAAAATCAAAACATGAACAATACGGACTCAATTCAATAATGTCAATTTGAAGAAACTCCTATTGTTATTATAAATGATGTGACAAAACTCACAACAGGAGATATTTGATTATATTTCATTATACCCTTGCACTTTTTTTTATACCTGGATCAGACATTGCCTATGCCCAGTTCTTGCCACAAAATGTGTTTCAGACCAAAAAATTATAAGTAACAAATTCTGAGCGTGTTGCTCCAAATATTATTATTTGCAAGATTATGGAATATTTTGGGTGTTTAGTATTTTAAAATTAAAATACTGTTGATCAGGCAACTTCCTTCTTTTTTTTTTAACTTAAAAATGTTGGCATGCTCACAGGGCAGGTGACCAAAAATGTTTACAAAAACACTTATTTAAAGTTAGTTCATTATACATTTAATTGTCTCCAGATAAGATTACTTTTGTAGAAATTTGCAGATGATAAATTTAACTTGCCACGATCATTTTATTGCTTGGAAATGTTGGAATTTAATGGGGGTTTTTCCTCGGCAAGACAGCATTTTATTTCTTAATTAACCTATCTCGATTATTTAAAAACACTAGGGCCCATCGGAATGTCTGAACTAGGAATTGAATTGCTTTGTGATTGTTGCATCACCATAAATGTGCTCAGTGCTCACAATAGCTGTATGTCAATTTTGTGTTTAAGTAATGTAATAAACATTGACTTAAAAGTTTATTATTGTTTGTTTATTAACGTGTAGCATTCTATGAATTTTATATATAACGCATACAAACAGTTATTTGATGGCCTTCAGACATTCATTGGCCCAACAGAAGCATTTTGTTAAATTTTTTGCAGTGCAAGTTAACTTCACTCAATTATCATTGAACTGTGACAATAACGAATTAATTGCATATGTCTGCTAGATTTACATCATTTAAGAAAAACATAATTTTTAGGCATACTGTCGAAGTGGCTATTGGCAGCATGTGCAGTGATAAGCCAAGATTTACGCACAAAACAGGCTACTGTAACTCCCTCCAGCGAGATATATGGAATTTTTTTCCACTTTCCTGCAATTGATGTGCCGGGGCTAATTAGCTATATTTTCAAGCTTTTTAGGCCTACTGTTTTTGGTGGCAATGCCATTTTCGGTGCCAATGCTGTTTTGGTTGCTGTCCCTGTTTTTGTGCCAATGCTATGTTTGGTGTTGAATCTTACGTTCAAAGATTCTAAGGTTGAAAGGTACTTGGATTGAAAGGTTCTTAGGTTGAAAGGTTCTTAGGTTGAAAGGTTCGTAGGTTGAAAGTTTCAAAGGTTCATATTTCCAAAGGTCCTGAGGTTGACAGTTGTTAGGTTCTTGGGTTCTTACATTCTTAGGTTCAATGGTTCTTGGGTTCAAAGGTCCTAAGGTTCAAAATCCAAGGTTCTTAGGCTCAAAGGTTCAAAGGGTTCCCCTGTTCTTAAGCCCCATTCACACAGACAAGAATTTGGCAAGAGCAAACTATCAGAAATCGTGAATTCACTCCCAGAGGATAGTTTTTCACAGTGAAAACATTGCTCCAGAGGAACACAAGCTGATGCTCGCAGAGCAAAATTTTCACTCCAAGATCAATTTTATACTCTCAGAAAATTTTAAACTGTTCAAAATTTTCTACGCATAATTGGCAATGATCTTGGAGCATCAAGTTTTACTCTGGGAGAAAAAATTTTAATCTCAGAGTGAAAAATAACGTGCCAGCACTTGAAGAGTTGCTTGTAGATAGAATATCTATGTCCTGTTTGCTTATATCGATTTTCTGTAAGTATCTGTCTATATTTAGATCTATCTGTCTAGCTGTCTATCTATTTCCAGGCCTTCCTTTCTTTCTCCCTTCCCCAACTTCCTTCATTCCTTCATTCATTCCTTATTTCATTTCTTCCTTCATTCCTTCCTTCCTGCATTCTTTCTAAAAAATTTGTAAACACTGGATCTGGCAGGCACTGAGCTACTGCTGTTGCTGCTACTATCACTGCAGCAGCAAAACATTTGAAATTTGTGCCAAAAACTAACTTTTAGTCGAATAAATAAATCATATGTTGTCATGGAAGTGTATCAAAGGTTTTTCGAAGCGATATAAAATTATTTTGAGACTGTATGCTAAACTTCAATGTAATGTCCTTAGGTTAAGAGGTTCTGGGGTTCTTACATTCTTCGGTTCTTGGGTTCAAAAGTTTCCAGGTTTTGAGGTTCTTTTGGTTCAAAGGTTCAAGAGTTCAAAGGTCTTAAGGTTTGAAGTTCAAATAATCATATTTCCAAAGATCCTGAGGTTGCCAGGTTCTTAGGTTCAAAGGTTCTTACATCATTAGGTTCAAAGGTCTTTAGGTTCAAAGGTTCTTAGGTTCAAAGGTTCATATTTCCAAAGGTCCTGAGGTTGCCAGGTTCTTAGTTTCAAAGGTTATTGGGTTCTTACATTATCAGGTTCAAAGGTCTTTAGGTCGAAGGTTCTTAGGTTCTTACATTATCAGGTTCAAAGGTCTCTAGGTTCAAATTTTCTCAGGTTTCAAGGTTTATATTTCCAAAGGTCCTGTCGTTGATAGGTTCTTGGATTCAAACCTAAAGACCTTTGAACCTAATAATGTAAGAACCTGAGAACCTGGCAACCTCAGGACCTTTGGAAATATGAACCTAAGAACCTTTGAACCTAATAATGTAAGAACCTAAGGACCTGGCAACCTCAGGATCTTTGGAAATATGAACCTTCGAACCTAAAGACCTTTAAACCTAAGAACTCTTGAACCTTTGAACCAAAGAACCTCAAAACCTGAGAACTTTTGAACCCAAGAATCTAGGAATGTAAGAACCCAAGAACCTCTCAACCTAAGGACCTTTGGAAATATAAACTTAAGAACCTAAAGACCTAAGAACTCTTGAACCTTTGAACCAAAGTAGCTAAGGTCCCAAGAAACTCTAAGCCTAAGAACCTTTAAACCCAACATCCTTTGAACCGTAGAACCCTTTGAACCTTTGAGCCTAAGCACTTGGACTTTGAAACAAAGAACCTTTGAACCTAAGAATGTGAGAACCTTTGAACCTAAGAATGTGAGAACCTTTGAACCTAAAAATCTGTCAACCTCAGGACCTTTGGAAATATGAACCTGTGAACAAGAGAACCTAAGGACCTTTGAACCTAACAACTCTTGAACTTATGAACCTTTGAACTCCTTTGAACCAAAGAACCTAGGGTCCCGAGAACCTCTAAACCTAAGAACCTTTGAACCCAAGAACCCTTTAACCTAATGCCCCTTTCACACAGCTTGAGTTCAAAAGTTCTAGGTTCAGAGGTTCTTTGGCTCAAAAGGTTCTTAGGTTCAAGAGTTCTTAGGTTTGAAGGTTCTTTGGTTCAAAGGTTCATATTTCCAAAGGTCCTGAGGTTGCAGGTACTTAGGTTCCGAGGTTTATATTCCCAAAGGTACTTAGGTTGACAGCTTCTTGGATTCATAGGTTCAAAGGTTCTTAGGTTTAGAGGTTCTTTGGTTCAAAGGTCTTAGGTTCAAGAGTTCCTATGTTCAAAGGTTTTTAGGTAGGGATGTCATCGAAAACGACTTTTTTCCGATACGATTATCGGCAAAATCTTTTCCGATGCATCGAATGTATCGATACTTTTTCACATACCCGAGAAAAGGCAAAAATCCAGCTTTATTGTTGAGTTTTTGGTAAAAAACTGCAAGAATCCAAAATTCGCGTCACCCACGTCCTCCATATTGAATCTCGCTGTCTCGTTCGCGAGAGTTCAGACGAGAACGGAGCAATGGTGGCGCGGTTTTGACGTAAACAAGGCGAATTCTGCTGGATTTCTCGCAAAATTTCGCAATAAATACGATAAATGCAGTGAAAATAATGTATCGATACTTGCGGTATTGTATCGATACGTTATCGATTCGGAAAACTTTTCCGATGCATCGATTTCGGCCGTATCGATGACAGTCCTATTTTTAGGTTCAATGGTCTTTAGGTTTGAAGGTTCTTTGGTTCAAAGGTCATATTTCCAAAGGTCCTGAGGTTGACAGGTTCTTAGGTTCAAAGCTTCTTACAATCTTAGGTTCTTCGGTTCAAAGGTTCAAAGTCCAATTCTTAGGATCAAATGTTGAAAGTTCCGTGGTTATGAGGTTCACAGGTTCTTGGGTTCAAAGGTCTTTTGCTTCGTAGGTTCCAAAGTTTATATTTCCAAAAGTCCTGAGGTTGACAGGTTCTTTGGTTTTACATTCTTAAGTTCAAAGGTTCTTGGGTTCAAAATTCTTAGGTTTAGAGGTTCTTTGGCTCAAAGGTTCAAAGGTTCTTAGGTTCAAGAGGTATTTGGTTCAAGGTTCTAAGGTTCAAGAGTTATTTGGTTCAAAGGTTCTTAGGTTCAAGAGCTCTTTGGTTCAAAGGTTCTTAGATCTCTAGGCTTGAAGGTTCTTAGGTTCATATTTCCAAAGGTCTGAGGTTGACAGGTTCTTAAGTTCAAAGGTTCTTGGATTCTAAAGTTCAAAGGTTCTTGGGTTCAAAGGTTCTTAGATTTAAAGATTCTAGGTTCTAAGTTCCAAATGGGTTCTTAGGTTCAAAGGGCTTAAATTCAAAGGTTCTGAAGTTCAATGGTTCTCAGGTTAAAAGTTCAACCTGTGAACCTTTGAACTGAAGAACCTAGGAAACTTTGAGATGGAAGGGGGTCACTGGTGCATCGGGTCGGGGAAGGGGGATAAAATAAAATGTAGACATAGTGGCTGCAAAATCTTATTTCTTAGTTCTTAGTTATCGTTCTTACTTCTTATTTCTTAGTTCTTGGTTCGAACTTCGAACTTCGATTGTTGGTTGTCCGAGATTAGTTCAATGGTTCTTTGCATCAAAGGTTCTTACGTTCAAAGGTTCTTGAGTTCAAAGGTTTTCAGGTTGAACTTTGAACCTGAGAACCATTGAACTTAAGAACCTTTCAATATAAGAACCCTTTCAACCTGAGGACCTTTGAACCTAGAGGTTCTAAGGATCTAGGGTTCTAAGGTTCAAAGGATCATATGTTCAACGGTTCTTAGCTTAAAAAGGTTCTTAGTTTCAATGGTTCTAAGGTTCATAGGTAGAAAGGTTCTTGGTTCAAAGGTTCAAAAAGTCCAAAGGTTCTTAGTCTCAAAGTTATTAAGGTCCAATGGTTATTAGGTTCAGAATTCTTAGGTTCAAAGGTCCTGAAAGATTCTTGGGTTCTCAAGTTCAACTGTTCTTAGGTTCAAATGTGCTGCGGTTCAAAGGTTTATGGGTTGTAATGTTCTTAGGTCCTTTTGTTCAAAGGGGTTTTTTGGTTCAAAGGTATTCTTCGGTTGGTGGGTTCAAAGGTAGCCTACTTCGGTTAAAAGGTTCTCGAGTTCAAAGGTTTGAACTTTTCATCCTCAGAACCATTGAACCTAAGAACCTTTGAATGTAAGAACACTTTGAACCTTAGAACCTCTTTGAAGTTTGAACCTAAGAACCTTGAAACTATTTGAACCTAAGAACCTATGAATTTTTAAATCTCTGAACCTAAGAACTTTGAACCCAAGAACCTATGATCCAGTGAACCTAAGAACCTTTGAACCCCTTTGAACCTATGAATCTTAAAAGCTTTCGAAAAGACCTTTGAACCTTAAATGGTTGAACCCAAGAACCTTTGACCCCAAGACCTTTGAACCTAAGAATCTTTGAGCCTGAGAACCTTTGAACCATTTGACCTAAGAACCTTAGAATAATAACCCAATACCCAAGAACCTTCAAGCCCTAGAGCCTTTGAACCCAAGAACTGTTGAACCTGAGCATGAGAACCTTTGAACCTATGATCCCTTTAATTTAAGTTGAAGTCTGAACATCAGAACCATTGAACCTAAGAACCTTTGAATTTAAGAACCCTTCGAACCTATATAAGGACCTTTGAACCTTAAAACTCCTTTTCTTTGAACCCCTTTGAACCTATGAATCTTAATTTAAACCTAAGAAACCAAGAACCTTTGAATTTCAGAACGTTACTTTGGACATATGATTTGAAACTTTGAACCTAAGAACCTTTGAACCTAAGAACCTAGGAACCTTTGAGCCTAAGAACCTTGTAACCCTTTGAACCCAAGAACCTTTCAACCTGAGAACCCAAGAACCTTTCAACCTAAGATTCTTCGAACCTAAGAACCTTTAAACCTAAGAAACTTTGAACTAATCACGGTCAACCAACAATCCCAACTTCAAACTAAGAACTACGAAGTAAGAACTAAGAATTCCCTTCAGGCTTTCGTAATTATGACTGCAGCATAATGCAGAAGCATTGCTATAGTCTTTATAGAATTGCAGCAGGAACTTCCTCATTGCCAAAAAATTGAAGCAGAATTCTGGCAGGAACTTGTTAAATTACAGTGGAATCGCAGTTGAACTTACAGAAGTTTTAGCATTGTTTCCTTTTTCCTTTACCAATATCTCAAAATTCCCTGACTTTTCCCTGACCTGGAAGAAATTTCACATTTCTCCGACTTTTCCCTGATCATTGGACGGCGGACGCCCTCCAGTGACAATTTTGAGCACCTGGGGCAGAGACGGCCCGAAAACAAAACGGCCACAACAAAAAATAAGGCGATTTTTTAGGAAGTTAAAATTCGATGAAATTTATAGGGCTTTATATAGATTCAAGAGGAAAAATATTGGAAAATAAAGGGCTTATCGGCTTCAAATGTATGGTAAATTAATATCAAATTCACCAGTCGACAAATCGATCGGTGACTCGGCTTGTCCAGAAAATTTACTGAATCTGACATGAGTAGTGCCAACACAAGATAAATGGCATTTTGACCAAGGAATGAGGTGAACTTCTGGTTGTTTTCTTGACAAATGTTTAAATGTAAACACTCATTTAATTTTAAATTAAAATATGCAAATTTCAAATTTAATGCCACAAAATATAGCCCTGGATTTACACAGATTTTTGGCTAAAAGCTTGAAAATATAGGGAAATACAGGGACCAACAAACATAATATAGGGAAATATAGGAATTTATAGGAAACGTAGGGCCGCTGGGAGGCCTGTAAAGTGAAACACACATGAAGCTTGCATGTACACTAACCACTGTGCAACAGAGCTACCAGTAAGGGTATGACTAAAATTGTTCACAATTCATGCTCACAACACTTGCACTTCAATGAAATTAAAGATTACGCCAAAACTTTATGGACTGAATTCATGGCATTTATCTAGTCTCCAAGAAAGAAAGAAATAAGAATACACTTACATATTGTATAATATTGTGAATGTGTCAAATTTTAATCAATAGATATTTTTAAAAAGATACAGGTATAAATTATACAATTAAAAACATTCACCATACTCCTTTTAATGAAGCCCTCCAATATGTGAAAATTTTCGATATAGTCTCTATTTCTATGAAGCTTCTTGAGGGAAACTCATGTCTCGTTCCTAGCCTGCGAGCTCTCAGGAGCGGAGGTCAAAGTGCTTGTACCCTCGGCAACGACATCTCACCCACCACAGCAAGGTGTTGACTACGACGGCGAGGTTTGTGAGACAAAGGTGAGATCTCGCAGGTAAAAGATGAGCTTTCGCAGGCAAGGACCTGACAGGGCTGGTAGGTTTTGCGGCAGAGGGACCAGACCCCACTGGTTTATAAATATAAATTTACATACATTATGTAAATGCTAAAATTTACACAGTTGCACATTAATGCAGATTTAGCAAATATGTCACAGATCAATTTTGTGCTGCATACATAGGCCAACAGATTAAATTTGCTGTGCAGGATCACTGGATCAGTGTTTTCTTTTCCAACCTTCTTGTGAAAGTCAATCAATACTCCACGAGAGAAGACATGCCATGATCATCTGAAAATAATTAGAAATTAATATGCATTAGGTCAATATTTTCAGTTCTGAATTCGACATAATTATAATAATATATTCTCCGTGTACTACATAAGAAATTGGCGGAGAGCATCCCAAATAAAATAGGCCTAGATATGTATGGCGAGTGCAATTTTTTTTGGGGGGGGAGCGACGTTTGCCCGAATTTCAAGATCTGAATTTAGTACGATTTCAAATTAAATTGCCTGGAAATCATTAATATTCAATAGTTTTTATTCAATCACGGTGGCATCACCTGCCCGAATTTTTTAGCGTTTTGCCCTAACTTTTGGGGGGGGGGGAGCTGCGATGGCCCCCCCCCGCCTCCCCTTCCCATACGCTTATGGCTATATCCCAGTACAAGCTTAATTTTTTCACATCGATTAATTATTATTAAATAAGAGAAAAATACATGTTATCTGACCAGAGCTTCGGGGCCACCGATGTAAGTTAGGGAGGGGGGCTATGTATTTTACCCCCGGGACAAACTTTTTTTCTCTCACGAAGCATCGACAAACTATTGTTTTCGCATGCGAGCGACACATTTTTTTATTGCAATCATAGCGTTACCATAGGAGACAGTAAAATTCGCCACTTTTCTGATAAATTGCTTCTTGGAGACTCACTGACGAGGGCAAGAATGTGTGTCATAGGGTCAAATGATGACAAAAATAGTTGAGAACAAATATATAGATTTCTATTTTTTCCCAGAAGTAATCGACTCACAGGACGACCATTTCTGTTGCAAAATTCGACGACAGCGGGGTTCGCCTTGGCTTCCCATTGTCACTAGGGAGCGAAAAATGGAATTCAGACTTCTGCTCACCTTAGTATGTGATGCAAAGCAGTATTTCTCAAAATTTTGCAGCACTCTGTCATGCATGTTTATAGGTGGCGAATTTTACTGTCGTGGCGAATTTTACTGTCGTCTATGGTACAGTGCCCTTGCTGCAGGTGGAAACAAACATCTTTTTTTTTCATGTGCTGAAAAACTGGGTTTTTTTTTACAGTGTCATGTGGGAAACAAACTTTTTTTTTTCACAAAAAATCCATAGCCCCCCCCCTCCCAAAGATCATCAGTCGGCCCTTACTGAATAAAAAAAGAAAATTAAATAGTCCTAAATGTGAAAAAATTTTCTGATACATTCCTAGGAATACATTACAACAGTGTCTTGTGCACCTACCTCATACTCAATGCTTAAATCATGGAGATGTAGTCCATAATCTTTGGTCCATGCTGTCACTGACAGCTCAGGCAGTGTTGCTGCTTCATGGCGTGAGTTGGACCCATCAACAAAAGTAGGCCATCTTCAAGGCATCACTGTGGTTTAAATCCAGAGGTTCTTAGAGGTTCCTTCAACTTTTAAGATAGCTTGAATCCTTATGTAACTGTTCCAGTAAAAACTTTCTGAGAACCTCCCTGGTTCCTGAGAACTGGAGGGAAATCCATCCTGAATTTTCGGCACTTTCTGTCAACATTGAGATCGACGATTTTCCTCCAACTTTGAGCTAAAATATCACAGGATATACAACATGCAAGGTTCTGTGAAGTCGCCTCACGATTATCCATGCTTAATGCGAGAAATTTCACTCAATTTGAATGTTTATGCACCTCTATAAACCACCAAAATCAAGCAATGACGATGCATCCACTCAGCATGTCAAGAACGCCGCCATTATTTTGTTTTCACTGCGACGTCATCAAGGTCACGTGGTGCGGTTCCGACCCCCCCTGACCTCAGGCACTTAGTCTTACCCAAGACCCATCCAGGTTCACAGTAATGCTCTTTGCTAAAATCCCAACAGGATGAAATGTGACTTCCATAATCGTCAAATACTTCAGCAGGATGTGGATATTCGCACAAAAAGGTTGCATCTTGAAAAGTCCTGTTGCAATCAACGGATATCCAAGTACCTGTGCGCGGGATGGTTACCAAACATTGATCTCGATCAAGGACAACCTGTTCTTGGCGAATTACCGACAGCAGATAATTCAGTTCTTCTTGAAGATATGTGCCATTTTCGACTTTGTCTCTATACCTATGTGAGTTATTGAAAGAATATTCTGACAATGTATGTGGAACATGCATCCGGTTATATCCAATTTGTCTGCCATCCAGCCATTTTGCTGTCTGCATCAGAAAATAAATTACATTAATATTGTTACCATCATTATATCACAGTGAGTCCAAACCGATTTTGGGACTAAAAATGGCAGATGTAAAAGAAAAAAAGATTGTAGGAAAATTAGGAAGATATTAAATTTCTGACTTACAAAGTCCAGTTTTTAGGATCTAGTATTATGTCAGTTTTAAATTCATGCGCGTGAAATTGTCATTTGTACTCTGGTGAACTGGAGTACGTACTCTTGAATCAATGAAATGTGACAAACAAGAAAATTGAAAACGTGCAATATCGCAAAATCTCCAAACTGAAATTTTGTTTTTCACATCTGCTTGTTCGTCCAATCTTAAACCATTTCATGCCGTCATGGCACTTATCATTTCTTCGTGATATTTTTTAAACTTCAAAGTTGGTTTGGGCTCACTTTGTATAGTGTAGTCTACTTGTTGTTTTAAAAGGATAAGCCTCTTTCTAGCAACTTCTAAAATTGGTAATTTTGCTCTGGACAACAAAGACTCGTAAGAGCTACTAAAATCCATAAAAATGAAACGCAAGGCTCTGTACTGAACCTTTTCCAGTTTCTTTGTGTTAACTGATCCACAAAAGTGCCATACTACAGCAAAGTAACTGAAATGAGAAGCAATAAAATGATTAAAAATACTCTTCCGGCTACTAAAATCTAAGTTTTTTGACAATCTTTGCAATACATTCAATTGTGCGCCGGCTTTTCTATACGAACGTCTTTGACATGATCATTGATATTTAGCATTTCATCAAATTTGACCCCTATTAATTTCACAATTTTCACTAACAATACTGCCAATGTTAACGTTGGCTCTGGAAGGTTTCTTATTGTCTTTCAGCAGGAGTACTTGAAATTTGAGAGCATTCACTTTAGCATTTTATAATGCTTGTTAGCAGGGTGAGTGTAAACAAACCCTTTAATGACAGGATGGTTTTGGGTGCTACAGCCTATTCTTAACCTAAAGGAAGACAACTAATTTCTTAAATGATCCAACATGTGCTGCATGTGTTTCCATCTCAACAAGGGTAAATTAAATTATTTATCGAAGGTTCTTGACTGGAAGATTTCCAAATAAATCTTTGTTATCATGTAGACCTCTTGATACTGTCTTGATAAGGTAGTTTAAAAAAAGCAAGCATGCAGCAAACACAATTAATTAAACCTGCATCAGCAAAAATTGGTGATAAGTCTAAGTTGAAGATATTCACAACATTCTCAAGACAAATGTTCTTCGTCCATCCATTTTCGACATGCTCCTTCGAGAAACCCTTGTAATCAAGCACTGGTCACTTACACACGGTACCAGCTGAAATAAAATTGACATTGACACTGACTTGACTTTGACTGACAATCACCATATTTGTGCAGTCCTTTCCCCTTCCCTGTCAACTGCAATCTGCAAAAGAATAAAGCACCAGTGACTGACCAATGACCACTCTTCAGATTGATGGGTCAAACTCATAAAGCAGACGGAAATCACTTGAGTGCTGCTCGGGCTGCATTAAGGGACCGAGTCCATGTACCGGAAATGAATAATCCGCCATCTAGCTTCAGTCTAATGACTGTCCTATAGGTCCACTCCACCTGTTGACTTGCTGTTGCTACTCTGCACAAGAGTAGTGTTAGGCAGCTGTGAGGCTTTCCAGAACATTAGACACCTTCTGAGTTCAATTGACACTGAAGGTTGTTTTTTTAATCCCCCTGTTTCCCCCACAAACGTCTTTGTAGTCTTTCATTGTTAAGTAAAAGGACCGACAATCCTTTTCTTGCTACTATACACAAGTCTTTGATGCTGTTGTATCTGCCAGTTTAAACTTGGTATATATATATATATCTGTGATTGATTGATATATAATTCCAGTTTCTAGTCTCAATTATAAAATATACAATTTGTAAATGTATATATATACATGTATGGTTAGCTCGATAGCCTACATTATTAATCAGCGGTGGCATTATAAACACAGGCTGCAATGCAGCAAACCCTCTGCGAACAACTTCACAACAGCAAATATGTAAATCCATCATAGGCAGCATAGGTGATAGAAAGACAAAACTATTTACATTATTGATTGATTGATTGATTATTTATTTGCTCATTATAAAAAAGCGATGAATATTGTATTAATATAAAATATAAAAAAATGGAAAGAAAGAGCAAGGAGACGTCTCTTTTCACAATTTTGTGATGAGGTATTGAACACCTTTCTATGACCAACGAGCTGGGATGTGCATGTTTATAAATGACTTCACGGTTATTTCATACAAAGATCCAAAGGAAAAACAATGATACATCCACTATATATGCCTTTAAATATTAGGCTGCTAATAATGTAAATCATCTCCACTTCTAAGGTAAACAGGTGTGACATAGTTTGCCTTGAAGCTGCGAATCAGTGATGTTTTGGAAATGTGTTTAGTTGATTTTAGCAAATTTAAAATGATTAGTGTTTTGGAAAGGTAATATGGGATATAATTTTAAAATATTGGATGCATTTGGAGTGGTGCACTATTAGAAACATCTAAAGCAAGTAACACATTTAAGACAACCCTTTAATTGGTTTATTGAAACATTTCATGAGTGAAATTGCAGGATTTATAGGCATTACAAAAAATAATTTATCATAACAACAACTGTAGATGAAGAATAATTATAATCTAGAATTTCACACAGGTGAGCCAATAGTTCATATTGTGTAAACCGTTAAAATTAAAATTTTTGTGAGCAGATCTCATTATTGTGACACAAGCAATGCGGAGCATCCAATTTTAATATCCTGCTCAAAATTAGAGGCACGTCATGCAAACAATAAGAGAGGCTTTTGTTTAATTATGAGCTTCACACTGATCTCATTTGTGTTCTGCATGTCGCTCCACCTCAACAATGTAGCAGACAATTCTTAATAAAGTATCTGGACAGGCTGAGTTCCGAAAAAATCACTGTTATCATGCAAACCTCTTGATACTGTCTTGATAGTCTTGACACGGGAGATAAACAGAAAATATACTTGTGTCTTTTGGTTTAGTTTGAGGCCAGCAGACAAGAAGACTGATCAAGTGCAATTAAAAAGAGAGAAGTAGACAAAATAAAGATAATACAAAAACAAGAGGGAGCAAGGTTCTGTTGTAGCAAGACTGTTGTGAAGCACCCTTGAATGGCAGAAAAAATAGATGAGAAGACTAAAAGGAATGTACAGTCAGGTTAACGACATTACAGACATAGCCAAGATGGTCTCAGGAACACTATAGCAGGCTATAAAATAGCCCAAATTGCAACAAGGGCCACCATGGAAAGCGGGGTTTAAATCATTGGCAATTTTAAGAATGTGATATACATATGTATATATTAGGAGTTTGAGTACTCATTTGTTTTACCACGCATACAATCACTTTGATTAGACCATTCGATTTCTGCTTGGGTGATTTTTACTACATGACAATAAAATTTAAATCACAAGTATTCTTACATATCATTCTTGTGAATCTTGGTAGTGTACACCAGCTGACCACCTTATAATTGATGAATTATATGCAGGTTTTTCCTTTTTTGTCATCTTCAAATTGCAATATAGTAAGCACAGTGATTGATCAATGACCACTCTTTGGATTGATGGGTCAAACTCAAAAAGCAGACGGAAATCACTTGAGTGCAGCTTGGGCTGCATTAAGGGACTGAGTCCATGTACCGGAAATGACAAATCCGCTCTAGCTTCAGTCTAATGACTGTCTTATACTCTCCACTCCACCTGTTGGCTTGCTGTTGCTACTCTGCACAAGATTAGTGGTAGGCAGTTGTGAGGCTTTCCAGAACATTAAACACCTTCAATTGATGCTAAAGTTTAGTTTTTTTAATTTCCTATTTCCAAAATGTCTTTATAGTCTTTCATTGTTGAACAAAATGACTGACAATACTTTTGCTGCTTCTAAACGCAGGGCTGTGATGCTGTTGTAGTAACTGTCCAAACTTGGTTGTTTGTCACACCATCGTAAATTTTAGTTAGATTGAGTGTATGTGTTATCGATCAATATAATTCAAGTTTCTATATCTACATTATGAAATACATCATTTGTAAATACCAGCATAAATGTTAACATCGCACAACATTTTCAAAATGACTGTTCAAATTGGCCTTATGATGTCATTGACTTGGGCGTCTTTTATGATTTGTTTGTTTCAGTTATTGTTTATTAGCCTAGCCAAATTGAAATTGAAGTTAATTTTACATAGCGTGATATAAGATCATTATAGGGAACAATTTGCAGAGATAAATAGGTGAAACTAATTTGCATTTATGAATATATAAATTGATAGATAATTTAACAACAAATGTAAATTGCATTTGTAAGTATAATCATTTAAAAGCAGTAATAGTCTAAAATCCATAAATAGTTTAAATCACATGGAGTTAAAAATCATTTTAAATGGTTTCAAATGAGGGTGACTGTTGATATCATTTTGAAGTTTGTTCCACCACATACTCATGGGTCAATGTGCCTGTATTCCAATGTGCCCAATTTCCCCCTACTCAATTAGAATAGAATGTGTAATTTGGGTTATTTGACTGATATAATCGGCGACATTATCACAATTAAAGGTCCGAAACATCCAATTGTATACTTAATGAATAATCCCAAATTTAAAAAATAATTCATACGTATTGTGTAGATATGGGATTTTTATAACCAGTTTCATCATTATTACAATACTGGGCATCCAATCTAGATATCTTGCTCGAAATTAGAGGCACATTATGCAAACAATAAGATGGGCCTTTGTTTAATTGTGAGCTTCAAAACTGATCCTATGCGTGTTCTGCATGATTGTGTCACCATCTCAACAAATGTGACAGACAGTTCTTGAATCTTGATGAAGTGTCTTGACTTGTGGACTGTCGTTCAAAACAAATCATTGTTATCAAGCAGACCTCTTGATACAGTCTTAATTGATAGACTCTTTTGACAGAGGAGATTAACAGAAAATATACTTGCTTCATGTGCGTGTTTTTGTTTGGTTTCAGGCCAGCAAAGACAAGAAGGCTGATCAATTGCAATGAAAAAGAAAGAACTAGACAAAAAGAAGAAAGAAAGAAAGAAAGAATGAACAAGACAAGAGGGAGCAAGCTTCTGCTGCAGCAAGACTGTTGTGATGCACCTTGTGGATGGCAGCAACAATGGAGAAGAAGGCTAAAAGGAATGTACACTTGTACAGTCAGGTTAACAACATCAGGGACATACACTCTAAAAACTAAAGTTCTAATAAGATACCAATATTGGTATTTAAGCTTGTCCCGTATTTTGAACCTTTTGATTAGTTAAGAAACCATTAACAATTGATATTTTCCAAAACCAGTTGCATTTGTACAAGAAAAAATCAGTATTGGTTTTTGTTTAATTTGCAGGAAGTCAGTAGTGAATATTAATGTTTCAAATTGCAGATACTGTAGTTCAATCATAGAAATCCATTTATACTTACATGCATACAATAGAAAACGCAATGGGTTTTTTATTCCTTGAAATTTGAAATCTTTGGGATTTATCATTAATTGAAAATTAAACCATTTCCTGCACTTACGACAACCAGTATATCACTAAAAATATCAAAATTGATTCTCCAATTATGCATCGGTGGGCATTTTATAAAACCTTTTTAAAAATGTTGTGGTATGGAAAATACCAAATTTGATCTTTTATGATCCGAATGCAGGTTTACCAGTATTTCAGCATTAGTATCAATAAATCTTTTTTTTCGCATTTCTCTTAAAATATTATGTAGTTAAAAAGTAAATAAAAATAATGATTCCATGGATCTGATTTCAATGTTTATTTTTACATATACACATTCACACACATTCATAATAATTGTAAATATTGATATTACTAGATTAAAATTTACTGAAAAAACAATATTGACCATAGGCGTATCGGAAGGGGGCAGGGAGGGCGATTGCCCCCCCCCCCCCAAAAGTTTGGGAAACAGTAAGATTCGGGCAAAAAGGCTAAAAAATTCGGGTAGATGATTAAGTAATCACTATGAAAATTTATGATTTCCAGGCAATTTCATTTGAAATGGTATTAAATCTAGATCTTGAAATTCGGGCAAATGTCGCTCGCCCCCCCCCCAAAAATTGTGCGCGCCGTACGCCTATGATATTGACACTCATTTATCACAGTTTGGCCTTTGAAATAAAAATATCAGAGCAGTCATTGGTAATCAAACACACGAAATGAAAACATCACAACAGTCATTGGTAATCAAACACAGGAAAGCAGAGGTTAACAAAAGTATGAATTGCTTGAAATAAAGACACATTACATGTAGAAAATGTTATATGGTTAATGGCTTGGGTTACATTTCCAAAAGCGGCAAGCCAGGGTGGCAATGCCAATCGAAATGTCAGTATCATTAGTTTGTATCAAAAGTCTTCAGTAGCCAATCTTGAGGATGGATGGATGGATGGATGATTAGGGCTTTACGTCCTGTATCAGTGCACTTGGTATCCTAACTAGGACAGTAGGGGGACAAAGCAATGAGTCCGGCTAGAGCTGAATTCGAACCCCGGACTCAGCAATTGATAGTCAAGCACACTATCATGAGACCAACCCTCTCTGTAGCCAAGAGGACATTTTTTGTCATTATTAATGCACAGTATTGGGATGGTATGATTGGTGGTTAAAGTATCCTTCTCGTATCACTATCTATACGCTTTTAGGTCAATTCGGTAAGATGAAAGGTGAACGACTGTTCTTGAATCGAACCTTGCAGTGTAGATCATTGGGATCCTGAAAGTGTAAAGTGGTTAAGCATTGGTATCCAAATATCACTTTTGTGCAAAAAAAAAGAAGAAAATTACTTCTTCAAGGTTGTCATTATATACAAATCTAATACTTTATCTGCAAAACCTTCAATATAACTTTTGGTCTTAAAACTACACATTTCATTACTGACTAACATTTACAAATATTTCATTATTTTGAAGTTTCCCTACACACTGGCAAAATATGAATTCTGAATTCATGTCTTCTCACTGTGTGCTTTACCAATACAAGATCTCATACTGTTTGCACTCACCTCAATATTGCAAAAACAAGTAGACATTTTCCTGTGGTACTCTAGGCGGGGCAAGGTAACCATTTCCTGGTGAGATCTGAAATAACAGGTAGATGAATCCATGAGGAGGATAATGCAAAAAATAAATCAAATAACTTTATTCAATTGAATCAATGCATTGGTTGTGCAACTTCCCCTGTTCAGTCATCATTTGACTGAAGGTTGGTCAAAACAAGCTCATTTTAACACAAGAGAATATCAGAACTCAAAATTCAGAATTCAGAACTTGTTTATTTAAATGCCAATAAGTATTTGTCAATTGGAAAAGATGAAGAAGAGCTGTTATTCAACTTACTTACCTTGAGAAGCAATGTCTATATTTTTCCCAGCTTGCTTTATGACGCAAACTTCTTCCAAAGGTAGTTTTTTGTATTAAGTGCCTCAGTAGGAACATGCCATTCTTCATCTGAAACAGAAAGTAAAAACTATCTTTTAAAATGTCAAAGATATTAAGAATATCGGCAAAAGTACCGTAAAATGGGGTAAAGTTGGTAACCCGGGGTAAAGTTGGCAAGCTATTTTGACCCACTTAATGGCATCCTCACTGACATGAATGGCAACTTTGCCACAGATGCCTGTGTCAGGGAGAACAGTTGGCATTTGTGCCATTAAGTGGGTAAAAATAGCTTGCAAACTTTACCCCGGATTGCCGACTTTACCCCGTTTTACGGTATGTAATTTTGTATAATTCACAGGCATATGTAACACATTTCACCTCAAGAATAGTAAAGCACATCAGAAACACTATACAACTCAACACAATGGGGGTAAAAATTTGAGGGTGACTGTACCTTTGTCAGAAAAATGTAAATATCAGATATGAAAATAATGATAACATTATTATCATAATTAATGTATAGGTGTCAGCACAATTGGACCATTAGCAGGTAAGTTGTGCCACATAATGGGGCAAGTTGTATAGCTCAGTGACTGGTGAGACCTCAAATCTTACCAATCTTGTCAAGGATAAAATATGTGTCATGTGTAGGACATAATTATGGCTGATGCTCTGATGCTCCGATACGTAAAATGAAAGTTATCACAGAACTTTGATGGCCCACATAAACAAAAACTTTAAAAGTACATATATGCTTTTTGAAACATGTTTGTAATAATAAATTCTTCTTAGCCATAATTTCTTCACCACATTTACAAGGTTGTGTGTGAAAGAAGCAAAATATTTCAAAAGAGAATTAAAATCCCATATCATACCGTGGGCACAGCTTACCAATGCACAACTTACCCAAAATACCTCTTTTTTGCGGAAATTTGCCACTCCATTAAATGCCAAATTACACAATTGAAGAACAATAATGCTGGTCTTCAGAGTACATTCAACCAAAAATACTAAATTTCTGATAGACACTTTTCACATTATAATATTTGGCAGTTTTTTTGTTCATAATTTTGATGGTTCTTCAATTCAACCCTGCAATTGGTGGCGCTATACCCCGGTCTCCCCTACAGCAGACGACTGGTGAAAATTATGGAACTGGGTATTCCATATGCCAAACCACAATTCCATGCCTTAAATTATCATGAATCATTTTACAGACAGAATGCAATATTCACAGTATATCAGAACAATTAGTGGCTCAACACTGTCCACCTGTTTGCTGTATGTATAATCACTATAATATAATATATATATGAACCAGGCATTGTGTACATGTACACCTTACCCAAATAAACACAATTTCATTCATAATGCATATTTCTTAGGAGTTTAATTAAGGAATTTTAGAAAAAACTTACCAAGTTCTTCTCAATCTTCTCCACACTAACATGCACACTCTTCTACTGCTATGTTGAGACTAACAAACTCTGCCTTAAACCTTCTTAAGTCTTGATTGATAAACAAACAGCTTTTCTTGTCAGGCGAGATGTTAACAGTTTTGTGTTTGTAGATGAGGTCAACCGGTGAGTGAGCCCTGAGGGATTAGTAAAATACCTATTTGGATATTCCAGTAGCCATGACTGATATACAGCATAGTCAGTCCTCTCTCTTAAAACTTCTAAATAAAGTGACATGCATGAATTTTAAAAACATGAACCAAAACATTAACATTTTAAACACCTCAAAATTTTTGTTCCACAAGTATATTAAAAATGGATCATAATAAAGGTGCTTTTCCAGAAGTTTGGTTTTTATAAATACCATAATTCCCAATGACCAAAACCAATTTTCAAGAGAAATACCACTTGCTCTGAAGAATACCAAATATAGTTGAAAAATACCAAACTGGTTTTTTATTGTACACACTGGTTTTGCACAATACCACTAATATCCGAAATTTTTTAGAGTGTAGCCAAGATCATCTCAGGAGCAATAGAGCAGGTTATAAAATAGCCCATATTGCAACAAGGGCCACTAAAAGCAGGTTTTACACTATTGGCAATTAACACTCTAGAATCTTGATATATGAGTGGTTTCGGTTCATGTTTGTTTTTACCGCACATACATTTGCGTTTCTTCCAAGCAAAAACACCTTGTAGTCCAATAGATTACAATTCTTAGCAGTCCTTGGGTGTGGTCATGAAAGTATTTCTCATTGTTCACAAAACATGGTAATCCACTACTCTCCAATCCACTCTGCCTTGCATGACTGCTTTTCAAATGATTCAATTGACTCATCACAATGAATCCCATGTTCAGCTTCCCAATGGACAACATCTTCTTAACCCGTCCACCCATATGTATTTCTTTTGTCGCACCAAGTGCTAAAACTTCTCTGTCACAAGTACATACATGTGCATATCATTCTTAATAATGTATTAAATGTGTTGAAGCTTTAACAAACGAAAGCATTGACAAACGAAACCATTGACCTAACCGGCTGGCCAAAGCATAGATTTCTTGTTGAGATCTTACAAGATTTGATAATGTCACCAAACAAAAAACAGGAAGCAAGAATACTCCCTGTCCCTGGGTCTCAGAGCGCCCAGTTCCCCCTACTTGATTAGGACAGAATGCCTAGTTTATTTTTAATCCTACTTACAACCAACTGTAAATGAAGAATAATCCACAATTTTACACATTGCCAGGCGTGACAATACTTCTTATTGTGTAGAGTGTTATATTTGAATTATTTATGACTAAATTTCATCATTATTTTGACACAAGCAATTGATGCTGAGCAGCCAATTTTGATATCCTACTCAAAATTAGGAGCACGACAGGCAAATAACAAGAGGGGCCTTTGTTTAATTATGAGCTTCATAATTGATCCAATGTGTGTTTTGCATGTGCCTCCTATACAACAAGTGACAGACAATTTTTGATGAAGTGTCTTGACTGGTAGAGTTCTGAAGAAATCATTTTTATCATGCAAGAGTCTTGATAAGTATCTTGGTAGTCTTGACAGGGGAGATAAACAGAAAATATACTTGCGTGTTTTGGCTCAGTTTGAGGCAAGCAAAACAAGAGGACTGATCAGGTGTAATGAAAAAGAAAGAAATAGATAAAAGAAAGAAAGAAACAAAAAATACAAGAGGAAGCAATGTTCTGTTGCAGCAAGACAGTTGTGAAACAACCTGTGAATGGCAGGAGAAATGGAGAAGAAGGCTGAAAGGAATGTACAGTCAGGTTAACAACATTAGGGACATAGCCAGGATGGTCTCAGGAGCTCTATAGCAGGCTATAGAATAGTGTTCATTGCAACAGGAGCCACAAAAGCAGGTGTTACGTTATTGGCAATTGATACTATGAAAATGAGTGGTTTTATTACGTATTTGCTTTTTACCACACATGCCTTTGCCTGATTACATAATGTTCTTGTTATCTGCCTTTCATGGGCAACAACATTGGACAGACTTGAAAGATGTATGGGCAAGTTTACCACTTACACTTGCTTTGACTGTCTGTATCAGCTTTTTTTGTTCTAAGTCAATATAACTACTGGAGAGGATTTCACAAGAATTCATAATGTAACCAAACAAAACACTTTGTCAGTGTCCCAATGTGCCAAGTGTCCCAATGTGCCAAGTGTCCCAATGTGCCAAGTGTCCCAATGTCCCCTTAGTGCCAATGTGTCCGAGTTCCCCCTACATGATTTGGACAGAATGTACAAATTTTTTTAAAACCTGCCTACATAAAGTTTTAAGATTGAGAATGTTATTCGATGCATGGGGTTATTCCACAAAGATGAACACACCGAACATCCCACTGTCTACTTGACGAATAGCCAAAAATTTCACAAACAGTTCATAAGAAATATTAAGACGTGAGATTGCAGTATTGAAATATACATTTTTGAAATCAACCAACTGTACAATGTAGATGAAGAATAATTATGGTCTACAATTTAACAAAGGCATGCCAATAGTTCATATTGTGTAGAGTGTTATATTTGAAATTGTTATGAGCAGATTTCATTATTGTGACACGAGCAATGCTGAGCATCCAATTTTGATATCTTGTTCAAAATTAGAGGCACGTCATGCAAACAATAACAGGGGCCTTTGTTTAATTATAAGTTTTACACTGATCCAATGTTTGTTCTGCATGTCTCTCCATCTCAACAGTGTGAAAGACAATTCTTAATGAATAGTCTTGACTTGTGGAGTTCCGAAGAAATCACTGTTATCAAGCAAGCCTCTTGATACTGTCATGATAGACTATTTTGATAGAGAAGATTAAAAAAAAATAAACTTGTGTCTTGTGTGCGTTTTGGGCAAGCAAAGACAAGAAGACTGATCAAGTGCAGTGAAAAAGAAAGAAGTAGACAAAAGAACAAAAGAAAGAAAGAAAAGAAAAAAAAACAAGAGGGAGCAAGGTTCTGTTGTAGCAAGACAGTAACTGTTGTGAAGCACCTTGTGAATGGCAGCAAAAATGGAGAAGAAGGCTAAAAGGAATGTACAGTCAGGTCAACGACATTAGGGACATAGCCAAGATGGTCTTAGGAGCTCTATAGTACGCTATAAAATAGCCCACATTGCAAGAGGTTTTACTATACTGGCAATTAACACTGTGGATATACTATGAGCGGTTTGTGCATTATGTGACTAAGTCCATGTTCCTGAAATGAAATCAGCCATCTAGCTTCAGTCTAACGACTGTCCTATAAGTCCAATGCACCTGTTGACTTGCTGTTGCTACACGACACAACAGTGGTGTTAGGCAGTTGAGAGGCTTTCCAGAACATTAGACATCTTCAATTGACACTGAAGATCGTTTTTTTAAATTCCCTATTTCCTAAATATCTTTGTGTTCTTTCATTGTTAAGCAAAGGGACCAGCAACACTTTTCCTGCTACTATATACAGGCCTCAGATACTCTCCAAACTTGGCTGTTTGTCAGATCATTGTTAATTTGAGTGAGATTGAATTATGTGTGATGGATCAATTAATTCAAGTTTATATGTCTCCATTACAAAATATAAAATTTGTAAATGCGAAATGCAAGTTTATGTCAGGCTTTCCAGCATTAAATATCTTCAGCTGATTTTAAATTTCTTAGACTCCCATCTCTGAAATGTCTTTTACTTTCTACAATAAAGTCATGGAAAAAGCTAAATGGAATTAGGCATTTTTACCCTCGGCAATGTATACATTGCCGACGGGTATTGTAGTTACTTTGGGAAAATTTGTCCGTCCGGCGGGCGGGGGCGGGCGGGCGGACGGGCGGGCGTCCGGATAACGGGCGTCCCACTTGTGTATTGGGAGTAATGCCAAAACTATGGAATGTATACTTTTTATTTTTGGGACATTATTATATCTTTTATCCTAGTTGTACCTATTAGAGGTTTAATCCACATGAGATTAATACTTTTCTCACAATTATTGAAAAATGTGAAAAAATATTTTTTTGTGTATTGGGTGTCAAGCCAAAACTATGGCATGCATATTCATCATTTTTGGGTAAATATTGTATCTTTTATCCCAGTTGAGCCTTTCATAGGTCTAATCCCCATGACATTAATACTTTTCTCACAATCATTGAAAAATGTGAAAAATTGTTTATTTTTTGTTTCTGTGACAGAGCTAAAAAACTGCAGTACTTTTGACACTGAAATTGGCATATTGTATGTATTAAATACCCAAGATGTGTTTTTTGTGGGTCTAAATGCTCTGAGAAAGTTGAACGGACGACAATTTACCAAAAATATGAAAAAATACTATTATTTTAAACTTGTATAATTCAGTCAATTTTGAAGTTAAATCTATGAAATTTTCCACTTAGGTGTCTAACTTATGCCTCTTTAAACATCTCTAATCAGTTGGAATGTTGGTCCTATGAATTTTTATAAAAACCCAAAAATTCGAAAAAATGCCAATTTTCCAATATTTCTGCATGAAAAACCAAATGGTAATGGGTAAGTTAGTTAACTTTAGGTCTTATTGTAGTTAGACACACTATTGACTAATATTCACAGCCATTGCATGAGTTGTTGCAATTTTTTCCATTGAAATGTATGATTGAAAAAAGGCAAAAAATCATTAAAATGTCTATTTACTCTCCATTTCCTTCTGATGTCATACCAGTCGTTGACATTTTTTTTGTCAAAATAAACCTGACATGTTTCACATCATCATCATGCTGATTTTGAACAATATGAAAACTTTTATTGGCAGCATAGGTCAATA
Organism: Platynereis dumerilii; assembly: GCA_026936325.1. NCBI lineage: Eukaryota > Metazoa > Annelida > Polychaeta > Phyllodocida > Nereididae > Platynereis > Platynereis dumerilii. Next base: position 40,751,928 of record JAPTHN010000001.1, read on the forward strand.
TTACAGATGATTTCATATTTGTAGACATTTGAGTTAGAAAATACATCATTTTTCTTGCAATTTTCATTGGTCGAGAGAAGGTATGACACCAACTCTCTCCTGAAAAGTGACATAGCGTTTTACATGGGTGACCATGGCATTCTAAGCCATTGATCTCCTAACAGGGACTGACTTTAGCAGTTTCAAGAGAGAGTTTGAGTTTGTGTTTCACACATTTTTAGTACACATATTCTGCAAGTCCAATAGGCTACTGTGCATTCCGTCGATTAGGATCAGGTACCATTCAGAATTTATAATTCTGGGGAAGGGGGGAGGGAGGTTGGGAGTTTTGGTGGAACTTTCTGTCAAAAATGTATACCCCCCTTTCGTTTCATGCTTATTTTCATACATTCCAAGCAGATTTTCATTATGTCCCCTTTCTTTTATTAAAATTTCATACCCCCCGTAAACATGTGTGAAAAATATGTGCTCCATCAGGTGAAACTCCCATACCCCCCCAAGTCATAAATTCTATTTAGCCTGTAAATATATTCTGGACAAAAGGCAAAAATTTGTACTGCCCCCCCCCCCCTCTTGAAGCATGTAGCACCAAAACAGGTAAAACTCCAGTCTCCCCCTCAACCCAGATTTAACATCAATTGAAACAATCAACTGTTGTATACAGGAGTGTGAGATACAACAGTTCATGAAGAAATGAAAGAGTTCATGCGGATTGCAGTTTGACGTGAGTAAACAACTGCCACAATACCAAGTTGGCATTCGCAGTATACTATTGGTCAAAATTATGACATCCTTTTTCCAGCAATACATCACTTGCTTGAAGCAAGCTGAAAAAAGTGACACGCAATAGGCATCTTGACCAATCACCTGGCAGGATTTTCTGATGTCAGACTAGAAATTTTGCAAAATATTTTGTTATTTCATCAATGTCTACAAATATGAAATCATCTGTAACAAAATTAGATAAATATTAAGGATTTTCAGATAATCATATATCAGTAAATATTGGCCCTGGTCAATCAAATTTGCCACAATTATGTCTGAATTTGACTTTTTCTACCTCTCCTCATGAAATATTATATGACACTAAATCTTTTTAAAACTGCCAATTATTATAACTTTATGGTTAATATCTAAACTCAGTGATGTAAATTTTTAGAAGATGAATAAATGTCAGCCCCTTTTATTTAGTTGTTTGCATGAAAATTAAATGTGATTGAATCAGACAGATTGGCTTTTGTTGAATGGAGCACTGGAGAAGTCTTGATTATGTAATGTTATGTCACAGGGTAATTGTCTTCCCTGCTAATCCTTTGACAAGAAATCTTAAACTCTCAATTGTAAAGTTCTTAATGGTTTAAATCTAACATCAGTTATGTACATTTTAACATATAAAGTACTGTCAGCTTACTTTTATCTTGGTCTTTAATGAAAAACATATAAGACCGACTGGCAATAAGACCGCTATGTATATATAGAGGGTTATCAAAGAAAATTACTTGGCATGCAAATCCAATTTCTGCAAATTTCAGTGTGTAATTTTACATTTCAAGACATTATTGGATAAATCTGTCTTTTAATTCATTTTAAAACTCACTCCAATTGTATTTTTAGCATTTTAAAGAAATATTGTTTAGGGGGTAAAAGTGTCATCATTGGAAGGGGTCCAGTTTTTTTGTGAATGGGCCTGGAGACAGTATGTCTGTGCTTCATTGTACCCCTCCCCTCCAGCCATTCATGTTATGTAACATTGTGTCACTAATCCTGTCCAGTGACCAAAGCTGGGAACAAAGGAGCACAAAAGCAGTGCACAGCACCCTCAACTTTTTAACAAATTTTCTTTTTTCTTAGAAATATGTCCAAACTGCATTGACACCAACTTAGTAGTCTTATATTGAACAAATAAAGAAATTTCCAATTTTAATAAAATATTTAGGCCAACTAGAAGCTGAGATATGACTTTTTGTAGCCTATACAGGCTGTACACAGAGTTGGGACATCTTTCTCTTGTTTTGTTTTTCTTTACAGCTATTGTTATTCTCCAAAGTTTGACCAGCATTTAACCTTTGTATTAACTAGCAACTTGCTTAGTCTTAAAAGATATATATATACTGGCATAAACCTTGTTTTAGTGTTACTATTTACAATGGTTTTGGTTGGAGACATCTTATCTATAATTTATTTTTTTAGACCCATATTCCATATTTGTAATTTATGATAAGAATAGCTAAGACTAGATAGACTAGATAGATAGATAGATAGATAGATAGATAGATAGATAGATAGATGGATAGATAGATAGATAGATAGATAGATAGATAGATAGATAGATAGATAGATAGGTAGATTGATAGATAGATAGATAGATAGAAAGATAGAAAGATAGAAAGATAGAAGGATAGAGATAGATAGATAGATAGATAGATAGATCGATAGATAGATAGATAGATAGATAGATAGATAGATAGATAGATAGATAGATAGGTAGATAGATAGATAGATAGACAAATGTAGATAGATAGATATATATATAGATAGATAGATAGATTGATAGATGCATACATAGATGGATAGATTATTAGAGTAATTTTAATCCTGTACAATTTCTAAAGCTTTACAATGATTCAAGATTCCTATACATGGATATATCACAAAACCAATCATCAACTGGAATTATTCTATTTTCTCAATTTAATCTCTTTTTACAAAAAGCACAAAATCAGCCATAGGCCTACTTGCCTGAATCACATGATCCAGATTTCATTTTGACTAGAAGATATATCATTTCAAGTTTAATCTCTTGGTAACCATTGACTTTCAGTGATGTTTCATTGGACCCCCCCCCCCCTCATCACAGTGGCACACTTCTGAGGTGTGTGAAGTATGCCACCCTTCATTCTTTTGTCAGGTTACATAATGGCATTGCATAAGGTGATTAAAAGATTGGGGTACAGCAGACAATAGCCAATTGATATGGGTGTTTAGCAGCTGAGGAGGGGGACTAAGGAAGCCCCTTTAACCCCTTTAAGGGGAATGTCTGCAAGGATAATGTAATTTAACTGAAATTGTTACAACATCCAACAATTTACATGGCTACATTCTAAAATGGATCCAGGATCAAGATGATGTAGAACTGAAGTCAATGACACTGTTTGATTAGATATAAGATTTACAGACAGAAATTTATTGAACTGATAGATATCTAATTTTTGTTCAAACAATAGCTACCCTTATTGCAATTCAGTTTTATGCAGTTTAAATGAAATAGTAATTTTATCTTTTCTGCAGGAATTATGACACATCTTAATAGAAAAACTGATAGTTGGATTGATCAAACTACCAAAAATCTATCTATCTATCTATCTATCTATCTATCTATCTATTTATCTATCTATCCATCTATCTATCTATCTATCTAAACAGTCCCCTACATGTCCTGATCGTTTTCTGACTGTCTTTATCTCAGTTGTTGTCCATTTCTAGCTGTCTTTTTAATGGTCATTACCTGTCTATTGTGCACTGCATTGCTTTATTTTCCTGTCTGTCACCACTGTATATTACATTCAGACAAAAATAAGTTTGATAAAAAACCAACTTTCTAAAATGGTAGTGGAAGAGGGGACGAATTACTGTGGGTAATCCATGCCGGATAATTTTGTTCTTATTATTGTCACCGAAACCAGTCATCTTCTTGACTTCATTTTTTAAATTTTATTTCTCAAATTGCTCGTTCACAAAAAGGCACAGATTTTGCCACAGGCCACCAATAGGCATAGTGGAATACTTGCCTGAATTTCATTATCCAGATTATACCAAATTATACCACTTCAACAGTACAATGTAACGTCTTGCTAATTGCTAACCATTGATTTTCAGTTCATTTGATCTTGTGCCACACTTTTTGACTCCTTGCCCAAATTTTAACTGTTTCCCCTCTTTTTCTGGTGGGGACCCATCCTGCAAGCTGATTGCATGTGGATTTTGAATTCCCGCCAATACAAAATGGCAGACAGGAAACATTTATATTATTTTGCTCACAGCTCTTGGCCATTCAATGAAAGTTTTTCAACGGGAATTTCATGTTCATGAGGATATTAGAGTACCCAGTGGGGTCCTGCCTCAATGTATCCCACTGTCTGGAGAATAGCCGCTGAGTAGCCGAGGGTATGCTGCCGCGCAGCCTATGTTTTAAATGATTTGTTTGTTTCATTCTTTGTTTATTTGTCAATCATTGTTGCAATGCTGGGCATCCAATTTTGATATCTTGCTGGAAATTAGAGGCACATCATGCAAACAATATGATAGGCCTTTATATAATTGTGAGCACCAAAACTGATCCAATGTGTGTTCTGCATGTGTCACCATCTCAACAAATGTGACAGACAGTTGTTGATGAAGTGTCTTGACTTGTGGACTGTGGCATTCCAAACAAATCATTGTTATCATGCAGACCTCTTGATACAGTCTTAATTGATAGACTATTTGACAGAGGAGATTAACAGAAAATATACTTGCTTCATGTGCGTGTTTTTGTTTGGTTTCAGGCCAGCAAAGACAAGAAGGCTGATCAATTGCAATGAAAAAGAAAGAACTAGATAAAAGGAAGAAAGAAAAAAAGAAAGAAAGAATGAACAAGACAAGAGGGAGCAAGCTTCTGCTGCAGCAAGACTGTTGTGATGCACCTTGTGGATGGCAGCAACAATGGAGAAGAAGGCTACAGTCAGGTTAACAACATTTTTGACCTAGCCAAGACGGTCTCAGGAGCTCTATAGCAGGCTATAACATAACTCACATTGCAACAAGGGCAACCTAAGCAGGTTTTCCATATTGGCAATTAACACTGCTGATATATGAGTGGTTTGTGTACTTATTTGTTTTTACCACACATTCATTTGCCTGATTACATTATATTCTTGTTATCTGCCTTACTTCAGGGGCAACAACACTGGACAGACTCGAAAGATGTCTGGACAAGTTTACTTTACCACTCACACTTGCTTTCTCTATGGGTCAAAGTCATCAGCTTTTTTTGATCAAAGTCAAAATTACTTGATCTCTCTCGAGAGGATTTCACAAGATTTCATAATGTACGTAATGAAACAAAAACACCTCAATAGTGTCCCAATGTGCCACGTGTCCCAATGCGCCATGTCCCAATGTGTCCAAGTTCCCCTCACTTGATTTGGACAGACTGTATAGTTTTTTTTAAAAACCTACCTTCATAAATTGTAAAGATTGATTTTATTCGATGGGGTTATTAGACAAACATGAACACAACCGAATCATCCCACTGTGTACTTGATAAGTAATCCACAATTTCATGAATAGTTCATAAGACATACTAAGACAAAAGATTGCAGTATTGAAAACTTATGGAGAGTTTATTATTTTTATAGAGTTAGGTACAAATGTACATCGGAACCTTTTTGTTCTGCAATATAATATCAACAAGCATCCATGTGGGAGAACGGTAGATGTGAGTTTTGTTAATTATTTAATTAATTTATTTTTCTTTCATGATGACATAATTATGTATCTGTTTGATGATTTATAATGTCAATAAAATTCTATATATATAATTATCTACTTTGCTAGACTTACGCACTTATAATTATATATATATATATATCGATTAGGTTATGTGTATCATCTTCTTTCAGAACAATTTCTCATATTCTCTTTCTATTATGCAGATATGAGATTTCTATGACCAGATTTCACTGTTATTGTGAAATGAGCAATGCTGAGCATCCAATTTGATATCCTACTCAACATTAGAGACATGTCAGACAAAAAATATGAGGGGCCTTTGTTTAATTATGAGCTTCACAACTGATCCCACATGTGTGTTCTGCATGTGTCTCCATCTCAACAATGTGGCAGACAATTTTTGATGAAGTGTCTTGACTTGTGGAGTTCCAAACAAATCATTGTTATCATGCAAGCCTCTTGATACTGTCCTGATAGACTATCTTGACAGAGGAGATTAACAGAAAATATACTTGCGTCTTGCGTGTGTTTTGGTTGTGTTTGAGGCTAGCAAAGACAAGAAGACTGATCAAGTGCAATGAAAAAGAAAGAAATAGATAAAAGAAAGAAAGAAAGAAAGAAATGAGAGAGACAAGAGAGAGCAACGTTCTATTGTAGCAAGACAGTTGTGAAGCATCCCATGAATGGCAGAAAAAAAAGGTGGAGAAGGCTAAAAGGAATGTACAGTCAGGTTAACAACATTAGGGACATACAGTTGTGCTTGAAAATTAGTGAACCCCTAGAGATTTACCATTGAAGACAATGATAAAGTTGACTCACCGTACTGGCCATAACATAAATGATATTGCACGAATCATTGAACCAATGACTGTATTATACCATTGAGGTTTCCCACTACATGTACCAGCCTGGCCATCGGATTTGTATCAGGGGTCTTTGCGCTAGATAGGGGTTATAATTGTGCAAAAGTAAGTGCACCCTAAGCGTAATGTTAAAAGATAGGAGCAGAGGGTGTACTTACTTTTGCACAATTATAACCCCTATCTAGCGCAAAGACCCCTGATGCAAATCCAATGGCCTGGCTGGTACATGTAGTGGGAAACCTAAATGGTATAGTACAGTCATTTGTTCAATGATTCATGTAATATCATTTATGTTATGGTCACTACTGTGAGACAACTTTATCATTTTCTTCAATGGAAATAAAAGCACTAAAAAACTCACATTTGGAAACGAGGTCTTTATTGATGACATTAAAGAAAACATATGGCATACAGAATAAGCAAGATTATGCAAATAGTCAATGCAAGCAATATGTATCAACAATGATTGAATAATTGTCCATATGGGGAATAATTTGACAATTTTTACAATAACGACAATAAGGACCTCAACTAAGCTAAACTAACTAAGGATTAAAGAGAGATTAAGCCAGGGTGGGAGGGAGAGGAAAGTTAAAGCATAGCAAGCAGTCAAACTGTCAAGCATGTGTACAGTAACACAGACAGGAGAGAACTGAAGGGAAAGACAGAGAGGAGCATAGGATACAGAGGGACATGGTGTCAATTACAACAGAAGAAAGAGTCATAAAGTGGTTTTGAAGAAGAACAAAAGGGGAGAGATGAAAGAGAGAAGTAGCAGGGGTAATTAGAGCGGAAGCATACTGTTAGGCAATAAAGATAAGCAATGACATAGGAGAAGAGCCAGAGGAAGAGTCATAAACCAGAGCAAAGAAATTAGCAAGGAAAACAGAAAACAATTAGAGGATGAAACCCTAGACCTCGTTTTTGTGCATTTAACACCTTTCAAATGAAAGACAGATAAAAGCACTAAAAAACTCACATTTGGAAACGAGGTCTTTATTGATGACATTAAAGAAAACATATGGCATACAGAATAAGCAAGATTATGCAAATAGTCAATGCAAGCAATATGTATCAACAATGATTGAATAATTGTCCAAACCCAAAGGGGTAGTAGTAGAATTAGGTAGGTAGATTTTTTGTGAAAACTGTCATCAAATCAAATTTGGTGTCAATGTCAACTTCTAGATAGCGCTTGTAACAGTCTGATTTCCAATCTCCAAGAACTTGAATAACCTCACCTGGCAAACCTGCCTGGAAGGCCCAAGAAGCACCTCCCCTGCGAAAACTGTGTGAGCCAAAATTGTCTTTCTCAACACCAATGGCTTTGAGTAATCCTTTCAGTCTTGAGGTGAAAGTTGATTGCGTAAGGAGCCTCATACCCTGCAGAGTTGGGTATGCGAATAGGGGGGTGGAAGGGTGCCCTGTCGGGTGCATAGCAATGACAGCTATCACTGCAGTGGCTGGGCACAGGGGGTGGTTTGGCATACATGGGATGGGGACACGGTGCTGGCGTTCCTTGAACTGGATTGTCTTGGATGAGTTTATAGCAAGTGAGAGCCCTTGCCTCTCAATCGTAATGTCACTGAGACAAGGGTGGCGTAGCGGATCGAAAGAGGCTGGGGATGAAGGCACAATGTTGGACTTGCGTAGCAAGGTGAAGAAGGCTGTCACAAAGGCTGCCCAGAGAACACAGTCTGCTGGTTTATTGGGATCAAGCCTCGCACGAATCTGAAGCAACATTGAGGGGGTGATAGGGAGTTTCTGCACTGTCGTATTGCCTTTGACTCGTTTGACACCTTTTAGAGTGGATTGCACAGGCCAAGCAGACAGGGGGTTTTCAGACCCTGCCTCTGCATGCAGTAATCTGACGGGACTTGTGTATTGTGCAATAGAAGAGAATTGTAATCTCTGGGCTAAATAGGCAATATATCTCATGGTGGTTAGGGCATCTGGGGGGCCCACTGGAGTTTGGGTCTCTTCACAAAAGGTCATGAAAGTTTTATAATGAGTCACATAGCTCTTTTTGGTAGTCTCAGCAAAGGTTCTCGATCTGTAGTAGGCTACTGCCTTGTCTAGCTGCTCCACCATGGTACCAGGCGTTTCACCTGCGAGATAAAGAATTGAATACAGTTAAACGACATATGGCCACAAGCAAGGCTCAGGAAGTCACTGATGGTGAAGGCTGCTGGTGAGATCTGGGAGTACCAGTAAAGGAAATGACCCTTGTGTCTCATCCTGCTGATGGCATCACTGTCAATGTTATCCTTGCCAGGTATATGGAAGCACTCGATTGTAAAGTTAAATAAATTAGCCAACCAGAACAGAGCCCTCATATGGGACATAATGTTTGTGTCATGACATACTCCTTTGTTTAGTGTTGCTCTTGTGTAAATATTATCCGTAAGGAGAACCACTTTAGAGTTTGATAATATTGGGGCCCATCTGTATAAGGCCAATATGACAGTCATAGTCTCTTTTATATTAATATGTTGATTCAGCATAAAGGGAAAGTCCAGGTTCCAATCAACATATAGCCAGTCATATCCATTTAAGATTGCACCACCAGCCAGTTGTGATGAGTCAGTCACGATAATATTGGCTGTGGTATGTTCAGTAATGAAGCTTGTTGCATTAAACTGTGGCAAATAGCGAAGCCACCATTCGATATCAGCTTTAAATTCTCCTGAGAGTTTAATTTTGTGCGAGGGGTGTTTTAGTGTACGCATGAGGTGCAACACGCGCTGGAGGTAAACTCTACCTCCTTTCACAACGTGCGAAGACCATGCGAGCTTGCCTGCGAGGCGCTGGAGCTGCTTTAAAGATGCGCGAGTAGCTGTGTGAAACTGCTTGAGAAGCTGCTGAAAATCCCTGACTTTGCTGTCTGGGAGACTTAACGTGCATGCTGTTGTGTCAATTTGTATTCCAAGAAAAGTCAAGGACCTGCAAGGTCCTTCTGTCTTACCATAAGCAATTGACAGGCCTAGGGCCCTAAGAGCTCTGATTGTAATCTGTAAGTCATTCAAACAGGCATTGTGAGTGTCCGAAATAATTAAAATATCATCCAAGTAAATCACTGTAGTTATTCCTTGCTTGGCCAGGATGCGCTGTATGGCCAGGGAAATGCGATGGAAAGATTCCACTGAAAGCTTTGCCCCAAAAGGCAAGCGTGTATCACATAACCAGGTTGGATCCTTGTGACCCTTAAAATGCCAGCTAAGTCCTGCATACCTGTGATGATCCGGGTTAATCCTGACACTCCGGTATGCATGCTTAAGATCCAGTTTGGCTAGGTAACAGCCAGGAGTTATGAGACTAGCTGCATGATTCACAGTCTGATATTTGATCTTAGAGTGTATTGTTGCATGATCATTAACAGCTTTACCCTGGGGTCTGCTGCAGTCATGAATCAGACGAACACCTCCATCTGGCTTTGGGATTGCTCCCAATGCACTGACTATCTGAGGTTTCTGGGACATCACAATATACCTTCCTTCACTGATCTCCTGCCTAATTTGCTTTTCAACTGCTGTATGGGCTTCCAATGCTGAGCTGTAATTGTTAACCATAATGTCACCTGTAGGTATCTCATCTGAGTTTATAAGGGGGAAGCCATGTTTAATTCCATGTAAAAGATAACGTTCATCTGGATCTCCCTGTAACATCTTTGCCCACTGGTCTTTGTTTAATGAAGCTGGATTGTCAGGGGGCTGGGGCAGTGGGGGACCTAATCTCTCTGATTTGCGTTTTTTGAATCTTGGACCTTTGTATGGTCTCTAAGGGGATGTTTCCCTTTGCATTGATAATCCATGCAGATATGAAGGTACTTGCATTCTGTGCCTCTGACACACCTGCCCATGTTATACTGTTTGCAGATTACCTCTGCCTGTTGCTTGCCTTGTGTAGATTCAGCTGTGCGAAAGGACCCTGCAGTACGACGGTTGGCTCCTGCATTGAAACGAGGGGCTGCAGACTGTGGCCCAGGCTGCTTGGTTCGTACATCCAAGTAAACTTCCACCAAGTGGATGTTGTCAGTGGACCATTTAGATCCCGAGCGTGACTGCCAGCGTCTGTACTCCCTGTCATAGTTCAGCAATGACTTCCAAGTGTACTTGTTAGCAAGATCCGTGATCTTTTCCATGTAGGTGAGATAATCATTCAATTCAGACAGTTTCAGATCACCACGGTTACACAGTTCTCTCAGGATCCTAATACTGGCACCAGTCCATTGCATTGGAGTAATCTGGTCCAATTTAGGCTTGCCATTGCCACTACGGAACACCAGCTGCTCTTCACCATCCTGACCAATAACAATGTGTTCCTGAGCACATTCATAACCTTGTACAAAGTCAACAATGTCTAGGTGCTTGTTACCTCTCCCATTAAGAAAGGGGAAATGCAACTCACCTATTCCAGCATCTTGGGAACGTGGCTGGGTTCTTAACATATTCCACAAGGCTGTGGGGCTTTGATCCTGTGCTTGAGTACGATTCTGGGCTGAGTGGGCTTGCGAATGATCCTGTGGAAGGTGATCCTGCCTGTCATCTTGCGGTTGACACGAACGGGATCCAGATGCCTGGCTGTTGTTCCTTGACTGGGATCTTTCCACAAGTGATTCCAATAGCCTCCGCTGGGCCAGTGGGTGGATCCGCATGGAGGTAATGTCATCCTTCTGCATGTGCAGGAACATAGCACGACTGGTAAAGCCATTCCTTTCAAGGTTATCCACACTTAAGTCCGACACACCCTCTGACAGCAGCCACAACTTAAATTCGCTTGCTGTGGCCCCAGGCTGTTGGGTATCTGTGGCACTGCTCCTATCCATGGAGGCATGGACCTGGTTGTGAGAACTACTAGTGTCATAAGTCCCTGCATTGTCCTGCACGTGCTGTGAGGGCCCTTGAGACGAGGGTCCTGGAGGTCCTGGAGGTACCACTGGTTGGGCCCTTGGTGTAGAAGGGCCATAAGTATTCCATTGCATATCTGGGAAAAGTCCACTGGCCAGGCTGGTGTGGTAGTTCCAGCCACTATGATCCATTGTCACACAAAATTGTCACACAGATTGTAAGCAGAGCCAAATGTAAGCAATGCAAAAGTTAAAGCATAGCAAGCAGTCAAACTGTCAAGCATGTGTACAGTAAGACAGACAGGAGAGAACTGAAGGGAAAGACAGAGAGGAGCATAGGATACAGAGGGACATGGTGTCAATTACAACAGAAGAAAGAGTCATAAAGTGGTTTTGAAGAAGAACAAAAGGGGAGAGATGAAAGAGAGAAGTAGCAGGGGTAATTAGAGCGGAAGCATACTGTTAGGCAATAAAGATAAGCAATGACATAGGAGAAGAGCCAGAGGAAGAGTCATAAACCAGAGCAAAGAAATTAGCAAGGAAAACAGAAAACAATTAGAGGATGAAACCCTAGACCTCGTTTTTGTGCATTTAACACCTTTCAAATGAAAGACAGAATCTCTATGGGTTCACTAATTTTCAAGCACAACTGTAGCCGAGATGGTCTCAGGAGCTCTGTTGCAGGCTATAAGATAGCCCACATTGCAACAAGAGCCACCTAAGCAGGTTTTACATGATTAGCAATAAACAACACTGTGGATATATGGGTGGTTTTAGTACAATTTGTTTATAAAATTTTTTTTACTGGAAATACATATTCTTGATTATATGTTCTTCTTACCTGTTAACGTACTGGTAATATAATTTCATAACAACACAGGTTTTACTTTATTCGCAACAACACTGCATGGATAAACTAAAAATATGTCCACAAAAGTTTACTTTAATGCTCACACACTTGCTTTGATTACAGGTTCCAAAAATCTTTTGGCCTACTTGAACAAATCTTGCCTGTTCTTATCTATGTTAAAAAAATTGATATCTTAATTATCACAAGTTTCATCTGATAGTGCTCATTAAGTAGGGCAGAAAATGACAACATGGAGAAGGAAACCTTACTGGTATTTAACTCTGTGAAGCCGAAAGAAAGCGAATAAGCACTGATTGAAGCAACTGCGGGGGAGGAATACAAATAGGGTGATGGAGGCAGGGAAGAAACAGATTGGTTAAGTAATGACCAAGCAACCACAGAGCCACTGAGACCATCAGTTATATGGAAGCTGTTGAGTTAATCAAGCCCACACCTCTGTTGTACTGTTCAAGCGAAGACATCTCTAGCTTCCGGAAGAAACCCCTAGAACAATCAGGTCACGTGCCAATCAAAGCATTGTTCTTCAGGAGAGCTCTGGAGGTTGGTAGCGCCCTGCTCAGTTAAGCTAATATAGTGAGCGGCTGAAAGGAAGATGGGCCAAGAAAGGTGTCATTGGCTGTTAGGACTGGTGTGACGTATATTGGTCAAGGGAATGCTCTTTCCAACAGTGAACTAAGCAGTGTTGAGAATGGTGCACAACTCACAAATATGGAGGAGCAACTATTTGGACCATAAGCCTATTTCAGGAGAGTGTTTTCATTACGAATTATATACTCCAGCAGTTTTAATGTAATTGCCTGTCACAGCCATGGACAATTGGACATCACTCGTCATATCATATTTAGCATATACATTAATTTGTCGTCAAAACAATGACACATGTATACAAATGAATGGATTATTTACGTCGACCAGTAACATGTGCAGCATGAATTATTTTGAAATACATGTCCTAAAATAGTTGATGGGTTATATTTAAAGCCTTTGCAAGGATATGTGTGACTCAGTTTGTGTATCAGATTCTGTACTTTCACTATTGATGCAGGATGCAGTGGTTGTACTATTAGCAGCGTTGAGATTCGACTCAGGTTGTTGATGGCTTGATCAATATTGGGTAGGTGTTCCCCACAGACGGCTGCAGTCCAGCAACTAACCTGTTTACATCTCCTGCTTCCCCAGCCAACCCCACCTAGTGCCAAACCTCAGACAGCCCTGGCACTGCCTGGCAGGCCATTGGTGCGCCAAGAAGCATTACTTGCAAGAGGACAGCTGGCATCTGGAGCCAAAGGACCTGCTTCAGCAGCCGGCCCAGCATCCCAGTTGCAGCAATGACACTGCAGCGATGACATGGTGTGGTGACAAGGCAGGATGACAAGGCAGCAACACCGTCTTGGGCCATGTCGCAAGCTTTGGTGCTACCTCAACTTTAGTAACAGAAGTGACTGTTGTGATCAATTACCATCAACATCTGTCTCAGCTGCTTCGGAGCCACACAATGGCTTGCAGAGTGAGGAACATACGAACCAGCCATGAGCAGCGGAGGAGGTCCAGTGCTGCTTTCATGCATGACACTTCCCAGCTGATGGTTCCTTTCGATGCCCTCAAGACAAGAAGAGGTTCCGCGAACTCCATACATGAACAGGAACGTCGTCCTACTCTGGCAAGTTTAGGAATAGTAGACAATACAAGGAGGAGGTCATCGCTAGTCCCTCCATCATCCGGTGCTGGTCCAGTGAGACGGAAGTCCGCCCCTGACAGACCTTTCGCGCTGGACCGAAGGGAAAGCAATGACAACATGGAGTTAAAGAAACGCAATGTGTTTGCTACCATAGTAGTGGTGTGCTTGGGGCTTCTCCTTGTCATGCTCTTTGCATCTTACATCAAAGGATTAAGGATGAGTGCATGAGGGAGGCTGCTGACGTGCTCTGGAGGCTGGGGCTGCTGATGCTGTCGAAGCTACTTAAGCACACAGTTCCCCTCTTGACATTATTCCAATTAAGGATGACATCTCTTCCCTCAAGGCAAGGTCAGAGGTCAGAGGGGTCAACCCAGGGGTCAACACACAGGGCCATGGGACCAAGTGAGGGCCACTTCTTTCTCTATGCTTCTGTTGCAATCTGTGCAACTACAATAGGAGTTACTTCTCTCTTCCAAACGAGCAATGCCTGCAATGCTGCTTTTTATGGGAATCCAAAATAAGTGTGTTTTACTATTTACTACATGTATTAGTGCAATGTAAAGCATATCTCAAGAGTCTTCCTGCTTCTCCGCATCATGGATACATTAAATGGATTTTATGGTATGGGCTTTTTAGATTCATCCAAAGATGAAGACAAATACATATGGAGTAAAGGAAACTTGAAAACAACGCACACATTTCTTGAAGGATTACCAAAACCTGGAAGTCTCAAGTTCTCAATTGAATGGATTATTTGCAAACAATGACTGACAGTTAGATCATCATTGGCTGTGATGTTGTTGTTGGCATGGTAACCAAACTTATCCAAATTTCTATTTTAGTGGTGGTTTATTTTCTCATAATTATATTGCATTTGCTGTATATTTTAACATGAATAAGTGGTCAGGTGGGTTGTTGTTACTTATGAATTATTATGAATTCTGTATATATTTCTATTGCATATTGTTGCCAATGCTTGAGTAAAAATTCAGATGAGAATTTATTTGTACATATGATATATTTATGTGGTTAAAAGCTTGAAAACAATGGTTGATTTGCTTTGTTTTGATTTATCTGCCACTCTAAAGTTCCTGGAACTGGATGCTTCAACAATCTGTACTAATCACATCCTGTCACCTGTCACGTTTTCAACAGTTATGCCATTTTGTGACCTAATTCATCTAAAAATGCAGTAGTTGTAATTTTACAATTTGCTTCACTGCTGAAAATACACTGCACCGATGTACGGTGGTACCTGCATGATTGTAAGACTCCCTGTTGTAAGACCGACTTGCCTTACATGACCGCATTCCTCCCACATTGAGTGTTTTTAGTGCATTTTGCAACCCGACGAGGGACCGCATCCTAATGAGAGACCGCTTCACGACTGCAGAAGGGATGGTCTTATAACGCAGGGATAGCTGTACTGTGCCCTCCTATATTTAATGATCACAGTGTTTGAAATTGTCATTTGATTGTGTACCCTAATGTCTATAAAAGTGTTTTTGATACAGGCTGTTAGATTATGAAAATCTTCCTTGGCAAAGCTAATTACTTTCACACACACGTTCACACACCTCTCTTTTGGACATTTCACAATATTGCAGCAGAGTGAGAGCAATTATTTTCGACTTAACATAAGGTTGACAAATTCATGTCACACGTTGCAAATTAGAATAAAACCTGCTGACCAGGCTAATTTCAAACCTTGAAAACAATGTATAATATCAGTGGGCAAGCAATTAAGCTATGTAAACCTTGTGTGCCATGGACATTTAAATAATATTCTTCATTAGCACCATTCTAGCAATATTTTAACCAATGGGTGTCATGTTAATATCATGTGTGAATATACAGGATTAGCAGTAAACTGCCAAAAAGTTCATTGACTAGTTGTTGCAGCAAGGAAATTTGATATACAAAAAGAGTGGACTGTTTTACTGTGAAAAGGGCACTTCGTGACTCACAACAGCAGAGCTGATGAAGTGTCATCTTCTCTACATTAAACTTGGGAAACACAGAGGCTGTTTCATTAGTCATGATCAAGACAAGGCCTTTTCATTTGTCATAACTTATTTTTTGGCACAACCAAGTGACATTAGTCTCCTTAAATCAAATTAACATTGAAAATATTGGGTATGATCATGACAAATTATGGGCATGATTATACACAAAGTGCCATTTTTACAGTGCAGCAGTCCACTCTGTTTGCATATCAAATTTCCTGGCTGTAATGCGAGGAAGTTGAGCAAACTTTTCGAGAAATTCAGTTTCATAATGATCAACAGTCCCTGATATTTTCCTAAAATTTACAACTCATTCAGGTACATGATTGTGTGTATGCATGTGTCCTATAGCCAAATTGAAGGGCCAAAAATCTTGAAGTCCAACTGGTGAAGGTACAATGTATGTGTACATTGCATCCTTAAAGCTGTTACAAAATTCTTAACACGCTTGTGTATTAAAAAATAAACTAATAATAGATTTTTAATCTGAAATCAGTTATGACAAATCAAATTGCCTTGTCTTGATCATGGCTAATTAAACAGCCTCTTTCTTTCCCATGTTGAATGTAGAGAAGATGACACTTCATCAGCTATCATGCATCAGGAAGTGCCATTTTCACAGTGCAACAGTCAACTCTGTTTGCATATCAAATTTCCTGACTGTAATAAAAGGAAGAAATCCTGGGCTTCGATGATCACCTATTTAGTGAAATATAAGTTATACGTTTTTGTCTACAGAAGAGCTTACATATACACGTATACTTATTTAACATGAAACAAATGATTACATACTGGGAAAGGTACAATTGAACATGTTAAAGTTTCACATCACGGGAAGGAAGAGTTACACAAAACTGATTGAAGCCCTCTGGACCAGATGTCATTTGACACTAATTCCATCTGACATTTGTATCAGAAGCCAATTTACATCAAGGCCTTTCCTGACATTTGGAGAGCCCTCTGAAAGCAGTGATAGCATTATAGCAAAATATGTCTCAGGTCGAAGTTTCACTGTACACATTTACAATGTACATGTGCAGCTTTCAAATAATGGAGGGGCTTTGATAATAATCACATTAGTAATAAATTATGCTAATGATAGGGTCTAATTAGTGTTAGATTTTATTTCTTGATTGATAAAGGAGTTTAATGCTTCTGCAAATAGATGAAGTATGATGAAGACTCAGCTTCAAGACTGGGTTTTTCTTCTTGATCTACAATAAATTTCATGTAGATTTTGTTTGGTATTTGTGACTCACTGACCATCGAAATTCATCCATATGCCACTTGTTTACTTCTGAATAGAATGCCCTTACAGGTGATTGTTGTTTCTAAACCAATCAGATGAAGCAAAAATGCTATGTATTTAGTGTGTAAAGAGCCTTAGAATCGCGTACTAAAGTCAAGACATTTTCTTTTGGCAGTAAGTTTTTAGCCTATAAAACAATCCATGATGAAGCCTGATGTTTAATTTTTGGTTTATTAGACTAAGTACACCATGACCAAGCATGATTTGGATTAAATACGTGTCCTCTAATCCCCCAGCTTCATCATACAGGCACTTACAATGTTAAATTTCTGCTGCTCTTCAACACATTTAGAGCTATTTTTAGCCTTCTGTTGTGACGTCATCAGCATTGTTGGCTCTATGACATCACTGAAACAATGGTGACGTCACAACAGCAGCAATAGAAGAAAATGGCTTCTTGAGCTGTGTTGACGGCAATGTTATTCCAATGGGATTACCTCAAAACTATAGCTATAACATGCCAATACTTCCTAATGTTTATGAAACTGTTTGGTCAAGGTGTCAGGAACAGGAGACAATTATTTTTGTCAAGAGTAAGGTATGTTTTTAATTATCAGCCAAAAACTTACTGCCACAAAAAAATGACTTGACTATAATGAAATTGCCTGTAAAGGAACAGCAACGTTTGTTGCATAGATTGGTAAGTAAAAGTATATATATATATATTTTATTTATTTGTAAAACGGTAAATGAGAATCAACAGCTCTAGAGAATGATGTATCCATAAATCAAAACTATGTTGCGAACATGGAAGGGATACAGTTGGCTTGCCATGAATCGATTAGACAACTTGCCACTGTATGTGAATGCAAGATCACATATTGTTACCTCATCCTTTTCACCCTAAAATGCATGGTCCAGAATATTCTGTGAGCTTTCTGTTGATATTGAGTCACTATTGGAATACTATTCAGTATAATTCCGAAACATGATGAATCCTGTCGATCGAAAATTAATTGGAATAAGTTTTAATGATGAAAAATCACTTAAAATGATAGTTATATTGTCATACATAAATTTATTTATGTCATCAGCTCATTAAATTCATCATCTATCAAATGGTCGTTGCGCGTTGCAGAAGACCAGAAATGACCAGGGAAATTGAGCAATTCTGCGCCCAGTGTCAGATCCAGGGAGGGCTAGGAGGTGCCTGGGGGACCCGGGTCCCCCAGGCAACTGAGGAGAATAATAGCATTTAAAGAAATACACTCTAAAAACAAGTGTTTAAGAAACAACACTAAAATAAACACTTTTTTGTTACACTTAATAAACGCGTGAAAGTGTTTATGATTTTTAACACATTTAAGTGTTTTTGATTTTAAACACATTTAAGTGTCTTTGATTATAAACACAAAAACGCTTTAATAGCTTGTTACACTTTATTAACACTAAAAAGTGTTTATAACAATAAAAGTGTTTGATCTTAAACACTCAATGTTTTTCCAGGATGACTGCAGAGAAGGTGTTTATCATATTAAAGTGTTAAACAAAAAGCGTTTATAATTAAACACTCTGGTGTTGCAGTATTAACACATTGTTAATGTACATCACAATATCAGTTGTTCAGCTGCTGTCTGAATAAATCACATGGTTACAATAGTAAAATCAAGTAACAATTTATAAAAAAAACAGTACAAATGAAAATATAGATTTAATTGAATTTAAATACTTCATAATATTATGTAATTAAACTAACTATCCTCATTAACTTCAAAAGGCTACTTGGCATGCCGCTCCGAAACTGTGGAACCAACTCCCAGAGACAGTCAAGGCCTCCAAAACACTTGAAGGTTTCAAGAGAAATCTTAAGACTTACCTATTTAAAAGTTTCTACGGATAAATCCAGCATGCACAAGCGCTAGTGAGCAGTTTACTGGAATTAGCGCTATATAAATGCCTATTATTATTATTATTATTATTACTTGTAATAACCAGATGATGACTGCTAATATTAATGATGGAAGGATGGACGGGTGGTTGGGGCTTTACGTCCTGTATTTCTGCACTCAATAGGCTACCAAGTGAAGAGGTCACAGCAATGAGGCAAATGTTAATTGAAATAGCTATGCAACATAGGCCCAGGTGACCCGACAAGAGCTAGATTCAAACCCTGGACCAAGCAATTACTAATGCCACTTAATGTATTTACACCAAAAAAAAACTGGATGGTATATATTTGTGCCTGCCCTCCCTCGAAAGTGCATTTTAATACATGGGATGTTGGAATGGATTAACTATTGAAGCTTAAATTCTTTTATTTCACACTTTCAAGCCACCATTAGATAAGTCATCACAAGGGCTGGATTTGCCTTAAAGTTTGTAATAATTTAGCCCGCTTTGAAAGCCAATGAAAAATGACAAGAAAATAGATAGTTTGTGTACATATTTTATTCTTCAATTGAGCACTGACACTGAAGGATATATTCAATCATTGTGTAATTATAAAACAAAACCTTGCAAAATTCTCAAATTCTCAAAGAAATGCAATAATTGAATCATATTCCCAATGAACTGGTGTTTCATATTACTGCATTTGAATTCCCCCCCCCCCATCTTACCCTAATGTGATGAAAAATAGAAGACCTTTTGGTTAGTACATTGGTGTACAGTCAAAATCTTACCATGTCATCATTTTGTCTGCATTTTAATGGTATCCCGTTACTCCACGTGATAATCCATATCATTGATGTAATGCCATTCAAAAATATTTTAATTCTCAATGCAATCCATTTAGGGGGTGCAGAAAAAGTGACAAATTCTCACATAAGAGTCAAATTTCTTTTTATAGCACTTTAAATGTGTTTCTTGGAAAATGGATATGACTATTTTAGAATACAATCAAATGATTGTTTTAACATTCAAGAAGCTGTCCAAATATTACTGGATAGTCAAGGTCCTTAACACAAGAAGTGCATTGCCTCTGTAAAAGCTTCAAATATGATTGCGACAATGATTGTCCCTCAGCAACGGTATAAATCCATTTGAGAAAGTGACTGGAGTGCAAAAATATGGAATGAGATGTTTCCAGATCGAGGAACCTTCTTCAATGTTACGTCATTCTTGTCAATGTTGTCCACCTGCAAATAAATGAATTCTTGTTTACTATTAAATGTTTAGGCACAATATATCATGAATATTGACATAATATCTCATCATACATAATTTTCAGAAATTTACTGAAATGGTGAAAAAAAAAAGGAAGTGCAGCTATGCAGATCTTTAGGGAATCGTGTATGAACGATATGACTTGCAGTTCATCAGTGAGAATCAGGGCATGCTCTCAAATATTTTGCAGAAGAACTGTTCAGGGATAGTGGGGACCAGACAATAGTTAAAAAATTTACCCCATATGATCAGAATAAAATAAACCAACAATTTAATGGCCAACCTAAACAGTGTTCAAGTGACACTAAGTCTTGGTAAATTAACTTATTTGAAAGTATTGGATGTATCAAAAGCAAAGCCACAGAACAAGGAGATTACAAACATAGGTATTATGACAGGCATGTTAACCAAATGTTAATTATGCGAAATATTTACCTCCAAGACTTTGTGGCTTTTTCTTTCATTTTTCTCCTTTGCTTTATGTTGCAGCTGTCTTTTTGTCAGATCTTTTCGGGTCCAAATTGCTGTGGAAAGAAAAAGTTACAAAATACAAAACTGCAATGAACAACTAAAATATCTTAAAGATATTCGGATGGATGGATGTCTGGGGCTTTACGTCCTGTATTTATGCACTTGGTAGGCTAATTAGGACAGGAGCAGGACACGGCAATGACGTGAAGGATGTTTGAAACAGCGGTCCAACATAGGCCCAGGTGACCCGGCAAGAGCTGGATTCGAACTCTGGACCCAGTTATTGGCAGTCCAGCACGCTACCACTAGACCAACCCTCCCCCTTTTAAAGATATTCGGAAAAACTAGTTAGGGCCTAAATTGGATATATAACATAAGACCTCCATCAAAAATCCCTGAAAAAAAAAGTCTGAAGTTCCTCCAGATGCACAGCATGATGCCCTTATGAACAATCATATGCCCACCCCCTCCTAATCCAGTTCATCACAAAATTTTAAAATATGATTGAATAATATGATTGCAGTTTGATGGTTTGAAATGTTAACAATTACATGTGTTTATAAAGATGGTTGATTGATGTTATCAAAATAGCGTTGCCTCTCTATAATGTGATATTTACCTCAGTGACTTGCTAGATACAGTGTAGATGCGAAGTTTACATTATTTTGGTTTGCCTCAAATTGTAGCTGGATTCTTCCAAAAATATTTATCACACTCGATGAATTGAGTCCAGATATCTGCTGAAAATAAAATAAGGTTGTCTCATGATTGTCAAATAAATTTGATAAAAGTTATAAACACCAATGAAAATACAGGGCACATATGGCCCCAACTCCCCCTATCTCTGTCCATTCCCCAGTGCACAGTGCAGAAAATATATTACATGTGTTTGAAATCTAGAAATTAGATAGACTTCCAAATGTTTCTGATAAAATGATAATTAATAATGTAAAAATGCATGTTGTGCTGTGTACAGATACTGCCATTAACATGTTCTTCTCAGCAAACGTATGCATGTATAGTGTACATAAATACCATTTAATCAAAATGTAGTTAAATACCTTTCTTTGCTGTTTAATAAATAGCATTCAAATATATCATTTTAAGTTGTGCTTACCAGTTATAAGCTACTTCAGTGAAGACTTAAGTCACAACGCATGCCTTCTAATCTGTGTTAAGTACAGAAAGCTGTGATTTCATGGTCAGTCGCTTGTGATGTTGTTTTAAATTGTCTGCCTCCTTAATAGTTGGTGGGTTAGGTCAACAAAATAGGTGGTTGACTTCACTTTCTGATGCAAAGGTCCCCTTTGGCACAGATGTTCCTTGGGGTCATAGGAAAAGATTTATCCAAAGACACAAGTGAGATCACCCCCTGGATTGGAAATACAGCCATTTTCCAAAATGGCCGCCGCAAATGAAAAGAGTCCAATATCTCAGCTTCTATTTCAGCCAGAGAGACAAAAGTAGGGTCCAAATGTATGTTTTTGGGGTCAGAGAATCCATTGAAATAGTTCCTAAGTTTGAAAAACCAATATTTACACATTTTATTGTAGCGACTGCTTTAAAAATGGCCGCCAAGCAAGGCTGACGGCTCCACGGCCACTGTTAGTGAACATTTTGTGTTACTTTGATACCATTAGGTCACATACTCTGCAAACATTGTTGGAAAATCAATCTCTACTAAAAATCAACATATTCTGATACAATTGAAAACAAAATATGCTCAATATCAGCTCCATTGAACAATATTTATGTGGTCTTAAAAGCCTCTATCGATCACATTTTAGCATATGCATTTCATGATAATTTTGCCAAATGATAATCTGCATTAAGGATATTTACTTTCTTGTTATCAGCTGAAAAAACAGTTTTTACATAGACAGCATCAAGATGTGTTCTATTTACCTGTAATTTCAGTTATTTCTGATCTTACATTGTTTCGATTCACAATTAACTAATATTTCATCATCGCCAATCTTTCATTTTAGTCCAATAATTCAAGCATTGTTTGTATGCTCAGTAAGTGAAGAATATGTCAAATAAATTTTGCTGTACATTTCAGATAATTGTGTTATTTAAGGCTGTTGTCCAGTCACTCCTGTAGGGTCAATCATGAGACACACTCCACAGCATCCTCTTATATGTTTAGCTAATAGCTATCAAAGTCACCAAGACTCAGGAATTTCCACTGCAGGTGTGAAAAATATGTTTTGGGTAAACAATTTTGGTGAGGTGTTTGTGCATGATTAAAGAAATTTATTGACTGGTGCAGAACATTCATGGTGTGCCATGCCATTGTTAGACATTTCAGACACTCAATGAACGGAGGTAGAATGTATAACTTGGCTGAG
Source organism: Platynereis dumerilii (assembly GCA_026936325.1). Lineage (NCBI taxonomy): Eukaryota > Metazoa > Annelida > Polychaeta > Phyllodocida > Nereididae > Platynereis > Platynereis dumerilii. Next base: position 40,774,918 of record JAPTHN010000001.1, read on the forward strand.
GGATATGAAATTTGCTAAGAAATATTAGCAAATTATCCTGCCCAGTGCCCACGATATCCAGTTACTTTCTTTCCTGTCTTTGTTTTCTACTCTTTCTAGCCAGTCATAACCACTTTGATGACCAATGTTACTAGACATAAAGCTTGTAGGGATGGTACATAGCCTTTTAGATGTCATAAACTTTTAACTTGCCTTTATTCCAAATTCAACTGTATCAAGGACGTCAGCTTTACTTCTAGTGGTTTCGTTACTTGTCAAGAAGAGCTGGTTGATGGCAACTTGATGCAATGCCTGTTCCATGGATAATAGAAGTACACATAGCTGTAGAGAATAAGGGGTTGTGATCAATATTGTTGTATTGTAACCAACTATGATGAAGACTGCATGAGCTGCTTGAGGTGGTACCATAACTCCAAATTTTTCTGAGGGGCTGATCATTGAATCAGCCACATCTGTGCTTATTGTCTTCAATCTGTCATATATAGGCCTACATGACATACATAGCCTTCGTCTTTGGAGGTTTTTTACGGCTAATGCACTTCTAGACTAAAGATACAGCTTCATTGCCACATAAAACAGGTTTATTGTCTCCTTTTTGGTATGGATACTGCTATGATGCTTGAATCTGCTTTAAAATTTTGTTGAAATTTGAATAATCTGTTGACCAGAGGAGACTGATCAATACCTAACCCTTCGACAATTAGGGGGATTATAGTCACTTAAAGACTTTGCAATTCTAGTAAAGTCCTGTCCTGACAGGATGATTGAGTTTGTGGGGTTGATCCGGCTGGTTTCAGAAAAAGTCTGACCCCTGTGCAGTTATCCTCATCCCCCACCAGCATGTCAGTACATAGCAGGACTGACTCTACCCCATTTCATGGAGTCATCCGCCTCTCATGACACTACACTTGTTTTCTTTGGAACTAATGGGTTTTTTCCTGGTTATGAAATGGACTGGGCTGGCAAAATTAGGTGAGACTCTGATGAAACTCCATGCCAACTTAGGAAGTGATAAGAGCTACATGTATCTTTAAGTAGCTTGTCAATGATGATGCTGTACAGTGTACACCCGGGAGTGTACACTGAAAGAGTCCTTGTCACGGGGTAGTGAAGACAGTGCTGGGGTGAGAGTCCTGTGGGGCTGAAGACATGGGAGTCCGTAGTATATGGTATTCTTCAAGACTATTCAAGCAGCATCTGGAGGAAATCAGCCTGACATTAAGATGAATGGGAACTGGTGAATGACTGCTTCATCAGAAGATTTTTGCTTACCAGCTTTATGCCAAGTAATATTGGTTTTCAAAGATGGTTATGACTGGCAGGAAAGGGTCGAAAATCTTCAAAATAAACACATGAAAGTGATCACTAGATATCCTGGGCAGGGGCAGCATACTGTACAAGTTCATATACCTCAGCTCAGCTGAGTCATGCATGCCACCTCTGTTCACAAGTAATATAGCATAGCACACTAGAAATGTTCTCCGCCAGTCTACAGATTTTCTTGAATGCTGATTAAACCCATGCCAAACTCTTTTTATATGACAAAATTTCTGATGCTCATTTTATCACTCTGATTGACAAACTTCCTTACTCCTTAGACATTTGGGCTTGGCTGGGTTATTTCTTGGTGACTATCATAGCTATGCTCATAAGAAAATGCAGGCAAAAACCACAGCACAGTGTTTATAAAAAAAATTAATTTGACAAATTTTTCATTTACTGAACATACCATGATTGAATAGGTGGACAATTACAATAAAAGCTAAGTGATGACGAAAAAATCAGTAAATTGACAGAATGTTTACAAGGTCAGGATATGACGAAACAACTAAAATTAAATGGAACCACAGCTTGATGCTGTTTATGTAAAAGCTGAACATTGATGCTAATATCAGGAATGCAAATATCCTCAATGTAGATTATGATTCGGCAAAATTATCAAGAAAAGCATATTCCGTAATGTGATGGATTGAAGTGAAGAAACTCGAGAGGCTTTGAAAACTACATAAATATTGTTCAATGGAGCTGATATTGAGTATGTCTTATTTTCAATTGTGTTAGAGGTTGTTGATTTTGATTAGAGTTTGATTTCCCAACATTTTTGGCAGATGATGCAACCTAATGGTATCAAAGTAACACAAAATGTTCACTAACAGTGGCCTTCGTGCTGTCAACCTTGCTTGGCGGCCATTTTTTAATCAGGGGCTCCAATAAAATGTGTAAATATTGGTTTTTCATACTCAGGAACTATTTCAATGGATTCTCTGACCCCAAAAACATATATTTTGACCCTGATTTTGTCTCTCTAGCTGAAATAGAAGCTGAGATATTGGACTTTTTGCCCTTACGGCGGCCATTTTGGAAAATGGCTGTATTTCCAATCCAGGGGGTGATCTCACTTGTGTCTTTGGATAAATCTTTTCCTATGACCCCAAGGTACATCTGTGCCAAAGGGGACCTTTGCATCAGAAAGTGAAGTCAGCTTCGCCCTAACCCGCCAACTATAAAGATTAACACTAGAAGTGTTTATCCGGCAAACTTGCAAAAACACTATGTGTTTAAAGGACTTTGAAATTTTCATTAAAAAGAAGTAATACACATTTTCTTGCACTTGGGAGCATTCAAACAAAGATAAAAGACACAATATGCTACCAACAGACATTTTATGACATATTGTCATCTTATAACCAGAATTTCCTGGTTTAAATTGATCATTAATTTCTGAAACCATACATGAGAAAATATTCTAAGTTTGATAAACACTTAAATCTGTTAATGCTGGTAGGAGGTGTTTATTTTCAAACGTGTTTATGTAATTTAACACTTAAATGTGTTTAAAACAGGCGTTTGTTTTTAGAGTGTATGCTGTAATATGTGCCCGCGAATGCCGATAAAGGCCCTCCCCCCCCGACCACCCTGTCTGGATCCGCCACTGGTGCCCCAAGCTTCTCTTTCAAAATGGCTTTGTGTGGATGTATCCGGAATATATCTCTCCTCAAAGTGGAAAATGATGCTTATTTCACAACTTAGACTGAAACAAGCCAAACATAATATTATCTGTAATATTCACAATTTACATTTCAGTGACAGTAGCATTTGATGAAGGCAATTATGGTCCCACTCCGACCCTTTCAGGTGGTGCATTCGCTGCCTAACCTGTGACATTCCATAAACTATCCTACTCAAGTTCAGAAGAATCACACACTCTGCACGAAGAATCTTCAATAGCTTCCAATCTACATGTATTTGATATCTGAATATCTATGGTCACTGTAAACTGGCATCCTCTGGGTTAATGCCATGCATTTCTCAGAAGCAAGGCTCGGACTAGGTGCATGGTAGCCAATTGCCTGACCTACTTCTGAGTGCCATATGGCACAAAGACTCTTCCATAAATCATATGCAGCAAGCAATGTTATGAGGAAGTAACTGCCCCAGTGGATAAGTGAGCATTCTCAGCTGGCAGTCCAAGCAAATACTAAAAGAATGTATATATCACATTGTGTGTTTGGTTTATGGTATCAGCAACATTAGTGTCAAAAGCAAGACACTGATTTACTTAAAGCTGTTAATACAAAATAGTATAGTTTGTTTGATTCTAAGCTGTCAGTAATGTAAGTGTAAAAATCAAAGTGCTGGATTTACTCATGCATGGAATTAGGCCATTCGAAACCATCAGTCACCTCCAGTAAAAACTGTTCGGCCAAGAGGAACTGTGTCAGTCTGGAAGAATCAGCAGTGGTAGACAGAAAATTAAAAAATATTTAGGCTTAAACAAGCCATGCTTGTCAGGCTTATCATTATTGAGGCTAAATAAAATTAATCTTTTCTGCTGAGCTTTGTAAACATGCGAGTTTAAAGGCAAGTTATCGCTTTACCATCTTCAAAATGGCTGCATTGAATGAGGCCCTCCAGAGTAGAATGATGATGATGTGTATTGATTTATAGCATATCGCTGACATAAAAGTCCTTACAAATGCTGTTAATGGCGAGATGTGAAAACTGTCTCAAAAATGTTCAAGGCTTCACCAGGCCAGAGTTACAGAGCATCCTTTAAATAATTCTGGAGGTGTTTTGATGGTTTGAAAATAAATGTGTAATGCTGCGGCACTTAGTTTGGGTAAGGTAGGCCTCAGTCGCCCGTAAGAAGGAGACTTTCAAAAATATTCTAGTGTGCTGTTGGCACAATTGATTTATAAGACTCAAGCCACATTTTCTTAAGTAAAAACCTTCTAAAACGGGAATTGTCATTCATTCAGATGCAAGAGCACACATTGCCACCTCATGCATGCCTCCTGAAGTACTTCATAAGATATATTGGGTGATCATTGGCACAATATTACCTTCGAAAAATTATACTTATAGGCCTATCCATCTATATGCTGCTGCAGTGATAGTGCCATGATTATCGATGTATCCCATGTATCCCATATGCCATGATAATCATTATTCAAGCCAAGGCTTGTTCACAAATGGTGATAAATGGCTACTAAGTCATTCATCAAGCCACAACCCACCTCCCCTTACAAAAATTAGTCTTAGTTTAAATGTAACGAAAATAATTGTGGGGGATGAAAAAGTTGTTTGCTTGTGTAAACAGCTTTATAGAATCACAAATCGTGAGAACGTTCTTGGGTTATTGCTGGCTTAAACTAAATCTGAGTCTGAGATTGATTTGACAATTTGCCACTCTCTTGAATGCAAGACCACACATAACTTCCTCACTCAGAACACCCTATTCATCGTGAAGATTGATAGAAACTATACTCTTAAGATATTACATGTGAGTCTCTATCGAAACAGCATCATTTGAAAACAGTTGATGATGGATTCTGCTAATCCATCTTGAATTGGAAATCGTCACCAATTGCATTGCTTATATGATTTCCCTTACTCGTATCTTGTCCACTGTAATTATTCAAGCCATCCACTCACTAATTTCAGAATTTACCAAATTAAGATAATGTTCTCATAAAATAAGTATAGGTTATACAATGCCCTCCAAACAGATGTTCCACGCCACTAGAATTACCTTTGACATATGCAACATACTGGTAAAAGTACCATTGAACATGTTACCTTTTCCCACACCAGGGGACCAGAAGAGTTGCACAAAATTCCAACTAAATTGTAATTTGACACTAATTCAGTCTGACATTTGCATCAGAAGCCAATTTACATCAAGGTCTTTCTGACATTTTGAGAACCTTCTAAATGCAGTGAATAGCTTTATAGGTCAGAGTTGTATTCACAGCTTTCAATTAATGAAGGGATTTTGATAAAAATAACTGCAACAACAAATTATTTTAATGATAGGGAACAGCTTCATGTAGAGTATGATTTTATTTCTGGGTCAAGAAAAAAGCATGGTACTTCTTGTAAATAGTTGAAATATGATGAGGCTCAGCTTCAAGGCTCAGGTTTGCAACTTTATCAACAGTGCAATTCATGTGGATTTTGCAATCTTGTCAGTGATTATTTATGTCATCAACTAATGAAATTCATCATCGATCAAATTATCATTGTGCATTTCAGAAGCCCAGAAACAACCAGGAGTAATCCTTGCACTGCAAGCAATTCTATGCCAGCAACTTTTTTTTTCAAAATGACTTAGTGCAAATACATATATCTCTTCTCAATTAATGTGGAAAATGATGCCAATTTCAGAACTTAGATTGGAGCAAGCCAAATATGCCTGTAATATTCACAATTTAAATTTCATAAGCTGTAACATTTGATGAAGGCAATTATGGTCCCACTCTGGCCATTTCAGGTGGAGCATGTGGTGCCTCACCTGTGACATACTGTAAACTATCCTACTCAAGTACGCAGAATCAGCAGTGTCAAACAACAACTGGAAAAAAAATTGGCATGAAAATGCTGTGACTTGTCTTACTTTTCATTATTGAGGCTTAATGAAGTCAAACTTTTCTGAAAAAGATAGCATTTGTCTGCTGAGCTTTGTACGTGCATTAACAGGCAAGTCATCGCTTTGCCATCTTCACAATGGCTTAATTGAATGAAGCTCTCCAGAGTAGAATGATGGTGTGCATTGATTATGGTCATTTTCCTCATAATTTCATACAAATTCCTTTAATGGCGAGATGTGAAAGGCTTCACCAGGCCAGAGTTACAGAGCAACCTTCGAATAATTCTGGAGATGTTTTGTTCATCTGAAGGTTATTGTGTACCACTTCTTATTTGGAAGGAGAGCTTATCCTTTTGCACTTGGTTGAGATAGGATAAACCTCAGCTGTAAGAACGTGATTTAATATTTAATTGAAGTGGGCTGTTTGTGCAATGGATAAATGAATAAGACTCATAGACAAGCCAAATTCACCAACTATACACAATTCCACGAGAAAAAACATTGTAATATTCTGACGTTTCATTCATTGGATAAATTGGTCCTAATAGAACACATCCTAATTTTAGGTTTAAAAAATCATTTCACAATGTGAAGTCTGGCCTTTGAAACTTTTAATTCTTAAATAAGGTAAGGCCACACATAATTGATTCTTAGCTTAGCGGACCCGCCGACACAATAGATTTCCTGTCGATGGAAAAAAAACATTTTTTTTTTGTCCTACCGACCGACCCTAGAAAAAGTGCCTTGAGAGGATCCGAGAAGCTAAATATCAATTATGTGTGGCCTAATAAGCAAAAAATTTTCATGGAAGGGTGCACTCAGAAGATAAATCTAAATTCTTTTGAGAATATGCAAGCAAAATTATGGCTTATACTCAAGCTGACCTTATATTGATTGGACAACTGGCCACTCACTTGAATGCAAGAAGACAAATTACTTCCCAACTCACCCTTAACTGTCTCTGTTCGGGACTGTCAAGTGGCAGCAGAATGCTGACAGTCCCTGGAAAATCGAATTGGGTCAACAATAATTTGATCTGTTTTGGACAGATCACAAGATCAGGTCGCACAACAACTGTCCATATTACTACGCCAAACTACTTTCACAAAGCATGGTTGCTGGCAAAGATCCAGTCCACTGCTTTGAATGAAAATGTTTGGAAATCATGAGACAAAAACAAAGTTTTGAAACTTTAGCATAAACTTTGCCTGTGAAAGGGATGATTTTATTCATCAGTAGTTTGATGGTTTTCAATCTTCTTATAATGCCATTTAGTGCATGTTAAAATGTAGTCAGAAAAGTGTCCAAAAAAAATGCTCTCTCACTTATTCACGTGTCCATACAAAGCAAATGTTTTTGCTTCGTGATATCAAAAATGCTCATTTGTATCTATTCTGTTACTTTATGGAGATTTAATAACTAGGACAACAATATAATTTACAATTTCATAAAAGCTGTGTAACACTCAACAAAATGTCTTGTCCATGCCACAAGTGGCCCCCTCTATACTGGCACTATATGTGAGCTACAATGTATACATCCTCCATGATAGAAAATAGTTCCAACTTATTTTGGTATTTACAAGCTGTCCGCTTAAAATTGAAGCCAACCAAAGTCAGATTAGACACTTACAGAGTTTTTGAAAATAAACTAGACCATCACTAAATGATGGAACTGTCCTGGTTTCTTCCACACTGTGGATTATGGAACCATATTATGCAAACCCTCCATGACAGTGTACAGGTATGTGGAAACCAGTTCAGACAGTTATAAGGCAATGCTGGGACAGCACGAAAGAGTAATAACACTCAAATAACTGGGGAGTGCAGTGCATAATTCTGATATAAATTTGTATTTCATGTCTGATTGTAATTCCTCTATGGAATGAGAACTAACCCGTTTGCACCTGGTGAATTCCAAGACAAGTGCTTTTGAAATGACGTGAATGTCAGTAAATAGATTGTATAGGTCGCTATATGTCCCATTCCTCAAACCGATATCAGCAATGAAAAATTGAATTACATGTAAACTATTATTACGTAAAAGGCGACCCACTATTTCCTAAATACGTATTAAAAATAGGAAGGGAAATGCCATACTTATTAAAAACGCCTGGCTTTTAACTCAATCTGGTCTGAGATTAATTCGACAACATGTCAGACATTGGTATGAATGAACACATATTGCCACCTCATGCTTGCATCCTGACGTACTTCACAAGAGATATTGCACGCATGGGCATCACACGTGTGCATTGCAATTATCGATATTGAGTGGGCATAACATAATCAGAAGAAAATTTCTGTCCATGTTGATAATTCTTCAGTAATGACAGCTATGAATTCATCATGCAGGTAAAATCTTCAACAATTATCGCCAATTTATGGCATATGCCTTGATAATCATTATTCGAGCAATGGCTCATTCATTAATGGTGATAAAAGGTTACTTAATCAATGTAATCATTCATCAAGCCACACCCCCCCCCCCCCTTCATCTTCACTTTACTTGTAACTCATGCATCCACACACTTTGAACCATTTGGAATTTTGGATGCCAGTAGGTTGATCAAGAGTTTTAAAGAAAATTTTGAAACCGTCAAACAGTAGAATTTTAACTAACTTGACATCTGTGGATAACTGGTCTATACTCTTTCAAATGGTCCAATAATCTAAGACAGTCATGTTAAACCAAATGGTGCTCACACATGAATTCTTCAGAGTTTGTCACAATATCACTTTCGCAAATAGATTCTCTCAGTGCACAATATGCGATGGAAAGCAGTACCACCATTGTTTGGACAGGCAAAACTGTATGAAGCCCAGAACTCCATTTTCATATCAAGGGCATTCTGACATAGATAGATATTTATATAATGCTGTAAATGTTAATGCGTTTTATTCACAAATAACCTGACCAGAATGTGTCCTCATTAAAAAGTAATTAAAAAATTGTTGTGTTGAGGGGCATGCAAAAGTAGTATTCATTTGTTAACTGTAAATTTGGACAGCTTCAGAGAATTCATAAATCCAAGAATCTGGTGAGAACGTGCAAGGGATATTGTTGGCTTAAACTTAATCTGGTCTGAGATTGATTAGACATCTTGCCACTCATTTGAATGCAAGACCACACATCACTGCCTCACTCAGGCCACCCTTGGTCCTGAAGATTGACAAAAACTGCTCCATGAGCATACTGTTGATATTGAGTCACCACAGGAACAGAATTTATTACCTTTCCGAAACAATTGTGTTCTACAGAGGTGGATTCTGTTAATCCATCATGAATCAGATATGGTCGCCAATTGCATTGCTTATAATATTACTTGTCTTGTCCACCGTCATTCAAACCACTAGCTCATTAACTTCATAATCCACCAAATCAAGATAATAACCTCATCAAATATGTATAGGTTATAGCTCAAGGTGTGTAACTAACATTTCAGTTAGTTATACACCCAAGAGCGAATGAAATTCATGTTGCACAGTTTAATCCAAAAAACCCTCTCATAAAGAAATAGCAGTGGCAGACTAAAACCGGAAGCAAGACAAAACACAAACACATGACAAAGCTGGTTGTGTTTATTTTGTTGTTTTAGACATTCTCAAGTCAGCACCAGTTACAGAGTAGCCGTTGAATAATTCAGGAGGAGTATTGATAATTCGAAAGTAAATGTGTGTGTTATTTCTTATTTTGAAGGAGAGCTAATCCTTCTACATTTACTTGAGATGGGATAAGGCTCAGCCATTACATTACGCGAAGGTTTTCAAAAATGCTGAAGTGGGCTGAGGATGTAATCCGTCTTTTTAGATTTCACAGACAAGCCACATTTACAAAGCATGCACAATTCCACCAGCACATAAATTCTGATAATGTTGAAATATTCTGATAATGTTGAACCAGTATGATGAAGTATTCGAATTCATATTGTATTGTACAATGTATTTGCCAAAGACAACAATATATTTCTAGATATAAGCACATTCAGAGAATATTGAATTTTAATGACAATGTGCCCGAGATAGAATGGGCTTTAACTTGATCTGGTCTGACATTTATGGAACATCTGGCTGGCACTACTTTCAATGCAGGATGACACATTACCACTCACTCTTTCTGTCCTGATATTCTTGTACTTAACATGAAATACATATACTTGGTGCTTTCTGTTGATACTGGTTCTCTGCTTGCACAACGTTGCATATTATTCGCAAATGATCCTAATCCTATGAAGTTGGGTTCCTTTTGTCAATCATGAATCTGAAGACTTCATCATTATTCAAGTCAATGGCTCATTAGTTCAATCATCTGTCAAAGGCAGATGATGTGCTCATGAAATAATCATGGTGCGTGCATTGGCCTAGAACTGGCCATCATGCATGCAGGGCTTACAAAGAGAACAATTGCTCAGAATATGCAATATAGAAAGCTGGAACTAAATCTGGTCTCGATCACTGAAAAAAAAGATTGTGAAAAAGACAGCCACAACCCTGTTAACTTTACGTAGTTTTAGCCATCAAACATATTACAGTCAAAAACCGTCAGCAGAATGGAACCTTTCTGTAAAATCTACATGAGCCGTAAAACATACATATTTCATCTGTCATTCTGGACCATGGTTAAGTCCTGTTAGTGGAACATTATGTTTCTGTTTAAACTACAGCAACTGTACAAAATACAGATTAAATCTGTAATTATACAACAGTTAAGTGCTGTTAGCAGTGTGGCAAGTTTCTGTTAAAACTGCATGGATAACAATTTATACAGAAGTAATCTGTACAGTCTTCCTTTTTGTTTGTCAGTTTTTCACACGTTTGTTGCAAGAGTTTTAACTGAAACAATTAAGGCAAGTATATAGGTTACATTGTTTCAAGTGCTAATAGACAGCAGTTAAGGACTCAGGACAGGTTAAACATTGAAGAAAAGCACATGCACAAGAGGTTGTAATTATAAAACAACCTGTTAATGCTCCTTTAAGATAAGTATTTCTATTTTAAAAGCATTTTAATTTTGAATTGATATCATAATATGATTATATATTCCATATATTTGTACATATCTATATCTGTATAATGCTATGTATGCCTACTACACCTATTATTAGACATTCATGGCTTAATAGTTTCTATAATCTATTCATCATGTCTTTGCACAAACATCAAATATGAATTTGTCAATTTAAATCTTAACTTAATATTCTTCAAGTTATGAAGTTAATTAGGCTTATACATTAGCTCTCTAAATTTGATTTTGACCTTGAGACCATTATTCAATTTCTTTAAAAATAGAACAAAATGGCAATACATATGTTTTACTTTCAGGAGCTGGCCATGTTTGGTTGACAGGACAATCGGTGGATACACACTTCTATAGGTTAGTTTTTGGTGGTCATTCCTGTGATGTTTGGGTTACCAGGTGGATGGAGGATAGGGCTTTTTCGTCCTGTATTTGTGTACTGACTGGTCATTAAAGGACAGATGACAACCAACATGTAGTAGTGGTACAGATTTATTCAAAATTTTGATAGAAGATGGTTATTATAGTGCAAAGCTTTTAACCTGCATTGAATTAAGTTTGAAGGTATTGTAATCACTTTTGAAAAATGTTGTCCTTCCGCATGTCCTGTTGGCATGCAGCTGGGTGTTTGGAAGGTAGGCAGGTAGAATGTTTCCATGCAAAACTCCACCACTATTGCATGTAGGCCTACATGGATGAAGTTTGGTATACATATAGCCTATGTGGCCTGGTTGTGCCTTTTGATGATTTTATTGATAAATATTTTACCTTTTATAAAAATTACAAAAAAAAAAATTATTTTGTTTCCAGAACACTATTGCATGTACATGGATGGAATTTGATACAAATATAACCTATCTGACCAAGTTGTGCCTTTTGATGGTCTGATTAATGAATATTGTAAAACTACACTTTTTAAAAAATTTCTGAAAAAAAAAAAAATCATTTTAAAGTTTCTGGGCCTGGACTCAGCCACTATTTCATGAACATGGATGAAATTTGGTACAGATATATATAGACTATATGGCCTAGTTGTGCTTTTTGGTGGTCTCATTGATGGGAACCATATATATATATAGCAAATGAAAAAAATATTGAAAGTTTTTTTTTTCTTTTCTTGCCTAAGAATCGGCCACAATAGCATGTTGATGGATGAAATTTGGTGTAACATAAGTTGTGTCTTTTGATGGCCTGATTTATGGATATTTGATGCTCTATGAAATATTGAGAAAACATAAAAAAACATACGTTGCGCGGCAGCAAACCTTCAGTGAATAACACCTATAGAAGATTACAATTACTTTAATATTTGTTCTATATATTATAAAAAGCATAGAATATCTATCAGTCAGACCATGAAAAGGCACAAATAGACCATATGAGCCATGTGTGTACCAAACCTCAAATAGTGACCCGAGTCTTGGGCCAGAAACAAAGTTTAAATTTCTTTTTTTTTATTTAAAAAAAGTATAATATTTTCCAGACCTTTCAAAAGGCACAACTAGACCAAGCAGGCAATGTGACTGAGTGTTAGCCCGCAAAACAAAAACAACAATTTATTTTATTTTTCTCTTCTTTTTTGAATGAGACCATCAAAAGGCACAACTTGGTCATATAGGCCATATCTGTACCAAATTTCATCCATGCACATGTAATAGTTGTTGAGTCTTGGCCCGGAAACACAAATAATTTCTATATATATATTTTTTTAAATTATTTCAAAAAGTATGGAATATCTATGCATCAGACCACAAAAGTAACAACTAGACCATACAGGCTATATGTGTACCAAATTTCTTCCATGTACATTCAATAGAGGCCAAGTACTGGCCTAGAAACGACCCATCCACGGCCTAATCTGCCTGCTGCCCGCCGGACAACATTTTACCCAAATGATTACAATACCTTCTTCGAATTTCTTTCGCTGAAGGTAAAAATTGACAAATTCATTGCACAGAACACTTGAACGGCTTATTGAACCTGCTGCACCTGTTACGTACTAATCACAGTTCTTTGATGCTTCCCTTTGGATATGGCTCACTAAAATCAGAGGTTTACGACCACAGGGGCCTCTGTGCCAAGTTTGTCTATTTGTATAATAAAATTATAATGTATCAATACAAATAAGCGCAAAATCCCCTGTGTTTATGACCGGCACTTTGTTTTTATTTGTACCCCGCCTTACACGGTTTCACTGTGCCCCACAGATCTTTCTTTATAAAAATTTGGATGCCTGCATTGTGATATCATTTCACTAAACTAAGACAAATAACCACAGTTTAAATCCCCAGCAATTGATTTGTGTTATTCCATTTTCAGCTCATCACTCTTCTTTGAAAACAAAGAGCAATGGTCGTCACTCAATCATCGTTGTCATTATTGGTGACGTTGTTGTCCAGGTTCAGGTTGGTATAAGAGCCCATTTGTGACCTTAATATTTCGCTTATAGTTATGAAATTTGGTACAGGCAATGGCCTGTAGATATGGATTGGGAACATGTCGAGAAATCCAAGGTGGTGGCCATCTTTCTTTTTTCTTGAACTGCTCATTGTGACCTTAATATTCTGCTTATTAGAGTTATCACGTTTAATTCCTTGTTTGTTGTCATCCAGCTTTAAATCTTGGGGCAATCTCACTCTTTGGAAAGAGTCCTTTATGGCCCGAAATTCATCCTGAATATCGCCAAAGGTGGCGTAGTATAGTCTGTTGTGGTGAAAAACTATGGTACCTGTCTTGGCCTGTGGGTATGGATCGGGAACATGTCAAGAAATCCAAGATGGCTGCCGAAATGGCCACTACAAAATAGCTGGCATTCTTGAACTGCCACTATGACTTCAATATTTCGATTATAGTTATGAAATTTAGTACAGGTGGGTGGGTATGGATTGCGAACGTGTCGATGAATCCAAGGTGGCCGCCATTTTGTCAGCCATCTTTCTTCATTCTTGATTTGCCCATTATGACCTTCATGTTTTGCATAGAGTTATGAAATTTGGTCTGGATCGGGAACATTTCAAGAAATCCAAGATGGCTGACGAAATGGCCTCTACAAAATGGCCGGCATTCTTGAACTGCCCGATGTGACCTTGATCTTTCGCTTAGAGTTATGAAATTTGGTAAAAGCATTGGCCTGTGGGTATGGATTGGGAAAATTTTGAGAAATTCTGCTGCAGAAACTAAACCATAACATTTTCTAGGTAGTGTCTGTGTGTCCCTGCTTGTCAAGCATATTTCTTGCTTTATTGGGGGGGGGGGGCTTATCTAGGAAAGAGTATCCAAACCTCAATGCCAGTTCATTCTGACACTGCTATTGGAGATGTTGATGAGTAATTAGGGACGACATGTAATTAGGTCCCAAAAATATTTCTGTATCCCATTCAACTTCAAAACTTCACAAATGCAGAGTATCAACGTCATTTGATATTTGCTTTTATCTATTTGATGGAAATTTTATAATTTGGTGGTTGTGGCTGTTCAGAGCTAATTAGGATATGGGACATGGTGGGTGTGGTCATATTAGCCAAGAGGGATACATGTTGTGAACAGTTGGGTCATCTAAGGGAGGGTTCTTGCAAAAAAATTGTTTTTTTTTTTTTGCTAGTTGTATTATTAGGCTTGGATACTCCTCGGGGGAGACACTTTTTTCTGGGGGGGGGGGGGTCACCTCAGGGGATATTTGCAAAAAACTTTTTTTTGCTAGTTATATTGCTAGGTTGGGGGTCACCTCGGGGAGAGGTACTTTTTAAAATTTTATATATTTTATCTCTCAGGGAGGGACACAAAATTTTATATTTAATAGAAGGCTGAGGGGGTCAACTCAGTCGGGGGATTCACGCAAAGAAACATTTATTTTTTGCTAGTTATATTGCCAGTTATATTGTCACCTCAGAGGGAGGTACTTTTAAAATTTTAGTTTTTACAAGGCCTGCAGGGGGTCACCTCGGGGGCGGTAGGGGGGATAGTCACAAAATTTTTTTTTGCTAGTTATTAGGTGGTGTCACCTCAGAGGGAGGGACTTTAAAATTATATTTTACGAGCCCGAGGTGTCATCTCCGGGGGGTACTCGCAAAAAAAAATTTTTTTGGGCTAGTTTTATCGCTAGACAGGAGGTCACCTTGGACAGAGGTACTTTATTCAACAAGACCCAAGGGGGTCTTCTCTTGGGGATGTACTCACAAAAAATTGTTTTTTTGGCTATTTATATTGCTAGGCTTAGGGGTCGACCAGATGATCTTGGGGGGCTATGGATATTTGGTGAAAAAAAAAGATTGTTTCCAACTTGACACTGAAAAAAAGTTTGTTCAGCACATGGAAATAAAAATAAAAGTTTGTTTCCACCTGTAGCTAGGGTACCGTAATGTTAAAATTCCCATAAAAAATTTGTTGGGAGTTTGCAAGCAAAAATATTGTTCGTCGACGCGACGCGATTGAAAAAAAAAGTTTGTCTCGGGGTTGAAGTCCATAGCCCCCCCCAACTATCATCTGGTCGGCCCCTTAGGGTCACCTTTGGCAGCTTGTGGCAGAGGTACTTTTAAAATTGTTTATTTTACAAGGCCTGAGAGGGTGACCTGAAGGGAGTCCTCGCGGAATTTTCTTTTGTTAAGTTATACTACTAGGCTGGGGGTCACCTCAGAGGAGTGGGCTACTCAATATTTTTTTTTTTACTAGTTACAACAAGTGCACACCTTTTCATTCTTCTGCCTTTTTAGAAATCCAAGATGGCTGCCAAAATGGCCTGTGAGTATGAATTGGGAACATGTCGAAAAATCCAAGATGGGGGCACTTTAGCAGCCATATATCTTGATTCCTGAACTGCCAAATGCGACCTTGGCCTGTGGGTATTGCTTGTTGGCATGACGATAAATTCAAGATGAAGGACAATCTGTGACAGCCGTTCTGGCAGCCGTCTTTCGTCATTCTTTAACTGTCCATTTGTGACCTATATCCCTTAGAGTAATGAAATTTGGTAAAAGTATTCCACATTATGATAAACTTAATCAAATCTCTTTGCAGCCATTTTTGCCACCAATTGAATCAGCAGATTCTTGTTACAATTTTATTAAAGTTGGTCGATTTTGTGATACTGTCCATCCACAAGCCTTACAAATATAGGGTAAAACAATTCAAAATGCCAAAAACAAATCAGGGATCAAATTTATATATCATAATTTTTACTTCATCAGGTCAAAACAACATAGTTTTCAATAAAGAACATCACAACTCACATGGGGGGTGTTTACTTTTGCAACACTCGTTATCACTGATTGAATTTTATCTACTCTTCTATGTCTGATCACCCTGTATTTTATGGTGTATATCTGTTGCAAAAGAGGTCAGTATGAGCATGTAGAGATTGATGATGTATTCTAGAAAGAAGATATTACAAGAAATGGAAGACCGCTCCAGGGGGGTGTTTACTTCGGCAGCCTGCTCTATGCATGTTTTATGACTTTTCTTTTGTAAACATTTCATACCCCTTAAATATGTTGTGAAATTTCAAATTCTCAATGCGGAATTCGAAGGCGAATCATCCAGTGGTGTGCTTACTTTCAAGGGCAACCATAATATAATCAGGATGAACGTTTATAGCAATTGGCTAAATGTATCGAAACTTTTGAAAAATACTTTCCCTCAGTGCAGTCAGTGGTTGGGAATCTCGCAAATCAATTTGCAAATAAATTATGACTTCTTAGAAAAGTTTCAATATCTCTAGAGTACCTCAGTCTGTTTCCTTTCATGAGACAAAATTAAGTGATGTAAATAATGGCTTTAGTAAATGTTGTTTTTTTTTATTCAATAACTAAAAACATGAACTCAGCTGCTTTTGTGTTGCTTTCCAGGTGCTGGTAGTCTCAGGAATCCTTTAGCTGCTCTTTCCTGTAATTTCAACTCCTCACTAGTCCCCAGCCATGTTGAATACCAACTTAGGGTGAGCTACAAGTTACTTTATGTTCATTTCCACTTAATATAAGAACTCTCTCCAGGAAATGGATAAACTTTCAACTATGTTTAGTTTCTAATAAAACCTGCCTTTTTTTACTACAGGGTGTAGCAAAAAAAACTGATTAGTACATAATTTCTTTCTGCAAATCAATAAGAAGCTACAAAATTTCACAAAGAATGCATTACCTAGCTGCAAAATTCTGATTTTTGGTGGTCATCTGTCACTGCAGCGCTTCTGAAAAGTTTCTGCACCAGAATCTGCAGTTCTGCGGGAATAATGCAGCTTGGGAGGTTCTTTGCACTTCGGCAGGAACCTGCAGAATTTCCAAAAAAATCTGCAGCCGCCTGCAGAATTCCGCAGCCAATTGGAGAACTTCAGAAATAGTGGTCCTCTGTCACTGTGTTGTTTTTGAAATGTTTCTGCAGGAAAATCTGCAATTTTGTCGGAGTTATGCATCTCAGGAATTTTTAAGCACTTTTGCTTTGTAGCTGTCTGCAGAATTCTACAGTTTCTTAAAAATTCTACAGGAAGCTGCAGAATTCTGCAGCTTCTTAAAAATTCTGTAGGAAGCTGCAGAATTATGCAGTTCCCTGCAAGATTTCTGAACTTCTGTTGCTTCTTTCAGCTTATTGCCATTCATCTGCAAAGTTCAGACCTCTTTGACAAGTATTTTGCCGCTACCCAGGAAACGTTGATTTGGGGGTGTATTGGTTTGGGGGTTAGCAGGGGGTCAGGAGTTTTGGTGGTCCTCTGTCACTGCAGCATTTCTGAAATGTTTCTGTAGCAAAATTTGTAATTCTGTAGGAGTATTGCAAGTTGGGAGGTTTTTATGCACCTCTGCAGCTACAGAATTCTGCAGGAAGCTGCAGAATTCTGCACGAAGTGGCAGTATTTAAAAAATCTGCAGCTTCCTGCAGAATTTCACCAATTCTACAGCTTCCTTCAGAATTTAAGAAACTGCAGAATTCTGAAGCTACTTGCAAAGGTGCATAAAAACCTCCCAAGGTGCATAACTCCTACAGGATTACAGATTTTGCTGCAAAAATTTTCAGAAACGCCTCTGGGACAGACGAGCACAATAACACATGACCCTCACCCACCCAACCCCCCGTACCGTGACCCAGGGTTGCTTGATTTAAATCATTTGATCATCTGAAAATTTTCAGAAAAACACCTGACCCCCCCCCCATACCGCTTAAAATATAAAAAAATCTGTAAATCAAATAAATCTGATTTTTAGAATTTTTTAAAATTTAAATCCGATATTTTTGCAACCCTGCCACTACCCCCCCCCCCCGAACTGACATTTCCAGGGTATAGTGGCAAGATCTTGTCAAAGAGTTCTGAACTTTGAAGATGCATAACAATATGCTAGATAAAGTAACAGAGGTTCAGAAATCCTACAAGGAGCTGCAGAACTGCAGAATTCTTCAGAGTTCTAAGAAACTGCAGAATCCTGCAGGCAGCTTACAAATTCTGCAGGCAGCTGCAGAATTCTGCAGGCAGCTACATAACTCCTATA
Source organism: Platynereis dumerilii (assembly GCA_026936325.1). NCBI lineage: Eukaryota > Metazoa > Annelida > Polychaeta > Phyllodocida > Nereididae > Platynereis > Platynereis dumerilii. Next base: position 40,793,269 of record JAPTHN010000001.1, read on the forward strand.
GAATTACAGATTTTGCTACACAAACTTTCAGAAACCCTGCTGGGCCAGACGGGTGAAATATTCAGCATAAAATGATTGAACATTTTACAAATTTTCTCTGAGTATAGTGACAAATTATATTTTATTTACTCTTCCAATCTGTTTGCTATTTGTGTGTGTTTTTTTTTTATTCCCTTGTTTGTCAATTTTGATCCAATTTCGAAACTTATGATCAATCAAGCATGCCATGTCTTGGGCCGTTTAAAGTTTCAAATACAAATATATATATCACAGCAAAACCCTGGCTTCTGACTGGCTGAAAAAAGCAAGCAGTGGTATAAGAAGGCGACCATTAAATAACCAGGGGGGCTTGCAGTTTTCTTTTGCGGGAAATTGTTTATTTCACTATTGCGGTGAATTATTTCAGCGTGCCAATTCCCCGTATATTAATTAGAAACACCGCAAGCAGAAATTATTAATTTCAAGATTGCCCGAAATGAATTTATTTATATCACCAGAACTGATCAAGAAATTATCAATTTCAAAATACTCCTAACCCCCTGCTTGCATATTAATTGTCAGCCCCTTAGCCATCATATCCAGCAGGGCTATCGTATCTATGCAACTAATCCTAGCAATGCACAAATGCAAACCCTGTCTTTCTTAACTCTCTGTGACTGCTCGTTTGTTTATAAGTGTAAAATGCGTGATAAATTTAAATTACTGGACCTAACTCAAATTATAATAAACTTCTCTTTCTTTTCAGACATGAAATATTTTATACTGCCACACCATATGGATCTATTTGTATGCCACAACATCAGTCCTCCTCTGAGGCTCCTCAATATTGAACCTGCAACTAACAAGAATTCCTTTTAAGGTAAGACGTTCTTCCTTCCTGACACCAACAGTATCAATTCATTTTATCAAAAAGAATGCCTTAATGTTTTTGAAAATATCTCAATTGACCATTTTTTCTCTTCAGGTGCTTTTTCTGAAGATGCTGAAACACCAAGACACCAAGACAAGGAAGAGAACTAAGAAGACCAACATAATCTTTACAGATCATACTTCGAAAATTAAATTTATTTGCTTTTCATAAAACCAAAATTTAATGATCATCTCCTGTTTCATGAGAGAAAAAATAGGATTTTACCGTCTTGCAAATTTGATGGATGTGATTCCTCAAAAAGGTTCCCAGCAGGCTTTGCTTGTTCATTATCATATATATGCGGTACAAGCTACACAGTACATTCTGTATCCAGCTTGACTCATGGAAGTATAAACTTTTTAAAACTTCATGATGGTTAAGATTCACCGAGGAGAAATTGCCATGGATAAATTGAGGTGGTCAAACCAGGAGTTGGCCATTTTAGTGATATTCATATAGTTTGCTATGTGATGAAAATTGCTAATAAAAATTTTAAAATTGAGCATGTTATTGTTGTTTTTAATTTAAAATTTATCAAAATTTAGATCTGTGACTTGATAACACTTTTGGAATAATGATAGTCCTGTTCTACCAAAAATTTGAGGCTTGCTTATCTGATGCTTTAAGGAAAAAATTAAGAAAACGAGGAAAAATATATTTCCTATAATGTAGACAGGTAGAACCATTGATTTACTGAATGCGCAAAGGTGTTGATATAGCTATTTTCCTAATTATAAAAAACTCCCTATATACAGATATTACATTAAAAAGCATCAAAATATTCTTCTATTGAATTGTGATTTAGAACACTCCACTGCTAAACAGTAATTGCTCTGGGTTATAATTATGTTTTTTTAACAAGAGTTAAACATTGCTCAAAATGGCAGCATGAGGGGGCTGTCAATATTTCAGGCATATTCCAGTAAAAATTACGGACTGCTCACCATCCATAGTAATGCTTGAACTGTTGAAGTTACAGTAAAAACATGTAAAATATACGGTTTCAATGACGCTACATATTTACGGCTTTACTCTGTGAATTTCACAGCAACTTGTTGGCACCCAAAACTGCCAGCTATTTTACCGTAAATTTTACAATTTTTTTTTTCAGTGATTGCTAGGGCTCTTCAATAGCAAGAAGACTGAAAGGCTTGAGAATTTTGGACTTTCTGTATGTTTAATCAACAAGGAAGCTACGACTTGTTCAGGAAGTTATTAGAATCTGATTTTTTTATTTTTAAACTGGGTCTTCGAGAAGGAACTCATTGTTTTCTGAATATAAAACCTTCTAAAAATGTGAATGGACATGACAGGCTTAAACTCAATCTGATCTCAAGATTGATTGGATAATTTGCCATTCATTTGATGCAAGAACACACATTTCCACCTCATGCACTGCATCCTAAAGTACTTCACAAGAGATATTGGGTGTGCATTGCAACTGCTGATATTGAGTCACACTATTGGCACAATATTGTCTGCAAACAATTTTGTTCATGCTGCAGCAATGGCAGTTCTCACTACATCACAAGGTGTGTCATCAGGGGAAATTTCCAACCAAAAATTATTTCCACCAATTCACTTGCCCTGAAAATTGTTATTCAAGCTAGTCAAAAATGTCTCCTTTATCTATGAAGGCAATAGGACAAATAAACAAAAACTTAATCTGAAAAACAAATATGGCATGCGCTTGCCATATATATGTCAAAAATGTATTTACTAGTAACTGTTTCAAAAGAGACTGAAAAAATACTGTTTCCTAATATTCTAAAAAAAATTTAGCTTTGTTAAGGAATTGTTTCAGTTATGCACTTCATTATAAGATGTTCCCTTACAGCACGCAATATCAATGCTTGCTTTTGTCCTTTGTTAAGTCATTCAGCAAAGATGTCATAGACCCGCTTGTGAAATAATCATCAAGTGCTGCTTGCCGAACCCGATGAGTTGTGAGCATTGACAAATGACTTGAGTTTCGTTTGCATGAAACCTGAAATGATGCCAATTACAAAAGGATAACATAGCAAGTTTCCAATTTGGCATTTAGACCTGTGATATATACAAAATTTGAAAGATGACATTTGATTGAAACTCAGCTGCATGATCATGATATAATACAGATACATAATGACATCTTTCAAACTAAATTACTGCAATGTATGTCTTGTAATTATGGTGTTATAGCACAGGAAATGTTTCCTTTCGCAAGAAGAAAAGTCAAATTGTGAAATAGAACTCTTTTGTGACAGTTAATTGAAGGCCATTCTGCAGTTAAGAAATTCTCACATTGGAATTGAGACTTTACAAAGTTAAAAGCTTCCTAAAGTAGCTTTTTGATGATTCATCTCTTTTTGATGATACATCTATAGTAGATAATTCTGCTATAGATGTATATCTTTCTCGTCAAGGAGACAAAATACCTTAACAATGGGACAAAAACACTAATTCAGTACAGTTTCGAAGGACAGGAGGACTATGGTTTTAAAATATGTCCTTAGAATATATCTACACTGTGAATGTAGTCTTTACCTATTTTGAAGCTGATTCAGAACTTAAGCCATGTTTATGAATGCAATTGAAAGGTCTGAAACTTTGATTGATATTAATCAAGCTGGTGATGGGATAAGCTTTCAGTTATTACTTCACAAAAATGTAGCGTGTGTTATCATGGTAGGCCACTGGGTTCACTGATTGGTAGGATAATTACATCAATGATAATGCTTTTTTGTGTCCTTCATTGTTTAATTCTTCACAGCAGTTGCACTTGTGATACTCACAAAGTGCTGCATGTCAAACCTTATGAAGTTTGATCTTTATGAGGATGGAGAAATGACTGAGTATATTTGCCTGAAGTCTGAGATGGATGGATGGATTGGAGCTTTACGTAATGTATTTATGTACTTGGTAAGTTAATTAGGATGACATTTTGCCATTTAAAAGATGACATTTTATTGAATTAGAATATAATAGTTTCATGTTGCCGACATCAATTAACTACTTTCTGTCATGTAGCCTAAAAACGTTTGGTCAGATATCTCAGCAACCTAAAGTCCAAGAGCAGAAATGGGCCTAGATCTACTTATGAGTAGCTTAACTTTGTTGGAGGGTGAATATTACATTTCGATTATGTTTTTAGCCCGTTTTTGTCGATAATCGTATTTCGAACGAGAATTCATTCTGTTGACAAGTTACGCTACAAGACAAGCAACCAAATTGCCTTTACATCACAATAATATACTGCAGCCCTCGTTTTGAAAACACCATTAGAAAGTCCAGAACATTTGCAACATGGTGATGTGAATGGCATTTTGTTCGAAGGTGTTCCTTGTGGTGATTTCTGCCTCTGAAGTAAGGTCTAAATGTAACAGGAGTGCTGATTGTTGCCTATTCCCTTGCCATGAAGTAGGGGAAGCTTGGGAGAGTTGGGCCGCAGGGAGGGTTGGGCCACCCTGATTTTTGAGGAAACTAAAAATTTTTTGAGAAAGCTGCAGCCACCAAAATTTTATAAAAATAAAAATCTTTCAATGGATGTAACATTTCTGGCTAATTTGCTTGTCATGATCTTTAGAGAGAAGAAAATTCAAATTTGGACGAAAAATGGAAAAACTGAGCCATGTTACGAGTTTTTAATTGTCTGTCAGACAACAAGGACTGAGAAAATTTTCTATGGCATGCTTGGTAGGCTTGACTATTCAGTTGTTATTAACATATTTTCGAAAATTATCAGACAACCGGGTTTGTCATAATTGGGATTTAGAGAAAAATGGTGGAATGGGGGAGAGTTGGGACAGTGCCAATACTCTCCCCACATGTGTTGCATTTACCCAGATTTATTTTTATTAAGACAGAAGAACTTGTCTAGAGCAATTTTCAACAGAGATTGAATATTTTTAGGTCTTAATAATTATTCATGGTCTAATAAAATTAGATATCAGGAAATCTAGATGGGGAGAGTTGGGCCATCAGGCCGAGGCTTAAGTCTGACAGCAAACTAGAGCTGCAAGAGGCCTCAATTCAGGATTAATGATTTCTATGACCACAATAGTACAGGTTAAAAATATTATGGCCACAAGTACAGCTTTACCGAACCTGATATATTGCAATGGCCCAAGTCTCCCCCCTGAATGGCCCAAGTCTCCCACTTGATGGGGAGAGTTGGGCCAATTTTTTTCCAATTTTCATAGGGCTGTAGCTCATATGTTCTTTGGCAAATATCAATGCAAACCTAAAGATATTTTTCTGAAATATTTCAAGATACAATACATGCATTAAGCATGTTTATATAATCATTACTGTTGTCAGGAGGTGCAAGAATGTAAAAAGTGGCCCAACTCTCCCAAGCTTCCCCTACAATTAGCACAACACTTTATGCTGTGATATTACTACAGAAATTGAAAGGCATAGTGGATCTTTTATAAGAATTTCAACTACATTGTAACAAAAATAAACTGCGGAATAATATTATACATGTCGTAACTTGTCTATAGCTTCATCATTTTTGAAGCCTGGTGAAACCAACCCGTTATGAATTTAACACGCTGACCTGGTGCACGCTTGTAAGCCAAATGTAAATTGGAGGGCCCTACTGTAAATAAGTATAAATTTATTCTTAACAGACCTTTATTGCACTCAAAGTTTATCTACCTATCCTAGTGTTTTAGTCTCACAAAATAGCTAAATTGAATGAAACCCTCAAGAGCAGATTTTCCATGATTGTATACTATATATCCCTCTGACGCTTGCATTGGAAGACATTTTATTTCAAGGTCATTTTCACATTCGGAGATACTGAGAAATGATGTAAACGGCAAGATTGAAGATGTGGAATTTGTCTAGGACATTCTTTGTCAATCACCAGGACAGAGTAACATGGCAGCCTTCGAATAATTCAGGAGGTGCATGTATTGATATTCAGAAGTAAATGTGTGTGTAGTATTTTGTATTTGGAAGGAGAGCTAATCCTTTTGCACTTATTTAAGACGGGATAAGGCTCAGCTGTAAGACCAAGAATTTCAAAAATACTGAATTGAGATTATGGTGGAATCCACCGTTTTTTGATTCATAAGACTCTCCGACAAGCCACATTTACAAATCATGCACAATTCTACAAGCAAACATTTGGATAATATTTATTGAAATATGTTATAATGTTGCATTTATTGAATCGATTTATCCTAATAAAATACATCTGCATTTATGGTTACAAAATATATAGTGTTGAAACTTTTGCTTTGTAATCTATATTTACCAAAAGGGACAAGGTTGTTCCAGAGACATATGTATGCTCTAGAAATTATTAAATTTTATAGAGAATATGCAAGGAGTACATGTAGTACTGACTTAAATTCAATCTTGTCTGAGATTGACTGGACAACTGTCAAATACCAACTGCAATGTAAGATGACAAACTACCAATATGACAAACTGAATTTCTGGTATACATGTTCTTCAACAGAAATATTCTTCCAATTCTGTTCATGTTGAGACTTTCTTCAACAATACACATTTAATATAATTTCCATGTGATCCTACGAATATCATGAATCTGAAATCTTCACATTTGTTCAAGTCAATGGCTCATTTGTTAAATCATCCGTCAAATGAAGATGATTCGCTCATGAATTAATCAGGGTACATGCATCGACCGATCATGCTGCGTCAGGAGAATATGCAATATCATAATCCGAGTCAATACATGAAAAAATGGTTCGTTGTGTACGCTATTTCATGAATACGATTGACCTAGTTTCTGCCTGCCTTCAGTGCTGCTTCTGCTTGTGAACTAATATAAGCGGCCAATAATGCATACAGTGCAAAATAGCTGGAAAATTGTAGAATTTTAGCTGGGCTTTAGTGGGGAGGATAATGCAATATAGATAATAACATGGAAAGCCTGAACTAAACCTGGTTTCTTTATTTCAGGGGTTTTTCAGCAAGAAGGCTGACAAGTTAAGGACTTCTTTGACTCCTTTGATATGCAATGCATATTTAGTCACCCATCAAGCTTCAAGCGGTTCAGGAAGATATTGATGTATGTGAAAAAAGAACCCAATGTTCCTTGAATAAAAGCCATCTGACAATGTATGGATTGATACTGTAGGCTTAAAGAACACTTTAAATCTGATTCAGATTGATTGGACAACTTGCCCCTCATTCAGATACAAGAGCACACATTGCCACCTCATGCATCTCATCCTGAAGTACTTCACAAGAGATAGGGGGTGTGCTTTCCAATTTTTTGATATTGAGTCACACTATTGTCACAATATTATCTGCAAACAATTTTGTCTGAGCTGCAGCAGTGGTAGTTCTCACTGCATACATATGTAAGTCGAAATAACCAACCAAAAAATTATCACCTGTAATTAGATTTGAACAAGAAATTTAAAAAACACGTCAACTGGCATATAAAATGGCCAATATATTATCATTAATCACCTGTTTGTAATGGTAAATGCAAAAATCCACATTAGTCTTGAAAAAAATTGGCTTCACTAAGAACTGGTTCTCCTCATGCACTTCATTATCAGATATCTCCTACTGTTCAACCTTTTTTATCAAAGTCAGTATGGCTTTCGAAATATGCATTCCACTGAATTAGCAGCAATTGAATTAGTTGACAAAATTTTAATGGATTTAGATGATGGAAATATACCAATTAGTATCTTTTTAGATTTATCAAAGGCTTTTGATACCATCCATTATGAAATTTTGATTTATAAATTGCGATATTACGGTTTTGACAATAATGCTGTACAATTAGTTAAAAGTTATCTATATGATCGAGTACAATTTGTTGAATTCAATGACTGCAATTCTGGTTATCTAAAACTTAAAACAGGTGTCCCCCAGGGCTCTGTTTTAGGCCCTTTGTTATTTATTATTTATGTCAATGATCTTTGCAAGGCCAGTGACCTGTTTTATCCCACTGTGTATGCTGATGACACAACCCTTAGTGCCACATTGAATACTTTTCAATGTCAGGACATGTGTGCAGATACTGCTATAAATGAGGAGTTAGCAAAGGTGTCAGATTGGATGAAATCGAACAAATTGTCTATAAATTGTAACAAATCTAAAGCTATGTTATTTCGAATGCCGCAAAAATCTGTTAACTTTCCATGTATATCAATAAATGGGGTAAAATTAGATTTTGTAAGAGAGTTTAATTTCTTAGGTATTATGATTGATGAAAACTTAAGCTGGAAAAGTCATGAGCAGCTTATATCGAAAAAGATATCTAAAACAATAGGCATATTAAATAGGTTGAAATTATTCTTACCTACAAGGATACTTTTGAATATTTACAATTCCTTAATTCTTCCCTATCTCACCTATGGAGCTATACTTTGGGAAAATCGGGCAAACAGGTTGCTGGCCTTGCAAAAAAAAGCAATTAGAGCAATTACACTGAGTAAATATAATGCTCACAGTGAGCCTCTCTTTAAGAACTTGAGGGTTCTAAAATGTACTGATCTATGTGCACTGCAGTGTTACAAGTTCTGCTTCAAACTTGAGAATGGGTTGTTACCAGCATATTTCATAGAAAATAATTTATTTAGAAAAACATCCACAGTTCATAATTATTCTACTAATAGAGGAAATAATTTCTATGTCCCTAGGGTGAAACATAACTTTGCCATGTCTGCTATTAGATACAAAATTCCAATTTTTTATAATGCATTAAGTGATTTCTTTAGAATAAGAATTTATTCTCATTGTATGGAAAGCTTCAAGTATTCAGTTAAGGAAATGATGATTAACTCTTACAGTAGTGAATGCTCAAATGTCAATTGTTATGTCTGCCAAAATTAATTTTTTATTTTATAGCTCTCACTTACCTGTGTTCTATGTGTGTGCTTGATGTCTCCTCCAGGTGTCTCAAAGGTGGCCCACCATTAGCGGCATTTTCTTGCCTTAGGGGGGTCTCCTGCCATTTTTGTTTTTTTTCTTTATTTTTTAAAAAGTATTTATCTGTTTATTTATTATTTTTTTTTGGGCAAATAAAAGTTTAATGACTTCTGACTTCTGACTACTGTTTACGTCAATGTCTATTTTGTCCATAGTGGTTTCATTACTGAAATAAGTGCCAGATAAGATGTACTTGTGAAATAATCACCAAATGCTGCATGCGAAGCCTCATGAATTAAGATCATTATGAGCATTGAGAAATGACTTTGTTTACACAAAGCTTGTAATGATGCCAATTAAGGATATAATGACATCTCAAGTTTCCAATTTGGCATATCTATCACTGATTGTGGCATTCAAATTTTGACAGAATTCTGATGACATTTGATGGAAACAAATCTGCATTGGTGATGATATAATAGAGGGACACCATGACATCGTTCAAACCGAATAACTGCTGCCAAAAAAGTTGTGTATAGTGTTATCAGCGAAGTTAATGGAACCTCTCATAACCTCTAAGAACAAAAGCCAACATTTCTGTCGTAACTCCTTTGTGACATATCAAGGCCGTCCTGAAATACAATTAGCACAACACTTTATGCTGTGATATTACTACAGAAATTGAAAGGCATAGTGGATCTTTTATAAGAATTTCAACTACATTGTAACAAAAATAAACTGCGGAATAATATTATAGATGTCGTTACTTGTCTGTAGCTTCATAATTTTTGAAGCCTGGTGAAACCAACCCGTTATGAATTTAACAGGCTGACCTGGTGCACGCTAATAAGCCAAATGTAAATTGGAGGGCCCTACTGTAAATAAGTATAAATTTATTCTTAACAGACCTTTATTGCACTCAAAGTTTATCTACCTATCCTAGTGTTTTAGTCTCACAAAATAGCTAAATTGAATGAAACCCTCAAGAGCAGATGTTCCATGATTGTATACTATATATCCCTCTGATGCTTGCATTGGAAGACATTTTATTTCAAGGTCATTTTCACATTCGGAGATACTGAGAAATGATGTAAACGGCAAGATTGAAGATGTGGAATTTGTCTAGGACATTCTTTGTCAATCACCAGGACAGAGTAACATGGCAGCCTTCGAATAATTCAGGAGGTGCATGTATTGATATTCAGAAGTAAATGTGTGTGTAGTATTTTGTATTTGGAAGGAGAGCTAATCCTTTTGCACTTATTTAAGATGGGATAAGGCTCAGCTGTAAGACCAAGAATTTCAAAAATACTAAATTGAGCTGATGATGGAATCCACCGTTTTTGATTTATAAGACTCTCTGACAAGCCACATTACCAAAGTATGCACAATTCTACAGGCAAATGTTCGGATGGTATTGAAATATGTTATAATGTTGCATTTATTGAATCGATTTATCCTAATAAAATACATCTGCATTTAAGATTACAAATCTGTTGTGTTGACTGCCGAATGAAAAATTTGCTTTGTTATCTATGTTTGCCAAAAGCGACAAGGTAATTCCAGAGACACTTGCATTAAGAAATTATCAAATTTTGTACAGAATATGCAAAGGGTGGTACTGGCTTAAACTCAATCTTGTCTGAGATTGATTGGACAACTGGCTAATACTAACAGTGATGCAAGATGACATACTACCGAACATCCTTTGCATCCTGATGTACATTTCCTTCAAGATAACTATTTTTCAAATTCTGTTCATATTGAGACTTCAACAATATATATTTAGAAGTTTAGAAGTTTAGAAGTTTATTTAGGAGTCCAAATTCAGCATAAGCTGTTTAGGCTTGGAGCCACACTAACAATAAATACATGGTAACAAATAAATAATGGTACAGTATAAATATAAATAGGTATAAAATTATAAAAACATTTAAGAATATTTAAAATCATGATATAAAAGCAGCAGGTACACGATTCTACCTTAAAAACGAAAGTCATGCAATATTAAAACCTCAAGTGTGAAATTAATGTCTTTTTAAATGAATAAAAGTTTGTATGGTTTTTCACATCTTGTGGCAAATCATTCCATACAATAGCACCAGTCCTTTTAAGAGAGTTCTTATGGCAGTTAATTCTATGTATATTTCCATGCGTAGCACCTCTGGTATTGTAATTATGTATGGAATCACAGTCATTGAAAAATTTCGTATAATCTGGTAATATTTTGTTTTTAACTTTCCACATAAGACAGGCTAAGTTAAATTGTAAGCGCTGCTCAATATTTAACCATTTTAAACATTTCAACATATCTATAATATGAGTTCTATGGTGACATTCTAGGATGACCCTCATTGCACAATTTTGTAGTCGCTGTAGCTTTTTTAAGTCACCTTTAGTAAGACTGCCTCCCCAAACTGTACTACAATAATCAATGTGAGACAGGACAAGGGTATTATACGTATACGTAACAATCATGTAACAATCATATCGGAGGTTACAATCAATTGTTAAACCAAGGTATTTTTATATAATATCCAAATGATCCTACGAATATCATGAATCTGAAATCTTCACATTTGTTTAAGTCAATGGCTCATTAGTTAAATCATCCGTCAAATGAAGATAATGCGCTCATGAATTAATCATGGTGCATGCATCGACCGATCATGCTGGGTCAGGAGAATAAGCAATATCATACCATGACAAAATGGTACGTTGTGTACGCTATTTCATGAATACGATTGACCTAGTTTCTGCATGTCTTCAGTGCTTCTGCTTGTGAACTAATATAAGCTGCGAATAATGCATACAGTAGGAAAATGGCAGGGAAGTGCAGAATTTTAGCTGGGCTTTATTGGGGAGAATAATGCAATATAGGTAATAACATGGAAAGCTGGAACTCAACCTGACAGGTTGAGGACTTCTTCGACTCCTTTTATATGCAATGCATATTTAGTCACCAATCAAGCTTCAAGCCTTTCAGGAAGATATTGATGTATGTGAAAAAGGAACCCAATTTTCCTTGAAGAGCACTTTAAACCGGATTCAGATTGCTTGGACAACTTTCCCCTCATTCAGATACAAGAGCACACATTGCCACCTCATGCATCTCATCCTGAAGTACTTCACAAGAAATAGTGGGTATGAATTCCAATGTCTGATACTGAGTCACAGACTGTCGCACTATTGGCACAATATTATCTGCAAACAATGTAGTTGATGCTGCAGCAATGGCAGTTGGCATTGCATAAGTCAAAAATAACCCGCCAAAAATGATCATCTGTGAACGAGGAATCTGACAAACACAGACAGACTTAATGTGCAAAATATTGCATCAACTAGCATTATAATTATATTGTCCACTACATAATCACCTGTTAGTATTAGAAAATGCAAAAATCCAGTTTCACAATTGTTCAGAAAAAATAGGCTTTGCAAAGAACTGGTTTTCCTCATGCACTTCATTATCAGATATATCTCCTACTGTTTACGTCAATGTCTATTTTGTCCATAGTGGTTTCATTACTGAAATAAGTGCCAGATAAGATGTACTTGTGAAATAATCACCAAATGCTGCATGCGAAGCCTCATGAATTAAGATCATTATGAGCATTGAGAAATGACTTTGTTTACACAAAGCTTGTAATGATGCCAATTAAGGATATAATGACATCTCAAGTTTCCAATTTGGCATATCTATCACTGACTTGTGGCATTCAAATTTTGACAGAATGCTGATGGAATTTGATGGAAACAAATCTGCACTGGTGATGATATAATTGAGGGACACCATGACATCGTTCAAACCAAATAACTGCAACAAACATTGTGCATAGTGTTTATCAGCGAAATATATATTTATAAATGGAAACTCTCATAAAAAGAAACAGCCAACATTTGTGTTAGAACTCCTTTGTGACATATCAAGGCCGTCCTGCAATTAAGAAATTCTCAAATTGGAATTGGAAAAATCTTGCGAAGTTAAAAGCTTCCTGAAGTAGCTTTTTGATGATTTGATTATTGGCAGATATATATTGACGTATTCTTACTTTCTTGTCAAGGAAACAAAATTCCTGAATTATATTATGGAAACAAGTTGTGGTTAATTCATAACTATGACAAAAACGTCGATTCAGTACAGTTGTCGAAGGACAATAGGCAAATATGTCCTTTAAAAATCACCATACATGAATATCTGCATTGCGTCAACTGCAGCCTCTACACATTTTAAAACTTTGTCAGACTTTAAGCCATGTGCTACAAAAGTAATGCAAAATGCAAATTTTCAACATTCATCTAAAGCCAATTGTGTGAATATGGAATTTTCACATGACATTTGTCAAGCTGCTCAAGTTTTAAGCATTAACCAAGACTGAAATGTAAAATATCCAACACCTACATGTACGTAGAAAGTCTGATGGTCATTTTGTTGAATCAAACTGACAGATAAATAGATAGATAGATAGATAGATAGATAGATAGATAGATAGATAGATAGATAGATAGATAGATAGATAGATAGATAGATAGATAGATAGATAGATATGGTAAGTGCAGCCCTCTAAGCCCAGAATTCTGGGCGCTCACGAGGGTTGAATGATGAGATGGGAGAGAGAGAGCGTGAGCCCACAACATGTTACATCCTTACCTCATGTGGGGGATCTTTTATTCGCTCAGGACAGACACTGATGTAAGGGGCTGTCAATTCAAAGTCTCATCCAGACGACATCCAGCTGGGATTTTGCTCATGAAGGTCTACTGAAAATTTTGGGTTCCCCGCCTTTGGTTTGAAAACAAGCAGGCAAAAACTGACCAAGATTGACAAATAATTTGGCTGTTTCCAACAAATATTTTGCCTGATATATATAGGCCCCATCTACATAAATTACACATAGATTTTCTGCCAACACCACTTAAGATTGATGAGGAGCATCTGTTGGCATGTCTTTGTACTGTTTTATGGGAACTTAATGGCTCAGCTTGTATCTTGTGGATCACTGAAACCATGGAAGTAGGCTGACACCTTAATCCATCTTTATCGTCCTCCAGGAACATTATCTGAAGTTATATGGGAGCTTCTACTGTTGTTTGAGAGAAGCTCAGAAAGGTCACCAGCCAGACTGCATTTCTCACACTTAGAAGCACACACACTCAAATTGGGGGAAACTCCCAAGAAGTATCTTAGCACGGACTGCAAATATACACATCTGAACATGAAATATAAACTCAATATTATATCATGCACATGGTAAATGAAGAAATAAGTTTCAATAAGTTTACTGACTAAGTATTGAGATAATGATTGAATTGATACAATTATCTACTAACATCTTCATCAGCTGATGCAACAATAGTAATGACAACCCCCGTATTGTAGGTGAATATAATATGATAATGTCAAAGCATAGAAAACGGGACATGTAAATACTTTTTTTGTCCTGTCTATAATTCCTCATTCATACATGAAGATAATGATATAGTCATGCACAAATTGCCTCTTCAAAAGACTACGGCTGCCTGTTGACTATTGCCAAAAATGTAATCACAAATTTGTAATGGTAAATGTGAACATCCTGCATCACAATGATCCAAAATGAATAATATGTATCTAAAAGAATAGCATTTCATTCTGTCACATCATTATCAGACATCGCCATCCTCCTACAAAAATATTAATGCTTGTTTTCTTTTTGGTTGTTTTATTCCTTGAAGATTTTGCACTCGTGAGATAATTACCAATTGGTGGATGCCAAACCTCATGAATTTACATCATTATGAGCACTGAGAAATGACTCTGGTCGTTTAGCCTCTAGTGATGGCAATTAAAGATGGAATGATATCTCATGTTTCCAATTTGGCATATTTTATCAAACTTAATTGTAACATTCAAATTTGACATGATATAATGAAGACATTCAATGACACATTCCAAACTAAATTTCTGCAACAAAAGCATGGTACTGTGTTGTATAATTATATAACAAAGTCAGTAGAACCATTACCTTTTACTACAGGGGAACAAGAAGTGCAACGAAATTGATCATGTGGTCAGTTGTTCAAGTGGTCTTGTGACAAGCAATTTTTCTATGCACCAGTGAGCACCAAGTGCAAATATCTCCGAAGCTGAAGACAACATTTTTATCTAATCCATAAGTTTTTTTTTTATAATTGGAACAACCATTAAGTCTCAGAGAGAGGGGGGGGGGACTAGGAACTATTATTTTTTCAATAAAAAAGTGAAAAGTTTATTTTGTATTCTTTCTGGAGTATCTTGAAATAAATAATCTCTGAGGACGAGCTTTGCTCCCCAAATATTATTTCACTGTTTTACTATTGTACAGTGCAGTTCCGAAGATATGCTGTTTGAATGGTTGAAGTCTTCATCTTGAAATTTTAACAAATATCTGTCTCGCCCCAAAACACTTCTGGTACAGTGCCTTAGCAAAACCTCTGTGAGTAATTGAATGAATGAATGATGTAGTAAATATATAAATTAATTCAATTGATCTCTCTGTCTCAACTACAGACAATGGAAAATGCCATAATGGACTTTAAATCTTGTATTTTTTAACTCTGGTACATGCAAATTAGATACAAAATTAGATAGGGGAGGCATTATGGCAATCAGACGGAAGATGGTTGTTACAAGTGCTTTCCAAGATAGTTCTATCGGTTGACCTGCCAAGATCTGGAATCAAACCTTGGACCCATACACTGTTAGAAATTTCAGTATAATCAACGGTTTTATTCCGTAATTTATACGGTCAAACGGCCGTGATCATGAAACTGTAGAAATTACAGCTTTCTTGTTGTTATTATAACGTGTTTTATGAATTCACGGTTTAAAAACTGTAACTGAAGACTTAGCCTTGTTTTTGTTTTCTGTGCCCTTAAAGAAGCTTTATTGGCAATGCCTTAAGGTGTTTTAACTTAAGAGCAGTCATTTAATCTCTGGAAGCAGGACTGATGAGACTCATAAGCAAGGTAAGATTACTATTATTTATTCATTTAGCATGCATGATAATGCTAAATTATATTTAATTGCCTATTATTTAATAACTACTGTAATGGTTGTATTGAGGTAATAAAATGGTATGGTTCCATAGCCGTACCGGGGGGGGGGGCAGGGGGGCGGCAGGGGGGCGGTTGCCCCCCAAAAGTTTGGGAAACAGTAAGATTCGGGTAAAAGGGTTAAACAATTTTGGCAGATGATTTAATTAAAAATATTGAAAATGACAAGTTTCAAGGTAATTTCATTTGAAATTGCGCTAAATTTAAAACTTTAAATTCGGGCAGATGTCGCTCGCCCCCCTCAAAAAAAATGCGCGCCCGGTACGTCTATGTATGGTTCCACAACCCTAATTTTTTTTGTGAGAGATATTCCTTGATGAGGATGAATGGGGCTTTAAGTCCTCTATTTATGCACTAGTCTTGATAGGTTAATTAGCACAGGAGTAGGACAAGTGGCTCTGCAAGAGCTGAAGTGGAACCCTGGACCCATTGATTGCCAGCCCAACACTCTATCACTGAGCTAATCCTCCCCCTCCTTAACGAGGGGGAGGGTTGGTCTAGTGGTAACGTGCTGAGCTGCCAATCACTTGGTCCAGGGTTCAAATCCAGCTCTTTGCTGGGTCTCCCTGGCCTATGTTGGACGGCAGTTTCAATCATCCTTCGCTTCATTGCCTAGGCCCTCCCCTGTCCTAATTAGCCTACCAAGTACATAAATACATGTCGTAAATCCCCAATCATCCATCCACCCTCTCCTTAATGGACTCATTTATTAATCAGTATGAATAAATTATCATCACCCTGTAGACCAGAATGATCCAAATGTTATATTCTAATTTGTCTACAATGTTTAAATATTAATAGGCCTCCTATGTAAAATATTTTAATTTTATTGTTTTTCTCGCACCATTTATTATTTATTTAAATAATTTATTTGTCATTATTTTACGTTTTACATGTGATTATATTTTACACAACTATCAATATGATTTTAAAATAGCTTTGCAGTGAAAGTGTCACTTAAGGACTTTGGTCTGGGTTTCTTTGGTCATGTTTGCAGACTTAAGACTTAAGCACCGAAGGCAATCAACTCAATAGCAAACTATCAACAACAAGCTTCTAAGCCTATACAAGTTAAAGAGTGTTGTCTAATTTTCAGATTCAAGACAGAGGCTGATTGTGTGAAGTACATGTGTGTGTTAATTGTGCAATGCTAGTTCATGGAGAGGCCTTTCATGATTGTGTTTCTTCAGGTCTTTGAAGCTGTCAACTCTTGCAAGGTTAGTGACACAATATTTTTATCTCTGCTCTCCTTTCCACCAAATAATTAATGCTCAAAAACTCACTCATAGTTATATACTATGTCTGCCCTCAACTAGTGAAATATAGCAAAGTAATTTGTTAGTAATCACTGGGGTTTGCAATATTTCACATAATTATGATATTTGCATTAATTTCCAAATGTAATTGCATGTTTTGCAACAGTTTAACTTCTAAATTCTCTTGGCTTATTTTGCAAAGCTATAATTATGGATATCCAATGGTTTTTAGCTCATCTATTTTCTTTGAAAATGAAGAGCTTTTGTGGTCACTCGATCTTCGGCGTCGTCGCCGTTGTCCTGGTTAAGGTTTGTGTGAGTGTCCATTTGTGACCTTAGTTTTCCGCTTATGGCATGAATATGAAATTTGGTGAAGGTATGGGGCTATAGGTATGGATTGGGAACATGTAGAGAAATCCAAGATGGCTGCCATTTTGTGGCGGCCATTTTGGCAGCCATCTTTCTTCATTCTTAACTGCCCATTGTGACCTTATGATTTCACATGCACTGTCATGCAGTTATGAAATTTGGTGCAGGTATGGGCCTGTGGGTATGGATCGGGAGCATGTTGAGAAATCCAAGATGGCAGCCATTTTGTGGTGGCCATTATGGCAGCCATCTTCATTCTTTAACTGCTCATTCTGACCTTAATATTTCACTTACAGTTATGAAATTTGGTACAGGTATTGACCTGTGGGTATGGATCAGGAACATGTTGAGAAATATAAGTTGGGGGCCATTTTGGCAGCCATCTTTCTTCATTTCTTGAACTGCCCATTGTGACCGTAATATTTCGCTTAGAGTTATGAAATTTGTTACAGGTATTTGCCTGTGGGTATCGATCAGGAGTATGTTGAGAAATCCAAGATGGTGGCCATTTTGGCAGCCATCTTTCTTCATTCTTGAACTGCACATTGTGACCACAATATTTCGCTTAGAGTTATGAAATTTGTTACAGGTATTTGCCTGTGGGCATTGATCGGGAACATGTTGAGAAATCCAAGATGGCAGACGTTTTGTGGTGGCCATTTTGGCAGTCATCGTTCTTCATTCTTAACTGCCCATTGTGACCTTATGATTTCACATGCAGTTATGCAGTTATGAAATTTGGTACGGGTATGGGCCTGTAGGTATCAATCGGGAGCATGTTGAGAAATCCAAGATGGCAGCCATTTTGTGTTGGCCATTATTGCAGCCATCTTCATTCTTTAACTGCCCACTCTGACCTTAATATTTCACTTACAGTTACGAAATTTGGTACAGGTATTGCCCTGTGGGTATGGATCAGGAACATGCTGAGAAATACAAGTGGGGGGCCATTTTGGCAGCCATCTTTCTTCATTTCTTGAACTGCCCATTGTGACCATAATATTTCGCTAAGAGTTATGAAATTTGTTATAGGTATTTGCCTGTGGGTATCGATCGGGAGTATGTTGAGAAATCCAAGATGGTGGCCATTTTGTGGCAGCCATTTTGGCAGCCATCTTTCTTCATTCTTGAACTGCACATTGTGACCACAATATTTCGCTTAAGAGTTATGAAATTTGGTACAGGTATTGGCCTGTGGGCATTGATCGGGAACATGTTGAGAAATCCAAGATAGCTGACGTTTTGTGGTGGCCATTTTGGCAGTCATCTTTCTTCATTCTTGAACTGACCATTGTGACCTTAGTATTTCACTTACAGTTATGAAAGTTGGTGCAGGTATTGGCCTCTGGGTATTGATCAGGAACATGCTGAAAAATCTAAGATGGTGGCAAATTTTTCAGCCATCTTTCATTTCTTGAATTGCCGATTGTGACCTTAATATTTCACTTAGAGTTATAAAATTTGGTACATGTATTGGCCTGTGGGTATTGATTGGGAACATCCAAGATGGCAGCCATTTTGGCAGCAGTCTTTCTTCATTTCTTGAACTGCCCATTGTGATCTCAATATTTTGCTTAGAGTTATGAAATTTGGTACAGGTATTGGCCTGTGGGTATGAATCAGGAACATGCTGAGAAATTCAAGATGGCCACCAAAATAGTCACTTTAAAATGGCTGATATCCTTGAACTGCCCATTGTGACCTTGCTACTTTGCTTAGAGTTTTTAAAGTAGATACAGTTATTGGCCTGTGGGCATGGATCAGGAACATGTCAATAAATCCAAGATTGTGGTAATTTTGGCAGCCATATTTCTTCATTCTTTAACTGCCCATTTTAGCCGTAATATATCGCTTCGACTTATAAATTTAACTACAGGTATTGGCCTGTGGGTGATAATCTGGCACACATTGATAGATTTCACATTGACAGACAAGCGTTTAAACCGCCTGCGGTTCTGGTTAAAAAATAACCTTGATTGCTGGAAGTCACTCTCACTGGTCAATCTTGCCTCCACTCCATTGCCCTCTGCCTTCACCCTATCCTATGTGCCCTCTGCCTTCACTCTAGCCTATATGCCCTATGCTATCTCCCCTGTCCTCCCCTCATTCTCCATCTTTCCCTCTCCTCTCAATCCCCTTTCCCTTCTTTCTCTTTTCCTTCTTGAAATAATCTTGGTTGCTCGCTGGTGAATCTCAATCTTTCTCTTTCTCCTTCATCCCCCTCTTCTCTCCTTTTCCCTTCCTTCTTTCCTCTTTTCCTTCTTTTATTCTCCCACCTCCTTCACTTCCAAACTTCTCCCTCTTTTCTATCACAGTCTGACGTACCTAAATCCTCTTTCTGTTTTCCTTCAATCTCCTCTTTCCTGCCTTCATATGGGGTGGGGAGAGGGTTAACTTATAAGCATAAGCAATTAAAGAGTGTTGTAAATTTTCAGATTCAAGACAGAGGCCGATGAAGTACATGCGTCTTGTGCAACACCAGTTGATGAATAAGTCGTGAAATTCATGGATAGGTCTTCCATGATTGTGTCTTCAGGTCTTTCAAGCTGTCAACTCTTCCAAGGTCAGTGGCATATTGATCCCAACAGTAGATTCATGCCAATTTAATGAAATATAGCCTATGACTCTCCAACTAATCGGTGAGGTTTGCATTATTTCACATATATTTGTATTAATTTTAAAATGTAGTTTTGTGACGGTGTAACTTCCAAATTTTCCTCGCGTAATTTACGAAGTTATAAATATGGACATGCAATGTTTTTAAAAACAGTCTTGAATGCTGCCTCATCAATCTCCCCTCTGGCATCTGTCTACCTCTCCATCCGCAACCCCCTCCCCTTCAACCACTCCCAATCCTATCCCCTCTCCCCTTTGCCACCTGTCCCTCCTTATTCCCTTTCCCCCCAGCCCCCACCCTCTCCTCTCCTTTCCTTCTTTATTTCTCCTGCCTTTCTGTTGCCGTATAGCCATTTCAAAATAGGTATAGGTTATTAAGCACAAGAGAAGAAATATGTTATTTATCACCCGGGTGCTTTAGATGCAGTAAAGACATTCCTGATATTATATTGAATAACCCACTTAAGCCGCGAGACAATCACTCAGTCGAACTTGAGATAAGTGGACAACAAAGAATATGAATGGGATAAGATTTTGTTGCTGGCTGGTCTACCTCTCTTCTCTCCTCTCTCCATCTCCTCAATCCCTCTCCTCTCTCCCTCTCCTCTCTCCCTCTCCTCTCCTCTCTCCATCTTCTCCCTTTCTCTCCTCTCTCCCTCTCTCCCTCTCCCCTCTCAATCCCTCCCTTCTCCCCTTCTCCTCTCCCCCTCTCCCTCTCCCTCTCCCTCTCCCTCTCCCTCTCCCTCTCCCTCTCCCTCTCCCTCTCTCCCTCGTCTCCCTCTCTCCCTCTCTCCCTCTCTCTCTCTCCCTCTCTCCTCCTCTCTCCTCTCTCCCTCTCTCCTCTCTCCCTCTCTCCTCTCTCCCTCTCTCCTCTCTCCCTCTCTCCTCTCTCCCTGTCGTCTCTCCCTCTCGTCTCTCCCTCTCGTCTCTCCCTCTCGTCTCTCCCTCTCGTCTCTCCCTCTCGTCTCTCCCTCTCCCTCTCTCCTCTCTCCCTCTCGCCTCTCCCCCTCTCGCCTCTCCCCCTCTTGCCTCTCCCCCTCTCGCCTCTCCCTCTCTCGCCTCTCCCCCTCTCGCCTCTCCCTCTCGCCTCTCCCCCTCGCCTCTGCCTCCCGTCTCTGCCTCTCGTCTCTGCCTCTCGTCTGTCCCTCTCGTCTCTGCCTCTCGTCTCTGTCTCTCGTCTCTGTCTCTCGTCTGTCCCTCTCGTCTGTCCCTCTCGTCTCTCCAAAAGATATTCTTAAGCAATGGTTAAGACGTCACCGGCATTGCACTGCCATTGCAGCTGCCTGATGTCAAAATCGAACAAGAGCCCAAACAATGTCAATGTGTTGTCATGGTTGCTTCATGATGACTTCACATTTTTGTAATGGCAGGAAAAACTCTTTTAAAGTGACACTTTTGACTTAAACCGGGTGGTGGGGGCAGGGAGAAGGTTGGGTAGTGGAAAGAAAGGCAAGCCCATCCCCCCCAGCCATCCTCGCCCTCCCCTCCCCTTTGAAGACTGATAATTATCATTTGGCAATTCTTGATTACTTTTCAGATGCTATATATTATGATCCAACAAATTTCTGCATTTTGTTTAGTTTCTTGTGCCTTTCAGCATGATGATGAAACACCACTTGCCCCACTCTAGGAAATTATCTGGCTAAGGCTATGCCACTGCAGTATTGAAATAATATAACAACATGACAAAACCACTCGAATCAGGGTCACAATCAGGATATTGTTATGTAGTGCTCGAATGGGTAGTTTATTTTTTCACCTGATTTAAATATTATTGGAAAGATTTTTTTCCACAAGACCATTTAAATACAGAACTGTGATGTACCCATGGAGCAACAATGGTCATGACATCAATTGCATTATTTGGGCCGCTGTTTTGTGACGTCATCAGGCATCCCATTCTGCAATGCTGGTCATGTCATAACTATGTTTGACAGTGATTCTAAAAAGATCATAGGTCCTGATATTTAGAATGTAGGCCTAAACAATTTGATGATAATCATAGCCAACAAGCTGGAAATTGGAAATGCTTCAATTATGCCTTCTCTTGTATCAAGTGAAAAAATATTTGTCTCTCTGTTTACAGGAACATTTGAGCAGACTAGAGGTGGCAGAAGAAGGAGGAGTGCCAGTGTCACCAATAGTTTTATATGGTATATATGCCTTTTTTAGATGTCATTAATAAAGTCGGGCTACTTTGAAATAATGCCTAAACACTAAACAGGTATCATTTTTACATGTACACTCAACAAAAAAACAAACACCCCCCTTCATTTTTGCTAATAATTTGTACGATTTTTTGGGCCAAAACCAATTAAACAGTAGTGATCCTATTACGAAAATGTATCAATGTGAAAATAATTGAAGTGTGACCATTTCCTCTTTACCTTTGACCTCGTTTATCATATTTGGGTATTTTTTTTAAATGCCCATACCCACATCTCACTAAAAGAATTCATCTGGAAGGTGATCTGTAGCTATCAAAAATAAAGCATAGTGTCACCATTTTTTCATTTTTTATGGCTCTTTGTCGCACAATGCAAAATGACACCTAGATTTTTTTTTGTGAGATGTGGGTAATCTTGGTATGGGGCCATTTAAAAAAAATCCAACTGTGATAAACAAGGTAAATGTTCCGGAAATGGTCCCACAAGGTAAAAGGTAAATGTTAGGGAAAAACGGTCGCACTTGAATGATTTTCGGCACATGTTTTTAATAGGATCAACACTGTTTAATTGGTTTTGGCCAAAAAAAATTATCTCACAAATTATAAGCAAAAATGAAGTGGTACGTTTCTTTATTTGTTGAGTGTACAGTAGCAAGATTTTATACCTACCCTGAAATGTGGCTGAGTGGTTTAGGTGCCCGCCAGAAGGTCTTTGCCTGCCTGGGTTCGAAATTTCGAGCTGGATGTCATTCAGTGCCACATTGTATCAATGCTTAACACGCGTTATCCTAAAGTGGTTAACTCCTATAACTTTACTTTTAACAGGGTTACTGTGAAAATAACTTAGCCATGTTTTAAGCTGACCACATGTTATATAATGACTAAATCATTTTCCCAGTAACCTGTTAAAAGGTAAGTTATATGAGACGTTAAGTTGCTGGCCCCTTGTATCAGTGTCTGTGCTGGGCAAGTAAAAGATGCCTCACATGGGTTAAATGTATAACATGTTGAGGGCATTTGCTCTCTCTCCCATCTCATCAATCAACCCTCGTGAGTGTCCAGAACTGGGCTTAGAGGGCTGCACTTACCATATCGATCTATCTGTCATAATGCTTTATCCCACTGCGACCATGACTACCTTATGATTTCTACCCAACCAATTTTGACTTGATCATCCATTTCTAGAACACCTTAAAAATTTTTGAATCAGTGCAGACATTGTATTGTTGTTTGTGTGAGAACCTCCTCCCTCTCCCCAGCTATTGGTTGTCTAACCATTTTCCTTTTGTTCCAGGTGTCATGTCTGCAACTGATTTCTCACTGAGTTGTGATAGAAAAAATGAAGACTTTCTACGATGCTCTTGCACGACTTTTTGCCTCTACAATACTACGTCGTGAATATCGGATTTCCTCCAGAAGTGCAAACAAGCCTCGAATTTATCGTGCAGAGGTAACATTATTCTATCTATCTGATGGTTGGACTGTAAAAGGTACAGTGCTTGATAGGCCTGTAACTGAAGGCAATCAAGTGATAATACATTTTTCAGTAGCAAAACCATAAGAGGGGAAATGTATAATAACTGACAGTAATACTGACTTCTCTGAATTAATAAATTGAAGCTAAGAGGTCACTGCTTGGCTATTTTTTGCAAACTTGAAAATGTGGAAGATATAACAATAATAAATAAACCCAACAGAATATCAAACAAATTGGGTAATTTTTGAAAAGCTTTTACATTTTGAATTTTTGTGTTTCAGTGTTTCTTCAAGATAAACCTGGAGCGAGTGAAAGGAAAGAAACACGCTACGATTAATCGGAAAGTTTTGAACTTTGTCAATGAAATGGCAACTTTTTTATAACCTCTGTCATTTTGGCAAATACAATAATGTATGCTGGCATTATTTTGAGTGAACATACAAAGATAAATTTAAAAATAATTCTTTAGATATTGCATTCTTGTCCTCTGGAGTCATGTTCATGAAAAAAGTGACATTAGATGGAATTGTTTGAAATATTTACTATGAAAATATGTGTATCAAGCTAATGAGGAGGAAACAGTACTGTTTATATAGTCTACATGTATGAACAACATGTATGGACCTTGGACAGCATATGTTATAATATAGAATGCTGACTTTAATATTAAGACACATTTATTTAATATTAAGACAAATTTATTGAATTAAATTCATCAGAAGAATCGATGTTCTGTGGAGATGTTCACAACTATTTAGTGAAATAATGTTATTGTGTGAAGCAGCCAATAAGTATCCTTTGATGTTGTTTATAGTCTACAAATTCAATATATTGGAAACAATGTGTTTTTACAGATATAATGCAGATTTCAATATTTAAGACACACTATCGAATTTGGTTCATCAAAAGAATTGATGTTGTATGGAAATGTTGTCACCTATTTTGTGAAATAATGCTATTGTGTGAAGCAGCTAATCAGTATCCTTTAATGTTGATTATAGTCTACATATTCAATATATTGGAGGCAATTTGTTCTTACATATATAATGCAGACTTTAATATTTTCATCAAAAGAATTTATTTTGTGTAGAAATGCTGCCGTCTTTAGTGAAATAATGTTATTGCATGAAGCAGCTAATCGGTTAATAGACTATATAAATTGTAAGATGAACATTATATTAATACGCTCTGGATACAGTTTGTTATTGAAGCTTATAAATTAATAGTAAGACATCTTTCATGATCCTGTCTTTTATTTGATATATTTGTGATTCTACCATAATAAAGAAGTCCAATGCATACAGGTTTATTTGTTTTGATGAGCACATAAACCGTAACAACCGCATACAGCTTTTATTCTTTGACGCCTGTCCCTGCAATTGGGAGTAGGCTTTTTCAATGGCACTCCTGGTAAAAACTGCAGACTCTCTTGGTTCCTTACAGTACATACATGCTATGTGCCTTTTATATAACCAATTGAATGGGCAATTATTTCCTGCCTCGCGTACTGTTGGGATGGTTCGCACCTCTGCTACTGTTAAATGTGTGAATGATTATAAAATAATGAGGAATATGAAATTTCCATACTTCATGGGAGTATTATCCACATGAAATCTGCAGTGGATATTACATCATGTTGGCCGTAATATTTTAAAATTATACGGACACATACATTTGATGTTACCTTAAAAGGTCCGTAAAATGCAGTGCTGTGCAGAAAAATTTACAATAATAATGGCTGTGAATTTTACGATCAAATTGCTGTAAATTTCACATAACCCAGGTGGTTTACTACAAAGACATCCATTTTTCCTTGTACAATTCACGGCACAAAGCCTGTTAATTTTACGGTTTTTATCTGTGAACTTAACATGTGTGTGTAAACCATCTACAGGTCCCTGTATATTTTACGGTTTTCTTTTGGCAGCCAAAACTGCCGGTCATTTGACCGTAAAATCTACGGAAATTTCTAACAGTGTAGATTGGAAGCCCATATATCACCGTCAACTGAGCTAGCCCCCCACATACAGGGCAAGAGGAAGAGGTTATTTAGTTACATTTTAAAGAGAATATTTTTTCCATGTAAAATTAACTACCATTTGGCAAGACATATGAACAAAGTTGTTGTGTACAAACATTTGAATATGGGATTGTACCATTTTTTGCATTCTTGTGTTCGGTAATTAATTTTTTCAAGCATGCAATGTATGAAAATATTTGTTGTTTCTGAATCAAACAGTGCCGAAGAAATAACCCCACCCCCCCCCCCCAGCTCACAATGAGTGTCAAGTGTGTACATGTAATGTGCACTCCCAACAAGTTTCACTTGTTGATGATAGTTGCTGCAAAGCACAACATAATTATTAGATTATTGTAGAAGAAGGTGTTGTGGCACAGAAACAGGAATAATCCTGAAGTGTGATACTCAGAATTTGCTCTGTCAAGTATAAAAATTTGTGACGTGGCAAAGCTACTTGAGTACCAAACACATTGTCATTTCGTTGCACTTCTTGTTCCCCTGTAGTAAAGGAAGAAAAGCCAGCATGTGTGATAGAATGCCTTTGTGACATATCAAGGTCATTCTGCAATTTTAAAGAAATGGCATTTGGATGATTCGATAAAAAAAAAATTGACTGTAGATGTACGTGTATATCTTTACGATTAATTTATAACCATGAGAGAAAAACGCTGATTCAGAACAATTTTTGAAGGACAGTGTAGGGTTAGTATGTCCTTAAAATATGCTTGATATGTAAAAAAATGTTCTTGAAAATCATTATATAGGGGCCTTTAGGTTTCCTCATTGATAGAAGATCTCATGAAGACAATGATATAGTTATGTTCATATTGCATCTGCAAAAGATTTTGGCTGCTTCCATACTTTTGTCGAAAATTTAATCACAAGTTTGTAATGGTAAATGCGAACATCCTGCATCACAACAATCCAAAATTAATGATTTGCATCTAAAAGAATAGCATTCTGTCACATCATTATCAGACATCGCCAACGGCCTACACAAAAGTAATGCTTGTTTTTCTCCATTGTTGTTCTATCCCTCGAAGATGTCGCACTTGTGAAATAATCACCAAGTGCTGCATGCCAAACGTTGGTGAATTGTGACTGTTACGAGCTTTGAGAAATGACTGAGAATGTTTGCATGAAGCCAGAGGGGATGCTAATTAAAGATAGAATGACATCTCAAGTCCAATTTCGCATATATAGCATTAGAATTGTGACTTGCGTTAAAAGTTTGATTGAGGATATTTGATGGAAATAAATTAGTACTGATCATGATATATAATGAAGAGACACAAAGCCATTTGTCAAATGAAAATACTTCAAATTAAGTCATATAATCAGGTATATTTATACAAAGTGCCGGCAATGGTAGGCCTATCTTCAGTCGAAAGAGAAGCCAAAAGGTTTGTTTTATGGGTAGACGTTAAATTTCCAGCACTAAAGGGGATCATGTATCCGTATTTGTTTCCCTTGACTCAAAATGTGTCAGGGCAAAAGTACATTGGGCTATGATAATTTTACAATGGGCAAATAACACAGAGGGTACTCACTTTCGGGGTGCCAATTTGATGTTTATCAGTTTTGTTCCTTACTAGTCTGATGACAGGGATTTTGTGCCAATAGCTCGTAAGAATGGTTCAAAGGATAAATTCATGTGTAATTTCATGGTGTCAGTCTAAATTTAGAGGTGGATACTAAATTTCTGACAAGACACAATATGTGTCATTTGTTGATCCAATTCGGCATTGAATTGTTTAAGGATACATGTAACTGTACAGACATTTTCCTTGGCTCTTTCAAAAACATGGGTTTCCTGCATGATATACAAGATAAATTTTGTTCCGCCATCAATTAACGAGAAGGGGAAAACCCATCTGTTGGCACTTCCTGTCACTGGGTTATGGCTCAGCTAAAATCTGGTGGATTGCTGAAACCATTGAAGTGGGTTGACACCTTAATCCAGTATATCATGCTCAAGCCGTGTTGTTCTAGTTTATACAGGAGCTTCTCTATAGGTGTTGGAAAGAAGCTCTGAAAGGTCACCCGTCTCACTGCACTTCTCACAGTCTTGGATGAGTCCCTGTCTAAGACTGATTGGACAATGATCACAAACAGTGTCATGTCAGGAAGTCACAGGTGATTCCCCCCCCCCCCAATGTCGAATTACATTTTTTGTCCAGTGTAATCTGTCTATATATATAGGTAATTCTGGTGGTAATGCCAGTCTTACTCTTTTATTTACAGTGTAGCTAATGATGCAATTTTGTGATGCCAAAGGCTTCTTCCTATATATTATTATTATATATAATTATTAAGGAGGATAAGTAGGGTGTTAAAGGAGCTGGCATTTGGATACAACTATGCAGTCATTCTACTGCAACATTAGTTCAGTTCATGCTGGCTGGTATTCTTTAAAGATTTAAAGTGATGGGTTGGTCATGCAATAGAACAATGTATTCCAGGTATAGTCTCAGTATGGCACTGCAGGGTATATAATATATATTAGATGAGACAAGCACTGCCAGGCAGTACACATAGCCGTTATCCTGTCGACTTTCAAAGCTATTGAAAGAGACGCTGCAATACATCAATGTCATTCAGCTGCGACATTAACCTGATGCGAGAAAGCCATTCAGTTGTTTTTGTCTTTCTGCAAGACTTTGACAGATCATGCACCATCAGGTGGATTACTGAAAGCATTACAGAAGGCTGACACCTTAATCCATCTTTCTCATACTCCAGGAACTATATTACATTGGTTGATTCAGAAGCTTATTTAGTTGTCTTAGACTAATGAGAAGCTCTGAAAGGTCGCCAGCCACACTTTTCTCTCTCAGAAGTGCAGTTATAGGCCTATATAGGGTGTAAAATCATTCACTAATACATGATGGAAGCACATTAGAAATGTCTTATGTTTAAATAGATAGAATAGAGATTTATCATCACATACAAAATTCTTTTCAGACCATAATTCCATTATTCTGTATTGGAACCTTATGGTTTACCCCTGGGGCCCTGGCATGACCATATGATCGATGCTTATTTAGTTATTAGCTCCCATGGATGCACCGAGAGAATATATTAGATACTGTTATACAACAATGCCTTTGGATTTTAATATCTATTGTAAATAGACTAAATGTCACTTTCTATCAATTGTATTTGCCTGCATCTTTAATCACTTGAGTCAAGTGCATGTAAAAAGGCTCATCTGGTATCTCTCGCATGACCTTGAGAAATAGAAAATAATTAAGGGACAAATATTGTACTTGAAATTATTGTAAAATTTTTTGTACCAATATTTAATTAATTTGGTCTAATAAAATAGTTTTGTCTGTCAAAAAAATTATATGCCTATATGCCTAAATTATTTTATTCTGAGCAACAAAACCTATTCCCAATAATGGGACCGATCATCAGTATGGAAACTCTAATCAATTGCTAAGAATTGAAGAATGTCGACACCTTAATAATAATAATAATAATAATATTAAGTACTTATATAGCGCCAATTCCAGTAAACTGCTCATTAGCGCTTGGTTAGATTAGCTTATGTCTCCGTGAAACTTTGCAAAAAGATATGTTTTCAGTCGCTTGACTCGCTTCTTGAAGTTATCAAGTGTCCTAGATTTTCGCACATTTTCAGGTAAGCTATTCCACAGTATCGGTGATGAATAGGAGAAGGCTCTGTCCTCAAACTTGTTTTGATTTTGTGTAGCACGTACCTCTAACAGTATTTTTCCATTGCTGCTGAGGTTCAGGTCATTTTCAGCTTTATGTCAAATTAGACTTTTGAGGTACTGAGGTGCTTGATTATTCACAGCTTTCCATGCGGTTGTCATAAGTTTGAATTGGATCCTTACAGGGATTGGAAGCCAGTGTGACTCTTTCCTGTAATGACTAACTTTATCTTGTCTTTTTTGCCCTTCAATGAGTCGTACAGCAGAGTTTTGCGCCACGTGGAGTTTATTTATCACTTGTTTCGACGAATCATACAGCAATCCATTTCCATAGTCTAAGTGAGGAGTGACTAATGCATTGACAGCTGTTTTGATCGATTCTTTGTTCAGTGACTTACGCAGTTTTGAGATGTTTCTAAGGTTAAAATAAGCATTTTGACACATTTTGTTCACTTGCTTATGCATTGACATGTGTTTATCAAAGAATACACCTAAATTTCTGGCATTATCTGTTGCTTTGATTTCGACATTGTCCACACTGATTGATGACATGTGAAGTTTCTTTAGTTGAAATGGCGAGCCAATGAGAAGTAACTCTGTCTTTTCACCATTGTTACAGAGTTTGTTTTTGTGAAGAAAATTGCGTATTTCTACGATGCATTTTTCCATTTTCTTTGTTGTATTTTTCTCTTCAAGAAAAGTTGGCTTGAAGGAAAGTATTAGTTGTTCATCATCGGCATACTTTTGATCATCAACCTCATTTTCTTCAGCCACCTGACTTATTGGAGCAATGTAAGAATGGAATAAGATAGGACCAAGTTTCGATCCTTGAGGGACGCCATACTTAAGTGGCAGTTTGTTTGATTCTGTGTCATTTATGAGTACAGATTGAGATCTATTGGTTATGTATGATTTGAACCAATTTAAAGCAGAGCCTTCAATACCATACTTGTCTCTCAACCTTTTCAAAAGGATGTCATGATCAATTGTGTGAAATGCTGCCGATAAGTCTAGTAGTACCAGCATTGTGACTTCACCACGGCTCATGTTCATCATGACATCATTCTGGATTTTTGTCAGTAGAGTTTCTGTACTGAAATGCTGCTTGTATGCTGACTGTTTTTCATCAAGCAGACTTCCAAGTGCAAGGTGATCAGTGTATTGTTTGATCACAGCCACCTCTATGACTTTACTCATGAAGAACAGATTTGAAACTGGTCTGTAATTCTTCTTAATGAGATCAAGGCCATTTTTCTTAAGGAGCATTTTTCGTAGAGCATGTTTCAGTTCAGTAGGCATTTTCCCTTCCATGAGTGATGTATTGACTATTTTAGCTATGATAGGAAGAATCTATCTATCTCACGTTTGAAGATGTGAGCTCTGAAAGATCACACGCCCACTTTGCAATACACACATACAACCACACACCAAGTAAGTCTCCAAGTCACACTCTCCTTGAAAAATAATATGAAATATATCAGGCACATCAGCAATATTGATCTGGAAAAAGTGCCACACCAGGATGTCAGATGCAACTTCTCTCATGTGTAGTCTTTTTAAAATTCAGTGTTTTCATGAACCTCATCCCAATGACCTGAAGAGGATTAGTGAGGCATTGAAGAAGCTGACGCTTGAATGTGACAACAGATGCCAGTCTGTTCCAACCTGAATTCAGTTAAGGTTTAGATGAATAGGCGACTGTTAAGCGTGTAGGACCTAGATGAAGACCAGATTATGATTAATGCTTGTGTTGCCGTGAAACACTTCCTGTTACAGGAAGTAAGTGAAAGTAAATTAAATATGTGACAAGAAGAACATGTGACTGAAAGCTGCAATCCCCTGGATTTTCAAACCCACTGAAAGAGACACACACTGCCATTCAGCTGCAACATTAATCCCATGTAAGAAAAGAAAGCTCTTACATTGTTTTAGCATCTTACAAGTCTCAGACAGATCATGTATCATCACTTATT
Organism: Platynereis dumerilii; assembly: GCA_026936325.1. Lineage (NCBI taxonomy): Eukaryota > Metazoa > Annelida > Polychaeta > Phyllodocida > Nereididae > Platynereis > Platynereis dumerilii. Next base: position 40,824,659 of record JAPTHN010000001.1, read on the forward strand.
CGTTAGGCATGTAAATTAAAAAATAACACTTCTGGGAGAGAAAGTATGCAGGTCTACCCACAAAAGCTCATTACTGTCAGCAGCACAATTAATTAGGGGGAGAATCAGGAAAACACAAAGTCACTGAAAACGTGCATGGGATTTTGTTGACTTAAACTCAATCTGGTCTCAGACTGATTGGACAACTTGCCACTCATTCAGATGCAAGACAACACATTGTCACCAAGCAATCCCATTTAATACCTCATATGAAATATTCGCTGGATGGAGAGTCACAGGATGGAATGGAACATAATACTAAGCATATGGTGCAAATAATGACTTTATATCAATAAATAAAAGCATTGAAAACGGTATTGCTTTGAAATTTCTTTCCACCACTTCACCGTTCATATTTTTCTGTAATTAAAGATAATGAACAAGCCTTGTTGTGGAATTCTTTAGTAATAAAAATGGAGATGATGCACTCATCACATGGCCATCTTGCATTCATCTGCCAATTGCTGAAAATATTAAGAAATTGACAGAATTGCATGTTAGAGTCTAACTAAAAAAAAGGATGCTTGCCAAATAATTGCCAATAATTATTGAAGACGAAATGACATCTTAAACTTCTAAAATGAAAGACAACAGATTTGCAACATCCCAAATTAAAAAATACTCAATTATGCAATTTTGATGAAAAAGTTAAAACCATCTTATATGGTTATTTTGATTGTACTAAAGTCTGAAACAAAGAGGAGCCGTATATGGTTCAAAGTTCTTCAACACTATTGTCTTTAAAAATTTGCAACTGGGTGTAAGTAGTTCAATTTGTCTTGCAAACGATAGAACTCTCAAATTTTAGTTACAGGAAATCTATATAAATTAATATCAGAAATGTGTAGGGCAAATGGGAGTCAACTGCTGTTTTGACATTTTCCAGTGATAACTTGAGTGTCAACAGATTATTCTGCTGTAAACACAATTTTCAGATTCAATTTATTCTTGTCAAGGGAAACCCATTTCTTTACACTTCCTGGCTCAGCTCTAATCCTGTGGATGTTGACTCTGCAATCTATCTTAGACATCCTCCTGCAGCATTGACCTGGTTTAAGAGAGCCAAATACATCCCTATTTTTAGACTTGTGAGAAACATAGATTTGGCGTATTTCATTCTTGAAAGATTCAAGACCATGCATTAATTTTATTGATTCAATTGGGCCTTAATAAAGTAAATGTTTGAATGATGTATTTGAGTTGAAATAAAATCAATTCCCATTATATTTCTGGAGATGAAAGTAAAATCTCATGCAAATCTGTTTGAAATTAGCATCGATTTTGTTAGCTATGAAATTTTAAGAAGTACAGGGAAATTTTGCTTCATGTTTTCAAATCAAAGAAGCTTCACAATATTTGTTGGAATTTGATAATATCAAATACAAAACAACCTTGAATCAGGCTAGTGTAATTGAAGGGAAACCCTGGAGAGTTAATTAGAGCATCAGAGTGAGTTTTACATGCTTTGTTAGCTCCTACCTCCCTACTCTGCAAATGCCTAGTGATTGCTGGAGGGCAATTCCAATCTAAAGCATCAAAGACTCTAAGCAGAAACAACTGTTTCACTGCTGGGTTTTCCTGAGATTATTTCTTCAGCTAAATAAAGACAAATCCTGAAGACCTACAAATATGAAATTTGGTTGATGTCACATTTGAGTTAGATCCAATCAATCTTATATCAAATTTTACAATGTTTGAATATTTATCCATTTACCTTCAACCTTGGTAATTTATCCTGATATCATATTTGAAGGTTGATTGGTTTGCAGCTATTCATGGATTTGAGTTGCTCACAGGACTTAGAAAAACAGGTGCAGCGCTATAACTGGCAGCTATTCACAAACAAGGCAAAACTGTAAGCATAATGTAGTAAGCCTTTATGCTAAACTGGGTTAATGCCAGAAGCCAAGTGTATGTTCAAAGCAACAAATTGAGAAGGTTAACCAACTTCACCTAAATGGTAGGCCTAAGTGTGTCTAAAGGTAAGCTGGCATGAGCTACAATCTGCTTATTCACTATCCTTTTATGTATGCATGTTTGCGTTTGTTTGCTCACTATACCAGGAGTGAATGTGCCATGTTGTGAAGAAAATACATGCTGGATTAGGACTGACAGTAACAAATAGATATTTAGATTAACATGAAAAAAATATGTATATTGGACCAATGGAGTTCAGCAGTTTCAGTTTGATGAAAATATGAAGTCCTGTCTGAATTAGCCTCTGTAATGAAATGCTGAAAGAAATCTCATTGCACCAAGTTTGGCTTGGGCAGGGCCAAGCTATAAGCCTGTGGATTTTTGAGGCTATTGAAGTTGGCTGGTAGTGCTATCTATCAATGCTGCTCTTCTCCCAAAGCAACCTAGTATATCATAGATTTAAGGCCTTCAAAAGTTGAAGTCTCCTCTGAATTTCAAATGAAACATGCATTGTAAGTCTCATATTTAATTTTTCTGGATTTTTCTTCACAATGATTTTAGCTTTGCCAATTGATTATAAATCCTCTCAAACCAGGTCATTATTTCAAATTTTTGCTTAATTGTTCTGGTCATATAATGTACCATGAAAAGTCAAGTTTGATTTGTACATGTTTTATTTCGGCAAGTTGAAAACTTAAAAGCTTGCTCGTGATAGTTCGGATTTTTTATAAGTCAAAGAAGCTTTTAAGCGTTAAAAAAGTTGGTTCTGAAATAAAAATAACCTTTGATCAAAGCTTCATGTACTTGAATTTAGGGGAAATTTGAAATTCTTTATTAGCTTCTGACTCCATTTACTCTCTAGTAAAGCCCAGGACAATTTCGAAAACAAAACAACAGAAAACTTCAGAAGAAACAACAGCTTGACTGCTGAGCTTTCCTCAGATCCTCAGATCATGCTAGAGTTTAGAATTTGAATGAGTAGTTGACATGCATATCAGCACTCAGCAGGGAAGCTCGCAATTAAACCTAAGTGAGTAAAAAATATCTTTTTGCAAATCAAATTGTTTTTGATGTTTGAAGGGATTTTATGATCTGAAAATTTCCACTACAAGATGTATCTCGCGATGGCTTTCTATTGATTTGAGCTGTGACAAACAGATTTTGATTTTCCCCATGGTGAAGAGTCAGCTTGTGCCATGAGACACGACAAACACTCAACACTAAGTAAGTGAACAGTAAAGACTGAGGGATTTAGGCTTTTACGGTAACATACTGGCATGCTATATGCTGGCAGAGGCATAAAATCGTATTTGACAAGACCTGTACATAGAAAGAAATAAAGATGATCTTGTTTCTTTAAAAGAAAGTAAGTACCTGTAGCATCACATAGTAAGCCCTCAAAGTACGTAAACGAGAATAATGCCGGAGACATAAAAACTGTTTCAAAGGGACAGTGAACTAAGATGGTCAAACAACTAATGTAAGACAAGTAGCTACCAGCTAATGACATCTATTTTTGGTAGCTGCATGGCACTGTAGTTGCTGACTGTTAATTCACAAAACGTGTAATTCAGAAGTTGCAACACCAAACACAATGTTCAGATAGAGAAAATTTGAGGTAAAAATGTTTTTTCTGTTGACTGGCAACATTTTCCTTCACTTGAAAATAAAAGTGTCTCACTGTGCTCCACTCTCCCCTGTTGATCAAGAACAAGTGTCACATCAGGACATTCTCCCCACGTAAGCCCTGCTAAAATGGACAGGGCTTTCTGCTATTTCCAACCTCTTCTGTGATTGGCTGCTTATTTAGGTCATAAGCATTTTGCAGGCAGATTTAGTCTGATTATGGACACTTAGAGGATTACTGGCAACTAAGAAAAGCAGAGTAAAACAAGCAAACTTTCAAACAGTTTCATTTCAGAACTGTGAAAATACATAATTCAATGGAATTTTCGGAACTGTGATAGCACCTTTCAACAAAACACAATTTCTCCATTTGTAACTGTGTGAAACAGAAGCAACAATTTCAAACTGTGATGTAGCAGTCCCTGATTGGCTGAGCCAAAACTGGGTCAGTTAATTAAGTATTCATGAATTAGCAAAGGTTATGGGCCATTTTGTCATGGTATGACTTGGGATGATGAATCAGGATGTTGGAGTCAACTTCACCCTTTGTTACGTGACATCTGCATTTATATTCAAGTGTCTTTCCACAATTCTATCTCCAGAGTTAGGAATGAGATTACAGATGTCATTCTGCTAAATCGGGAACTCAGTTTGGGTTTTGATTATTATATAGGGCCTAGATTTAAAATGCAGGTCAGATTATGATTCTGTAGTCTCAGACAGATCATGTATAATTACTTATTCATCAGGCATCTAAATAAAGAAGAAGTATTTAAATACAAAATGTTTCCCCTATAACATGGACACCTTGCATGTGGAATTATAGCTCAAAGCCCAGAAGCTAATTACTCTCTGCAATGTTTCTAATTCCGGGAAAAATGGTAAACAGTGCTAGGCTATAGAAGACATGCAAGGGATTAAACTCAATTTTGTCTCAGATTGATTGGACTACTTGCCACTCATCGGTATGCAGGACAGCACAATACCACCTTCCAGGTGGAACACTTTTAATCTTAAATGAATCAAAATAAGATATTTTGTGGGCCTTTGTGCTGACATTGAGTCACTATTTACACAACATGCTCAATATTACACTTCATCCCTGCTCCTCTCTGCCATCCAAAAATTAAAAACAATATTGGTTTCAAATTCCATCACTTCATTCATAAATCTGCAGCAATTAAAGGATAATGGGCATGCCTCGTCAATCATTTGGAATGTTGCTCAATTCTTAACTAATTAAAATGAAGATGACACACTCATCGCATGGACATTTCGTACTCATGCATCTGACAATTGCCACAGATATAAAAAAAATGGACAGAATTTATGTGCTTGAGCCTAACTCACAAAATGATGCATGCCAATTTATTGCCAATAATTATTGAAGACGAAATGAAATATTAAACTTCCAAGTTGAAGACAACACATTTGCACAATTTGAAAATACTCAATCAGTAGACATGTCAAATTTAATTTTGGTGAAGAAAGCAATGTATATTTAAAATGATCGCATATGGTTCTTAGTAACTTCTTACTATACTAAAGTCTGAAACAAAGAGAAGCAATATGGTACAAACTTCTTGTTATCCTAAATTTGCATTTGACATTTCAATTTTGGCTTTCAAACAATGGAATTATCAAATTCTATTGACAGGAGATATAAACAATATCAGAAATTTGTAACGCTTCATAAAATGTAAATGACGGCTAACTGCTGTGTTGACATTTTCAAGTGTTTACCTGTGTGTCAACAGATTATTCAGATGTAAACACTTCTTTCAGATTCAATTTATTGTAAAGAAAGATCCATTTCTTTCCACTTTCTGGCTCTGCTCTAATCCTGTGGAGGTTGACTCTGCAATCTATCTTACGCATTCTCCCATAGTATTAATCTGGTTTTAGGAATATAATAATAATAATAAATAATAATAATAATATGGATTTATATAGCGCTAATTTCAGTAAACTGCTCATCAGCGCTTTTTCAGATCAAATCACTTGTAGGAATTCTGGAACAAATGGGTTTTTAGATTCTTCTTGAAGCTTTCTAGTGTTTGTGCAGTTCTCACTCTATCAGGCAAAGTGTTCCAGAGTTTTGGGGCTGCATAGGAAAATGCTCGATCTTCAAACTTATTTTTGTTGCATGGAGCAGGTTCTGCTAACAGCAGTTTGTGGTTGCTTCGAAGGTTGTGTTCTCGTTGAGATTTTACTTGAATAAGTTCTTGGATGTATTGTGGTGCCTGGTTGTTCATTGCCTTCCACGTAGTTGTCATCAATTTGAACTGAATTCTTGCTGTGATTGGTAACCAGTGCAGTTGTTTCCTACTCTGGCTGACACTCTCGTGTTTTTTCAACCTTTCAATAAATCGAACTGCCGAGTTTTGAGCAACCTGAAGTTTATTTAACAACCGGGTAGCAGTGCCATGCAACAGCCCATTTCCGTAATCTAAATGAGGAGTGACAAGTGCATTGACAGCAGTTTTAACTATTTCCTTGCCCAGGTTTTTTCGGAGTTTCGACAGGTTTCTTAAATTGAAATATGCGTTACGACACATTTTGTTGATCTGCTTCTCCATGGTCATATTTTTGTCAAAGAGCACTCCTAAATTGCGGACGTGGTTGGCAATTTTGATTTCAACATCGTCAACTTTGATAGATGTCATTTGAAGTTTCTTCAGTTGGTTTGGTGCTCCAATCAGAAGAAGTTCAGTTTTATCTCCATTATTGCACAGCTTGTTGTCATGCAAGAAATTTCTGATTTCAGCAATACAATTTTCCATTTTCTGTTTTGCATGTTCTTCACCCAAAAAGGTTGGTTTAAACGACAGGATAAGTTGCTCATCATCAGCGTACTTCTGATCGTGAACTTGATTTCGTCGAGCTACTTCACTGACTGGGGCAACATAGGAGTTAAATAAGATTGGTCCAAGTTTGGAACCTTGAGGAACTCCAAAATTGAGAGGAAGTTTGCTTGACGTTTTATCATTTATTATCACAGACTGTGATCTTTCAGAAATATAAGATTTGAACCATCTTAAGGCTGCACTTTGCACACCATACCTGTTACGCAGTCTTTCTAGCAAAATGTCATGATCAATCGTGTCGAATGCAGCAGACAAGTCCAACAATACTAGCATTGTCACCTCCCCATTGCTCAGATTAAGCATAATATCATTATGGATTTTTGTTAAGAGGGTTTCTGTGCTATGAAATTGCTTGTAGGCTGATTGTTTTTCATCGTCAAGATTGTTCTGAGTGAGGTGATCAACATACTGTTTGATTACAGCACTTTCAATGATTTTACTCAGAAAAGAAAGGTTAGAGACAGGCCGATAATTCTTTTTGATCAATTCAAGACCTTCTTTCTTCAAAAGTGGTTTGACAAGTGCATGCTTCAGTTCAAGGGGCATTTCTCCGAGTGTTAATGACATATTAACAATTTTCGTTATGACTGGCAGAAATTCATCAACACATTCAAGCAGTAGCCATGTTGGCATCGGATCAAGTTGGCAGTGTTTGACAGGCATTTCAGTGATAAGTTTCTTGACTTCTTGTTCTGATAGAGACTTAAACTGATGTAAATTGTGTCCGAGGTTGGTTTGAGAGGCATCAGTTGTGATCTTCATTCCTGAATCTAATTTAGATCTGATGTTTTTGATCTTTTCATCAAAGAAGTTGTTGAAATCGTTCGCTAGTTCTGTATCACTTATGTGATGGGGAAGAGGCAGATCTTGTTTTCTGTTGAGATGAGAATTTAGAAGTTTGAACATCGCCTTAGAATTTCCCTTTGTGGCTTGAATTTTACACCTGAGATCGTCTGATTTAAGCTGATTAAGCTTTTCATTGAGAGAATTTCGTTTTTCTTTGAAGATATTCCAGTCTTTTTCTAAACCGGTTTTTCGCCATATTTTTTCTGCCTTTCTCTTTTCCTTTTTAAGAGGCTTTATTTCTTGATTTGTGAATGGGTTAGGTTTGCGAACTGTCACAAGTTTAGTCTTAACAGGGGCGTGTCTGTCAAAAATCTTTTCAGTTGATTTGTAGAGTGACACAAGTCTGTTCAAGTAGACTGATCGATCATGGTGTTGTAGTTTTTGTGATAGATGCTGTTCAATGTCTTTCTTGAATTTGGCTATATTTATGCTGCGGGTCTTTCGAAAGGCAATCATTTTCTGTGGATTTTTGCCCTTGTTAATGTCAATGTTAAAGAGGATACAGTTATGGTCCGACAGTAGGTCACTGACAGCACAATCTCTGAGAGTTGTTGTTTTATTGGTTATTACCAAATCAAGTGTGTTTCCATCTTTGTGTGTTGGTGAGGATACATGTTGAACAAGGTCAAACATTTCAAGAATGTTGTTAAATTGGATAGCTTTGGCATCATCTGGTTTATTCACGTGAAAGTTGAAGTCTCCGACAACTATTGTTTCATTATGATAAGTCTGATAGTGGGCCAAGAAGTTTGTGAATTCATTAAAGAATTCTGATAAACTGTATTTGTTCTTTTTGGAGGGTTCCGGCCTGTACACCACAAGAATTGTGACAATTCTTCCATTTAATTGCAATCGAATTTCCATGTGCTCAAAAGTTTTTGTTTTCATGCTTTCCTTTTTCATTGCTCTAATGCCTGTTTTTACAATGCATCCTACTCCACCTCCAGGTCTACTCTCGCGAGATGAACCCAAGTAAAAACATTCACCATTTCTTTCCAGTTCACCAATTTCAACTCTGTCATCTGCTTTCAGCCAGGTTTCAGTGAAAAGAAAAACGTCAAGATCAAATTCATCTCTGAAATCCTTCACAACTTGTGTTTTTTGTCGTATGCTTTGAGCATTCCATATGCAAACTTTCAGTGGGCGGGACTCCCTCGGATTTTCCCAGCCAAGTCGAGTGTCTGCTTCCGCACAATTATCAAATCTATCTCTTTGGTTTGTAATATATCTATGATCAGTAGTTGTTCTGACTTTTTGTTTTATCATTTGGCTTGAACCATATCGATTTTCCAAATTGTTTAAACCAGTGCGCACCGCATCAGAGTACAGCTTGATTGGTTGGGACATACTTAAGCCGTCAGTATTCAATTTCCGCGGGCAACTGTGTGCGAGTGCTACATATAGGCAACACAAGCAACTTAGTTTATCAAACGGGTTGGCTCAGTTCACAAGTGCTACGTACAGGCAACACAAGCAAGTTAGTTAGGCAAGTTTGTCAGGCAAGTTGGCTCAGTTCGCAAGTGCTACGTACAGGCAACTAAGGAAGCCGAAAGCATTCAACTCCTTCGACATGTGAGAAACTTAGGGTAATGTTCTTTGAGTCGGACACTTTATTTCTAGACATATTAGAAAGTTATAATTGTGATGGGCTTATTGGCTCTAGGTTAGCATACATGGTCTCAAATAAACGTTTTTCTGAACTGAATACGGAATTGTTCAATGGGGCAGCTAAATTCCTGAATATCATGTTAATTTTTCTGAAACAAAAAATGAAGGGGGGTATCTTTGAGTCGGACAGTTAACTCCTTCAAACAATACCTTACAGATATAACTGTTTAACAACATTCCAGTCCTTTGAAAAAACCTGAATTGTAGCACACAACTGATCAAGGCCAGCTCCAGCTAAAAGATGGACAAATGGAAGTACAATCAATATCATAGACCCACAAAAGACAGCTTCACTGTGACTAAATTCTACTAAAATGCGCAAATATCTAACAAAACATTTGCAGAAAAACGCAGTTTTTACCCCATCTTTATAGCCATGAAAAGTAAACTTAAGTTTCTCATATTATGTTGATACTTTATGAGTAGATAAAGGAAGTGTTAAGCTAAATATTGGTACCAAATATATAGGTATACATGCTCCCAAATAGCCAACTAAGCCCAGCAAAAAGTGTCCGACTCAAGGTGTCACCTTCTAAGTGTCCGACTCAAAGAGCATTACCCTATATATATTTGAGATATTTTGCTCTTGAAAGACTCAAGATCATGTGATAGTACTTTATAGACCCTGCTATGATAGTGTTGTATCTTAATCCATTAAATGCTTGCATGTTGTTTCAATTTTAGTAAAATAAATGAAATTCCCTTCATATTTCCAGAGATGAAAGTAAAGTCTCATGAAATTCTGCTTGAAATGAGCACAGCTTTTTTCAGCTCTGAAATTTTATGAAGCACAGGACAATATTGCCACATGTTCTTCTAGTCAAAGAAGCTTCATAATATTTGTTGGACGTTTAAAATAAGAAATACAAAACAACCTTGAATCAGGCTAGTGTAATTGAACGGAAACCCCAGAGAGTTAATTATGAGCATCAGAGTAAATTTGGCATGCTTTGTTGACTCCAATCTTCGTACTCTGTAATAGCCTATTGTTTGCTGAAGGGCAATTCTATACAAAACAGCAAAGATTCTTAGTAGAAACAATTGTTTCAATGTTGAGGTTTCTTGATATTGTATAATATCGTTAGGTAGAATAAAGAAACATCTTGCAAAAATATGGAATTTGGTTGAGGTACATTTAAGTTAGTTGCAATCAATCTTCTATCAAACTTAGCATGAATATTTATCCGTACCCCTTCAACTGTGGTAAACTAGCTCTCATATCAAATTTCAAGGTTTGTTAGTTTGAATCTATACATGGATTTGATTCGCTCACAGGATTCAGAAAACCAGGTGCAACCCGTATTTGGTAGATATTCACAAACAAGAAAAACTGTAGGCATCACGTATATGGCTTTTACACTAAGCTTGATTAATGCCAGAAGCCCAGTGTATGTTCAAAGCAACAAATTGAGAAGGTCAACCAGCCACACGTCTAGATGATAAGAATGTCTACATCAGAAAGCTGGAATGAGTTAAAAGTGTAACGGTGTCACCTGTTAATAATAAAGTCCTGTCTGAATTAGCTTCTATTATGATTCTAAATGCTAAAGAAATCTCACTGCACAGAGTTTGGCTTGGGAAGGGCTAAGCTGTAAGCCTGTGGATTTTGGAGGCTGTTGAAGTTGGATAGTACTGCTATCTGTCAATGCCACTCTTCTCTTATAGTAACCTAGTATATGGACCCATAAAGAACCCTACAAAAATACACTTAAGTTCTCTGTTCTGTTGGAGGAAATTGTGTATCATGATATTTGACAGACTATGACATCTGAGCAACATCACCAGCGAGCTGCACTATGAACACATAATGTGAAGAGATTGTGAGCTCGATGTTATTATGGATTGCAGAACAGATAATGATATTGATATATTAAAGATGAAATTTACTTTCCTCTGAGATTTCAAATAGAACATAAGTTTCAAATTTCAATATTCAGATTTTCCTCAACAACGATTTAAGCTTCAATCGTAATCTTCTTACACTTGGTCTTTTCTATAGATATGTTTCCCCTAGGTGTTGTTTTTGGTAAAATGATTAATATTAATGCTGCCTGAAATATCAAGTTTGATTTATCCCTGTAGTATATCGATGGGTTGAAAAATTAAAAGCTTGCTTGTGGACAGTGCAGATATTTTATCAGTCAAAGAAGCTTGACGAAGTTTGCTCTGATACAAAATTATCTTGGAATCAAGGTTCATGAATTTGAATTGAAGAGGAATTTGGCATGATTAGCTAGCTGCTGTCTTCCCGCTCTGGCAAAGTCCTTGTTTGCTGGAGGGAAATTTCAATTACAAAGCAACCAAAATCTTCAGAAGAAACAATGGCTTACCTTCTGAGCTTTCCTCAGATCAGGCTGGAAGAAGGCTTGGGAGTGGAAACTGTTACAGTAGTTCCGAATTTGGATGAGTATTTGACATGCATATCCACAGGGAAGCTCGCAATTTAACTTAAGTGAGTAATATGAGAAACAGATAAATATTAAAATCATTTTTGATGTTTGTAGGGACATAATCATCTGTTAATTTCCTCAGCAAGATTTATCTGTCCATGACTTTGTATTAACAAGAGCTGTGACAAACTCTTATTGCTGGCCCAATGGTGAATAACTGTATTATACATGTACCAAGAGACAAGACAAACACTCAAACAAATAAATATAGAGGAATAAGTGAACAACAAAGAATAAGGATTTGGGCTTTTTCCAGAAAAATGCTGGCATGCTATCTGCTGACAGAGGTATCACATGATATGACAAGACTTTACATGTTATACAATATACATTGAGCACAGGGAAATATAAAAATATTGTGTTTCTCCAAGGCTCTAAACCAAATAAGTACAGTGTCTGGCAACTATACAGAAAATCTGTAGCAACACATACAGTGTAGTAAGCTCATACAGTAAGCAGGATTAATGCCGGAGGCAAAAAGCTTGTTCAAAGGGATAGGGGACTGAGAAGTTCAACCAACAACCGAATACTAGCAGCTAATGACATCTATTTTTGGTGGCTGCATGGCTCTGCAGTTTAAGACTGTAAATTGGCAATGCTTGTGTTGCAGAAGTATCAACACCAAAAGTGCAATTCTGATGTGGAGAGACTGTGAGGTATTGCTAACGCTAGAATGCAATCTATCTAGCTGCCATTCAGCTTTCAACATTTTAAAATCCCATATAAGAAAGTTCTGCATTGTTCTAGTATCTTACAAGTCTCAGACAGAGCATGTATCATCACTTATTAATTAGGCATGCAAATAAAAAGATAACTTCTGTGAGAGTTAGCATGCACAAAAGCTCATTACTCTCAGCAGTACAATTAATCACGGAGTAAATCAGGTAAACACAAAGTCACTGAAAACGTGCAAGGGATTTTGCTGACTTAATCTTTCTGGTCTCAGACTGATTGGACAACTTGTCACTCATTCAGATGCAAGACAACACATTGTCACCAAACAATTCCTCTTTAATACCTCATATGAAATATTCTCTGGGCGTTAAATTGACATTTAGTCACTCTTTTCACCATATGCTTGTATTATATTATTTCATTCCATCCTCTGTCTCTCCAAACAAAACATTGAAAATGATATTGTTTTAAAATTGTATTCCATTACTTCATCATTTTTAAGTTTGCAGCAATTAAAGATAATGCTCATGGAGCATCAATCATGTTGAATGTTGTAGAAATCTTTACTAATAAAAAAGAAGATGACGCACTCATCGCATGGCCATCTTGCACCCACACATCCGCCAATTGCTGAAAGTAAGAAATAGACAGAATTTGATTGAGTCTAACTCACAAAAATAATGCATGCCAAATTATTGCCAATAATTATTGAAGACGAAATATTATCTTAAACTTCCAACATGAAAAACCACACATTTGCAAAATTTGATAATACTCAATCAGTAGACATGTCAAACTTAAGTTTGGTGAAGAAAGCAATGTAGCCCACATTTAAAATGATCGTATATGGTTCTTACTGTACCTAAGTCTACAACAAAGAGAAGCTATGTACATGTAGTAGAAACTTCTTATCATTTTAGATTTACAACTAACAATTTCAAATTTGGCTTGCAAATGATGGAATTCTCAAATTTTAGTGACAGGAGATATAAATCAATATCAGAAATTAGTAAAGCATCATAAAATGGAAATGAGGGCTAACTGCTGTGTTGACATTTTCCAGTGATTACCGGTGTGTCAACAGATTATTCAGATGTAAACACAATTTTGAGCTTCAATTTATTCTTGTCAAGAAGACCCATTTCCTTACACTTCCTGGCTCAGCTCTAATCCTTTGGATGTTGACTCTGTAATTTATCTAAGGCATCCTGCGGCAGCATTAACCAGGTTTAGGAGAGCCCAATAAATTCAATTCTTTAGACTTGTGAAAAATGTATGTCTATTTTGATGTGTTTTACTTTTCAAAGACTCAAGATCATAGAATATTTGTTTATCGATCCAGTTTTACCTTAATCCATTAAATGTTCGTATGATGTATTTGCGCTGAAATAAATTGTATACCAGTAGCATTTCTTTGATGAAAGCAAAACCTATTCAAATCTGCTGAAAATGAGGATACTATTCGATTTTGTCAGCTGCGTGAACTTTTAGAAGTACCGGGCAATATTGCCACAGGTTCTATGAGAAGCTTCACCATATTTGTTGAAAGTTGATAATAAAAAATACAAAACAGCCTTGAATCAAGCCAGAGTAATTGAAGGGAAACCCCGGAGAGTTAATTATGAGTATCAGAGTAAATTTGACATGCTTTGTTAGCTCCTACTGCTCTACTCCACAAAAGCCTAGTCTTTGCTGGAGGACAATTCTAATACAAAGCAGCAGAGATTCATAGTTTTTTGGACCCATAAAGAACCCTATACAAGTTAAAGTAAGTTTCCCATTCTGTTGGAGGAAATAATATATCATTGACTTTAACAGGCTGTTAAGCATGAATAACACAAGAGGGCGCTGATCTATGTTTACATGCTTTCACATGAGCTGTCAGAAAAATTGATGAAGTGAAGAAATACTGCAGTTTTGAGGTCTGAATTCCATCCAAAAACCGAGTTAACATTCCCAAGAAACACCTAGGACCCAGGTTAGCCAAGTTTAAGCCAGTTTGGACCATTTGTTTGGCTGTTGAAGATCGTGGACGTCACGCTTGAATGAACACACCTGACAGGTGTACAGAGAAGTAAACAAGTTGTGAGTGATATTCAATCACGATGGCAGATGAACTGTTTTGCAACCTTCCCGAATGTCCCAATAACTCAGAAAACAAGAACAATGGCCAGTGTATGATATGTCAAGATCTATATCATTACACATGTGCAAAAGTAACCAAGAATGCCAAGTTTGTGTGTGCCAGTTGCAGAGACTCTGTTATGAATATGAAATCCCTGCAAAGTACCATCAAGTCCCTGAATGAGTTGATGTTAAATAATGTACAGACTATTAGTTCCCTCTAAAGTGAATTAAACAAGAAACATGAAGAGAACAGGCTACTGCAAGATGAATGCAAAAAATTGAAAGACAAATGCACAAAATTGAATGAAGACAATTCAAAGTTGATGTCAAGAGATGGAAACAGTAGGCCTACATATGCTGACATCGTTATCACAGATAACCCAAGTGAACACCTAGTTATTGCCAATTCTGTGCTTAAAGACGTTGATGAACAGAAGGTCGTTAACACGAGTTTGCAGAAAATGCCTGGAGCCAGAATAGCCGATGTTGTCAAGAAAGTTGAATCATTCCACGGTGCATCTTTCAAGTCAGTCACTCTCCACCTAGCAACGAATGACCTATATGACATCAAAGATGACCCAACTAAGGTAACTGATGTCATTAATAAATTCAAGACCCTCATTCAACAAGTCAAAGCCATTGGAGAGCAAGTACTCATCTCAAGTGTCTGTCCAAGGTTGGACAATGTGCAGGAATTAGTCGAGCCTTTCAATGCTGCCCTAAAGGTTCTATGTGAAGAGATGGAGGTAAAGTTCATAGACCACACCCCAAGTTTTACCCTGGCTGACGGACGAGTTAACGACGGTTACTTATGGAAGAATGGGCCACACCTGACGAAACAAGGAGTAAATTGTATTGTACGTAATCTACAATTTCTTCTGAAGCCGAATGTCACTGAAGTCACAAAGGATCGCTTCAATACCTATCCAGGAAGAACACGACGAAATGATCGAAGCGATGATGATAATGTATCCTCGGATGTACACATTAACCGTGATGGATGTCGGCATTGCAACGAGCGCGGCCACAACGTCAACACATGTCACCACTCCAGACCAGTATTGTGTAATGTCTGCAAACTTCGAGGACATAAAGCGAAACACCATCGTTCACATTTCTAGATTGATAGCCATGATATAGGGGCTGCCGCTTGTGACATTGATTGTTTTAATGGCTCAGACATTGTTTTATCCAATGCTTATTCTGTATTGACTGATTTTAATCAACTTGATGACTCTGCTGAACCTGATTGTGTTATTAATGATTCCATCTGTGATATAAATGAAAATATTTGTGATAATGAACATGCCAATGAAAATATGAACTCTATTAATGGTGCTTCAAAAATGAACTTTGGTGCTGAATTACCAAAACTTAGAAATATTTCTAGAAACTCTGATGGACTATTTATATGTCATTTAAATGTTCGTAGCTTGCTGTCTAAGATGGAGCAAATCAGGTACATTGTGAATAATATTGACATTGATATACTGTGTGTAAATGAAACGTGGCTTGATGCCTCTATATGTCAACAGGAATTCAGTATTGATGGTTATAGCATGATCAACAAGCCCAGGAATCGTCATGGTGGCGGAGTCCTTGTGTATTTAAAAAGTAATTTATCATTTGAAAGAAGGCTTGATCTTGAATCTACTGATCTTGAATGTGTATGGTTACAGTTAAATTCTCAAAAACAAGATATTCTATTATGTTCAATGTACAGACCACCCTCTATGGGTACAGATTACTTCAACAAAATGCTTGATTCTATTGAAATTGCATGTCTCGAAGAAAAATTGGTGTTAGTTACTGGTGATCTAAATATCAACTATTCCCTTGACGAAAGCTTAGTTAATAATCCTCTTTATCATATTGAATGCTCCAACAATCTAAATCAACTGATTTGTGATTATACAAGGGTAACTCCCACATCTAAATCGATCATTGATGTTTTTCTTACCAGCCATCCTAATTTTCATAAATGTACTGGTGTTAGCAAAATCACTTTGAGTGACCATTACTTAATTTATACAGTTTTAGAAAATTGCAAACCTATTAAGAATAAACAGGTTCATAAGGAACTTAAATATAGATGTTACAAAAACTTTAACGAAATATTATTTGTTAATGATGTCATGAATTCTGAAGTTCTAAATAACATTTGTAATTATGATGATGTATGTTCTTCATGGAATGCCTGGAGGAAAGAATTCTCGCGAATTAGTGATCTACACGCACCGATTCGAACTTCAAGAATGAAAACTCGGTACAATCCATGGATCAATAATGACATTTTAAAATTGATGTATAAAAGAGACTATATGCACAAGCTCAGCATTAGTAATCCATCCAGTGATGCTGTTAATGAGTATAAATCTTTGAGAAATGAAGTCAATGTTATGATAGATAAATCAAAAAAGCTTTATTATGAAAAATTGTATAATGAAGGTAAAACAAATAGCAATACTTTATGGAAAGAGCTTAAGAAGCTCTCAGGTAGTGTGCCTAAGATTGACACAAATACTAATTTAACAACTGATGTATTTAATGATTTTTATAGTACTCTTGGTCATAATGTTACCAAAGATTTCTCAGAGACCACAGAATTACTGTGGAAAGGTCCAGAGAGTATTTACAAGTTTAAATTTAATAATGTTTCTGAAGATACTGTATGTAAATTGTTTAAAAGTATGGGAAACCAGAGTTCACTTGATGTGCTCAATTTTGATAGTAAGCTTTTGAAAATAGCCAGTAATGTATTAACAAAGTCATTTATGCCTCACTTAGTTCTGGTATTGTGCCACATGATTGGAAAATCGGACGTATTACACCTGTTTACAAAGGTTCTGGTAGTCATGATGACCCAGTTAATTATAGGCCAATATCTGTTTTGGGTCATATTGCCAAAATTGTAGAAAAAGAGGTGCAGTGTCAACTTATGTCATTTCTAATAGATCATCATTTTATATCATTAGATCAATTTGCATATAGAAAATTCCATTCAACATCTAATTGTTTACATTCCACTATTGACGATTGGTTGCAAAATATTGATGACAAATTATATACAGGTGTTGCTTTTCTAGATATTGCTAAGTGCTTTGACACTATTAATCATGAATTGTTACTTAAAAAACTTAATAAATACGGTCTATCAGATTTAGAATTATTATGGTTTAACTCCTATCTTAGTGACAGGAGCCAGTGTGTTAATTATAACAATAAGCTATCACAATTTCTAGATATTACTATTGGGGTACCACAAGGTTCTACACTAGGACCCCTCTTATTTGTTCTATTTGTGAATGATTTACCTATGCATATTAATAATGGTCAATGTACAATGTATGCAGATGATACAGTTATCCACACCAGTAGTGATAATGTTGCCAATGTAAATGATGAACTAAATGATATTCTAATTCATGTTAGTCAGTGGTATAAAGCAAACAAGTTAGTTCTCAATGTCAATAAATCCAATGCTATGTTAATTACAAATTCTCAACTCAATGATGACTTTATTATAAATCTCAATGGTGCTAGGTTAGAAAATGTTAAATGTACGAAGTATCTCGGCGTTATGGTAGACGATCGGTTGATGTTTGATGTACACGTAAATGAATTAGTAAAAAGAATATCTGTAAAGTTGTTATGGTTATGTACACTCAGACATATTGTACCAAAATCTGTTCTAATCTTAACTTATAAGTCCTACGTTCAGCCCATATTTGATTATGCTTGTACAGTATGGGGCTGCAGTAATGTCAATATTAATACAATACAAAGGTTACAAAACAGAGCAGCCAGGATCATTTGTGGCAATTTTGATATTATAAATGTAAGAGGTGAAGATCTTGTCAAGCAACTTAAATGGCAAAGTGTTTCTCAGCGAATTAACTATTTTCTAGCGACACAGATGTATAACTGTATATATGGTAACGCACCTGATAACTTATGTAATGCGATTGTCATGGCATGTGAAACCAATAACTTAAATACAAGAAGTAATAACACAATGAATGTTCAAATTCCATTTTGTAGAACTAATGTTTTCAAGAAATCTTTTATATATAGGGGTTCTACTGTATGGAATGGTTTACCTGGTCAAATACAAGAGTCATTGTCAGTTGAAGCTTTTAAGACAAATGTTCGAAATGTTTTTAAATGATTTTATGTTATCAATTTTACTATTTTTACATATTCATTGTTGGCTGGACCACATGAAAAACTGTTTTATCTGTGCAGATTGTGTTTATCCAGCTTGTAAATATATTCTTAAATAAATAAAATAAAATAAATAACAAAACCAGTGAGCTGCACTTTGAAGACATAAATGTGAATAGATTGTGAGCTTGATGTTTTTATGGTTTCCAAGAAAGATAATGATGCTGATAAAATGAAAAAGGATTTCCAATAAAACATCAGTTTCATATTTTAATTTCCGGATTTGGTTTAAGATAGATTGACAGATTTAAGCTTCAATCATAATCTTCTTACACTGGGTCATTCTTATATTTTCCCCTATGTGTTGTAATATTACACATGATTTCATATTTGTAGACATGAGGACTGAATGTGAACTTTTTTCTGGGACATGGTATCCAATGGGGAAAAGTGATGTCATAAGTTTTTTGATGTCATTTTTCCCTATTGAATACATGTTTAGAAAAAAAAATCAAATTCGGTCCTTATGTCTACAAATATGAAATCATCTGTAATGCTCCCGAAATATCAAGTTTGATTTTATCCCTGTTGTATGTCGATGGGTTGAAAAGTAAAAGCTCACTTGTGGATCAAAAAAACCAAGTTTGTTCTGACACAAAATAACCTTTGAATCAAGCTTCATGCATTGGAATTGAAAAAAGGTGAATTTGGCATGATTTGTTAGCTACTGTCTTCCCTCTCTGGTAAAGTCCATGTTTGCTGGAGGGCAATTTCAATTACAAAGCAATAAAATTTTCCAGAAGAAACAATGGCTAGACTTCTGAGCTTTCTTCAGATCATGCCAGAAGAAGGCTTGGTAGTGGAAACGAAGATTTGAATTGGGATGAATATTTGACATGCATATCCACACTGAAACTTGCAATTAAACTTAAGTGAATGATAAAAGAAAAAATATTTTGCAAATCATTTTTGATTTTTGAAGGAAAATTATCATCTGTTAATTTCCTCAGCAAGATTTATCTGCCCATGACTTTGTATTAGCGTAAGATGTGAACAACTCATTTTGCTGACCCACTGGTAATAACTAGCTTATAGGCCTACCAAGAGACAAGACAAACACGCAAACATGTAAATATGGAAGAATAAGGGAACAACAAAGAATGAGGGATTAAGGCTTTTCAGTGAAATAATAGCATGCTATTTGCTGGCAGAGGAATCACATGATATAACAAGACTTATATATTACGCACAGGGAAATGTAAAAATATTGTGTTTCGTCAAGCTCTAAACCAAATAAGTACTGTGTCTGGCAACTACAGAAAATCTGCAGCACCACATACAGTGTAGTAAGCTCTTTTAGTGCATAAGCAGGATTAATGCCTGAGGCAAAAAGCTCGTTCAAAGGGATAGGGGACTGAGAAGTTCAACCAACTACTAAACACTAGTAGCTAATGACATCTATTTTTGGTAGCTGCATGGCACTGTAGTTGAAGACTGTAAATTCGCAATGCTTGTGATGCAGAAGTAGCAACACCAAAAGCACAATTCTGATATGGAGAGAATGAGAGGTTCATGTGTCCGCATGTTATTTGTCTTGCCAGACTGAAAATAAAGCTTTAACAAATGATGGAGTTTTATCTGAAACTCTATCAATTGGACATGACTCTCATTCTTCACATTAATTCTGATGGGTGATACCTCACTTCATTAGATGTTAGATAATTCGTCAACCTGTGGGAGTTATTGACAATGCAGGAAAATGATACATCCATCAAAGATAATTGACGTAATTGGGTAACAGGCAATTTTAAAGGAATGACAAATTTGACAATTAAAAAAGTACAATAAATACCGTAAGCCGGCAACATGGTTTGAATGCCACTGACTATCGATTGATTACTCAAAAGACCCAAGAATAAACATACTGAATGTGTTGTGATGCCCTGTCAACAGAAAGAAATATCTCGGGTAAAGATAGAGTGATAGAAGGATCAATAGATAGGTGGATAGAGTGATAGAGCAATCTATGAATTAAAGATATATTTGTACAATATTGTACAGTGTATAATGTATCTAGTGATAGAAAGGTTAAGAAAAGGTTAAGAAAGGGACAGATAGATGAATGCAGAGATACATGCAAGTGTTGCAGTCAAGATACTGATATAGATATATGATGCTAAGACATCACTTCTATTTATCACTCCAAATTATCTATATCTAGATTTGATTCAAGTGTTGTGAATTATGATTAGGACCAACAAACTAAATCAAACCAAATTTAATACACAAACAGATTGATCTGTGATCTGCAAAAATGATATCAACGCAATTTTGAAATTTCCAATTTCCTTTATAGGTCTATTGCATTTAAATTCATGATGCTGCTTGGATCAATCAGAATAGAAGAAAATATTAATTAATTGCCACTTGCATTGTGGTGAAGAGACCATACAATCCACACATCAATCATCATCAAGCTTAATTTCACTCAACCACGGAATAGCTTTTACTGTGGGAGGAAGTTATCAAAGTTTTCATCAACATGATGAGTTACGAAATATGAGACGAAGAAAAATGAAGCTGGAAAACAAGAATTGACGACACTCATATGTATGCCATCTGAGATTTGCCTCTCTTTAGCAATGTGACTTGAGTGATTAATTGGCCTGCATGAAGATATCTACACTTGTCTACTAATGTCTAGTCTAACTAAACTTCCTGTCTTCAGATTGTATCTTCGTGGGGTTCTAAAGTGAGCAAATATATTGTTAGGCAAAATCAAATATCAATACCGAATCAAATACATGGAATCGTGGATTGGTCAATTCATTATAAAATATGTTTCCAATTCAAGAGAAACCAATCCTACAAGCAAGTACAAGGGGCATATTAGCACCGGACATATGCTGTCGTAAGG
Source organism: Platynereis dumerilii (assembly GCA_026936325.1). NCBI lineage: Eukaryota > Metazoa > Annelida > Polychaeta > Phyllodocida > Nereididae > Platynereis > Platynereis dumerilii. The sequence goes on from JAPTHN010000001.1 coordinate 40,845,955, forward strand.
TTTTGTGGCCTACTAGTAAGGTTGTCACTGATGAAAGAAGAAGTCTTTTTGGTTGTGATAATTCTCCTCTGGATGTAATTCAAACGGAAAGAATGATGTGGAGAATAAGGAAAGTGGTCACACAGCACAGGTTATTTTTATAACAGAGAGTTTCCTAAAGCACAAATGACTGGATTTTATCCAAATTCAATTTTTGACAGTGAATCCTTTAATATCACTTAAGAAATCGATTTTGTCCCTTTATTCTATTAGATCTTTGAAAATTTGGAAGAAAATTCCCACTTCATACTTGAATAACTGTTCTTGAAATCACTGAAGAAGTGACAGCAGCAATAGCAGCCCTGCTGCCCTGATGATGAGATTCCGGAGAGTGCTTTTAAAGAATTGAAACACTAACACAGGGAACCTAACGTGCCTAATGACATCAGTGTGAAGTGGCCAAAGAAAAGGCCAAGCCCATTAGAGATACTTACCCAGTTAGCCAGGGTGTTAGAACATGAAGGTCTTCTTCAACAATGTTCAAAGAATCAACAGACAAAATACCCTTGTAGCCTATTGCTTCTCCTGTTTTTCCTTCCTGACAGAACCAGGCTTGATAGATACAGTGACAAAAAGAGATTTATCATTAATACAAAATCAGTATGGTCAGTCATATTTTTAATAATAGTCAGCTAAATGTTGTATTATGTTCAAAGCAATCTAATAGTCATACGTAATCTATGAGCAAGGCTGCCTATTGTAACCTTGAGTTAAGGTGTCTGAATGGAAATGACTTTAGTTACCAGAAGCCCCATCAAAGATTCACCAGGTGCCAAATCACCAAATGCCATGTCCTTCCATCACATCCTAAACCATTTAGAGCTAACTTATTATTATCAATTACCAGTGAGAGATCTCCAAGATAAATTGCATGTCCTTATTGCCTTGTTATTTTATCTATACCCAAAAAAACTTCATATCATGGTTAATGCAAATAATCATCGACGAGTTAAGAATTAAATTCATTAGATTAATATTATCAAGTATTATTTTTCAAGATGGTTACACCAGATCCTCACTTACACAACACCGAGGTATGAGTCACCGAAGATTTCTCAGGGCCTGAAACCATGTCTTCAGATTAATTAAACAAGGGTTACTGCCAACATCGCGTAGTTCACTCTTAGCTGGATTAATGTCAGGAGCCAAGTGAATGTTGTACTGAGAAGGTCAAGCAGCTACACCAGGATCCTTAGAATGTCTGTATTGGGTAGCTGGTTGGAGTTGCAAACTATTTATTCAGAAAATCTATGAGTTTGATTCATCTATGTTTTGACTGAGAATCCCTAAATTAAAATATTACAAAAATGAGTGATAGAAACCCGAAGGAATACTGTCTGGCAATAAAAACTTCGCAGAAAAATTCATTAGTAGAAACACAGTGCCAATCCGTATAATCTTGATTGATTAATTAAAATACGGAAGCTGGCAATGTCAGTCTTGATATTGATGCAAATAAATTGCTTTCTGAACTATAGCTTCTTTTATGTCTCCTGAAAGAAATCTCATTGCACCAAGTGTGGCTCAGGTCGGGCTGAGCTATAAGCCTGTAAAGCTATTGAAGTAGTCTGACACTGCCATCTATCAATGACGCCATTCTTCATGAGTAACCTGGGTATGCAGCAGACTTCAAGACCCCTAAAAAACCTGTAAAAGCTAAGTTGATTCCTCAATTCCGTTTGAGGAAATTGTTTGTCATAGAATTTGACCGGCAGTAGAATACAACACTAGAACAATGCAGACATAACTGAGGAGAGACTGAGCTAGCTCAATGTTTTTATGGTTTGCCAGCTGGATAATGACCCTAATAAATGAAAGATGAAATTTTCCATTAAGCGGAAGTTTCATATTTCATGTGTTGGACTTTATGTTATAACGATTTAAGCTTTGCCTGATATCAATCATAATCCTATCGCACTCATTTATTATTTCGTATTTTCCCATGTTTTTGGTCACATTCTTGAAATATATAGTTTGATTTATGTTTGTTTTATATCATCGTTGCAGGAACTTATAGGCAAGCTAAAACTTGCTTATTGTCAATATACAGAATTTTTAAGTTGAAGAAGCTTAACCAAATTCGTTCTGGCAAAAAATGACCTTGAATCAAGCTGCATGTATTGAAATTGAAAGGAAATTTGACATGCTTTGTTAGCTCCTGCCTTAATTCCCTCGCTGGTAAAGCTCAGGGCAATTTCGAAGATAAAACAAAAAAATCTTCAGAGGAAACAATTGCTTCACTGCTGAGATTTCCTCACGTTATGCTGGAGGCATTAATTTACCATTAAAACCTTGACCCTGCAAAAAACCTGTACAGATTAAAAGCTGCCATATAACCATTTTCTGAATGATTATGTGATGGCCAGTCATCACACAGGAAAACATACATTATTTAGTTCTTTTTCATTCTTCAAATTTTCATTTTATGGGTAATAATGGTGATTAATGCACCAAATTTTGAAGAAATAAACTCTTCAATTAAACTCATATTAAGTTGAGTGATAAAAATATCTGACGGTTTCTCTATCGTACAACTTTCCTGACACATTAGCAGAAAAATTTATAGAGAAGCTAGGCACCAATTGAACTAAATATTGATTTAATTTGGTAATAGCTAATTTTTAAAGGAATGATAAATCTGACAATCCAAAAGAAGAATATATCATAAGCCAAGGGCATGATTTGAATGCAATCATATTACAACGAATTGTAAATGTTGATATTTTGAAATTATTTTCCATTGGATCATTTACACCATGGCATAAGTTGTATTATCTTGTGTGGTGTCTTTCCTTTATAAGCAAGCTTGAGTTCCTTGAAAGTGTCCACAAAAATAACACTGAAGAATATGTAGTCACACGCCTCACACAAGAAATTCAATATGCTTAATGACAGCAGTGTTAAGGGTACAAAGACAGGCCAAGCCCATCAAAGATTCTTTATATAGTACCAAAGCACTGACAAAGACAAACTATAAATATCACATATTGCCTCATGTGGTGTGATACACTGACACTGACAGTAAATATCAGAGATATTTGATACTAGCATGGATCTTAGCCGACAAAACAAATTTGCCTTCATCATTATCACTTCATGAATCACTGCAAATGAACTGCTTGTCTCAAGAATTGTGAATTTTGATCAGGACCAACAAACTCAATCAGACCAAACTTAATGCTCATACCAATATTTCTATTAACTGCAAAAATAATACAACTAAACAAATTTCCGATGAAGGCATTGTTTCATTTTTAGGTTCATTGAATTCAAATTTGTGACAGATGATATTCCGCCTCCAAAATTCAATATGATGCTGCTACTACTGATCGATCGGATTGCAAGCAGAAAATATTGTGATAAGCAGAGCATTTTTTAAGGATTTTCGACTGGGAGACCGACGGAACTTTGTAGCGCCATGACGCACGACATTTATCAATCAGCTGAAGATCCATAAGATATATTTGTGTAATGACATGCTTGCAAAAGGGACTTTGAACTGTTTAGATGACTACTAATTAAGGATTTCGGCTGATTTTTGACATGAAAATAAGAAGTCTGGCTTTCAAATGCAACAAAGAATTACAAATCATGACAAAGTAAATGTGAATTAATGAGATTTTCTGGGTTAATTGGTCTCCCAGTGATACCAATTTGGCAATGACTGGGAGACCAAATCTGTCCACTGGGAGATCATTTGGTCTCCCAGTTACTATGTTAAAAAATGCACTGGTGATAAGTTCGAAGTTTCAATTTTTATTTGACCAAACGAACATATGGCAGGCTGACACATGAAAGGTGTGTTTGCCTTTTAACCTTCAATTCGATACAATAATTTCAAAATTATAATTACTTGTATAGGCCTAACACATTGATATGATTTTAAAGAAAAAGAAGAGGAGAAAAGTATGTTGAAATTACATTTTGACAATTGGAGAGTTGATGAGAGATGGTATTTGCACTTCCAGTGTTAAATTCCCTTAATTAATCAAAGTACTTAAAAACAATGTCATAAATGGATACAGAGTAGTATCTGTTATTGTCATGAAGCTGACATCTGAAATGCAGTGCGGCATTGTGTCGGACCAAAGGATAACTTTGTCGCTGTCACAGTACAAAGGAGAAAAAAAAGAAAATTAGGAAGCCTAATTAAGAAACAAATTAATTGCCACATGCATTGTGGAAATAGAGAAAATACATCCATTTTTATCAAGCTTGAATAAACATCCAAAATTTAATTAATTTTGCTGTAGAAAGGGGTCGGTTTAAAAACAGCTTCCTTGAAGAAAATACAGTGAACATACCTAACCTAGCTAAAATCCATAAAATAGGCCAGAATCGAATTTTGAAAAAGGTGGCAAAACAAGCATGATTGGCCTCTCTTTGGAAAGGTGACTGTGAGTGTCTGATTTATGAAATTATTCACAGTTGCCCACCAACTTGTTGCAACCTAATTCTGTCTTTGACTGGTTTGTTGTAAGCATAATCTTCATGGGGGTTCTGCTGTAATCAAACATAATGTCAAGCAAAATAAAAAAATCTATAACCAAATTATGAGGCAAATTAAATAACAAGGCATTAAGGAAATCCCATGCTCTCGGAAACCTGTCATTGGTAATTAAAACTAATTAGCTCTCAATGAACTTGAAGATTTCCTCAAAGATGGCTCTTAAGGATGTGACGGAAGGACATGGCATTTGGTGATTCGGCAGCTGGTACATCTTTGATGGGGCATTTCATTTCTTGATTCATTTCCATTTGGACACATTTGGCTCATAGATCTATACATTAGGCAGCTTTGCTTATACATAGATCATGCAAGATTATCAATAGCTTTGAAGCTAATATACCATAACTTATTGGACTTTTATTGCAAATGTCACTGATCACAACTGTTTCTCTTTCAATGATATTATCTTTTGCCAATGTATATGTCAAGCATGGTTCTGTCTGGAAGAAGAAACAAGAAGAGCACAATCTTGGCTACAAGACTATTTTGTTTGCAGATTCTTGAGGAAGACCTTCATGTCCTGACACCTTGTCTACTGGGTAAGTATCTCTAATGGGCTTCGCCTTTTCTTTGGCCACTGCACACTGATGTCATTAGGCACATCACGTTTACTATGTTAGTGTTTCAATTCTTCAGAAGCACTCTTGTTTGTTTGTTTGTTTGTAAATTTATTAATAGGCTCCAGAAAAAGCCGAGGCTTATCTTCAGAATATCATCATCAGGGTCGGGGTAACAGGGCTGCGATTGCTGTTGCCATTTCATGAGAGATTTCAAGCACAGTTTGTCGAGTACCTATTTTCAAAGCTCCAAACAAATAAATTGACATAATCAATTTATTAAGTGATGATCAAAGATTCACATTAAAAAATTGTATTTGAATAAAGTCAACTCTTTGTTATAAAACCGACCTTTGCTGTGTGACCACCTTCCTGATTCATTATATTATAACAGTATAATAATATATCTTGTGCTAAATTCCCCTTGTTGGATTGGTTTCTCATGGGTTGAAAACATATTTACAATAAATGAGCATGGCCTCTTATTTGATTGTTAAGATGTTTATACCAGATCCTCTCATGCACAACACAAGGTATATTATGTAAAAATGCTCCCAATGCCTGAAGAATTGTCCTCAGATTAATTAAACAAGGAGAAAAGTCAGCATTAAATAGTTTGTTCTTACATGTGCATCAAAGCAACAAACTGAGAAGGTCAAATGGCTACACCAAGATGCTGAGAATGTCTATGTTGTGAAGCTGGCAGGAGTTGTTGCCTATTTATTCAAAATCTGTATGAGTTTGATTGATCTATTTTGATTGGCAGCAGGTAGGTTAAAACATTGCAAAAATGAGTTTTAGAAGCTCCAAGTAACTATGGAGTCCATAATTAAAATGGCAGGCGACTCATTAGTAGAAATACAGTGTTAATCAGAAAAAGTATGAAAAATGTAAAAAATATTTCATAGGATGAATGGAGGCTAGAAGTGTCAGCCTCAATCCTTACGGCAAAACAAAGTGCTTCCTGGATTCTATAATGTCCCCTGAAAGAAATCTCACTGTTCCAAGTTTGGTTCAGGCAGGGCTAAGCTGTAAGCCTGTGGATTTTTGAAGCAGTCAAAGTAGGCTGACACCGCTATCTATCAAAATTTATATTCTCTACTTGTAACCCGGGCATGCTGCAGATTTCAAGACCCCTAAGGATACCTACAAAATCTTCACTAATTCATCAATTCTGTTTGAGGAAATTGTTTATCATGAAAGTTGACACTCTATAGAATACAACACCAGCACATTGCAGACATAACCGGGGAGAGACTGAGCTACCTCAATGTTTTTATGGGTTGCCATATGTATAATGATGCTAATAAAGATGATTTTTTTTTCATACTTGGTTTTTATGTTGCAACGATTTAAGCTTTGCCTGATATCAATCATAATCCTATCACACTGGATCATTATGTCGTGCTTCCCCATTTTTTTAAATCATATCATTTGAAATATCTTGCCTTATTTATCTTTGTTGAGTATCTACGTTGTGAGAACTTACTGGTAAGCTAAAAGCTTAATTTTTAATGCAGAATTTTTCAGTCAAAGAAGCTTAACCAAGTTGGTTTGGGCAGAAAACAACCTTGAATCAAGTTGCATGAATTGAAATTGAAGGGAAATTTGACGTGCTTTGTTAGCTCCCACCTTAATTCCCTCTCTGCATGGCAATTTCGAAGACAAAACAACAATAATCTTCAGAGGAAACAAGTGCTTCACTGCTGAGATTTCCTCACATTATGCTGGAAAGTTTAAGATTGGAAACATTTGTTTCAAATTGGGATGAGTATTTGACATGCATCAAGGGAGGGAAGCTCCTAATTAGATTAAGCGAAAAACAGATCATTTACAATATACAGTAAGTCTTGTTTTCTTGTGCAGTGTATCCTTTGTAAGCAAGCTAGTGTTCTTGAAAGTATAATAAGAACACTAAAGAATATGCAGTCACACGCCGCCTCATGCAAAAAATCCATTATGCTTAATGACATCTGTGTTAAAGGTACAAAGAAAATTCAAGCCCATCAGAGAATCTTTATATAAAACAGAAGCACTGACAAAGACATGCTATAAATATCACATGTAGGCCTCTACTGCATGTGGTGTTATGCACTGCAATTGAGAGTAAATATTAGAGATAGTTTATACTAGCATAGATCCTGCTGACAAAACAAATTTGCCTTCATCATTATCACTGAAAATTAACTGCAGGTTGCTAGTTTTTCGAATTTTGATCAGGACCAAAAAATTAAATCAAACCAAATTTAACGCTAACACTAATATGTCTGTTTGTCTGCAAAAATTATACCACAACAAATTTGAAATTTCCAATTGAGACATTGCATCATTTGTAGGTCCATTGCATTCAAATTTATGACAGATGGTATTTTGCCTACAAAATTGAAAATGATGCATTTCTGCTACTTTTGATTGATCGGACAGGAAGAAGAAAATATTGGTAAGAATGGAAAGAGCCCACTTAACAAATTAATTGCAACATGCATTGTGGAGATAAACTCTACATCCATTTTCATCAAACTTGATTAAACACCAATAATTGAATAATTTTACTTCAGAAAGAGGTCAGTTTAACAGTTTCATTGAAGAATTGTACCTGAACAGTGAACATTACCTAGTTAAAAACATAAAATAGGCCTGAAATGCAAAAAAAAAAGCTGGCAAAGCAAGAATTGAAGATGTTGACATGCAGTCTAAAATTGGTCCCTCTTTGAAAATGTGACCTATTAATCTATGAAGATCTCTACCGTTGCCTGACTAAACATCCTTTTGTCAGATTCTGTCTTCATGGGGATGCAGTAAGCAAAATAAAATATACATACCTAACTAGTGGCTCGGTAAATTCATTGCTTGTAAATATATATATTTCCAGGCCAAGCGGAGCCAATTCAAGAAAGGGCATTGTAGCACAAGACAACTTTTATTATATACTGCTATATGGTCTCAATGTTGTATAGCCTGCATGTAAGATGATTAAAGAAACGGTCCTTCTTGGGTGATGTTTCTCTGAGTTCAAATGGGAAGGATATTATGGAGAACCAGGAAGGTGGACACACATTGATAGATATAGATAGATAGATAGATGTGGTAAGTGCAGCCCTCTAAGCCCAGTTCTGGGCGCTCACGAGGGTTGATTGATGAGATGGAAGAGAGAGCGGGAGTCCTCAACAGCAAAAGTTGGTTTCATAACAGAGTTTCCTAAAGCACAAATATTATTTTTCATCCAAATACATTTTTTGACTGAATCATTGCTTGATAAATTGATTGTGTCATTTTATTTGATTGAATTTGGAATTTGGAAGGAAATGCCCATTTCATAAATTATACTTCACAAACTGTGCTTGAAATGACTGACGAAGTGGCAGCAGCAATCACAGCCCTGCTGCCATGATGAGATGACATCAGTGGGAAGTGCATGCTCAAAGAAAAGGCCAAGCCCATTTGGGATACTTGCCCACTTAGCCAGGGTGTTAGAACATGAAGGTCTTCTTCAAAGAATCAACAAATATAATGGCCATGTAGCCTTCTGTTTCTCCTGTTTCCTATTCCAGACAGAAGCATTCTTGATAGACACATTTACAAAAATAGAATATAGATTAGACAGAATCAGTTGTGTTCAGTAACATTTTTGATAAAAGTCAGATTAATCTTCAGCAGTCCAGTAATCTTAAAGAGAGGGTGTCCAAATAGAAGTTAATCAAGTAACCAAAATCCCCATCAAAGATCACCAATTGCTAAATCACCAAATTCCATGTCCTTCAAATATGTCCTTAAGAACCATCTTTGAAGCAATCTGCAAGTTCATTGAGAGATAATTAGTATCAATGACCAGTAAGGAGCATCAAAGACTAACTGGTTATCATTTTTGCCAGCTTATTTAATTTTAATCTAAAAATTGTTATATTACAGGGAATTTCTATAATCAGAAAAAGCTAAATTGAAATGTTTTTATTTTAGATTAATAATATCACCGAAGGCAATGTTTTACAAGATGTTCTCACTAAGTCCTCTCTTACACAACACAAAGGTATAATATGTTGGCAAAAATTTCTCCAAACCTGAAACCATGTCCTCAAACCAATTCAAGGCAGAAAACTGAAATTACTAAAAAAACTGTCATTCCTTTATCCAAGAACACAAGTAATTAATGGAAATAATTAATGATTTTTGCCAAGTGGCAGCTGTGCAGAAAATGATTAATCATAATGAATAATACTCGAGCTATTTTTGTTCTTTCAAAATAAAATAACACAAATTAAACAACCTGCCCACTGGGAGTTATTCATTAAAAAGAACACCACTACTGATACACCATAGGTTGGGTAAGTTACTGAATTGACCAACCTTATATACTTCGATTTGCCCAGACTTGCCACCTTCCTTGTATACTATTTTAGGAGGTCGGAACCTTTAGTGAGACATCTCCTCTGAACAAATATTTAGATACTGTCAGAAGTGGAAATGAAGAATTTTGTCTTAAAACAAATGGAATCATAATGTGTCACCTATTTTTTGATAGATATTGTACAATTTACACCCATGACCTCAGTTTTCTTCTCGAAGAGGTTTGTACAAATGCACCAGTGATGATACCGTTTGATATTATCCCAAAATACTTCTTCAAACAAGTAATTAAAATTTTGTAATTTTGCAATTTGAAAACTGCCAATCAACACTCTGGAGGCCTCCTAACACAAAAGCCACAACGGAAATAAGGCATTGTCTTGTTTAATGCTTGGTGTTTTATGCACAGTGTATATATATATATAGCAGATAAAATCAAATCAACCCAAATCTTAAATCTTTTGAAGCTTGTACAGTAACCGGCCCCAACAAACAGCACTAAAAGATATCGGAGCCTGAAAACATTTGTTCAAGTCTTAAAATTATACGATTTTGCGACTAAAGTATGCTGAGACAGCAGCAACTGTGACAATGCATATACTGGTGTTTGCATATGGAGCTTCTTAAATGATTCATCACTCATGAGCTTAAATGTTAAAGGTGCAGCAAACACAAATGCTATTACATAGCTCATTGTAAATGTGTGCATCTGAAAAAAAAGGTTGGTAGATGAAACTGTAATGTGATTGTACTTCGTTTTGCTCCATACCACATAGTTGCTCTCGCAAGTAAGTACGCCATTTCCTTTCAGTGATTTATATACTTACTTTCTGGAGGAGCTGTGTGTCTTCATTTTTAACTTTTTTCAGTATGTCATGAAATTAAGATTTTTCAGACCCAAGCAATTCGTTGAGATTCTCAAAATAAGTGAAATTAATTGAATTTCCAGTTTGTCCACTGATGCCCAATTGAATTGAATTGAATGAAATTGCACATACATGTAACTGATGCACCCATAACTGACAATAGTTACAATTTTTGGCTTTAAAAAATGCACCCTATAATGTGGAGTTTGATCCTGTAATATTGTAACAGTTGGGAAACTCTTTTTTCTTTAAAAAGAAGTATGAGAACTGCATTTGTTGTGCATCAACACGGATACCTTAGTAGTTGCCATCCATGCTGTCCTGACCTGAGCGAAGATAACATGGATGAAAAGGAGTTAAGCAAAAAGAACAACAAAGGCAAGGGACTAGTAGAGTAGCTTGCAAACAAATGGTTATTAGGCTCCATTTCCAAGTTGCTCGTATCTCACCATTAACCTCCTTGTACATTGTCATGCCAGTCCTGAGCTACTGCATTAGCTTTAGACTAAGTTTATGGACTCTATCTTGTTGTCCTGAACTACTGACACTATCTTGTTTCTGCATTATATAGGTGTATTTTTTAATTGGCTTCAGTGATCTATTCAAAATACTTGTACCACAAAAAAAATCCTTGCAGGCATCCTGAGCCTCGACATCTCATGGACCAAACCTTTTTCAAACACATTGAATGTGTAATCTTAGGCATTGAAGAATAATTTGAAAATCTGTCTCAGATTTTTCATATCAAATAGCAATTCGTTTGGTTGGCCATGTCAGAACCACATTATGAAACATGTTTACAACTCTTGGCTTGAATGTATCTATCCTTGGGATCTGGCTTGTACTTTTCTTTGATTTCAATTTTTATCGATGTCAATTTTTCAGTGTTTGAATCTATTCATAAAATCATGATATTGTGTGTACCATGGTTCTTGTGTTATAAGACCACACAGCAAGAATCATGTGTCATAGATTACTTCATCCCCACAGCGAGCCCAAACAAAATTTGGGGTTAAAAAAATGCCCCAGCATAACGATAGGCACTGTTACGAAGCTGAAGATGAGACAAACAAGCAGTTGTAAATAACAAAAAAATCTGTTAAAAACTTTTTGAGATATTGAATATTTTCACTTTCTGATTTATCACACCCCATTTTCAACATCACAAGTCATGTGGAGAGTCTGTTAAATGAGCACCACCTTTGCAAAACTAGTTTCAATTATACAAAATATCATTCAAAAGACATAGTAATCTTTTTTCTCTTTTTTTTTTAATTATGCTGTTGCATTTAATGCAAAAAAGGTGTGACAAACTCATTCATGCGTAATTTCCAAGCAAAGTGTAAATTTTTCATAAGAATTGCGAAAATTTGCATGCTCAAGTATTCCCCAGGCATTAGCAAGTAGTATTATGAAACGTACGTGCGTACATATTTGACAGAGCTTTTGTACTGATATATTCTTATCCTATCAATTAGGGAGAGTAAGGAGAAAATACTTCACTTTATTTTGATTTTATGAAACAAACAACAATGTTGGCTGAATAATCTAACATTACTTGACCTGTATAATACTGTTTGACTACAATCCAATTGAATAATAAAAGGTTTTTCAGTAGAAGAACATCCATGGTCTTCTGTCATTAACTTCAACTCATTTCAAGAATGAAATAACAAATTGATAAACCATAGCGTTATGAATAGCTAAAACACTGTATATTAAATGTCTATTCGAGTTTCTAAACCTGTGCACTGCCTGACATCCAATCCATTCACCCTATTTCATAGTTCTGTGATTTTATTTTTAAATGAATGTGAAACCAACTGATTAAAATTAAGATACCAAAAATCATAAAACCAATTGCACACTTCTTCTTTCTTTTAAATACCAAACTGCCAAAGCAAGCACACAGGCAGACATCTAAGTATTTATAACCATAAATTTCATGAAGAATTATACCTTTCCAGAATAGCCATATCTCTTTACTACTCTAATTTTCAATTTTATTAAACAACAACTATTATGTAATTTATTTTGCGTCAATAATCAAGAAATTCTGGTATTTCCTTGGTAAAGACAGCAAATAATTCTCTATTGCTTGTGACACAATTCTTATAAATACACAAAAAGAAGTTTGTCACACACTACGTCAATATGGGACTTTTCCCAATAAAGATAACATTCTGTTTAATTTTGAAATATCACCTAAAACACACAAAAATATTGTTTTGAAGTTTGCTCACATGAATTTGTAACTTGCACTCCAGTTAGATGGAATATCACCCAAACAAAGGAATGTGACAAACCAGAAATTGAAAAATTGCAATATCTCAAAAAGTTTTCAACAGATTTTTTTGTTTTTTACATCTGCTTGTTCGTCTCGTCTTCAGCTTCGTAACGGTGCCTATCATTATGCTGGGGCATTTTTTTAACCCCAAATTTGGTTCGGGCTCGCTGTGTCCCGAAAGCCATCTATCCTGCAGTCTCTAAGATCACATTGACATTGAGGACAGATGACATATGATTTTAACAAATTTAGTACACAACTGGTCTAAGGAGGGATGAAAATATTGACTCAATTGAAGTTTCTATATGAATTGCCTTGCTTGTTGGCATCAATACTCTAAATTGAAATTGAAATTGAAATTTATTTCTTTAAATTCCCGAAACTGTAAAATTTGATGGCAGAAACTTTCCTAATTAACTGATCAAGCCTTGTTCTCCTTTAATTGCAATATTCATGTCACTGAACATTGCATGATAAGCCACCAAGTGGAAGCTGCTAGATTTCCATGCAAATTAGCTTGTTGAGATGGTCTTATCTGAAGGCAGAAGCAAGGAATGTTGTCAGGTTATGCCTGGGCAGCAGAAAAACAATGCATAAATTTGTATTTGTCTGAATATGAAGTTTGTTTCATAAAACATTCAGATGTAGCTTATTGATAAATGCATGAATGATCAAGTCTTCAGTATTGCAGTATTTGATATTCACAGGTCTGATGGTGTTCCCGGGTTACCATGTGTGGCAAAGATTCAAATTTATACTTACATTGATAATGTTTATATTGCAATAGGTTACAAAACAAAGCAAAACTTACCTCCACAGGCTATATACCTACAGGAAAATTTTGATAAACAGCTGATGACAATTTTTTTGCATACAATGTCCCAGTCGGCATCTGATGTCACTTTATGTTTATCTGATGTCAGGATGACGTCTGGGATGTCAGCTCAATTCCCCCGACGTCAAATTGGGTCAAAATTCCAGCCGTAAATATTAAACAGAGAATCAACGCCAACGTTTATAACTGATTGACGAACAAACTGCATGTCATGGAAAATGTACAATACATGGAAAACAACACATTCCAGCAGTAACTAGTTGGTGATTTTCGTGAAAATGACATTATCACATGGAAGGACAGGAGAAAGCCAATTTCAGTCAGGTGATTGCTAATCACATGCATTGAAACTTCCACACTGCTCTTCAAAATAATTATCTCATCACTGCTTAAATCTGTGGATCGCTGACTGATTCTTTGAATATTTTCTATTTAAAGTGGAATATCAGGCAACATCCTTTCTTTAAAACAAGCAACAGCCCCCTCCCCGGCACAGACAAGGAGCAGCTACTTCGACTCGTTGCAGTAACCTGATCTAAAGCCACTAACAGGGCGTTCCCAAATTAGCTGTTCAAGCAGTAGTATTCAGATATGGCCAATAGGTATTGAAAATAGTCACAATGGCTCACAATATGGCCTGACTAGCAACATCTGCTACCATCCAAGAAAATGAGGTCAACACACTCTCCATAATGTGAAGGTAAATGACATCAGAAAAAAAAACCTATTCAGCTCTGCAGAAGCAATAGTAGGTCTATATCCTCAACTACATTTAACATTCAATTCTCCTCACAACAATATTGGGCAATAAATGTAGGCCTATAATGATGGACATGGCTCACAATTTAATGTACAGACTTGTTACAGCCTACAAATGACATGCTTACAGAATAACATTGGATGTTCCTTTTGAGGTCATATCAGTGATTCCTTGTCCATGCGGTGTTATTCTCTGAGACTCATAGACAGTTTGTTGGGTCATATTACTTTTGATGCTATCACCAAAATCAGCTACTGAGTCCACAGCACCCTACTGAGGTCACAAGTTACTCAATGACAAAATGGCAGTTCATTTCAATGCGATAGACTGTTGTGAGGTCATTGATGGCCACAAAACAGATGACTATAAGTACCCATCATTCCACTGTAAAATAATTTCTTCCTTTGGTTAACTCTCCAAGAGAACCCGCCAGACTGAAATTCACCATTGCCGTCAAATTAATTTAAGTATTTTTACAAGCATATTTTGTTTTGTTTTTCCAGAGAAAAACATTTGAGAAGTGCTTTGTGAGAAGTTGTGAAAATTATAGAGTAAACAAAAGATGCTTTCAGTCAAATTAACTTCTTCAGGTTTGCATGGAAATTGTAAGCTTTAGATTTCAGAGATCAATTCATTTTTGAAGGAAATTTAAGACATTCAAGACATTTCAAGGATGAAAACAAGTTTTATTTTCTCCCAAATAGGAGCTGCCGTAAAGTGTCCTGGTGCAAAGAATGGATTGAGTGCAAGAAACATCAAAATTCAATTAGGAAAATTTTAGGGACATGCCTCAAAATCCCTCATGCGCATGTACAAAACAAAAACAACGGATGCCATCAGAATTTAATGTGCACATATTGCATAACTTGCAAGGATCATATGATTACTGTCTCTCTACAGCTATTTTCATTATTCTAAACTTCTGTGATGAAAATACTTCATGTGTTCTAAAAATGTGATTGGTTCTAAGAAATATGACATCATGAACTCAGTCCTTCTCATGTGATCAAGTTTGCAAAGTCTGTTTTAGCTGTCATAATGTTTTTTAAACCTACCACCACTTCAAAGCAAAATAAAAAATATGATACCTCCAGTGAATCATTGAGCTTCTCACACAGCTGACATGAATCATTTCTGGCGTAAGAGTTCATCCAAAGTGTGATGAGGTCTTTTTTTTATTCTCATAATCAAAGACAAACTGGTGGTTCACTGCTATGGCATTATGTTGAAACATGTCCCACTCAAAGCATCATACAGTGGGGTAAAATATTGGCCAGCGTCTGACCCCAATCTGCGCAGACTATGCACATCAGTATGAAAATACAGTAGGAGATATCAACCATTTCAAGGAAGCCATGTGGACTATCATCATAAGAGGCACTGCTACTTTCAAAGCCTTTTTCCAGCACCTATAAAACAGGATAACACTTTATATGCTAAACAACTGATCTGCTCAGCAAAAGATGGATCTACACAACCGAGATGGTCTTGGTATGAGAACAGAACACTACACTGATCCTGTAAGCCCTATAGACATGTAACTATTTTTGACATTTAATAATTCAATGAAGTCCAACCATCAAATTTCATCATGCATTTATGACAAAACATCCACATAAAATTCATTTGATGACCCATTCTTTAAGAATTATGAGAGACTAGACTAGAACAATATGTTTGTAATATAAGTATAATTTTGCACATTAATAAATTTTTTAGATTTAGCAGTGTATGGTGTATCTACATTGTACACTCTATGGTAATTTATCTAAGGGGACTGTATGTTGCGGGTCATGCTGTTGAACTTGTGTCATGCCTTTTGTGTTGTATGAAGTGTTCATGAAATTTATCATTCATGTTTAGTATGTTTACCAGCAGGCTTTTTCGCTTTTAAATAATCCCATAGACTACTCATCAAGTAAACAGCGAAGCAAGTTTTCTTGGGATCATCTTTGTGAAACTTTATTGCTTAAAATTCAGGATTCTCACAAAAGCAAGAAGATTAATCTAAAACATTTATGTGACAGACATCTCCAGGGAAACGGCATTTGTTGAATGTGTTTCATTACATTGCTCTGACAGGGGAAAATGGAACAAAATGTAAAAAAACGAAATTATGTCCCATTTGAAAAACTGGATGCCAGGCACAAATATTTACAATAAAGGCTTGCGAACGTTTATTCAAGAAAACGTCACCAAGGACATTGTTATTGGCCCATCATATATAGACTATACCATTTAACAGAAAAAGACAAGAACAACAAAATATAAATGACTGAAAAAGAATGTTTTGCGCTTAGCTGACAATCAGCAAGACTGTCCTACAAACAACTGAATGGCTGGTCGGGTTAAAAAAACAATATTTCATGTGTATTGATTTCACATGGAGACAAAATTCTACATTTCAGCAATAATTAGAGAGTGGTTTTCGTGAAGATCACATTATCCCGTTGAAGGACAGGAGAAGGCCTATAATGGTCTCTTGATTACTAATCACTTGTAGATTCTTTCATGATGTTCTTTACAATAATTATCTCTGACATCACTGGTTGATTTATTGGAACGCAGATGGATTCTTTGTATATTTTCTATTCAAAGTAGAATATCAATGCTGTTAGTACTTTTCAGACATCATCAGTGCAGACAAGGAGAGGCTTCCATAAATGAATTCTTCTTTGTTTAAGCAATATTATCTGAAGCCATTAAATGGGCATTCCCAAAATTAGCCCTTGTGCTGTTCAAGCAGTAGTATTCAGATATGACCAATACTGCCCAATAGGTATTGAAAATAGTCACAATGGCTAACAATATGGCTTGACTAGCAACTTCTGCTACCATCCAAGAAAATGAGGTCAACACACTCTCCATAATGTGAAGGAAAATTAATGGCATCAGAAAAAGAACCTATTCAGCTCTGCAGAAGCAATAGTTTACTACCCTCAACTACGTTTTACATTCAATTCTCCTTATAGCAATAATGTGCAGTCAATGTCCCCACTGATGACGTTTATACATAGGCCTCCAATAAGATATGGACACTTACCACAACCTAATGTGCAGATGTTTGTTTTAAAATAATTTCTTCCTTTTGTCAACTCACCGAGAGAACTCCTGAGACTGAAATTAACCAGTGCTGGCAAATCAATTTATTCATACCAGCACATTTTCTTTTTCCAAAGAAAAACATAGGAGAACTGTCCTCTCGGAGAATATGAAACTTACCGAGTAGGCCTAAATAAAATGTTGTTCAGTCACATATGTCATCTCAAAGGTTTACTTCTCAGATTCATGAAATGCAAGCTTGAACTGTCAAAAATGTAACCCATTGTTTAATTAAAATTCAAGGCATTCAAGACATCTCAAGGATGAAAACCATTTTTTTCTTCTCCGAATAAGGAGCTGCTGTAAAAGTGCCTTGGTGCAAAGAACGGATTAAGTGCAAGAAACATCAAAATTCAATTAGGAAGACTTCAGGGACATTCCTCAAATTCTTCAATGTGCATTAATAGAACAAAAACACATGATGCCATCAGCATTTATCATTATATAGGCACTGAATGTCAGTCTCTTCCAGCTGTTTTCATTATAGCAGACTTTTGTGCTGAAAAATCTGTCACGTTTCCTGAAAAGGTGATTTCTTCTAATGTGGCAGACTACACATGGCCTGTTTTAAATTCTGCTTTAGTATCTCTTCAAAATGAAATAAAGATATAAGACCTGAAGTGATACCAGAGAGGTCCTCAAAAAGTTGAAAGAAATTTCTAATATTTCCCGGGACGAAACTGGTCTTGTATACTGTCATGCAAAGTGCAAAGTGTAATGTGGTAGTTTCTGCTCATATATGATCAAAGATAACAAGACGGTTTACTGATATGGCTTTTTATTTTAAAGATTTTCCACTCCAAGCATCATACAGTGAGGCAAAATGTGGGCCAGTGTCTGACCCCAATTTACGCAAGACTACATAAATCACTTCAAAATTCAGTCAGAGACATTAATCTTTTCAAGGAAGCCATGCGGCTTACCATCATTGCAAGCACTGCTGTTTTCAAAGCCTTTTTCCATCACCTTAAAACAGGATCACACTTCCTATGCTAAACAACTGATTGCTCTTCAAAAAAAAAAAAGGATGTGCACCACTGAGATACAGTGGCATACTAGGGGGTCTCAAGTTGTTGGGGAGGGGCTGCCAGTCACATGAACCATACTTCACCATTCACCAGACCATAGATGAATATTCAAAATGTCGGTCACCTAGCTAGAGTCAGGGAGCATTAGAACACTGTTTCATGCATGTCTGGTTCCCATGAATGTATTATCAGTGCGAGTACATCAACAGCGAAGCAAGCTTCCTTTCGATCATCTTTGTGAAACTTTATTGCTCTAAAATGCAGTAATTTCTCAAAAAGAAGAAGATTAATCTCAAAATTTAATGTGACAGACATCTCCAGGGAAACCACATTTGTTGAACATGTTTCATTTCATTGCTCTGACAAGGGAAAATGGAACAAAATGTACAAAAACGGAAGAATTATGTTCAATTGGAAATACAGGATGGAGGGCACAAATATTTTACAATTAAGGCTTGCACACATTTATTTAAGAAGATGTGACAGAAGACAATGTTATTTTGTAGAAGTTTTCATTGACAGATGGAAGTTTCTCTTCGTGTTTAGCCCTAAATTTTGCTCATAGGTACAAGTCTGCAACAGGTCCCTGCTACAGCAAAGCTGAGGGAAATGCGTGACTTTTACATCCAACATCATGCACTGTCCTAATCAAGCTCATGACTTCAATGAACCATCCAAAGAGCTAAGGAAGAGAGATAAATATTGACACCTTCACTCTGGTAATAGTGTGGTGTTGTTACTGTACTGTCAGTATTTAAGGCAATTTTCTGACTGAGATTGTTACTTCATATTCATCTCAAACTATTAGTTAAGTTGCATATATATATAATAAGTACAATGCATTAATAGCAAATACAATATGTGAAAATTGTTCATTAAATAAGGTGCATGAGAAATCCACTGCCCCTGTATGCCTTTTCCTTTTACAAATGACATATGTATCAATTGTGATATTTATAGATGTCAATGAAATAATTCTTTCATGTCAAGCATTATTTGGAAGCCTAAATGAAACAAACTGATTCTAAGAGAATACATTATGTGACTTCAACAGCAAGAGACTTTGCCACAATATTACATAAAGTTTGACTTTGTTGACCTCACTGTACTGATGAGATAATGTAAACTTACGTAGGATGTTTGTTAATACCATATAGTCTATACCTTCTATCTATCTATATATACTAGTTTCACATGCATACCATGAAACTTTCCTCTGCATGTGTGTGACTGCTGCAGCTGCAAGTGTGAAGTACTGGGTCTGCGTGATGAATGGTCAACCTGCTTTGGAGATTGAGGGGAGCAAAGTTAACCTTTCCGGCACAGCTGAACACTCTCAGTCACTTCTCTCTGCCTTTGTGAAAAGCCTTTTTTTTTAAGTGAATCACATTTACATTTTGTCAAATGGGCTCAAATAATATATAAAGAATGCTCGCTTGAAATAAGTGGGATATTTGGCCTGTTAGTACATGAAGTTTATCATAGACTTACATAATTTCTTTATAAGTTTGTAACCAAATCTTCAAATACAAAATATTAAGAGATATTACTTTAGGAATCCATGGAAGATATAATTAAGATTGCCACTGATTAAAGATAAATTTCATATACTTCCAGGTACGTAGATGAACAAATGAACATCCAAAATAGGAATAGTTGAATGCCATAGTTTCAAAGTTACAACATTTTGAGCAAGTGTACGTTTTTAATGTTTTTGAATTTTCATGGGCTATTTGTGAATGTTTTAAAATTTGAGTCAATATAGATCTGTACTTACTGAACAGTACAGACTTCATTTCTTATGCTTTAAATAAGGCAGTGATTCAAGCACCTGACATATACAATAATGGCTGAAATGGTGGTGGGAGGAACCTTGTTTGTCATGCTTAGCCTGTGAATAGACAGCCCGGAACACTGCAACAGGACAATTACAAGTGGAAGAGATTCATGACATTTAAATGGCACACATTGCCAAGGTAGTTTCTCATACTGTGTGTCTGTCAATTAAGCTTACAGCCAAAAATGCTGGAGGCAAAAAAGCATTAGCTTAAATTGTGAAGTGAAAAAACATGGTCTTCCTCCAGTACATGTATTTAATGTCCGCATCTCACCCAGGTAGTCATGACTATTGAGACAGTGTTTTTACATCATGTATCACTTTTCTTTTATAACACTTCATGTACCTGATGATTATTTACAAATATGCTAAATTTCCAAGGACAGCATAAACAGAAGCCACAAATATATATGATAATTCATATTAAATCTATCTTTTTCTGTATAATCAAATGAAAGAGATGCTGGGCAGTTTGAGAGAACAACTTTGGCACAAACATGACAAAATACTTTCTTCTTTTAGGAGAAACTTTATGAGCCAGAATATTACCTGGAAATATTTAGTGCATTTACTGTTTTTGGTCCTAATATGTGACAGTGCATTCATGGAAACTCCAGGTAGTCCAGTCTATATACATTTTAACCCCCAAAAAATTGCTACAAAAGGTTTTTCAATGGATTCTGTTAGGTTTATGTGTACTTTTTAACATACTAAAAGTTTACCAAAATCGGACTTTCGGAAATGCGTTTTTTTCAAGATGGCGTCCAAGATGGCCGACGAAACCTTCAAATGGCAATAACTCAGCAACTATTCACACAAATTTGATGATCTTTGCTTCTAGACCTAGGTTTTTGGGGTCAAAGAACACATTGAGACCATCAAAAATGGTATTGGATCATTATTTAACATTCATTACCCAATTATGCTGCACAATATCGTCGCCAGCAGTCCCAAAGGTTTGATATAGCCAACTGTTCACTGAGATTTGAAATGTTTCTGTCAATTGCAGATTGAAAGGAATGGAACTACTTCAGAAGTCCTTCAATTAAATAGACAAATAATTCACTGCATCATTATTTAATGTAGTTCATGTCAATTAACCATAAACCATCACTAGCTATGCAAACATTTTTGTCCGTACAGTTATCCTGTTCAGTTGTCTGTACTGTCATCTTTATTGCCATCAATGTCATCTTTATTGCCAGTTCTGGAAAGCTGACTTTTTTCTCATGATAAAAAGCCTAAAGTTTCAATCCTAGATCAAGTAAGCACGAGTAAAGACTGAAGAGCACCTGTAACTCACTGTCTGCATCCTCAGTTGAATTGATGATATGGCATACTTTGTTAGAATGATGCTGATGAGAGCAATCACGTCTGCATTTTCTTTAAAGATACATCCCTCATCCTAGCCATCAAAACTGCTGTTGCTCCTTTGTATTTGGGCAGTTTCACAGTATCTGCACTCAAAGTGTCTCATGGGGGGTCAGAATAAAGGTTTGTAAATGAGAATTTCCTTCATGCTATCATGAAATGAACATATTAAAGATTCATAAATCAACAAGAACACAAAATTGAACACATGTGATTTGTTGGTTTATCACCAAATTCCCACTCCATAAAGTAGGCAAGGTTTGAATTTTTGAAAAAAATATTTATCAGAAAAAATGTCCATGTGAATACTAATTTAACCATTTTTGCACTGGAAATCCAGCCATCTTGTTGCATAGAACCCCCAAAAGCAATACAAAACTTAAAATTTCGATGAAATATGGCAGAACTTTTTTTCCAATGATTTTTATGACGAAATTAAAGAAATTAAATATTCCTTACTCTCAAAGTTTATGTTTTAGAGTGTTTAGTAAGGTTTTAGTCTCAATAGACACATGATTTCCAAGATAAATAATGCTTAGGCATCCTACTAACTGAAAGTTGAGTTTTGTTGCTGTATAATTTGAACTCATAGTGTTTCCTTTGTGTGAAAGACCGTGTTCTAGAGAGAAAAATCACCGAAAATGACCCAAAATTAAGGCTCAGAAAAAAAATCAGCTTGAATTGCTCCATAAACAAGATATTCACACATTATCTTGTTTAGTCACTCTGTTATTTGCAAAAAATTGCAGTTATAATGATACATTACATAAAATAAGTGCCTTTTACTCTCAAGTTTGATTTTCTCATAATAGTGCAATTTAATAATCTAAAAACATATATCTTTATTTTCCTATATTTATAAATACCCTTTTTAGGCATCCTGGTTAAATTATTTATTTTAGCCATGTTCTTTTCTTTAATGAATCCAGTGTTAAAAGACTTTAATCAGAGCGAAACTTATGATGTACTGGAGAGGACATTTTGTGACATAATGAATTTTAATTTCTAAGAAATGTATGTGCATTGCCTGGATACATTTTCAACTTGCATTTGTCACATTGATGTAAAGGCACATAATCGAGAAAATAAAACACAAATAGCTTGTTTTTTCCTTTCGAATCTGAGTGTTTTTTCCTCGTACTGGAGAGGACACATTTTTTTGACATCATATTCAAGCCTCAAATTCTGAAAACAAAGTATAGATTCTGGAATGAATCTTTTTGATTTACCTTGAGACATGTCTCCAGCTACAAAATTGATGCAAACGGTAGATACACTCTTTGATACTGATTCATAACAGCATATGCAGTAATAAATGGTCCATCGAAGACAAACTTTTTGACACATGCCATTTTCTACATTGTGGGAGACAGCTCCTTTTGTATACTACTTATTCAGACGAAACCTGTTGTATTTTATGCCCAAGACATAGGTCCAGACTGGCATCATTAACATCAATCACAACTGCCTCCATTTTCTTTTCTGTGTTGGCATAAAATATGCGAAACTGCCCGTGAGGCACAAAAAAGTGCAAAATTTGGTCATAAATCGCCTGCTGTATCAAAACTAAGTATCATAGCAAGGTAAAATTTGGTATGCATATACTTCAATGTAGTACAAGACTGCCACCAAGACAAATTTCCGTGTACCTGTCATACTTTTCTCAGAGTAATTGCTTAAAGACGAAAAATCGGCCGAGTGCAAATACCGTAAAACTGCCCATTTCACAAAATAAAGTAACTGAAGTTAGCATAAGACTTGTAACATATGCATCAGCTAACTTCAATGGTAAAAGATGGGGCAGAAAACCACCATCAAGCACATGTACAGCTATATATTGCAGGAATAGAGTTCATCACTAGCTCACAAGATGAATCTCTGGCATGGTATTGAATTGCCTGAACAATACGATTTATATGCTTTGAAAGTATTCCTGGTGTCAAATACTGCCAGAGTGAATTGGCTCAATTCATAACTTACAGCTTAATCTAAGGAAAAGATCTCCAGTCTTGACACCATCAGGAAATTCCGGAAGAGGAGAACAGGATCAATGGTGCCATCAGGGTCAATCTTCACTGTAGAGCATTCCCAAATGTCTATATTTGGTATCTCCTTGTGCATTTGTAGGTAAATGTTGTCTTACTGATCATACCTTCAATGATCTTTCTCCTAACCAATTCAAAGCCATGCACATTCATATTTCAAAGATTTTTGGTTATGCACATATATACCATTGACAATATGTTCAAGAGTGGGATCTAAACTAAAAGGTGAGCAGGTGGAAAGCTTTAGTGAAATTTCTTTTTCAAAATCAGAGGCATCTCTTTTGATCCTTCAGAGGAGTCTTTACATTGTGGTAGTTCTGTCTGTGAAATTCTACATTGCACTGTTCTGTTCAGAAGTCGAAGGTGCAGATAATATCCAAAGATTTTACAGGCCTCTGTCTTGCCGCTGTCTTGAGTAAGACCACTAGTGCTCTTGTAGATCTCATCAAAGTTTGTTCCATCAAAAGCCACTACCTTTTAAAAGTCCTGTCCAGCACTGGTTGCTCCGATGAACAGTACGAAAACCTTCGAGAAACTTCCTGTAAACATCTGGGTGTTCATTCTCATGGCTGATCATTTCTTGTTGGTAATAATAAGCAGATCTCTGGTAGTTGAAATCACCCGTATGCAAATACAGGCAAGCAATCTGAAATGGCTTTCAAATAAAAAAGTTTTAGTCATTATGATTGTGGGACCACCACTTTCCAGTGTTTCTTCTTCAATTGGAAGGGAGGCATACAAGTGCTCAACTTGATTGCATTGTTATCTCAGGATTGTCATCTCAGGTTCATCTTTGACTATTTCTGATAAAATCAGACTATGCAAGCATTTGTCAATGGGAAGAAGGCCACATAATGCCCTCTGAACTTATTTTCCTGACATCATAATGCTGCTGATATGCACAACAGCATTCTCTTTGCAGTATGCATGTAGAGACAGTGCAGTACACTGTTTCAAATATATTGTTCAGCCCTGTTCCCTCCATCAGTGTCGCAATAGCGCCCAGCAGGTTAATAAGATGATGGAAACTCCCTAGAAAGGAAGAAGTCCTTCTATTTACTTTTCTGTGGTGCATCAAAATGATTTCAGCACCTTCTATTACTATAAGGACTGGTCCAAAGTTACAACAGTGGGAAGCTTGTGCTTCATGACAAGGTTTCGAAGTCTGATGTGGACAGAATACATGTTTTGTCTCCAAAATATTCATCATAAGCAAGAATGTAACTGAGGACTGCATGCCCATTGCCCAGGATGCTGGCTCCCCTGATGCAGAGTGTACATCACTCCCTGCCGCTTCGGTGCTGCCCTTTTAAAGCATCTAGGTAAATCTAAAAGATGACTGCTTCCACCATCATATATAAATATATAAATTATGGAAAAAAAATATTCAGAAGTTTTGGAAGATCCTTTCAAAAAAGACCACCTCATTGCAAGTGTGCTTTGCAAATCTTTACCCACAAGCAACTCCCACTGACGTACGATCTGAGTGTCAATATATATATACTGACATATGGATCTCATCTCAATGGGAGTTGCCTGTGCTGTACCCTTGTCCTGCTCTCTGATAACAGTTCCAATTCACAATTTCAATCAATAAAACTTCAAATTTGAATAAAACGTTGACTAAAGAATAGTAGAGGTTGTCATGTTGGATACCATTTTGGTTTTACAGGCCACATTATACCATTTGACACCTCTGTCAACCAATCACATGCCAGTATTGCAGGAAAATAATTCCCATATTATTTGTTGTCCAGTTATCCTCTCATGTTTGACTGTTTGAGTGTTTGTCTCATGGTGTAAGCCGGTTATTCACCATGGGTTCAGGAATATGTGTTTATCACACCTCGGGCTAAAGCCCTCGGGTGATAAATCACATATTCCCTCTCCTGCGGTGAATAACCTATACTAATTGTCCTACATATTTTTTGCTATCTGGTAGTGCAGCATGTGAACAATGCTGAACTGAAAACTGTGATAGTCTAATCAACACAATAGATAGTGACAAAGGTGATGGCACAAACTTCTGAACAGTGTAGGCTGACTCTGAGGACAAAAGTGTTTGCATAGTTAGTGATGGTATATGTTTTATTGTTGAGAGCTGAATTAAATATGTTATTTTCTAAATTGAAGGACTCCTGAAGTACTTTTGATCCTTTCAATTTTCCACTGACACAAACATTCTAAACCTTAGTGAACAGTTGGCCTTGTCGAACCCTTGGGACTGTTGGCGATGATGTAGTGCAGCATAATTGGGTAATGAATGTTAAATAATGATCCAATACCATTTTTGATGGTCTCAATGTGTTCTTTGACCCCAAAAACCTAGGTCTAGAAGCAAAGATCATCAAATTTGAGGGGATAGTTGCTGAGTTATTGCCATTTAAAGGTTTCATCGGCCATCTTGGACGCCATCTTGAAAAAAACGCATTTCCGAAGGTCCGATTTTGGTAAACTTTTAGTATGTTAAAAAGTGCACCTAAACCTAACATAATCCATTGAAAAACCTTTTGTAGCAATTTTTTGGGGGTTGAGGGGTTATTTTTCACAAATAGACTGGACTAAGGTATTTTGTTGAAATAGTGACAAGAGTTCATGTGGCTGTCAGAATGGTGAACTTTCATGATCCTCAGTCCCAGCAGATTAGGAATATATCACGCGACTTGTTTCTTCCCATGACAGCTGGAACCTCCGCATCTGCAACACATATTTACACATAAGAAGCTTGGGGATACTCATTGCAAGACTTCCAAGAAAGTTGAAGCAATTGATACACACATACTTGGATGTCACTGCAAAAGATGTTATAACCCTCCCGAGCAGCAACGTAAATCAAACCTTTCCCTACGTAATTATTTTGGTTAGAATCAAACGTTGGACCAAACAACGTATGACAAAGGTAGGGCAAAGGTAATTTCCTAACGTTGCACTCAGATGGAAAACCAAACGTAAGTCGCAACCTTAGTAAGAGGTTGGCAGATGGTTTGTTTTATAGTTTGGCCGAACGTTCGAGTCACACGTAAGTCATACCTTTGGTTGAGAGGTTTGAAGAACGTTTGACTATTACGTATGACCGTACCTTTGATTCATAGGTTTGTCTAACATTCATTTGAGAGGTTTTTGAAACCTTAGACTATTACGTAAGTCATACCTTTGGTTGAGAGGTTTGAAGAGCGTTTGACTATTACGTATGACCATACCTTTGATTCATAGGTTTGTCGAACATTCATTTGAGAGGTTTTTACAACCTTAGACTATTACGTATGACCATACCTTTGATTCATAGGTTTATCAAAGGTATGGTCGCACATTTGGCAATACGTAAGTTCCAAGGTTTCTCCAACGTCTTTTTGATATGTATGGACAACGTTTGAAAGTAATGTTCAGGGCAAACGTCTGATCATACGTATCTGCCAAAGGTTTGTTGAAGGTTTGCACAAAGTTGCAGAACCTGGGATCTTGAGTCTCAGAGAGCCTTGTAGCGCCATCTATTCCATACCTATTCCAAGCTATCTGGTAACTTTGAGTGTATGAAACCTCCAACAGGATGCTTGCTGGTGATAGTTGGATGAAGCCATAAAGAAATAGTATTTCCACCAGCTACAAAAATTACCAAATAAATATCTCTTAGAATATGAAAGAATAGATAGGCCAAAGAAAATTCTGAAGTACTGCTCAACCACAAACGACCAAGAGAGAATCAGTTAAGACCGGAGTTGAACTGAGCCTACTTGCAACTGTATGCCACCTATCCAGCAGGCCAATTTGGATTGGGATTTTTCCAACTCTTCAGAGTTGCAGCATTAATCCCTTACAAGGTAAGTGAATATTCTTATTTATTATTCTAGTCCTTAAGTGACTGCAGACTGCTTGGTAAAACGAGAAAGAAAAGTCTGCTAATTTTGGAGCCACCTTCAGTGCTTGCTGCCTGGCTGTGCTCTCTCTATCTCTGTCTTTCTCTTCTCTTCATTGTTTTAATTCATGTTTTCTCTTTGCAGATCTCCCAACAAAAAGTCCACCAAGCACCCATCCCATCAAGACCTAAAATTTAAAAAAATCTTGAAATCCCCGGGGGATCCCCCCCCCCAAAAAATCCCCCCCCCCCAAAAAAAAATCCTGCAGTAAAATCAGATAAGCTTCTTCATTCAATCGTAATGAGGACCAGTATTCAAGGGCTTTATTTTATTTATCATTTTTATTCCACGGGGGCTGCTAGCAGCCTGAAGCAATGCGGCAGTCCCCCCGAAGGATCCGCCCCTGGCCGACCTAAAATGAATCCACATTTTCCACATCGCCGATTGACAGGCCGATTGTGAAGCATACGCAGCGGTTAGAGTCCATCCGAATGGGTCATTTAACCGATATACATCCTATAATCAATCGGTCATGGTTAAATACATCGTTACGGTGGTATAAGTGGTGTTATAGACCGAAATATATCTAATCCACGAGCGTGGTGCCCTGCCCCGCCATGGCCGCCTCGTCCGAGTTCTGCGCATGCGCAAGAACAAGCGCGCTGAGCTGGTCTGCCACGCCTGACGCCCCAGAGGCGTATAACGACTGTTCCTTCAACGTGGGGGGTACGTAGTCAAGGGAGGTTGGAGAAATACGAATTATTTACGATATATACGTACGTAGTAACCTCGTAACCAGCTGTCGACAAATTACGTAGATTTCAAACGTTGGATCCGATGTGAATGGGAGGTTTAATGCTTCCTCAGACCAACGTTCCTCAAAGGAAATTGTCCACAAGGGAATACACCCCAGATTCTTTTTTCATACATTAGTTTCCCAATTTCTTTTCAGAAAAGAATATTTCCATGATATTTTTTAGGCATCCTCGTTCAATATCAATTTCTTCGTGCAAATAAATTTTCATATTGCAATCATATCATGACGTATTTGTATAATATTACAAACTAATTCAAAGATAGTAACTCTTGAGACATTTATTACACCATGTGAAGAAAGGGTTTCAAAATCAGCCATCAAAGTTTGAAAATAGGTAAAATGACGCGATGTCAATTATGTTAGATTCTTCAGTAATATTTCTTTGACATAGGAGGTACACTTTAGATTAGTGCTGCAGCTGCCGGTGTCAAAGGAGGGATTGCACCATGAATCTCAGCTGTTGAAAAGACTAGAAATTACACAAGGACTTGGACATTCAGGATGATTATCTGGAAAAAACATCTGATTGATTTTCCAAGTTTTAACAATGTTTTAATATTGTAATTATCTCACTGGATTTGAGAACAGATACTAAAGAACATTGACTAGGGGTATACGTTAAAGAAATGTAATAACATCAGAAAATAACATTTCACTAGACCCAAGAATTAGTGTGATATATACATTTTCATAGAATAAACCCTTATCATTATTACCAAAACTTAAAGTAAATGGACATACAATCTTGCAAAATATCTTCTGGAAGAGCTTGCACTTCACACCGCTAAAAAATTATTGTTGCATTGCAACTTACGGTAAGCACATACAGTTCTTTGTAACTTTGTGATTTTGTCGCCAAGTCTTCTTGCTGAAGCATTTATTCTCTCATTGCAAATACCAAAGTCAAGAGCTTTTCCTCATGAAGCTAAGATGGTTGAGGGCTCTTGGGAAAAGGTGAAATCCATACTCTGCGAGGTATTCACATTGGCAACCATGAAAAATATTGAGGAGTTGTGTTACCAATGGTTGGCTCAAAGATTAAGTGGCAATATTCTATTGGGCCTATATCGCTCTGAGTTGTCCTGGCCGTATTCCTCAAGAAAAGCTGGAATACGACAATTATATAGTTACCTATCAGTGTATCTAATTTGTCTAATGTGTCTGGCGGTATATCGGTCTAGCTGTCTAGCTGCATGTCTAGTTGTCAGGCCTTCAAATTATAGACAAAGACAAAATTGACCAGCCACTCATCACGGCTACCAAGCAACTGATGTTACAGAAGTTTGCATTCTAAAGCATGCAGCCCCTTAAAAAACCAAAACAGACTTGGGTGGCAACACTAGCTATCAAAAGGCGGCTGGCTCCATTACCATCTCTCCAACATCCCACCATTAGCCTAGAGATATACTTCATTGCTTATGGTGGTCCTGTATAAGAATGCATTAGCTAATTTAGCTTATGGTTATAATGTATGTGGCACTTGGTTAGAAGGTGGTATCTACTTCCATTACATGTAGATGGTCCTTTATGGGCTTCTTCTGCTGGCAGACTGCTGCAGTAGTGCAAGGTTCTTGTCTTCTCTACAAATAAGTGTATAACACTGGGCAATATGTTGATTAGTTTACTTTGTCAACTAGATGTGCTATGAAAACTGTTTTATCAACATTGGTTCTCTGGCACTAAAACAGTCTTTATATCATTTGTCAAATATACCAGCATGGGGATACATAATGCATATATCTATGGCATGTTCGCAAAACAGCCCCACCAAAAGACAATTACAATGAAAAGCGTTCAAGGTTGTATTGTTCACTCTTCAGCTGCAGTAGACGAAATGTAGAATAACATTGCGCTGGAGTTGAGCTTCTTGCTGTTTTTTTCAATATTTTCTGAAATTGAATCTGTCATGTCATTGAAAATTAACAAGGTAATCAGACGAAACCCATAAACAGAGCTTTCCCTGCACAGAATAATGAAAGACCAGAGATGGCTCATCAACACTTAATTGTCCACAATTAAAGGAACTAAAGGTACGTCACATCTTTCAAGGCAAGAATTTGAACACGACATGATGCTGTGAACTATCAAACCAGGATAACAATAAAGTGCCTATGTTTCGCACAGAATCTGGAATGAATTTACTCCTTTATGTTTTTCGGGTGGGTCCTCATACTTATTAAGAATGCTGTAATGTAAACCATGTATGAATATTTTCTTCACTTCCATAAACATTGAACCTCCTTCTTGTATTATTTTGTCTTACTGTATTTTATTACTTCACTCAAATATTTTCACTATCCCAGAAATAAAACCGAAATTGTAGATATGGGAGCTGACTTCACACATCTGTAATTTGTACTTTGTTTCATTCACTTCAAGCCACACGTTTGTATAGATCTGTTCCGTTAAGTCAACTTTCATCTTTGCTTTAAACATAGCTTCTGGGCCACACTCCACACAAGACATAAACACAATTTGTGCTTTGCTTGGAGGGTGGTGACCTTTGACCCTTCTCTTTGCAGATTCTCTAAGATTCTGTTCCATCCCACGCCTTCATTTTTCCTTACAAAAGGCATATATATAGATGTTTTGTGAAAGCCAAAAGACAGACTCACTCCAGGCAATAGAAGACTTAAAGACTCTTCATTTATATTCTTTGTAATTCTAGTAATTGAACTTATTGAAGTACTGAGTACCTGAACTGACTGATGAAATTATTCAAGTAGGGGTTTTCACAGCATTGTCAATACATAAAGACCCAAAATAGAATCCTTTGCACATTGTGGTGGGATTGGGTTTAGGCATCTTTCAGGTAATTTTGTCCATTTTCGTCCATGTGTAGTTGATCAAATTCAGCCATACATAATTATATTTAAATGTCATTGAGGTAGAATTGACAAAAATGATGCATGCTATCTGCAGATATTACAGAGACAGTCTTTAAATAATTATGATTCTGTTATGTATTGATATGGGCATGCCCTTTGCAGAGATATCTTCAAGCAAGGAGCTGTAAGAGTTCATATCTCCCTGCTCCAGGACTTCAGACTTTCATTTTTTTTTTTTTAAAACTTCTCTCAGAAAACATATAAAGAAGAAAATATTCTGATAGTGGGGAATTGGGAACCATTAGTGAAACTGCTTAGTTTTAAGTACACTTCTTTGATCTTCCAGCCATTACGATATTGGAGTTTTTGGCATGCTGTGGTAAATATTACAGGAATTTAATATCCTGATGTGATGTAAAACGACTGTAAATATTAGTAATATAGATTCTTGAATCTTGAATTTTTACTCTTGAATGGTCACTTTATTATATTGTCACTTGTCAGAGATAATATTGACCTGGAAATCAACATATTTCACAGGTCTTATTTCTTGATTTTAAAAGATCACTTACGTTTAAACTTGGTGGTATTTGACCTTTTTTATTGGGTAAAAAAGTGATTTGGGACATCCTTAATGTCAACTATCTAACTTCAATTAAGTGATTGAGCAAGACTTCCCCTTGCCATGGTGGAACTGGGCTTAAAGACTAAACGTTACTCCTTAAAGGGCCACAATCATCAAAATGACACTTTTGCTCATTTTTTATCTTATGAAAGAATGGGCTACTGCAAGTGCATCCTGTCAACGTTGAAAAAATGGGTTTTAACCATAGATCAGGAAAAATCATGCCTACAAAGCTAGGGATATATAAATATTCATAGGCTTTTACACGAACTCCTGGGAGGTTCTATAGGGGTTTTTCACTTGAAGTGCTTTACTTGTTCAGTGAAGATAACTGAAACAATCAACTATGTAACGCGAAACAACTGTGAACTGAGTTGACATTGATTAGCAAACCATTTAGGATTATAAGTGCATTAACCCATCATCATTAACAACAAATGCTTTGTGTATCTAAGTTATGTTTATTTCAGCTTAAAGTTGTGTTCAAAGTGTTGTTGTGCTATTTTCCTCAATGTTAGGAAACACATGTATTAAAGTCAATGAAAACCAGCAATTATAAGGGGATCAGTGAATAGAATAGATCACACCTACAATCATTTGCAACCCGTACAGGCTAGGCCCCTAAGTTCTGCTAATCTTGCGAACATGCTATCACAGGAAGTGACTACAATAATTTTGTAGAATTATTCCTCATGCTCTCTGCTGAAATTTCTGCCACAAAGAAGTCAACAGAAGTAATTTAGAGAACTCATAGTGAATTGTATTGAGGCATTTGAAAGGTTTGAATCATGTTTGATGCCCACTGAAACTTGGCCCAGGGCAGATCATGTGTTAGAACAGCCAGCTGCAGTAAACAGAAGGCTAAATAGGAGCATTACTCTCTTATTAATGACATTTTAATCTGTAAACTGTGTCAGATAAGTCAAGTTGGTCTAATTCTATTTATTTGTTATGCAAGCAGTGGATGACACTTGTGTTAAAATGTCAAAAAGTGTTTTTTTGTGGAACCCTCACACAAGCAGACAGCCACATTTTGCATGGACACTGCTGCCACCTTTGCCCACTGTGAAAAATATATGAAACTGGGATTTGGACAAAATTTTGTGTCCCCATAGTATGTTCAGCCATCTGATGAGTGACGTGGGATAGGATGGACCTTACCCTCTCCTCCAATTGAATGAATAAATTTGAGAAACACACTTCTGCAATTGTGTCCACATTCCTGTAATAAACAACAAGTAATTATCAGATGCATTGTTTGATATAATACTAGCTGTGATCTGACAACACTCAGGTGAAGCTTTTATTTGTGAAAATGACAATAATTGCTAAAAGCAAACAGAATATAAAAGTTTACAAGTTCCAATCATTCGACCATGCACTATATCTATCTGATTGGTTGCTTTTCTGAAAGTGGGCAGGGACTGATCTATCTGTCTCAGCTTAATAATATACCCAAGTAACATTTAGGAGGTCACAACCAATATGAAACGTTTACACTTAGACAGATTGTCAAGATTGACAAAATTTTATATCTAAAATTATATTAGTTGCTGCCATCACAATATGCGGTCTGGACTTGGCAAATATAGACAAATTAACCAATGTCATAAGAACCAACCAATCAGCACACCAGATTAATATTCAATTTTATTACGATTGACAGTGGGCACCCGACAGAACTTGTCACAAGCATTTGCAAGATTTTACACAGTTTCTGTTTGTCTCATATTTATATTGTCAGCTTTCTGAGCTTCATCTCTTTGTTCCTAAAACATTTTACAGCTAGTTCTAACAGTGCTTTCATGCTTCAAGAGGTCATGACAAGTCATTTATGTGTTTATTCATTACCCAGTCCTATGTGAATTGCCCAGTTTCCTGCATACAGAAGTCCCTTTTTGTTGTGCCAAAATGCTGGTCAAAATCAGTAACTTCAATCATTTTTTTTTCATGGGTTTATTTTGTGATAAATTCAAAATAATCACTGTGATGTTTCTGTAAATAGTACATTTGAAACTCTTAACTAATAAAAAATTGCATTACGGTGTGCCTTTAATAATATGTCTGTGAATGTGCGACTGATTCGCTGGAACTATTTGCTCAAATTTCTGAATTTTTGATATACATGACATTGTATAGCATGGAATTTCTGGATGTTTAGTAAGGGAGAGATATGCTCTACCTAACAAAATAAGAAAATAGTCATGAAAATGCCTCACAAATCTGTATTTTAACTGACTGACACAGTCTTTCTTTCCCGAACATACTAATGAAAGACTAGCGAATAAAGACAGCTCATCAAGGCTTAATTGCTTGCCTGTGATTACATGTTCTAAGCGATTTCGAAAAAAGGGTATATTCCGGGAGATGCCGTTACTCATATCACAGTGCAATGAGTACTTCAATTCTTTGTGCATTGATTTTAAATAAATCACAGTTGTAATTCAACTAAAGCAACTATAAAATATACCTACACAGTACATAACCAAGATACATCCTATGAAGCAAGTCTCAAGCTAATGCAGTAGCTCAGGACTGGCATGACAATGTACAAGGAGGTTATTGGTGAGATATGGACAAGTTGGAAATGGAGCCTAATAACCATTTGTTGGCAAGCTACTCTAGTCTTTGTTGTTGTTCTAATTGCTTGACTTCTTTCCTTCCATGTTCACTTTGCTCAGTTCAGGAGAGCATTGGCAGAAACTCTGGTGTGGGCCTACTTGTGATGGTACAAATAAAAATGCTGCCCTTTAGAAGTCTCTTTCACATTGCTGGAATTACCAAACCGTAAAAATGAGGATTTAGAAATCAAGTTTCATTCGTAATCAAAATGTTGTGATGTCGGATATATTCCAACAGCCAGTGCTTAGTTTATTGTCTTGGACTTTCCATGGCTTGTAGCCTTTGATTTTGATGGATTGCAAGCAGGGATTTTAAAAATATGCATCGGGCTTGAAATAAAAGGAAGTTGAATATGGACAACAGTTAGAGAATTATTAAAGGATTCGACAAAAAAGGATCAAAATCATTACATTGATGTCGCACATCACAGCACTACAAATATCGGTTGCAGCTTGTTCTATTGGTCTCCCAGTCGAAAATCCTTTAAAAATGCTCTGGTGGAAAGAATAGGCTCATAATATGAAAAACAATGCATACCTTATTCAGTTCTTCCTGGATTGCCAAAATTCTACAATATGAAAAGGTGATTTGTCTTTGAGCTTTTGACTGGATTTTCTTTCAGAATGCCAACAAGTTTACAACAAACATTTCATATCAGTGATAATAAATATTGCTTAGATCCTTTGGCTTTTGCAAAAGCTCTATAGACAACGGATGCCTATTGTTGTCTGGGCTATCGGAGATGAAGGCGTGTGATGGAGCGATGGAACAGAACCTGTGAGAATCTAGAAGAATTAAGGGTATTTAACAGATCATCACCTTCCAAGCAAAGCGCAAATTGAGTCTAGTCTTTGGCGGAGTATAGCAAAGTATAAAGCCTAGGACAAAGTTTACTGGAGAGAAACAATAAAAATTTGTTACTTGGGAGTGAATAAAACAATGTACACAATTTCATTACTGGAATGGTGATATTTCATAAAGTAATACAAAAACAGAAAACAACCCACAAAAAGGAGACTCAATATTCGTGAAACTCCAGATGGCAGAATTTGTACAAGGTTTCCATTGAACACTTCTTACAAATGCTGCTGAGGAAGGTTATAGTGTTTCACTCTGACAAATCAAATGCTTTTTTACCTCCAGCGATTTCAGTTGTAATTGATGGAGTCACAGTCTTAGAAAATGTCCTAATGGACAAGGATGCCATGTGCCATTTAAATGTCATGAATCTCTCCAGCTAAAAGTGTCCTTTTCCTGGCAATTCATTCTTGAGGCCAAGGATGACAAACAAGGTGCCTCCCACTGCCATCTGCAGCTAATGGTTCTTAAATTGTCTCGGTTATACAAGATGTGCTTAAAACATTGACAAGATTTTCCATTGCTTGTACATCATTTCAATATAATATATTTGAAAGAAACGTTTTACATAATTTACAATTAATTCTAAATGCTGGCATTGAACCGTTCTGGTTCTGCTTTACTGTTACTCTGTTACGGATTGACTTTATGATACTAATTTACTCTATTTGGCAACTAACTATATTGCATGCTTCAGGCATTGTACTGCAAAACTTCTAGTTTTTACGCAAGTACTTTGTTCCCTATTCAGAGTAATGAAAGACCAAAGATGGCTCATCAAGGCTAAATTGTCAACAATTACAGGAACTAAAGGTCTGTCAGATCTTTCTAAAAGAAGTTTTGAAAAGAGATGGAACGGACTGATCTAGTATTAATACAAAGTACTTTTTGATTCCCAATGCATTTAGAATAACCAAGAGTAATTCGATCAAGTCCATTTAAAATGGATTACTACATACAGTAAGGTTGATGCACCATGCACAAGACAAGCATAAGCAATGAGGTATGTAGAAGGCTAATGGTGAGTTGTTGGCGAGATGATAATGGTGCCAGTGGCCTTTGGATAGCTGATGTCGCTACCCCATTGAGTTTGAAATATTTAAAGGAACTTTTATCTTTTTATGATGCAAACTTCAGTAACATCTGCTGCTGGGTAACCAAGGTGAGTAGCTGATTTAAAAATTTGTGTATACATATAATATTGATGGTCCAGGGTCCAAAACAGAGTTTGGAGAAAAACGAAATGCTCATAGAATAAGTAGTGTTGGAAAAAATCCATCCCTAAAAGATTTATTTATTTATTCAACAGGAAAAGGCCTACTTGGGATTTCATTTTTAGATTTTTCAGCAATTCATTGGAAGTCAAATCATGTCCTTTAAATATAATTTTCATATTCCAGCATTTCTAGGGAAATCGACATAGGCTACTCACCGTAATATAGGACGAGTATATAGCTGCCCTTCAGTAGGCCACTTGATCTTTGAGTCAACCATTGGTTACACAACTCCATAAGCTTCTTCTTGGATGGCCATCTGTATGCCTGGCATTATTTGGATTTCATATTTGCCCATCAGCTTCCATCTTATCTTCCAGAGGAAAAGCTCTTGACTTTTGGTATTTGCTCCGAGAGAATAAATCCTTCTGCCTGAATGTTTTGGCGACAAAATCTCAGTTATAAAGAACGTATGTGATTACTATAAGAAGAAATGTCTCACAAGTTCTTAAGTCTAGTGTGATCCCTTTTGTCAATATTATTGGTAAACTTAGAATAGCCTGCTAACGATTTGGAGGGTCATAAAGTAAATCTACGGGGTATTCAAACATGAGTAGGATATTGGCGAAAGGTGATTAGATGTTTGTTTTCCAGCAGATCATCCTGAATGTCAAACATCCTGTGAAATTACTCTAACACAAGTTAGACATCACCAAGATACTTATACCATTGGAAAAGCTGGTATCTAACTGACTCCGGTCGGGATCTAACTGACAAAAATGCATGTTAGAACCCTCAAAATCGGTGACTAACTAATACTGTGACTTATTACCTTTTTTCTGAATGTGCAGTGTCAGTGTCCAAAGCTAGACTTAGAGTTTTCAGCTGTGTTAGAAAGTTGTTTTTTTTTTCACCTTTTTGCCCAAGCTGGTGATTCATTGTGAAAAACCTCCTTTCACACCAGCAGCTGCAGGAGTCACAAACAGAGGGTGCTTTTAAGCGCATACCTCTAACAGTCCTATGCAAGGGTTATACAGAAGAATCTACATTGTAGCATCACGGACATCAATTAACTGAAGTCTCTGAATGAACAGAGACCGACTTTTTTCTTTAAATATAGTGCATTAAATATAGTGCCAAGGGTTAATATTATTAATTGGTATTAAATACTAGATCGAAAGAACAAACAATGATATCAAATCTTTGAAATATCTACACATAAATATGGCAAGATGTACAAATGCAATTATAAAATCATCCTGCTCGAATTTCATAATCAAATTGGATACTCTTCTATGCAGGAAAGAAATGTGAAATCAAGGATTAAGTATTATAATTGTTCCATTCACCCTTTTAGCTCACTTCATCTGTTCTTTTAGATTTTCTGTCATTTCCAGAAATGTTATACACAAACAACAAGCATTCCCCCTCGCTACTTAATTACTTTATTTTGTATATGTGAGTGGTAGATTAAAAAAGCAAACTGTCAGATACTTTAAAGCATGAGCAGAAATAGTCTGTTTTGTAATCCCCCCTCTCCCTCACAACATAGATGTGTATTGCAGCATCATTTACAGTACATCTCAAGCTGTGTTAGTCATCTCATTCTGTAACATTCATAGAACTCCACAAGTTATGTCGTATGTGTAGATCTGTGTTGCAGATGCAGAGGCTCCAGCTGTCTTGAGAGAGAAACGAGTTGCGTGATATATTCCCAATCTGCTTGGGGATGAAAATGAAAGTTCACCTCTTTGACAGCCATATGAACTCTTGTCACTATTCTACAGAGAACCTGAAGTTTCCATGAATATACTGTCACTTATCAAATCCAGCAAAAGTAGGCGCAAATCATATTTCCAGCTAATATTCTTGCTCAAAAAGCTTTCTCTGTCATAAGTGTTTTGCCATGTTTGTGAATGTGTGTAAATACCTTTCCTCACTCCAGTTCTGTCAAACCGTCAGGCGTCTCTTCCACTTTGACAATAAAAGATCAATTTAATATGAATGACTCATGATTATAGCTAACAATATACATTCAGTGTATATAGTTCTGGGACTTTGGTCTATATTAGTACAATATCATATGAGCGCAACTCATGGCTGCCGAAGGCAGCCATGAGCGAAGCTCATTTAGCACAAGGACTGCTCATTCTGTGTGGTGCTCCTGTCTACAGTGACTGCCTGAACAGGAAGTGCCTGTAGTTACCATAAAAGTGGAGCTAGTAGTTTAGTCAGAGTTTAGTTTGGTAAATAATCAAAATACCTCAAATATCTCCCAAAATAGCTTTAAAATTTCAGTCTTGTCGTATAACAACCTCCAATGACATATTTCAGGGATTTAAATCAACATGTGTATCAACATTGGAAATAATTATTTCCATACCCCTGATTGTAAGAAGTGACTGTCCCTTATTTCTTACATATTGAACTATAATTGGTCAGTTTCACCAAATCCCTTTAAAAATATGCGGCATTAATCTGCAAGCTGTCCAAACTTGAAGGGTCAAAAGTTTGCATACACTCCAGGACCATGGTAGTATTATGCCATACCTATGCCTCTAATTTATAAATAATTGAGTGTTATGTCATAGTTAGTTAAAACAAAGGTTCAGACAAGTTATTCTCAAAGTTTTTTGCCACATTTTGTAACTTAAGTCGATGAATACTGTTAGCTCTCGGATCCAATTTTTCACTTTCTCTGTCATTAATGATGGGATCATCCAAACAGTATAGAGGAGACGAAGAGTGCAAATTATATGATTATTCAAGAATGGTGTGTCATTGGGAGCCATTTGGAAGCATTTTGAGATGCCCAAGTCATCGGCAAAGTGCCTAGTTGGTTGTTGCATGACTCACAGGGTCAGTGGTGCACTACAGAAAACTGGATGAAGGGCCAAACTGACAGTAGTTGACATGAAAATGATAGCCAGAATAGTAAAGCAGCTTCCAAGGGTGACTATAAAGAAATCTGCAATTACTTTGCTGAGTGTAGGGTGAAGGTGGGTACTAGCGTAAAAATGCGGGCAAAACATGGAGCAGGACTCTGACGATGCAAAGGTGGAAAGAAGCCACTGCTGTGAGAGTAAACTCTTATCCTGAGTCAGATTTTCTCGTTAGTATGTTAACACCTATATAAACAGTTTTTATACGAATTGGCTAGCTCTGGAGCAGATTTCATATGGCATTCTCACAGGTCTGGCTTCTTTCCGTCTTTGCATCCTCGGAGTTGTTTTCAATGTTAGCCCAGCTCAGTATGCCAAGCCATCACTTCTTCCCAGACTACCCCAGATCATTGCAGATTTTGTTCTTAATCATCCTTGGATTCTGTTTTGCCATTCTGACTTTTTTCTTAGTCAGCTGCTCTCTGTTTTGGCTCGTTGTCCAGTTCTCTGTAGTGCACCGATGACCTTGCAGGTCTTCAAACTACCAACTAAGTACTCTACTGACAAATTTGACATCATAAAATGCTTACCAATAGCTCTAAATGATATACCACTCTACTGTACTCATATAATTTGCATCCTTTCGTCTTCTATATACTGTTTGGATGATCCAACAATGACTTATGAAGAAAATGAAAAATTGTGTCTGGCAGCTTAAATAGTATGTACTTAATTTGCAAATGTGGCAAAAAAACTTTGAGAATAATTTGTCTGAAGCTTTGTTTTAATTAACTAGGATATAAAAGTCGAGGATTCGCGAATAAGAGACATAGGTATGGAATAATACTGCCATGGTCCTGGAGTGTATGCAAACTTTCGACCCTTCAAGTTTGGACAACGTGCAGATTAATGCTGCATATTTTTAAAGGGATTTGGTGAAACTGACCAATTATAGCCAAATTCATTAGTTCGATATGTAAGAAATAAGGGACAGAAATGCCAGATATGCTGACCAGTTTGTACTTACGTAATACATCTTTATCTATTTCCTGTTCAACTGTATGCAAATTTTTGACCTCAACTGTATCTATCTATCTATCTATCTATCTATCCATCTATCTATCTATCTATCTATCTATCTATCTATCAATGCTGCACGAATTTCATGGCAGTGCCATTTATATATTATATATATAGTTGGTGGGTTAGGACCGTTAGGTCAATAAAATAGGTGGTTGACTTCACTTTCTGATGCAAAGGTCCCCTTTGGCACAGATGTACCTTGGGGTCATAGGAAAAGATTTATCCAAAGACACAAGTGAGATCACCCCCTGGATTGGAAATACAGCCATTTTTCAAAATGGCCGCCGCAAGTGCAAAAAGTCCAATATCTCTGCTTCTATTTCAGCTAGAGAGACAAGATTAGGGTCAAACTATATGTTTTTGGTGTCAAAGAATCCATTGAAATAGTACCTGAGCATAAAAAACAATATTTACACATTTCATTGTAGCACCTGCTTTAAAAATGGCCACCAAGCAAGGTTGACGGCACCAGGGCCACTTTTAGTGAACATTTTGTGTTACTTTGATACCATTAGGTTGCATAATCTGCAAGCATTGTTGGAAAATCAATCTCTACTCAAAATCAACACACTCTAACACAATTGAAAAGAAGATATGCCCAACATCAGCACTATTGAAAAATATTTATGTGGTCTTCAAAGCCTCGATCGATCGCATTTTAGCATGCATATACATTTCATGATAATTTTTCCAAATCATAATCTACATTGAGGATATTTACTTTCTTGATATCAGCAGAAAGAAACAGCTTTTATATAGACAGCATCAAGCTGTGTTCTATTTACCTGTAATTTCAGTTTTCTCTGATCTTACATTGTGTCCATTTACTAATTTTTTCATCATCGCCAAGCTTTCATTTTGATAGTCCAGTAATTCAAGCATCGTATCTATGCTCAGTGAGTGAAAAATAATATATGTCAAATTAATTTCGCTGTACATTTAAGATAATAGTGTTATTTAAGGCTGTTGTTCAGTCACTTCTGTAGGGTCAATCACGAGACACACTTCACAGCATCTTCTCATATGCTAAGCTAGCAAAGTCACCAAGAGAGCATCCCACCAAGCCCAGACTCAGGAGTTTCCACTGCTGGTGTGAAAATATGTTTTGGGCAAAAAATATTGGTAAGGTGTTTGTGGATGATCCAAGAAATTCATTGTTTGGTGCAGAACATTCATGGTATGCCATGCCATAGTTAGACATTTCAGACACTCAGTGAACGGAGGTACAATAATAGCATGTGTGACTTGGCTGAGGGATATGAATTATGCTAAGAAATATTAGCAAATTATCCTGCCCAGTGCCCAGGATATCCAGTTACCACTGTTATGTCTTTGTTTTCTACTCTTTCTAGCCAGTCAGAGCCATTTTGATGACCAATGTTACTAGGCATAAAGCTTGTAGGGATGGTACATAGCCTTTTAGAGATGTCACAAACTTTTAACTTGCCATTATTCCCACTTCAACTGTATCAAGGATGTTTTACTTCTAGCGGTTTGGTTACTTGTACAGAAGAGCTGGTTGATTCAATGCCTATTGCATGTGTACACAAAGCTGTAGAGAATAAGGGGTTGTGATGAATATTGTTGGATTGTAACCAACTATGATAAAGACTCCATGAGCTGCTTGAGGTAGTACCATAACTCCAAATTTTTCTGAGGGACTGATCATTAAATCAGCTACATCTATGTCTTCAATCTGTCATATATAGGTCTACATAACATACACAGCCCTTGTCTATAGATGGTTTTTACGACTAATGCACTTCCAGATTGAAGATACAGCTTCATTGCCACATAAAACAGGTTTTTGTCTCTTTTTTGGTATGGAATACTGCTATGATGGTTGAATCTGCATTAAGGTTTTGTTGAAATTTGAATAATCTGTTGACTAGAGGAGACTGATCAATACCTAACCCTTTTACAGTTGGAGAGATTATAGTCACGTGAGGACTATTGCAATTCTAGTTAAGTCCTGGTCCTGACAGGATGATTGAGTTTGTGGGGTTGATCAGGCTGGTGTCAGAAAAAAAGTCTGACCTCTGTGCAGTTATCCTCATCCCCCACCAGCATATCCCCCACCAGCATATCAGTAGACTCTAGATACCCCATTTCATCGAGTCATCGCCTCTCATGACAATACACTTGTTTTCTCTGGAACTAATGGGTTCTTTCTCTGGTTATGAAATGGAGTGGGCTGGCAAAATTAGTTGAGACCCTGATAAGACTACATGCCAACTTAGGCAGTGTCAAGTGCTACATGTATCTTTAACTAGCTTGTCAATGATGATACTGTACACTGAAAGAGTCCTGGTCATGGTAGTGAAGACAGTGCTGGGTTGAGAGTCATGTGAGGCTGAGGACGTAGGAGTCCTCAGTATATGGTATTCTTCAAGACTATTCAAGCAGCATCTGGAAGAATGAATCAGCCTCACATTAAGATGAAAGGGAACTGATGAATGACTGATTCATCAGAAGATACTCATGGGGTAAGATTTTGGCTCCCTTTGAACAATTGCATCGTCTAAACATATGTCCTCCAATGCGCATTTTAAGTAATTCCTTACACCGAAAAAGGACATTTTTCTAACTTCTTGCTTACTAGCTTTAGTATTGGTCTTCAAAGATGGTTATGACTGGCAGGAAAGGTTTGAAAATCTTCAAAATAAACACATGAAAGTGATCACTAGATGTCCTGGGCAGGGGCAGCATACCATTCAAGTTAATATCCCTCAGCTCATCTAAGTCGTGCATGCCACCTCTGTTTACAAGTCATATCGAATAGCACACTATAAATGTTCTCCACCAGTCTACAAA
This sequence comes from Platynereis dumerilii, assembly GCA_026936325.1. Classification (NCBI taxonomy): domain Eukaryota; kingdom Metazoa; phylum Annelida; class Polychaeta; order Phyllodocida; family Nereididae; genus Platynereis; species Platynereis dumerilii. Next base: position 40,889,133 of record JAPTHN010000001.1, read on the forward strand.
TTTTCATGAATACTGATTAAAGCTATGTCAAACTTTTTCTTTTCTCAAAATCAAAATTACCGACAGTCATTTTGTCACTCTGATTGACAAAAACTGCTGTGGCTCGGTTATTTCTTGGTGACTATAGTAGCTATGCACATGAGAAAATTCAGCCAAATATCATGGCACAGTGTATACATATTAAAAAATCAATTTGTCACATTTTTCATTATTTTACTGAACATACCATGATTGAATTGCTGGACAATTAAAATGAAAGCTAAGTGATGACGAAAAAATTAGTAAATTGACAGAATGTTTACAAGGTCAGGATACGACGAGATAACTAAAATTAAATGGAGCCACAGCTTGATGCTGCTTATGTATAGGCTGTTGTTGCTGAATGCTGATATCAGGAATGTAAATGTCCTAAATTTAGATTGTGATTTGGCAAAATTATCATGAAAAGCATATTCAAAAATGTGATGGATCGAAGTGAAGAAACTTAAGAGGCTTTGAAGACCACACAAATATTGTTCCATGGGGCTGATATTGAGTATGTCTTATTTTCAATTGTGTTAGAGGATGTTGATTTTGAGTAGAGATTGATTTTCCAACATTTTTGGCAGATGATGCAACCTAACGGTATCAAAGTAACACAAAATGTTCACTAACAGTGGCCCTGGTGCTGTCAACCTTGCTTGGCGGCCATTTTTAAAGCAGGGGCTACAATAAAATGTGTAAGTATTGGTTTTTCATACTTAGGAACTATTTCAATGGATTCTCTGACCCCAAAAACATATATTTTGACCCTAATTTTGTCTCTCTAGCTGAATTAGAAGCGGAGATATTGGACTTTTTGCCCTTGCGGCGGCCATATTGGAAAATGGCTGTATTTCCAATCCAGGGGGTGATCTCACTTGTGTCTTTGGATAAATCTTTTCCGATGACCCCAAGGTACATCTGTGCCAAATGGGACCTTTGCATCAGAAAGTGAAGTCAGCTTTGACCTAACCCACCTACTAATATATAAATTAAGTATTATGAAAGCTAATGGATATATGATAAAAATAGATTCAATGTTCATCAGGCTTGAAACGTTCCAGCAATGTTCATTCTAGGCTAGATGTGGAAATTGGATACATGTTCAGGAGGAAAGTCATAGTGTTTCACTTCACAAAAGCTAATGCTTTTTTGCCTCAAGCTTTTCAGCAGTAAGCTTAATTGATAGAGACACAGTGTGAGAAACTGCCTTGATAATGCAGGCCTTTTAAACGTCATGAATCTCTTCCACTTGTAATTGTCCTGTTGCAGTGTTCCAGGCTGTTCATTCACAAGGCTAAGCATGACAAACAAGGTGCCTCACACCACCATTGCGGCTAATGGTTCCTGCATTGTGTATGTTAGGTGTTTAAATCACCACCTCATTTAAAGGGGTAAAATGGAGTCCACTAGGGTGGCCTAAAAATGTACAGGAAAATTTTTTTTTCTGAAATTCACATCGCATACCCCCTCATTTTAGGAGAAATGGTGAAAAAAGCACCTTGTTAAAATTTCATGAAAATCAGTCAAGTCTAAGTGGTCTCTCAAGGCCCCTCAATTCTCACCAAAAAGAAACATTTCAACCATTTTCGCCAATACGCGGTTAGCCACAACTTTGTGAATTTTTAATGAACAACATTCTAATTGCAATGGTTGGAAAGGTATCAAAATTAGCTTCAATTTGCATACCAACATTAATGGTCTAGGATGATATCTTGACTCCCATGGACTCTTCAGCTGACAGTGCTAATGTGCGAAAGTGTTTACTGAATGACTAAACCTGTTCAAGAAAAGATTTCCATTAAATTTCACTGTCAATTAACATGTTCTTATTCTCCAAAAGGCAGGATGACCCGATAAAGCATAAAACTTTTTTTTTTACCATGGAGAAACCCGCTTTATGAGCTGTAAAGTTTTAATGTTAGATTTTGTCAAAAGTGCTGAAAACATCGGAGAGGGGCTGTTGCATTTCATAGTTTAACTTCATAAGAGTTAAATATAGGACAACATAATCTATATCATGTGAAACATAAGAATATTGTCTTTCAAGTGGTACCCATCATGGTGCCCTGTAATAAATTTGGATGAAGATATGAATTTGAAATACTACGATTCCCGACTGCTATTTTATGTGTTTGCGACAAACTTCAACATAAAATTTCATCACTCATAAACCGGGCATTCCATGGTCAAATATCTTTTCTTTTTAAATATTTGGTCATTCTTGAACTGGGAAAATAAGAATCATGGCAATTTAAAGCAAAAAAAAAAAAAAGCCTGGCTTTTATCAGGATCGGTCGTTCAGCAACAATTTCATTCACGAAAAGTGTAAACTGAAAAGACCATGGGAGTTGAGATATTATCTTAGACCAATAATGTTGGTATGCAAATTGAAGCTCTTTTTTAGCCCTATCCAACCATGGTATTGGAAATGCAGTACTGTACAAATTGACTAAGTTATGAGGAACCGCGTATTTGCGAAAATGGTTGAAATTTTCCTTTTTGCTAAGAATGGAGGGGCCTTGAGAGACCCCTAAGACTTAACAGATTTTCTTGAAATTTTTACAGGGTGCTTTTTTCACAATTTCTCCTAAAATGAGGGGGTATGCGAATAGAAAATCAAAAATTTTGTTTTTTGGGCCACCCTAGAGTCCACACGTTTATCTGTTCAGTAAGTACAGATTTATAAGATAACAGATAAGTACAGATTTATAAGAGAACTCAGTTAAATTCTTTGGCTTCGAGAAATGATTATCAAGGCGGAAGTGGAGCAGGGCACATCTCAGACTTTAGAGTAAGAATAAGAGTAACTTGATTTCAGCATTTGTAACCTTGTAAAGCAAAGTACTACAGTACTGGACATGGTATGCCATGATGCATTTCTTCCATTTCTTCCTGAAGAGTATATTTGAAAAATTGTCTAAATATCAGAACTACTGAAGTTGCTTGTTACCCTTTATCCATAATATTACACATATATTGTATGTTGCATGTATTTACTCTTGATATTACTACTTGTTTCAATAAGTGCGTAATTCCATTTTACCCATACTGTGTTTTATTTAATATCCTTGTCTACAAGTTGACCGCTGTTTCATTGCCAATACTTTTTCCAGCCTTGACAGAACATATGCTGACATGTGTTACCGCCTAGTGAGGAACTAACACAACTTTTGTCTGGAAGAAACCATGGCTGTTTCTGAGTATGCTTATGGCCGTGTCTACTTCCTTAGAGAATGTGATTGCCGAGTCAATGTTGAATGGAAACTTTGTGAATGTGCAATGAAATTGGAACTATTTCTCGGGACCAGCAATGCATACAAAAATAACTTTGTGCAAGAGGTTTCAGCATCGGCATGCACTTCTCATGTTCACCAGACTGTTAATACCCTATATTCACAGTAATGAAAGACCCAAGATGAGTCTAAATTATCCACAATTACAGCTGGAAGGAAGGCTATGTCACACTGTTCAAAACAGGATTTCTCTTTGAGGGTTTTTAAAACATATTGTGCCCTTGGAAACCACAATCTGGTATCACCGCAAAGTGTTTTCTGTTTATCAATGCATTTAGAATGACCAAGAGGAATTTAATCAAGGCCACGTACAAGTAAAAGAACAAGACCTAACCAAGTGCTTCCTATAGCGCAACCATAAGCTAATGTACTGGGCTGCTGGACCAGGACAAACAATGAAGAATAATAAAGGCTGATGGTGAGATGTTGTCGGGGTGAAAAAGGAAACAGTGACCTCCTAATGGCCGCCAATATTAGATGCTGCTTTTTGAGTCTCAGGTTAAGAGAACTTTGCTATCTTTAACAAAGTTAGTCACATCGTGGAAACATTGGCAATGCAGTGTGATTAATTGACATTATATTCCTGCTGTTTTGGTTCAACAAGGGAGAGTGGGGAACAATGAAATAATTTTTTATTTTAAAGTGCAAGAAAATGTGGGCAGTTAACAATACAAGTTCAAATCCAAATATAGATGATGAAGTTAGGGAAGGCATACTTCTCTTCATAAGTTTCAGATTCCTAACTCTTAAGGTTTGGAGTTACATTGAACTGAGTCCGTGCTGATCATTTATATCACTGTGCCCTGTGCATGGGGTGCTGAATAAGATAACTAAGTCAGTCCAGTGTTACCATTTGATCTTTGAGAGCACCATTGATCATGCACAGATATTCTTTTTAATGGTTGCTCATCTTGATCTACATGTCTTAAAGTATGATAATATATTTTTTTAATCAGTTATGATCCTATCCACCATAGGAACCTAGCCTTGACTTTTGGTGTTTGGTTTGTGATTAGAGAATAAATCTTACTGTCTGAAGGCTTTGGGATAAAGTTACAAAGCATGCTGTAAGCCTATAGAGTGCTACATCACTTACTGCAATTTCAACAAGTATTGCCCCAGTCTCACGGCACGTTACAGAGAACTTTTTTGCTACTGAGGGGTAGCTTGAGTTGAATTCTAGAAAAAAAATGACTATCCCGGCAACATACAATGTTTATAAAACCATTACATAATTAATTAAAAGCATATCACGGCGGGTTTCTTTTTGTTCACTGCGGGGAAGAAAAGTTGTACGCCGTCCCCAAAAGTTCGCCGGCGGAAAGGAATTTCCTCCTCCTGAGGGATTCTTTTATATCGCCCCGAGATATAAAAAGTACCCCTCAGGGAACCTATAACTGCCCCTCAGTGAACCTTAGGGTGGCCCAAAAAACAAAATTTTTGATTTTCTATTCGCATACCCCCTCATTTTAGGAGAAATTGTGAAAAAAGCACCCTGTAAAAATTTCAAGAAAATCGGTTAAGTCTTAGGGGTCTCTCAAGGCCCCTCCATTCTTAGCAAAAAGGAAAATTTCAACCATTTTCGCAAATACGCGGTTCCTCATAACTTAGTCAATTTGTACAGTACTGCATTTCCAATACCATGGTTGGATAGGGCTAAAAAAGAGCTTCAATTTGCATACCAACATTATTGGTCTAAGATAATATCTCAACTCCCATGGTCTTTTCAGTTTACACTTTTCGTGAATGAAATTGTTGCTGAACGACCGATCCTGATAAAAGCCAGGCTTTTTTTTTTTTGCTTTAAATTGCCATGATTCTTATTTTCCCAGTTCAAGAATGACCAAATATTTAAAAAGAAAAGATATTTGACCATGGGAATGCCCGGTTTATGAGTGATGAAATTTTATGTTGAAGTTTGTCGCAAACACATAAAATAGCAGTCGGGAATCGTAGTATTTCAAATTCATATCTTCATCCAAATTTATTACAGGGCACCATGATGGGTACCACTTGAAAGACAATATTCTTATGTTTCACATGATATAGATTATGTTGTCCTATATTTAACTCTTATGAAGTTAAACTATGAAATGCAACAGCCCCTCTCCGATGTTTTCAGCACTTTTGACAAAATCTAACATTAAAACTTTACAGCTCATAAAGCGGGTTTCTCCATGGTAAAAAAAAAAGTTTTATGCTTTATCGGGTCATCCTGCCTTTTGGAGAATAAGAACATGTTAATTGACAGTGAAATTTAATGGAAATCTTTTCTTGAACAGGTTTAGTCATTCAGTAAACACTTTCGCACATTAGCACTGTCAGCTGAAGAGTCCATGGGAGTCAAGATATCATCCTAGACCATTAATGTTGGTATGCAAATTGAAGCTAATTTTGATACCTTTCCAACCATTGCAATTAGAATGTTGTTCATTAAAAATTCACAAAGTTGTGGCTAACCGCGTATTGGCAAAATGGTTGAAATGTTTCTTTTTGGTGAGAATTGAGGGGCCTTGAGAGACCACTTAGACTTGACTGATTTTCATGAAATTTTAACAAGGTGCTTTTTTCACCATTTCTCCTAAAATGAGGGGGTATGCGATGTGAATTTCAGAAAAAAAAATTTTCCTGTACATTTTTAGGCCACCCTACTGCCACAACCAGAAATTAGGTTGACAATTGTCGTAAAAATGAAGACCAAATGCTAGAAAAAATGGAAATGGTGTTGATCAAATGCAGCACATTTAAAGATCTTATTAAATGTTTTTGCATGTTTCAAATGAAAGAAACTTGGAAGGAAAAGTTAATCATTTAGTCCATATTGTGTGCAATTTACCTATTCCAAGGGATACATTTGAAGTAAGAATTTTTGCAATAGAAAATTCTCTGGTAATGCCAGTGCAGCAACAATTCTGCAGTCAAGGCTTCAATATTAATCTCTCTTCTTTTGCTCTTTGGATGTCACCACCAAACAAATAGTTCCATGAAATATTCATAGCAGATAAATGCACTTGGACATTTGATAATGCTTTGCCTTAGTCTGGAAAGGAACGGGTGTAAATCTTTACGGAAAGGCAGCACAAATACCAAAATGACCTTCTCTATCATTTCTTCTGTTAATGCTTTGTAACAAAATCGAAACTATTATCTATCTGACTAGTGCAGGACCTGCTTTTATGGTTTGACAGAAGAAACAATTTTGTAGTGTGATACTAAGAGCAACTTTCTTCTACTAAAGTTCCACTATTACATATGTTAAATGCCACTATGGCTAAAGATTGAAACATGTGCGTTATGACAATATCTTTGGTAACGTATTTTGGAAGAAATGTTTGGTAACTTCTATTGCAAATATTTGTTCCCTCCACACAACTCTCATCTTGTTTTTCCAATGGGATATAATTCCTTCTTTATTTCATTTTGGTTAATTTTCTCCAGTCATGTAATGAAACATATATGTTCAACAAAACCATTGTCTGTGGTCTCCCCGGAAATGTCTGTCATATTACAATTTTAAATTAAATTATTGCCTTTGTGAAATTACCATATTTGAAGCAATAAAGTTTTCACAGAGATTATTCCAAGGAAACCTTGGTCCCTGTTACTTGCACATACACGTGACAGTGATTTGTAGGATTAGTCTGAAGAGAAGAAAAATAGCCTGTTGGTAAACATGATCATGATCACCTCAAAATTATACTTGCTTTCTCATGTCAGCATTTACTGAAATCTTGAAGCTATTATATAGGCCTACATGCTTACTTATCCTACTATAGGTGCTCTATACATTCCTTCCTTCAATTATGCATTAATAATGGTGTCCTTACACCAATCTCTCAGTGTCACTTCCTCCTTGACAGTGGCACACTTTATATTCATTATTTGTAATCCTACTACTGCTCAGGACATTTTTACAGTGCTAAGCACCACTGCAACTCTGTCCTGCTTTCCACAATTGCAGTAGTGTGCTTTTCCCTGGGTTCCGGTGAGGGAGGGATGGCCCACTCTCAATAACTGGCCCTTCAGTTTACGCAATGTCGTAATCTTATGTTTCAGTTGCTTCCAATCTGTAACACTTGTCACTTTTGTCGGGGCCCTCTAGTGTATATAGTTGCTTTAATGGATGTCACATTTGCTGGAGATTTCCATAAATGCCAACCTAAATTAACGAGATTTGGTATGAAATAAAGTGTGGCATTTATTAATTTTCAAGTACGTCATATACTACGGTTGAGCCAGGACCTGAGTCAGAGTTGACACAAGAATTAAAGTGGAATGACCATTGTGTTGCTACAAGAAAGTGCTGACTTGGACAGACTCTTATCTACAGAGCTAATTTTGAGACGGAAAGAAAAAGACGTAATCTCCTGTGAAAAGAGATAGTTACATCAAAAGGGGTTGCTTAGCATAGAAAGTGGCATCCTGTTTTATGGGCACTGGAACAAGACTCTGAAAATAGCAGTGCCTCTTATGATGATAATCCACATGGCTTCCTTGAAGCGGTTAATGTCTCCTACTGTATTTTCAAAGTGATCTACGTGGTCTACACAAATTGGGGTCAGAAACTGGCCCATATTTCACCTTACTGTAGGTGCTTTGAAAAGGAAATCTTTCAACAAAATGCCATAGCAGGAAACCACCATGTTGCCTTTAATTATGAGAAAAAAGGTACAGAAACTCTTGTGTCCCTGGAAACATAACAGGGATTTCTTTTATTTGTTCAAGGACCTCAATAAATGGCGGTCTTGTCTTTTCGTTTGGCATGACTGATGGGTGATGTGACTTATTCACTGACATACAATATGGTGAGTGTAAGACCCAATCCTCGTATAAGTTCAATCACATGACAATTTCTGGAATGATTGACGTCGTTTATCTAAGAAGCAATCAGTGGTGTATGTCTAAGAGCAGTTCTCCTTGTGCTTTTGAAGAAAACCAAAAAGAAAAATTAGGTACATCTAAATGAATATCCGAGTGCTGTTTAATAACCCTCAGGGACGTCATCAGTTAATCTATTTGAGATTTTTCCAACTCAAATGAATGCATCTGCACATTAAATTGTGCCTATACTGTCACTATATGTTACGGTCCTACCTATAAACGTTCATACCCATTGCACACTATTGCTGTGAAGACTGAAGAGGCTTATTGAATTTTTAACATTTTTTATTGAAGGTATACTATTGCTTCTGCAGAGCTGCATCTATAGGTTGTTTTCCTAATGATGTTTGCCTTTCCATTATACTGCTTGACCAGCACAAGGGGAACAGGAACACCCTGTCAGTGGCTTTAGATCAGGTTGCTCGATTGATGGACAGCCTCACATATGAATTTTTGAAGTGTCGATTTCTATGCATGCGATTAGTAATCACCAGACTGCAAAGAGCCTTCTCCTGTCCTTCTTCAAGATAATGTGATTTTCATGAAAATTACCATCTATTTACTGCTGGAATGTGATATGCTCCATGTAAAATCAAATTTCCATGAAATTTTTTCTGACCTTCGACAGTCATGTACGTGTAGTCTTTCAGCAGAGAGTAGTGTTGATTCTCAATACTGACACTGTATTCAATGTCCCAAGAATTAACTGATGATGAGATAATTAATTTGAAGAGCCGTTTGGGAAGTGTCAATATGTGATTAGTAATCACCAGACTGTAATTGACCTTCTCCTGTCCTTCTACAGTATCTGTATAAAGTTACCTTCTAATTACTGCAGGAATTTTATGTTCTCCATGTGAAATCACTTTCACTCGATAGTTGTAAAGGAAATTTAACTATTTCACTTTAAGACATGTCAAGAAATGTTCAGTGACATGAATATTGCAATTCAAGAAGAACAGGGATTCGTCGTTAAGTTAAGAAAGTTCTGCCACCAAATTTGACGGTTTGACGGCTTGTAAGAATTTTAATTAATAAATTTGAATTTGAATTTAGAGTACTGATCCCAACAAGGCAGTGTGCTTCTGTGTCCAATATTAAATCAAGAAAAGATAATATTTTCAATCTTTGCCTTTCTCAGTTATGTAGTAGATTACATGTAGTTAAAATTCATGAATCGTTTGTCAGCAATATGATTTTAAAATTGCCTTCTGAGGCAGCATCATACAAAGGAGCTTATATATACCCTCATTAATGGGAGGTGGGATTGTAGTAGATCTATATGAAAGCGCCAAAGAGCAGCTGAGAAGTTGAAGGAGCTGAGAGACTGGGATAGACGTTCTTCCAGGACAATTTAATCAATGCTTTGTAATATAGTTGCTAACCAGTCTTATCAGTCTTATAACACAGGGACCTATACACACAATATTACGATTTTATGAAAAGATTCTCACACCGCAAATTGAAAATTTATTGAGATTTAAAAGATTTGATGAAAAGCATAATTCAATTCAATTTATTGACCATCCAATATGAACTAAAAAATACATCAATAATAATAAAAAAAAACAGTACTGTTGTATTATGCCTTAACCAATGGGTCAAACATCTCAAGGCTTGACACATTCAAGCCAAACATTGTAAACATGTTTCATTATTCAATTCCGACAAATCCAACCAAAATAATTACTCTTTGATTGGTAAGATTGCTGCCAGATTTTCAAATTATTGTTCAATTATAGTTTTATGAAGCAACACCCAACATTTGTTTGTAAACATTGCTTGAGGAAGCCAGGTGACTGGTATTGAGATATTGTGATTTGATTCACTTTGAAGGTCTGTGATGCTAAGGAAAGACAGGCTGTAAAGTAAACAAAGGTGCTATTTTTGTGGAAGCAATGTAAATGTGGGTCATGAGACAGAGAGGAACCCAATTACAGACCTTGTAATTACACTCTGGTAGAGGGCATATCATCCAGCTGACTAGCCACCAATATGAAATTGGATCATTTCACATTCAATCATGGAAGGAAAAAAAAATGCTGACTCCATGGATCTGTCATTTCAGAAGAACCCTTGATTGAGATAGAATTGTATAATACTTCAAGTGTCAGGAACAGGAACACATATTGTGAATTTTAACATTACATTGGGTGAACTTTTGTAATCAATTATTCATAATGTTAATGTGTTTAAGATAGAGATGAAATAAAGGATTATTCTTTCTCATTGCACATCATAACGGGCTACAGCATTGTAAATTGGCCAGAAAAGCAAATCATATCATGTACAAGCTTGTACATTGGGCTAGTGTTCAAGCTGCACTGATTTTGCCATTGTCATTTACTGTGGACGGTGACTTAATGACCCAATGGAAAAGCTGGGATTTTATAATCGCTACCTTGCAAAGCCCATTGCCACAAGGATCACTTGTGGTTACAATATTCCAGGATAGTTGACCATCAAAACTTCTGGGAAAATTTCCCTAAAGGGCACTATATTTTTTCATGAGCAGTTATAGCATGTTTGTTATCTATTCAGCGTTTGAGTGCCTATTATATAGTATACTAAACTCCTTTAACAATCTTTGAAAATGGAGTCAATATTGTCCACACCATATAATTTTTCCTTCCCTGACTGATGCCTCATTTCACTGTTAGAAAAGTAAAAGCACATGCCAACATATAGCATGATGACAAACCATGTTAAATGTTCTATGTGATGTTCAAGTAAGCATGTTATGGCCAAAAATCGTTTTCTTTATCTGTTTTCTCATGATTGTGCTATCATTCATAGAATGATGCCTTCCCACTGTTTGCTATCCTATGGGAATCTGTTGTGCATCCATGCGTTATAAGCCTGTTGGACTGTCTAAATCTCGAGCATTATCTTTCATCACACATCCTACCCTGGGGTCCCATCATGCCTCAGGAATTATCCTCTGAATACCAGATGCTGGTCCATGTCTTGCTCATGTTGTGTGGCACAAAGAGGGTGGCAGTATTAGTCCAAGAGCCTGGGGTCATTTAATTGCTCGGAGTGACCAAGTGTCATGTTATAATTTTTGGATAGACCTAACCTTCAGGTGTCTGGAACCTAAAGTCTTAAGTTTCCCGAGTGGTGGATTGAGATTTTAGAGCCATTTTATGATCGGAACGTCGATGCGATTCACGCGGTTTGGAAAAATCAGAAAAATCCATCTTATACCACCTTCTAGTCATCATAGATGGGCATATATGGTACCAAATTAAAGGTTATAATAAGCTCTATTCATTTATGGTCTTAATATGGTAGTATGATGTGACTCATGGGTGAAATTAACAAAAATATGGCATTTTTAAGTCATTTTTTAGGGTAGGACGTAGCGTTATTATCCCTGAGAAACTAATTACATATATAGAGATGTCTAAAAGATCATGAATACAGTCCCATATAATTACTTTCATCATTAGAGGTGATTTTGAAGGTGTTTCTGGAATACTTTTTTGTAATGAGCAACTGATATTCAATACCGCAGCGTCTGCTGAAAATTTGAAAAATTGCAAATATTGCCGTCTTCTCCTTGCAGTTGTGCCTTACATGTACATATTTGGTACTGAATTGTAGGTTTTTACAAGCCTAACTTGTTAATGAAGCCACAATGAGAGTAAGGTGTCAAAATAATGTCAATTTACCAAATTTATTACAATAATTTATAAGTTTATGCCAAGGTCGGACAGCCTCGAGAAAATATTTTGTCACTTCCATGCTTTTTCACACTCATAATTTGAATATCCAAAAATAATTATTAAATTGAACAATATAAATTGAATTAATAAGCAAGTAATTTGTTTTTCAACATCAATATTTCATTTAAGTACATTGGACATAATAAATTCATAGTACATGAGATCCTGACGGGTGACATAGAATCTATGCAGTTTGTACTCGTCAGTTGGACACCCTTGAAATTGAATGAAATGAAATGAGATGGATGATGTGTGATATAGATCTACTATTTGAATTATAATAAATTATTGATTCATTAAATTATGATATAATAATATGAGCAATAGCAATTTCTGTGGAGCATTAGATTCCATTTGTGAGAGTACCTTAGGAAATTCAGGACTTTTTAAACTTGTCTTATATTGTAAATTTCTAATCCTGTCTAATTGTCCCTAATGTGTGTATCATTCAGTAACAACTACTAAACTATATTCTCATATGAAAGATATATATACTAACTGGCAATGTAGTTTTAAGAGTGACTAAAAACCCATAAGTTGAGACAGTTGTTATGTCTCAAAAAACTGCCCCCCGGCACAAGTTGGGCTGCTATTCACTAGCATTCCATGAAGATGAAGCCTTCCGGGTCATCAGGTTAAAACAACAGGATCATCCACTACATCAACCAACTAATGTCACTGCGGTCATTCTGCCTAGATATCACCAATTTTGTTTACAATGGAATCGTTTATAAACAGAAGCATAGAACAGACATAGGCTCTTCAGTTTCACCAGTCATGGTTAACCTTAAACGCGGAAGCGTTTGAGAAAAACTGTTTCATCCATGCGCATGAATACCAATAATACCTTATAAGGATACAAGCATATGCAACTTGAATTTGGAGATTGCAGAAACATTACCATTCTGCTAATAACATACAGATATATGCACATGTAATAGCTGACCTTGGACATCTCACTTATTTTGATAATTTAGTGACATGCTAATAAATTTCGCTATTCCAGTATTTGCATATTAAGAAGAAATACATTTCTGGTGGGAGCCTATTCCAAAATCACATGACAAATTTCAATTGCCTTATGTCAATAACAGTGATCAGAAACTGTTATACATTTATTGTTCATTACAATTACAATGTGTGATTTCAGCAGTTGGACACAAGATGATAATAGAAAAGAATCCTCAACTTCTAGAACCAACAACACCCAACAATAACTGAATTTTGAGAAAATGTTTTTCATAAGTCAACTGTCAAATTTGATAAAATCTGTGACAAATACAACAATGCACACATGTCCAGGGCATTTCTTTGATTTGTCATATGTTAGTATATAGGTTCACTGAAGCCATTCGCTAGCCCTTACATTGTATATATCACGTCTCTCAATGATTGGTAGGGCCGCACATGGTTTCATCCCTTCTTTGACACCGAAATTGTGATGAATGATGATGCCTCCATTCTGACCAGAGTGTATGAAGCCAACATGTTGAAGGCGCTTGTTTGGCTGTGAGGTCGTGGAATCGACTCCCACTCTTGGAACTCAATTTGGTCCGAGCCCACAGGACATCAATGGAGGCAGGTTGTATCCAGTGTTCTGTGCAGGAGCAACTGAAAGACCTGGGACATCCCTGAATTAGTAGGGTATGTGCCAGACTCACAGTCTTCTTAATCACTCATCACCATACGGCGGTCACCAACACTGGTGAATGCTATGGCATGGGAACCTTGGGCAATGTTCCCCTCATCTCTGCCCAATGGCACTGTACTATGGCTGCCCTGAGCTGTATCATTGTGGAAGGCTCACCACAAATTTTGTGCCAGCATTGCAGTGCATGTCTGATGGTATATGCAGTACAACATAATACAATGGGGCCTGACACTTTCAGGAGCTTACAATCAAGAAATACATTGTATCACAAACCCTGGTTTGTCTCCCAGTGAATCCAAAAGATGTTATGCCCAAAGAGAACCAATGTGGTCTTGCTTGTCAAGTAAAATGTAAGAATTATCATCACACATATGTTGGACAGACAGGTAAGAACAGGTTCAAAGAACATACCTCCCAGAGAGGTACAAAACTCAGTGGCAAGGGAACATCTGAAAGCTACTTAACATTCATGCACTTTGGCCTGAGTTAATATTTTAGAGAGGGAGGAGGATTGACATCGACTTAAGGGAAAATAAGCAATCATAATCAACCAACACCATCCATCCTCAACAAGGAGAGAGGTCTTCAACTCAATGCAGCCTATACTTTGCTCCTGTCACATGACTTTCATGAGTGACATAACACCTCAGTCCCCTCATAATTCCATGGACAAAGATGCCATGAAGACTTCGAAAATTCTGGCAGTATCTTTAGGGGTATCTTTTAGCCGGTTGCAGTCAATGCAGTGTCAGCTGTAGCTGGTCACAGGACCTGTGTGTCAGCTGTAGCTGGTCACCTGACCTGTGTTGTCACTGAGAATCTAGAGACTCAGTAATGCTTCTCTTTGCAGCCTGAATCTAGTCTTGGAGACAGTGGCTCCTGACTAAGGTTCATCTTACAGGACCTACCAAAAGTGGAGGGAGTTGTGTCCAGAGTTCTAAACGGGGGTAACTGGACCAAGAACTGAATGAATAGGTTATGTGTCTGACTCACAGCCTAATCATCTCTCATCCATCATATGGTGCTCACCTTGCTTGTAGAGGGCATTAATTGACCCTCTAGAAACAAACTTTGTTGTCAGGTGATTAGCCTGTGGCTAATGTTTTCCCTTTGTAGTATTTTTCACCGACGTAAAAAATTAAATGATTTGATTTTGAAACAACAGTCAGTGCTACATCTACCAGATGGGAGCTTCCACTTGGAAAGAGCAAGCCTGGAAGTGGACAACTAGGAGGCTATATTGATGAACACCTACAGTTCAATCAACATGTTAGCTGCTCCTATGTGAAAAAAAAAAACGCTGACTGGATCCTTAAGTTATCATCAAGCACACCTTCTGAAATGAAGTCAGAGTCAGATTGCCACAGCCTCATCAAATCCATTTGGAAATTGGAGTGTGCTGGTTTATTCTGGAAAAAGTCAAGCGGATGCAACACAGAGAAAGCTTAAAAAACCATTCCCAGGCAAATCAGCAGTTTCAAGCTCTTTCATTTGACATGTTATAAAATCTGATCGTGAAATTCGGGCAAATGTCGCTCCCCCCCCCAAAAAAAAAAATTCCACCCACCGTGTACCTATGCCAGCTAGTGCTAGTGCACCTGCTATACTAATAAATCAACATCTGGAGCACCGAAGATTACCAATTGCCATCATTGCAACAAAAACCCCAAAGAGTAGACCTCCTACAAATCTTCAAAATCATGAATGGCTTTGACAGAATGACTCCATCATGTTCTACCAACGCAACCACCACTCATCAATCAGCAACCTAAGTCAGAAATTCACCAATCTCCACATGTATTATGAAACAATAGCTGCTGGAAATCATTTCATTTGCCCCAGGCATCAACATTTTTGAGAACTTCATGGACAAACATTCTAGATTTTTCAGTAGAAAATCAAGGTATTAGGGTGTTGGAGTTTAAGAAAAAACCAAAATTATGGTGCTGGACCTGCACATGATATCAAATGCAGATAGCTCCAGCCTTTGAACTCTAATTCTCATTCTCTCTGTGCTTTAAAATTTGAGGTCACTAAATTATCACATCTTCAAAATGAAGGCAACCTGACATGCCAGGCAGGTCTCTCACTATAAGAGGGTGCATATATAGAGGCAGCTCTGAATTTGCCTGGAGGATTTATATGGGTTTTGGTATTTTAGCAAATATCTGATTAATTTGGTTGCGGTTTTTGCAATGCAACATGTTTGGTATTGTGAGAATCAGCTTGAAAAGACATTCTAATGATATCAAAATCATAAAGATTAAATTGGTTGCAGATATTTTACTCAAGGATTTGAGGTAAACTTGTGGTTTTGGCATTGATTTCTTGATTAAAATGGTTCCGGTTTTCAAAATCGCCGCACCACATTTCTATGCCAAAGGTGGTTAAGTACCCTCCCCCCCTCTCGGGCTTTAAGATCACATGGTAGGGTATTTCAAGAAAGATTGTAAGTGATGGTTCAGCACAAGATCATGTTTTACAGGAATAATAAATGATTTGTTGATTTGATTTCCACACCCCAAAAAGTCATATTGATTTTGATAATCAGAACAATATTTTCAACAATCCGACTTCATTAGCTGGAAGATGCGCAACAGCAAATCTTCGGCATATAACCTGTGTGTTTTTAGGTTAATCAGCTGATTTACTAAATTTCAGTTACACAGTAAAAAAATGGCCGATTCTAAAAATTTAATAGCATAAAAGCATCAGGAGAAGCACCCCCCGATACTGCCATGCTAATTTCTTTTCTATAACTGCTATTTATGTCAATATATGGCACAATTTATGTTATTTGACAAGCAAAATCTTGTAGAAGTACACTCTTGTTATACTTTACATGGTTTCATGGGGGATATTGTTCACCAGTGTGTGCTTGTTATCCTATTTGGGATAATAAAACAGCCTAAGGCCTGTTTAAAAACCAGTCTGCTCTAGATATATGACTACAATAACCTCCCATTGGTCGAAAACACTGCATTGGGTAGTTTGGCCCAGCTCGCGTGGTTGGCGGAATAATGTGTTTTTTTTACTGCTTTCAATGTTAATCAGTTACATATACCTGAATTTAACCTTATTTCATATTAATATCACACCAAAACACCATAGCAGCATCATGAATCAATGAAAACTTGCTTGATCCTGAAATATAGTATGCGTGTTCCTGTAATTGCTAAAACAAAATATATGCATTAGATTAGGAACACATTTTGTTTCATTAATTGATAGGATTGCAATATTTGAGACCTCCAGAATTCTTTATATTCTTGGAAACTCTCACAATATATGCAATACTTCAAAGATGTCCCTTTTATTCCTATAGATTTATTTTATATCAAATTATGAGTGTGAAAAATCAGAGAAGTGACAAAATATTTTCTCGAGGCTGTCCGACCTTGGCATAAACTTCTACAATATTATAATAAATTTGGTAAATTGACATTATTTTGACACCTTACTCTCATTGTGTCTTCATTAACAAGTTAGGCTAGTAAAAACCTACAATTCAGTACCAAATATGTACATATAAGGTACAACTGCAAGAAGAAGACGGCAATATTTGCAATTTTTCAAATTTTCAGCAGACGCTGCGGTATTGAATATCAGTGGCTCATTACAAAAAAGTATTCCGGAAACACCTTCAAAATCACCTCTAATGATGAAAGTAGTTATATGGGACTGTATTCATGATCTTTTAGACACCTCTATATATGTAATTAGTTTCTCAGGGATAATAACGCTACGTCCTACCCTAAAAAATGACTTAAAAATGCCATATTTTTGTTAATTTCACCCATGAATCACATCATACTACCATATTAAGACCATAAATGAATAGAGCTTATTATAACCTTTAATTTGGTACCATACATGCCCATCTATGATGACTAGAAGGTGGTATAAGATGGATTTTTCTGATTTTTCCAAACCGCGTGAATAGCGTCGACGTTCTGATCATAAAATGGCTCTAAAATCTTAATCCACCACTCGGGAAACTTAAGACTTTAGGTTCCAGGCACCTGAAGGTTAGGTCTATCCAAAAATTATAACAAGACACTTGGTCACTCCGAGCAATTAAATGACCCCAGGCTCTTGGACTATATCGACTATCTGCAAAACCTGAGACACTACCAGAGCCTTATTGAGGCATTTGATGCAGAAAATATTATGACATATTTAGCTGTTACCAGATGGAATATTTTATTTTCATCATTTGTAGGCATAATTTTCATCAATCATTTTTATCATTTTTATTATTTGCGATGATGAACTCTGGGATGGATGGCTTCCTGGATTGGGATATCATAAATTAAAAGTTGCTCACGAATCCCTATACGTATAATATATATGCCATCTGAAATTTTGCTAATGTCTGCTGTTGTTGCAGGACCAAGATAAATATTGAAAAGTGCGATGTTGGAGACTGGATGCTTTTTACACTAAAAATTGAGTCTAACTTTAGACCATACATTTCAGAAATTCTTTGGATGAGACATAAATACAATTTGTTCTTTGCTCAGGGGGTTGTGATCTGTGACCGTTGCTTCAGGCTGTGGTTTTTCTTGCATATATGTCAAACTGGCAATTCCTGTGTTATATAATTATGGACATTGTGGTTTTCAATGAAACTGCTTACAAGATTCATACTCAGACTATCCAAGTAATAACAAAGTCTCTCTGGAATTGAATGTCTTCCAGATAGTTGAAATATGTATATCTTACGGAAAACAGGTCTCATATTCTCATGGTCCTTCTCAAAAGATATTTTTTATATCACTGAATTCTAATCAAGTCTCCCTGGGAGAATGTCCGTTCCATCAAAAGCCAGATGTTGACTGGTCAACACAACAGAATCTGATGACAAAAAGCAAAATCATCAGCTGCCAAAAAATAAAAAAATATTTCTCAATATGTTGGGCCAAAAGAGTTATTATATCTGTTAACATGTTGTTTCATAACGAAGTACAGTATGTGTATTGTGTATTAGTCAGCAACAAGGCTAACGCATTTCAATGACTTCTCTTATCAAGCACCTCTGACTTACCGAATATTTCATTTCAGGATTGATAATACTGAGATTGTTGCATATGCATAAGGCATATCCCAGGTTAAAGTCTTACATCAACATCAGCCCTGTTGAATCAAAAGAAAAACTACACCTGCATCTTTTGTCTGTAATATCAGGAAAATCCGACTCTTCCCTAATTAGCATTCTGTGACATGAAAGTTGAAATTCAAGCATAACAAGACTCATCGGAAAATTAGAAAAGTTTCTTGAATTCAAATTGGCTGTTTTAAAGAATTACGAGAATTGAAGCAGGCTAGGAAGTGTACATATCAATTCATAACCTTGGCGTAATATTCAGCAGTTTGAATGTGCCGAGTATCAGGCAGAAGCAGAAGAAGCAGAAGTATTTCTGGTACAACAGCGTTTTGAAAAGAACTTGGTGAATAATAATATTTCTACAATTACGCAAATGATTTAAATTCAGGTTTTAGATCTGTGTTATACTATAGGAATAAATGGTTTCGACACATAATCAGAACCTCAATGCATCTTTTGCAAGAATTATGGTTATGAATCCCTATAGTATGTTGACTTTGTTATCACACATTTGTTATATACAATTTTTAAATTGTTTGTATACATATTAATACAAGAATTGCAGAGAAGCTTACAGAGGCAGAAATAGGATAGAATCATGCTAATGAAGCATTCTTAAACATGTTTCATTAAATACTTCAGACAAGGGAAACATAGATGAAAAGATTGGAGCCTGGGTCAAATTGTTCATACTTCTACAAAGTTTCATAAACATTCTGCATAGATGAGTGCCATGAAAGTTACAGAAAAAGGCACACCATTAAGATAATGTCAAGTGATCCGGATTATATGCTTGGCTGCAGCGTAATCACATGGACTGTAATTGAGTTCCTGTTCCTCTACTTGCAAGGTAATGAAGAATGTTGCTCCAATTGCTGAATATTTGTATGACCTTATCGACCTACATTTACATGGATTCTGCAAAAACAAAATCTGCTATCCTTGAAAGCGGGTCACTTCCAACCTCAGATGAAAGGGATTTATATTATAACATTGCAATACAATGCTTTTCACCAAGAAATGTTCATGAGACCACAAGCTTCTGTTGTATTTCTTAATCTATGTTCCAGTTGTCATGAGAAAAACAGAAGTTGTGTGATATATTCCCAATCTGCTTGGGGCTAACGGTAAAATTTGATCATTCTGACAGCCACATGAATTTTATGTTATTATTTCAATAGAACACATGGAGTTTCCGTGAATATACTTTCACATATTAAGACCAGAAAGAGTAAATGCAATAAATATTTCAAGCTGATATTCTGGCTCAAAAAGCTTCCTCTGCCATAAGCGTTTTGCAATTTTTGTGAATGTGTAGATACTTTTCCTCACTCCAGTTCTGTCAAACCATCAGGCATCTCTTCCACTTTGACAATAGAGAAGATAAAATATGAATGATTTATGATTATAGTTCACAGTATGTGTTCTGTGCATATGGTTCTGGGATATGGGTGATATTTGTTAAGAATTATCAAGTGTAAATGAAAATATAATGTAAATTAAATTATGAAAGGGAACTGACATATGACAAAAAAGTAGGTTCAATATTCATGACCGTGCATTTAGGCCGAATGTAATTCCCACAATCTGAATAAAAAAGGCAGATCTGAAACATGCCAGCAATTCTCAGTCTAGGCTGGATTTGGAAATAAAATACATGCACAGGAGGAAGGTCATGGTGTTTTATTTCACAAAAGGTAATGCTTTTTTGCCTCCAGCACTTTCAACAGTAAGCTTAATTGATGGAGATACAGCGTGAGAAACTGCCTTGATAATCTGTGCCATTAGCATGTCATGAACCTGTTCTACTTGCAATTGTCCTGTTTCATTGTTTCAGGATGTTCATGCGCATGGCCAAGCATGACAAACAAGGTGCCTTCCACCACTGAAGCAGCTAATGGTTCCATTGTGTATGTTAGGTGTTAAGTCACTATCTTATTTAAAAGGGGAAATATTATATAAGTTCAGTAAAATTAATACTGATTTATAAGGGGACTCAAATTATTTTTTAGGCTTGAGATTTCCTACATAAAATGTTGACTACGGAAGAAATGAGCATCCAGGTGGATGTTGAGACCTGTGCCCCTCCTGTTTTAGAATAAAGATATGAGTAATTTTATTTCAGCATTTTGTCCTTTGTGAAGCAAAGTACTACAGCACTCATCATGATGCTGATGATACTCAATGATCTCCCATTTCTTCCTAGATCGTATATTTTTAAAATTGTCTGAATCTCAGAAACACTGAAGTTGTTTAATTTCAGTGCTTGAATGATATCAGTTAACAAAAAAAATTATAAATGACTCTTTTTAGTATTCAATGAATTTATATTTTTATGTTTCGTATATTTACTCTTATATTATATATAATTTACCTGTTTCATTAAAGCGAATATTCCCTTTTCACCCATACCTTGCTTTATTTAATGCCAAATTTAGAGTAATGAAAAGCCAGTGATTATTCTAAATTATCCACAATTACAGGAATGAAAGATCAGTCACACTATTCAAAACAAGATTTTTGTGAGAAGAGAAATAGTGTACCCTTGGAAACCACAATATAGTAAAACAACATGCTTTCTGTTTATCAATGCATTTAGAATGACCAAGAGTAATTCAATCAAGGCCATCTGCAAGTGGAGGAACAAGACCTAACCAAGTGCTTCCTATAGCACAACCATGAGCTAATGTACTGTGCTGCTGGACCAGGACAAACAATGAAGTATATTAAAGGCTGATGGTGAGATGTTGTTATAAAAAAGGAACAAGTGACCTGCTAATGGCCACCAATATTAGATGCTGCTTTTTGAGTGTCAGGTTGATAGAACTTTGCTCTCTATAACAATGTTAGTCACATCGTGAAAACATTGACAATGAGGTGTGATTGATAGACATTTCATTCCTGCTGTTTTTTGTGCAACAAGGTAGAGTGAGGAACAATGAAATACTTTTCCATTTTCAAGTGCAAAAAAATGTGGGCAGTTAAAAATAGTCCAAAATTATATATAACTAGAAAACCCGTTGCAAGCGGGCATTTGAGCCATTGAGGCTTATTTTAGGGTAGGATATGTGTGCCTGAATATGACAGTGAAAGAGGCCATGGTGGTCCAAATTGATAAGAATAAATGGACATTTTAATGTGAAACAGTTTGCATAAAAGTCAAATGTAGTGGTTATGTCTTTTATAGGTGCAAAATGTGGGATTGGTAGGGAAAACAAATGCACTTTGTACAGTGTATTTGTGGGCATATTGTGGTGGCAGCAGTTGTCAGTGTTGGGAAAACAAATGCACTTTGTACAGTGTATTTGTGGGCATATTGTGGTGGCAGCAGTTGTCAGTGTGCCTGGCCCCTGCTGCCACCTGGATAGGCTGACAGAAGGCATATGAGCCAGTTCTGCACATTGATGAAAATTTGCAGTGAAAGGTGTGAAATGAAGGTGTATTTTGAATAAGGGAGGAATTGTTGAAGTACAGGTACTATTGCAAAACAAAGTAAATGTCAGTGATGTGGCACATGCAACGTTTGATGAGTGTGATGTTAACAGGGACAGAGTTATGCCTGAGACATGGACCCAAGAGAGTTAGCACTTTTATGTTTGGATGAAGTTAGGGAAGGCATACTTCTCTTCATAAGTTTCAGATTCCTAACTCCTGCAGGTTTGGAGTTAGACTGAACAGAGTCCATGCCAAATATTTATATCACTGTGCCTTTTCATGGAGCACTGTGAGATAAATGAGAGAGGAGATGTGGTACAGTGAAATGGGAGGGGGAGAGGGTGCTGCTAGATAGGAAGACCCACCTTCTCAGTGTAGCTGAGAAGGATGGGAGGCAAAACATGGGTTGAAAACTATACACCTACGACAGCCCCTGTGTCGCAGCAGATTAGGGCCTTTTCCCATCACAAATAAAGGTATGAGCTGATAGGAAATGGTTTAAAATGTATTGTGTGCGATTTTAAGAACTTTCCTGTACTTTAAAGTGTCAAAATCGGCCAATTTTCAACAAATTACCTCTAAAAATGACAGAAGTTTCATGTTGAATAGAGGGAGGCTTTGTACAAAAAGCTACTGTTAATTACTATGTTCTACAAACAGATAACTGTTAATCAGTATGTTGTTCATGATTCACTTTTTCTGTTAGTGTTTTATGTTTTGAAATGAACAGCTTTGAACTGATACTTTTAGCAGTCAATCAAACTCAGTCAAGCATTTCTCTGATTTGTGTGATTGGTTGGTTCAAACACACTTTGCTGAACAGTGATTGAATTACACCACATTTGACAAGTTCAGATCGCATTTTGGTGGAATATGCTTAATTCCAGCCCTCTTTATAAAGTGTCATTGTAATCAAGGTATATTAAAAAAATAAAATAGATTGGCTTAGATGTAAAAATATATAGGGACCAAGATGATAGATAGATAGATAGATAGATAGATAGATAGATAGATAGATAGATAGATAGATAGATAGATAGATAGTTTTAATTTAATTTATGCATTTTTTTAAAAAATTGTTTCACAAGTGATGAACTACCACATATTCTGATATTTTTTACAATGACATACAGAAATAAATGTTTCCTCCCACTTTCTGAAATCTTGACTGCTCTTTGTGTTTAAAACACCTCAGAACTGGCGACAAAATCAGATGACTGCTTATGTTGCTTTCTGTTTGCAACTTTGCAGATTACAGTTTTGTGTTTGTATTCTTGTTTGATTGTTTGTTACTATCACTTATTGCTTGCAATGATTTTCAAGAGTTCTCAGCAAAGGTAATGTCCTCAGTCTACGTTGCCTACAGCAACGTGAAGGCTGTGACCTCGGTCTAGGGTGCTGCCAACCCTCTATGTCTGCTACAGTACAACCCACAGAAAACGTTCGGATCCCGAGCTGTCTAGACTGATCCAGACAACCCAAGACATACTGAGCCAGACGAAGCAAGACTGAGACATCTAGACTTTTGGAGACACTTTGACGGACGAAATATGCTGTCAGATTTATAGCAATGATCTGCAATGTATTTCTCTATTGTTGAGAATGTTCTGTTTTTGTAGGCCTATCTGATTTTCACCAATTATCCTGCATATGCATTTGTCTTCAACAATTTCTCTGCACTGAGAAGAGATATCTAAATTAAACAAAAACTGACATAATTGCAAACTAATACATTCAGGTGAGTTTCATTTTTGTGCAAGTATGACTAAGGTAATAAGAGCAACATATTTATATGCTACAATGGAGAAAAATAATATACTTCCCTTCTGAGTTGTCTCTCTAAGGTCAAAGGTTAATGAGCACTATTTAAATTTTAATTATGAACTGTGAGATGTCCATTACATCCAAGACATTGCTATTATATTGTTGATGTCTCAATGTGCCCCACCACCGCTTTCTTTATGATACATTGAAATCTGTTGAATGTCAGGTCTAAATCAGGGATCATCAGTTCACCGAAATGATAAAAAATAGATCTACATGGTTTGAACATCTGGGGATTGATTTGCATTTTCCAAATATGTGCAAATTATGGCAAAATGTCACTTGGCAAAATTATTTATTGTTCCAGGTCTGCCCTCTCATAATGCCTCGCTCTCCCCTTCAAATTGACAAGACAAATAAGAGCCAAGTCAGCCCAGTGATCTTTGAAAGCGTCATTGATCATACAAAACTATCCCTTTTAATGGATGCTCTACATGTCTGAATGACAGTTTAATTTTTTTTTATTGGTTATGATTTTATATACCAGAGGAGCCTGGCAACCTGGTCCAGAGTTATGGTGTTTGGTTTGTGATTAGAGAATAAATCTTACTGTCTGAAGGCTTTGGGATAAAGTTACAAAGCATGCTGTAAGCCTATACATATGCTACATCACTTAACACTGTAAATTTGTTTTGATTTAAATAGAAAATTCTTGCAAAGGCAGAAAAAAAGTGTCTGAGAGGTGGTTGGTTCAGCTGTCCTGGAAAGGTTAGCTTAGCTCCACAGCAGGTTGACCATTCATCATGCAGACCCA
Source organism: Platynereis dumerilii (assembly GCA_026936325.1). NCBI lineage: Eukaryota > Metazoa > Annelida > Polychaeta > Phyllodocida > Nereididae > Platynereis > Platynereis dumerilii. Next base: position 40,913,830 of record JAPTHN010000001.1, read on the forward strand.
GTACTTCACGTCTGCAGCTGCGACAGTCAAACCCTGTGTTATAACCACCACATACAGAGTGTAGTGATGATTGTGTAGAGTTGGCCCGAAGGCCCTAGCTTGATTGGTGCATTTTGCCCGACTGAAAATCGAATATCATTTATTTTACTTCATCAATGTAATATGGTTCAATTGCGAGCAGACTTTATGTGATATTATGGAAAAATCACTAATAAAAATCCTTTACTGTTGTTCACATGATATATTCCTTTTACGATTATTCAATATATTTATTTATTTTCCCCATAATGCTTAAAATCATGAAAATATAACAGAAAAACCTTTGTTTTTGAAATAAAATTCACTACCCGTTAGTAACTTAATGTGATACAGTATTGTCCCCTCCCTGACTTAGAACAATTACAAAAGTGAAGAGTATCAACTGAAAATAGTCATTACACTTCCCCTATGTGTGCTACTGTTCATATGTGACAGTATATTCATTGCAAGCTTCTGAAGTTCTGTGAGAGCTATGACAAGAGTTCATGCAACTGTCGGAATGGTGGACTTTCATCCCACAGCCCCAAGCAAATTAGGAAAACATCACACAACTTGTTTCTTTCTTGCTGCTAAGCATCTAAAACTGCCACAACCAGAAATTCGGTTGACAATTGTCGTAAAAATCAAGAACAAATGCTAGAAAAAATGGAAATGGTGTTGATCAAATGCAGCACATTTAAAGATCTTATTAAATGTTTTTGCATGTTTCAAAGGACGGAAACTTGGAAGGAAATGTTAATCATTTAGTCCATATTGTGTGCAATTTACCTATTCCAAGGGATACATTTGAAGTAAGAATTTTTGCAATAGAAAATTCTCTGGTAATGCCAGTGCAGCAACAATTCTGCAGTCAAGGCTTCAATATTAATCTCTCTTCTTTTGCTCTTTGGATGTCACCACCAAACAAATAGTTCAATGAAATATTCATAGCAGATAAATGCACTTGGACATTTGATAATGCTTTGCCTTAGTCTGGAAAGGAACGGGTGTAAATCTTTGTAGAAAAGCAGCACAAATGCCAAGAATACAATAAAGTGACCTTCTCTATCATTTCTTCTGTTAATGCTTTGTAACAAAATCGAAACTATTATCTATCTGACTAGTGCAGGACCTGCTTTTACGGTTTGACAGAAGAAACAATTTCGTAGTGTGATACTAAGAGCAACTTTCTTCTACTAAAGTTCCACTATTACATATGTTAAATGCCAATATGGCTAAAGATTGAAACATGTGCGTTATGACAATATCTTTGGTAACGTATTTTGGAAGAAATGTTTGGTAACTTCTATTGCAAATATTTGTTCCCTCCACACAACTCTCATCTTGTTTTTCCAATGGGATATAATTCCTTCTTTATTTCATTTTGGTTAATTTTCTCCAGTCAGAACAATGTAATGAAACATGTATGTTCAACAAAACCATTGTCTGTGGTCTCCCCGGAAATGTCTGTCATATTACAATTTTAAATTAAATTATTGCCTTTGTGAAATTACCATATTTGAAGCAATAAAGTTTTCACAGAGATTATTCCAAGGAAACCTTGGTCCCTGTTACTTGCACATACACGTGACAGTGATTTGTAGGATTAGTCTGAAGAGAAGAAAAATAGCCTGTTGGTAAACATGATCATGATCACCTCAAAATTATACTTGCTTTCTCATGTCAGCATTTACTGAAATCTTGAAGCTATTATATAGGCCTACATGCTTACTTATCCTCTATACATTCCTTCAATTCTGCATTAATCATGGTGTCCTGACACCAATCTCTCAGCTTCACTTCCTCCTCGAGGGCGGCACACTTTATATTCATTATTTGTAAGCCTACTACTGCTCAGGACATCTTTACAGTGCCAAGCACCACAGCAACTCTGCCCTGTTTCCCATAGTTTCAGTAGTGTGGTTTTCCCTGGGTTCCTGGGAGGGAGGGATAGCCTACTCTCAATAACTGGCCCTTCGGTCTACGTAGTGTTGTAGTCTTATGTTTCAGTTGCTTCCAATCTGTAACATGGCGAATTGTCATTTGTGGGGGCCCTCTAATATATATAGTTGCTTCAATAGATGTCAAATTTACTGGAGATTTCCATAAATGCCAACCTAAGTTAACGAGATTTTGTATGAAATAAAGTGTGGCATTTATTAATTTTCAAGTGCGTCATATACTACGGTTGAGCCGGGAACTGAGTCAGAGTTGACACACGAATTAAGTGGAATGACCATTGTGTCGTTTCAAGAAAGTTCTGACTTGGCTACAGAGCTAATTTTGAGACGGAAAGAAATAGACGCAATCTCCTATGAAAAGAGATAGTTACATCAAAAGGGGTTGCTTAGCATAGAAAGTGGCATCCTGTTTTATGGGAACTGGAACAAGACTCTGAAAATAGCAGTGCCTCTTATGGTGATAATCCACATGGCTTCCTTGATGCGGTTAATGTCTCCTACTGTATTTTCAAAGTGATGTACGTGGTCTGCGCATATTGGGGTCAGAAACTGGCCCTTATTTCACCTTGCTTTGAAAAGGAAATCTTTCAACAATATACCACAGCAGGAAACCACCATGTTGCCTTAAATTATGAGAAAAAAGGTATACACAAACTCTTGTGTCCCTGGAAACATAACAGGGATTCTTTTAGCTATTCAAGGACCTCAATAAATGGCGGTCTTGTCTTTTCGTTTGGCATGACTGATGGGTGATGTGACTTATTCACTGACATACAATATGGTGAGTGTAAGACCCAATCCTTGTAGAAGTTCAATCACATGATGATTTCTGGATGATTGATGTCATATATCTAAGAAGCAATCAGTGGTGTATGTCTAAGAGCAGTTCTCCTTGTGCTTTTGAAGAAAACCGAAAAGAAAAATTAGGTACATCTAAATGAATATCCGAGTGCTGTTGAATCACCCTCCGGGACATTAACAGTTAATCTATTTGAGATTTTTCCAACTCAGATGAATGCATCTGCACATTAAATTGTGCCTATAGTGTCACTATATGTTATCGTCCTACCTATAAACGTTCATACCCATTGCACACTATTGCTGTGAAGAGGCTTATTGAATTTTTAACATTTTTTATTGAAGGTATACTATTGCTTCTGCAGAGCTGCATCTATAGGTTGTTTTCCTAATGATGTTTGCCTTTCCATTATACTGCTTGACCAGCACAAGGGGAACAGGAACACCCTGTCAGTGGCTTTAGATCAGGTTGCTCGAACATAGAAAAATTGTTGATAGACTCACATATGAATTTTGGAAGTGACGATTTCTATGCATGCAATTAGTAATCACCAGACTGCAAAGAGCCTTCTCCTGTCCTTCTTCAAGATAATGTGATTTTCATGAAAATTACCATCTATTTACTGCTGGAATGTGATATGCTCCATGTAAAATCAAATTTCCATTTTTTCTGACCTTTGACAGTCATGTAGGTGTAGTCTTTCATCAGAGAGTAGTGTTGATTCTCAATACTGACACTGTATTCAATGTCCCAAGAATTAACTGATGATGAGATAATTAATTTGAAGAGCCGTTTGGGAAGTGTCAATATGTGATTAGTAATCACCAGACTGTAATTGACCTTCTCCTGTCCTTCTACAGTATCTGTATAAAGTTACCTTCTAATTACTGCAGGAATTTTATGTTCTCCATGTGAAATCACTTTCACTCGATAGTTGTAAAGGAAATTTAACTATTTCACTTTAAGACATGTCAAGAAATGTTCAGTGACATGAATATTGCAATTCAAGAAGAACAAGGATTCATCATTAAGTTAAGAAAGTTCTGCCGCCAAATTTGATAGTTTGACAGCTTGCAAGAATTTTGTTTAATAAATTTGAATTTAAATTTAGAGTACTTATGCCAACAAGCAAGGCAATGTGCTTCTGTGTCACATATTAAACGAAGAAAAGATAATATTCTCAATCTTTGCCTTTCTTGGATCTGTTAGGCAGTAGATAAGTTAAAATTCACGAATCGTTTGTCAGCAATATGATTTTAAAATTGCCTTCTGAGGCAGCATCATACAAAGGAGCTTACCCTCATTAATGGGAGGCAGGATTGTAGTAGATCTATATGAAAGCGCCAAAGAGCAGCTGAGAAGTTGAAGGAGCTGAGAGACTGGGATAGACGTTCTTCCTGGACGATGTAATCAATGCCATGTAATATTGTTGCTCGACAGCCTTATCAGTCATAACAAAGGGATCCTAACTGGGACCTATATGTACAATATTACAGTTTTGTGATGTGCCAGATTTTCAAATTATTGTTCAATTATAGTTTTATGAAGCAACACCCAACATTTGTTTACAAGCATTTCTTGAGGAAGCCAGATGCGTTTTGAATTAGGATCCATGATGCTGAGAGAATTCAGGCCTTTAAAGTAAACAAAGATTCTATTTTTCTGGAAGTAATGTGGAAGCAATGTAAATGTGGGTCAAGCTTGTTATTTTCCAGCTTTTTTGAGTATCATTCGTCATTACTATGAGTGAGGAATGAGGATAGAGAGGAATCCAATTACAGTCCGTGTAATTAGACTCTGGTGGAGGAGCATATCATCTGGCTGACTTGCCACCATTATGAATCTGGGTCATTTCACAATAATTCAATCATGGAAGGAAAAAAATGCTGACTCCATGGATATGTCATTTCAGAAGAACCCTCTATTGAATTGTACAATACTTCCAATGGCAGGATACTCAGTGAAAGGAATACATATAGCTGCCAGGCTACAGTAGCCAGTTTCAGTTGCGAGCATAAGCGAGCAGGCTACAAAATTTCACTGGTGGTGGTGTATTTCATGTCCTCGCTTACATGAATTTCTGATGCAGCCGAGCTCATTTCTGCTGAGTGCAGCACCGCAGTCCTGACAGGCAACAGTCCTACTGCCCTAAAGCCAATTCGATACTCTTTTCGACTTGATTTTCGTCAGTCTACAGCCTCACTGTGTACAGCCCCCTCCAGAGCAGACTGTGTTCAGTCAGTATAGTTGCTACATCTTGTAAATTTTAACATTACATTCGATGAACTTATGTAGTCAGTTTTCATAATGTTAATGTGTTTAAAGATAGATGAAATTAAGGATTGTTCTTTCTCATTGCACATGATTCTGGGATACAGCATTGTAAATTAGTCAGCAAAGCAAATCATATCATGCTACATTGGGCTAGTGTCCAAGTTGTACTGATATTGCCATTGTCTTTTTCTGAGGATGGTGACTTAATAACTCAATGGAAAAGCTTTTATAAATCGCTATCTTGCAAAACCCAAGGTGCCGGAACAGGGGGGGCAGGGGGGGGGCTATTGCCCCTCCTGCCCTTGGCCTTGAGGGGCAATGTTGCCCTTTTGATCTAAAAAAAACATTATTAGGCCTTAATTTACAGTGAATTTACGCCAACATTTTCAAGAATATTCAAATTTATTATTGCCGCTACATTAAATTTACATTAAATTTTTGTCGCACGAATCAGATTTGCCCCTTCTACACTGACCGCCCCTGCCTCCCTCGTTTCCTTCCGGGACCCCTGGCAAAACCCATAGCATCAAGTATCACTTGATGTTCACAATTTTTCAGGGTATTTGACCACTTGCTAAAAGCTTCTGGGCAAATTTCCTAAAGGGCACCATATTTTTTCATGTGCAGTTATAGCATCTTTGTTATCTATTCAGCTTTTTCGTGCATATTACATAGTTGTGTTGTATACTAAACCCCTTTAAGAATCTTTGAAAATGGAGTAAACATTGTCCACACCTTATAATTTATCCTTCATTGACTGATGCTTCATTTCACTAATAAATAAGCACATACCAACATAGCATGACAACAAACCATGTTAAATGTTCTATGTGATTTTCCAATAAACAATTTACAGCCGAGAATCATTTTTATATCCTTTTTCTCATGATCATGCTATCATTCATAGAATGATGCCTTTCTGCAGTTTGCTATCCTAGTGGGAACCGTTGTGCATCCATGCGTTATAAGCCTGTTGGACTGTCTAAATCTCGAGCATTATCTTTCATCACACATCCTACCCTGGGGTCCCATCATGCCTCAGGAATTATCCTCTGAATATCAGATGCTGGTCCATGTCTTGCTCATGTTGTGTGGCACAAAGAGGGTGGCAGTATTGACTATCTGCAAAACCTGAGACACTACCAGAGCCTTATTGAGGCATTTGATGCAGAAAATATTATGACATATTTAGCTGTTACCAGATGGAATATTTTATTTTCATCATTTGTAGGCATAATTTGTACTGATAATTTTTTACATTTTGATTATTTGCAAGGATAAAGTGTGGGATGGATGGCTGCCTGGATGGGGGGATATCATAAATTAAAAGGTGCTCACTTTCCCTATACATTTAATATTCCATTTGACATTTTGCTGATGTCTACTGTTGTTGCAGATAAACAGTGAAAAGTGCGATGTTGGAGACTGGATGCTCTTTACCATGTTTACAGTAAAAAGTTAGCGTAACTTTAGACCATACATTTCGGAAATTCTTTGGATAAGAGAAACAATTTGTTCTTTGCTCAGGGGGTTGTGATCTGTGACCGTTGCTTCAGGCTGTGGTTTTTCTTGCATATGTCAAACTGGCAATTCCTGTGTTATATAATTATGGACATTGTGGTTTTCAATGAAACTGCTTACAAGATTCATACTCGGACTATCCAAGTAATAACAAAGTCTCTCTGGAATTGAATGTCTTCCAGATAGTTGAAATATGTATATGTCACAGAAAACAGATCTCATATTCTCATGGTCCTTCTTAAAAGATATTTTTCATATCACTCAATTCTAATCAAGTCTCCCTGGGAGAATGTCCGTTCCATCAAAAGCCAGATGTTGACTGGTCAACACAACAGAATCTGATGACAAAAGCAAAATCATCAGCTGCCAAAAAATTTTAAAATATTTCTCGATATGTAGGGCCAAAAAAGTCATTATATCTGTTGTTTCATAACGAAGTACAGTATGTGTATTGTGTATTCTGCAGCAACAAGGCTAATGCATTTCAATGACTTCTCTTATCAAGCACCTCTGACGTACCGAATATTTCATTTCTGGACTGATAATACTGAGATTTTTGCCTATCCATAAGGCATATCCAATGTTAAAGTCTTACACCAACATCAGCCCTCTTGAATCAAAAGAAAAACTATACCTTCATCTTTTGTCTGTAATTTCAGGAAAATCCAACTCTTCCCTAATTAGCATTCTGTGACATGAAAGTTGAAATTCAAGCATAACAAGACTCATGCATCGGAAAATTCGAAAAGTTTCTTGAATTCAATATGGCTGTTTTAAAGAATTAAGAGAATTGAAACAGACGAGGAAGTGTTCATATCAATTCATATTTCTGGTACAACAGCATTTTGAAAAGAATTTGGTGAATAATAATATTTCTACAATTACGCAAATGATTTAAATTCAGGTTTTAGATCTGTGTTAAACTTCAGGAATAAATGGTTTCGACACATAATCAGAACCTCAATGCATCTTTTGCAAGAATTATGGTTATGAATCCCTATAGTATGTGGACTTTGTTATCACACATTTGTTATATACAATTTTTAAATTTTTTGTATACATATTAATACAAGAATTGCAGAGAAGCTTACAGAGGCAGAAATTTCAATGATAGACACATACTAATGAAGCATTCTTAAACATGTTTCATTAAATATTTCAGACAAGGCCAACACAGATGAAAAGATTGGAGCCTGGGTCAAATTGTTCATACTTCTACAAAGTTTCATAAACATTCTGCATAGATGAGTGCCATGAAAGTTACAGAAAAAGGCACACCATTAAGATGTACTGAGATTTAAAGATGATGGATTTCTGTGATTGTAATTTTTTCCAGTGAGCGATCTTCAAATTAATGGCAAGTGATCCGGATTATATGCTTGGCTGCAGTGTAATCACATGGACTGTAATTGAGTTCCTGTTCATCTTCTTGCAAGGTGATGAAGAATGTTGCTCAAATTGCTGAATAATTGTATGACCTTATCAACCTACATCCTGTTTTAGAATAAAGATTTGAGTAATTTGATTTCAGCATTTTGTCCTTTGTGAAGCAAAGTACTACAGCACTGATCATGATACTGATGATACTTCAATGATCTCCGTTTTCTACCTAGATCGTATATTTTTAAAATTGTCTGAATCTCAGAAACACTGAAGTTATTTAATTTCAGTGCTTGAATGATATCAGTTAACAAAAAAATTTCATAAATGACTCTTTTTTAGCGCATATTCCCTTTTCACCCTTACCTTACTTTATTTAATGCCCAATTTTGAGTAATGAAAAACCAGTGATTATTCTAAATTATCCACAATTACAGGAATGTAACGAATTAATGAATCCACCATCTTTAAATCTCAGTAAATCTTAATTGTGTTTCTTTTTCTATAACTATCATGGCACTCCTCAAGCTTCTGTTGCATATTAAAATCTATGTTCCAGTTGTCATGAGAAAAACAAAAGTTAAATGATATATTCCCAATCTGCTTGGGGCTGACGATGAAAGTTGACCATTCTGACAGCCACATGAACTTGTCATTATTTCAACAGAACTCCTTAAGATTCCATGAATAAACTGTCACATATTAAGACCAGAAGGAGTTAATACTGTAGAAAATAGGTTGAATATACCTTAAGTTCTGTGGAGAAAGTCCATGCACTTCTTTGCAGGCCTGAGTCCTAGGTGAGAGTCCCTGATTCTAGGAGGGGATGCTGGGATGGGTGGGCAGAGCCCCTAGTGGTGGATTGGGGAAGCATTTTCGTCATCTGCTACACTCTCCCCCATTATCTCTGGCTTGTGGTCATCCAATCAAATTGTTTCTATCGTGATTAGTGAGATTGTCAATCCTGGCTGTGAAGAACTAGTGCAGGCCAGGAGGTGAAGTGAAGAATTCCCTGTGATTTTCCTTGTGCATTTCCCAGTCTATGTACATCATCCGTTCTTCTCTTCACGATGAATATTTACAGATGGTCACAATGAATATTTACAATGTATCAGTCCCTGAAAGGAACAAGCAGACGATGTGATACTCGCTAACTCATCGAGATCCTGAAGGAGTGATGGACGTAATGTCGTGCCGCCTCAAGGACCATTGATGGATGGCAAACCTTGTATTGGCTGAACCTCCGGTACCTGGTACAAGTCACGCCTTGATGATGCGGGGCCAACAGACAGTTGCATCAGCTGAGCGGACCTCCCCAGGTAGGGAGCTGTATTGTGTCCTCCTGTTGGGGATCCAGGGAGTACCAGCGATTTATAAATGTCCAAAGCTGGATTGGTGCCTAAGGCGCAGCACCAAAATGTACGAACAGTGCTGGCGGCAGTCATGCCACTGAAGACGGTGCCTCTTGTTTTGTCTTTGGATAGCAAGTGGACTTCTCGGTACATAGTGGGCGTCTCCGGTGTCTATTTGGTGCATAAAGGTGGAAAGTCTGGCAAAATTATGACCAGCAAACACATCACCATTAACAACCAGAAGTTGGTGTGACGCCACGCACTCCTCCCTCTCTAAATTAGCGATACTTCGGAGATATAACCGAACTACCTGGTCAGGTAGTGATTCTTGAATGATGATTTGGGAGCCAGTGTTGATGTCCTCAGATGTTCTTAGGTCTTTTAGCCTCATTGGGGCGGCCCTTGTCAGTCCTTGGAGGCCTGCAGAAGGTAAGATGTCTGGTGGGCGGTCTACATGGGGCCCATGGACGGCAGTCTGACCGACTACCACCGTCCGCTGGCTTTTGGGTTGTAAGCCATGGGACAATCAGCCTGGAAATGTCCGGTCTGGTCACAATTGTAGCATCGGTCATGAAGTGGCTTATTTCTGCGACCTGGTGACCGTGGGGGCGACTGTGTCTGGTTGAAGTTGGTCGGGAACCGGTACCGCTCATTAGCGCTCATCGGTCCCGCTTGTACAGCCTTTGATTCCGTCTGATTCCTCGGTGGTGTTGGCGGAAGAGTGGAGGTGTGTCGGACTGTTGACTCATTTCCAAAGGACACATGTCTTGTGGCAGGGAGGGAAAGTTTCCCTAAGATGGCTTTCAGAAGTCTGCTATATTGCTTCATACTCATCAGGGCTTCCCTCACGGTCTGGGGATGTGTCTTTGATGCTTCAAGAGCTGCAGTGCGGTCAAGAACTCCATGGATGAAGGCATCTTTAGCTGTCATGTCACTGAATCCTTGGTTTTGGCCTGGGTAAGCAAGTGCAACCTGGGACTGTATGCGATCTGCATACTCGTCCAAGGCTTCATCCATCCGTTGCTTTACATCATGTAATCCGCTGCGGATGACCTCTGCTCTTTTGGTCCCAGCGAAGCGATCTCGTAGTCGGGCACTCAATCTTGTGTGGCTGGTGGAACTCCTGGGAGAAAGGGTTCGCACAAAGTTGACAGCTTTGCCAGTTAGGCAGCTTTTAAGTTGTTGCAGCTTTGCTCTCTTGTTCTGTTGGTAATATTCACTCATATTTGTGAATTGAAAGGAAAAGTTGTCCCATTCACCCATAGTTCCGTCAAATTTGGGCATCTGGGGGGTTGGAAGACGTATCTTGTCTGGACGACCTCTGCAGCTACCACTGTAACTTGATTGAGCTGGGGCCTGGGCTGCCATGTTATCCAGCTCATCATCTGAAGAATAGCTCAGCTCACCAGCATCCTTCATAAATCCATAAAGAGGAGTCCACTGTTGTCCTTCATTCTGTTGGGGACGCGCTGCCTGGTACATTGGTGTCCATAGCAATGGGCTGGGACGGGGCTGTCTGCCAAGGCGGTCCTGCTGACGGGCTGGTTGAAAGGGCAACCAGTAAGGAGGTTGCTGTCGGTGTCCAGCTTCCTGATTGTGGTCTGGTTGATGCCCGTATCCGGTTGGTTGACTGGAGTCTTGGGCCGGTGCAGTTGATTGCCTGTGGCCTGGGTGCTGACTGTATCCAGTTGGACGGCTGTTGCCTGGATGTTGCCCATGTCCGGTTGGTTGGCTATATTGTGAGTGCTGTCGATGACTTCCATGCTGGGGATGAACCTGTTCCTCAACTCTTGGGGCGTCCGCATGCAGACAATATTCAGCAGGTGGTCCTTGGTCCGTTGTGGATGGATGTGGATGTCGCCTATCAGCATAATTATCCACTGGCGAATGTCCGTCTCTCTCCATTATCCCTTGTTGCGGTCGAGGAAGTGCAAAGCTTTGATGTATTTGGTTCCTCTCATGTTGGGGGTGTTCTGCAGGTATCTGGACTGGTTGCGTTTGTCGAAGAGCTGCTCTGCTTTGATCAGGGTTGAATGTTGAAGGCTGAGGTAGCTGCTTCCTTGGGGCCTGAATAGGCACCTGCTGTTGTGAACCTTGTTGCAGACGAGGCTGAAAAGCATGTTGTTGAGTTGGCAGGGTATATTGCTGAGATGTGCTCTGTGGGACCTTTTCACAAGTCGTCTTCGGAGCCTGATATGAGGCATGCAGTTGCGGTGGTTTTTGGGGCTTCTCTGCTTCCATGGTCTTCCGTCTCCCTGTCGCTGGGCGTTGTGGTGTCCATTCTGCTCCCTTCCCTCCTTTGTTTTGGGCATCTCTGCAGGGGGATTCCTCGTATTGCAGCTGATATGATGCTGGCCCCTCCTTCATGGATGTTGTTGGCGGTGGCTGCTTGATTCCGAGCCGACCCGGGAAAAAATCCAGTGGGGGTTGCTTCTCTGTATTGGATGCCACCTGTTTACCAGTCTGGGAGATGGCAGTTGCTCCGTTCACTGTGATCAGTTCAGGCATTTCGTCCTCCCAGCTAAGTGATGCCTCCTTGAAGGACAGATGAGTTGGCGCCATCTGATGGGAAGATGTCGGTGGGCAGGTGGTTGCCTGAGGGGTAGCAGGTGAAGATTCAGAAAAATGAATAAGTTCCACCTGACCTCCCTTCTGACCCATATTTGCCAAACCAGGAGCCACACTCCCATTTTGTAGTCTGGCATCACCTGCTGCACTAGTGACTGTTGAGACCACTTCTCTGAGGCCATCTTGTCCATAGATCCGGCTAGCAGGAATTGATTTTGTGATGTTCCTGAATTCCACTGGAGTATTGTGAGACTCGTCATCTGGGGGTGGTTGTTGCAGACTTGGCCCTTGGAGCAACTTCAATTCCTCTTCACTCTCTGTTGATTTTGAGAGGTCTGCTGGCTTTAGCCGCTTTACTGATGTTGATGGGATGCCCTCATCCTGTCGCTTCTCACTTGTGGCCATGGGAATAAAGGAGTGGGTTTCATCCTGCCATAAGTTGGAAATATGATCCTTCCTGGGTTGACTCTGTCACCTTCTGGCTACCTCCCATCTTTTTCAGTTTCCGATAAGGCTCCTTGATGACATTCTTTGCTGAATTTGGAGAATCTGTCATGGAGCTGTCTGTGATGTCGGTGAAGGATGAATCATTGGACAGTGGGGATTGGCCAGAATGTCGAGAGCTGTTTCTAGATGACCGTCTCTTGGAGTGTCGTACCGCTCTGATGATGTGGTCCATGTAGTGATCCAGTTTTTCAGAGAGATGATCATACTTTTCGTCATATCTGGTGATGAGCTGTGACATGTTCTGCTTCTGTTCTTCCTTCCAGTCCTCCATCAGTTGCCGATGGGAAACCAATTCCCTCTGCCTGTGTTCCTCGAACTGTCCACTCTCCAATTTCTGCCGGTCAGCGAACTGGCAAAAATGATCTTTCAAGCTCTCGATCTGTTCTTCATTCCGGGCATGGCTTATGTGCAGCTTCTTCCCAATGTGATCCTGCCTGCCTTGTTGTTGTTCTTCCCTCTCATTCTCCCAGTATCTGTAGTTGGCTTCTTGTTGCTTCTGCCACCATTGCTGCTGTTGGAAGTTCTGGTTGACTTGCTGCTCTGCATCTTGGCTCATTCTTAAGGCTCTCTGACACAGTTCCTCCACGGATAGACTATTGGAGTTCATCGCGGTAGCACCGATATCGCTATCTCCAACTCCTTTATCGCCTCCGAGGAGCATCTGCAAGACATCATCATGACCAACTTTTTCTAATGGGGGTGGCTGTCCATCTTCTGCCTTCTCTCCATCTTCATTTGCTGGCTGCCTCTGATCAGGTACAGCATCCTTGTTGGATTCTTCCTCTTCACAGTCTTTCTGTTGAATTGCAGCTGTGACATCAGTAGTTGCGCCAGGGTCCATCTTGTCAGCTGGGGAATCTTTTGGCACAGCATCCTCCATGTCAAATGAAACCTTGGCGCGGCGGTGCCAAGACTCCCACTTTCCTGCAGGAACCCTTGAGTTAGCAGCTAGGTTCCGATAGGTAAGGGGGCCCTGCCCGCGCAAGAATATTATCCTCGCTGCAGTGGTTGGTCCAACGTTGTGCAGAGTCCGGAGTTGTTTCTCGGTGGCTGTATAAAGGTTGACTATACCCATCTAATGGTAACGATGGTCCTACACGATGTCAACCACAACACCAGTCAATCTTCCACAACTGAATACAGCAGACGTAGAGGCGAGTTTCACAGCCAATATACACGATACTCAAATAAATCAAGTGTTCAAGTTGGCTTTGGGGATCACTTTGCACAGTTATGTAATGCTCGTAAGGTACCAGACCACTATGCCGAAAATTGGTCTGCCCCTAACACAAACTAACAACTGTACCGGCCGCTCCCAAAGACCACGTGGCCAATTAAGATTGTATCGCTTACCGATGATAATAATTACGGATAGACGGATACGTATCGATACTAAGTGCAGAAGTGTGAGTGTTAGTCACTTAACTAGATAGAATCTTACTAGTACAGCACAACAATTGACACAAGAATCTTACAACATATATGTACGGACACAATTATTCAATACTGGTGTCCACTAAGGCTTAATCAGTAACTACTAGTTAACTACTGAAGTTATGATTAATCTATTTAGCTTATAGTAGGACAAGGAGTACCATGTATCTCCCGGCCAAAGCCGGGTACCAAGTACCACCCCCTCACCCAACCAAGAGCAAGTGTTGTAGCTTAACTACTAACTTAAAATTGATTAAATTATTAACTCAGTTTTAATATTTATTTGTAACTAAACTCAGTCACCGGTGAGGTCTACCTGCAACAAAAGCTACAGACAAACAGCCCACGGACCAACCGAGTTAGTTCTTAAGTTAAACTAAGTAATAAATTAAATTGAGTAATAAATTAACCTAAGTATATAGATTAACTAAGTATATAAACTACTTATAATTAAACTAACTTAAATTATAACTTATTTTGTATTCACAGAGAACAAGCAATGACAAAGGGGAGCCCAGAGATGACAAATCAGAAAAATTGAAGAGGAGAGTGAATATACAATTTACTTAGAATTATTTTCAAAAAATAATAATTTCTAATTTTCAATTGACCTGTACCTCACACCTATATATCAATGCAGGTCAATGTGCAAATTTTATAAGTTAAACTTAACTTCTATTAAGTTAATTAAAATAACTTAAATTTATAAACATAGGTTTTATTCACAAAGAGCAAGCAATGACAATGGGGAGCCCAGAGATGGCCAATCAGAAAATTAAATTCACTGGAGCCTCCCTGTACCTCACACCTATATATCAATGCAGGTCAAAGTGCAAATTTTCCTAAGTCCACTTAATGTTAAATTTAAGTATTAACTTAATTAATAACCACTTTTGGTTGTCCCAGTGTGTATCAACCAGTTAAACACCTGAAGCCCACTTTTGAGAATTTCCCAAAATGTCCCAACAGGATTTCACTAGTCCCACACTAAGTCAATTGAAAATTAGAAATTATTATTTTTTGAAAATAATTCTAAGTAAATTGTATATTCACTCTCCTCTGTTAAATTTTTGGAGAATTTTCTATTTTAACAGGAAATATTAGCTTTGTTAAAGTGTAAAAGAACTCTTGAGTCTGTAATAGAGGTCTGCGCGGTCAGCACCGCACCGCGCGGGTTGCGGTGCAGTGTGCGGTGCAGTGCGGTGCGGTTTGAAAATTTGCGGTGCAGTGCGGTTGCGGTTTTGAACTTAACAAGTGCGGTGCGGTGGCGGTGCACCGCAAATCAAATGAGTGCGGTGCGGTGCAGTTGCGGGTTTTCATTAATTACACGAGAACCGCATCGGAACCGCGCATGTGTTCATTCTTGCAAGAAGAGTGGGTTGTCCAAAGAGTTGATTAAATTATGTTTACTTAATATTTTAACTGTTTATTAAATGTTTACAAATACTTTCTCCATAATTACTTATTCAATTCTTGTATAACTTATATGATTATGTCTTAATTCATTACATTCATATGCTCCAAAAAGCATTTAGGGAGGAGAAAGTAAAATATCTTACTTATCTTTCCTAAACCACCCAGATATGGTCAGAATCCGTCTGATAGTAAGGTCATGATTGCTATAGCTGTTTCATTTTCAGATTTTGACCAATAAAAATACATCTGTTTGTATTTCAAATTCACACATTTTTTCCATGAATACAGCTGATTGTTTTAAAGTAAGCTGTTCTACTCTCCGTGCTTGTTGTTATAATAAGCGTAAAGTTGGGCTGCATGACTATATGCAAATTCCAAGCAGGCAATCACTAAACCAATAAATCTGTAAATTAGTCAATCTGTACATCCATCAATCATTCAATCAGTCAGTCAATCTATCTGTACTATCCAACTCTCCATATAATACACAAAACAATCTGCACATCTATCCTTCAATTTATGAATTAACAAAATTTTAAAAATTATAATCTAGCAAACACGACATTTTGAAATCTTAATATATTCACATGAAAATTTTAGGGAAGTGCAATGCATTTAGGATATTAAGCACAGTTATGTGACCCACATTGCTAATTAGCAAAATAGCACCAGGTAAAATGTTGTTTAAACAGTGAAACAATAGGGGCAAAACAATGCCTGGCTAGGGGTTACACAAGAACTGATTTTACCCTTTTAAATTTGTGCATCTTTCAAAACATAAATACTTGCAATAATTGATTTAATATTGACACAGTATATATTCTCTTTTATTAAAAATTAAAGTTAAAATAGTGGTGAATTCTCATTACACCTATGAACTTGATTTGAGAAATCCCTGGCCAATGGAAAATAGAATTTAATATATTAATGAGATAAATAAACTCTATAATTAATGGCACATATTTCAAATTGGTTTGTTTAGAAGACCTGTAGTAAACAAATACATTACATGTTTGTGAATAGCAATTCAGAATTTCAGATAGTATAATGTGCAAGCACTTCAAGAAGACTATAATAGCTACCATCTGCCTGTCTGTTTGTCTGTATGGATCTGACGATCTGATATCAGATTGATCATTGACAATCAGTCAATCAATCAGTCAATCAACCAGTCAATCAATCAGTCAATCAATCAGTCAATCAATCAATCTATCTGTCTTCCTTGATCAATCTTTCAGATAAAACTTACAGCATAGGCGTATCGGAGGGGCCAGGGGGGGCAGTCGCCCCCCCCCCAAAAGTTTGGGAAACAGTAAGATTCTGGAAAAAAGGCTGAAAAATTTGGGCAGATGATTAAATAAACACTATTGAACTATTGAAAATTAATGATTTCTAGCCAATTTAATTTTAAATGGTATTAAAACTAGATCTTGAAATGTCGCTCATCCCCCAAAAATCCGCGCCGTACGCCTATGACTTACAGTATCAACTTTTGCTCATAGAAACGCTCACATTTGGTTCAGTACTCCAATTTTGAGTTTAATATTCATCCTACATTAGATCCACAAGTATTATTAATTCACCTTTCATAATATCTTGGAAGTAGTGTAAGAAAATGGTCGCGGGTAAATGCGGTTTTTAGGTGCGGTGCGGTGCAGTTGCGGCGATACATCACTGCGGTGCAGTGTGGTGCGGTTCTGCTGGGCTGCGGTGCAGTGTGGTGCGGTTCCAAGTGTCTGCGGTGCGGTGCAGTTGCGGTTCTGAACTTCGCGGTGCAGTGCGGTTGCGGTTTGCAAATCAGGCACCGCGCAGACCTCTAGTCTGTAAGTTATAGTCAGCTTTCACACCTCTCAACAATTGTCAAGTGTAAATCTGCTAACTGATTCTACAAACACTGAAAAGCTCTAAGTTTTTTACACCTCTAAATATATCAAACAACACCTAGAACAATATTAAATTTCTAAATGTTTGGCTAATTTGATAATTTAAACACAAAATATAAGTATTTAATTGTAGACTAACTAAATGTAGTGTAACTCTTTATCACAGTTAATCAATTTCACTGATCAGCTGTCACACTGCCAAAATGCACTTTATGCCTTCAGCAGTTACCCAACAGCAATCAACAAAATTCTACACAAAGTTATTAATATAAATCTACAATCTACAACTTTATATAAAGAACTCAGCTGCCACAATGCCTAATAGCAATTATGCAATAAGCATTTACCAAGCAGCCAAATTCGCACCAATGCTGATCTGCCACAAATCAGCTGTCAAACTCTTTGACAAAATCACATGTAAACAATGATTTCATTTACTGTTTGAACTCTCACAAGCCTGAAGACTCCACAAAACTCAATTGCAGTGTCAGGAAGGTCAGAAATCCGGGCTCAGCTTTCACTTCTGATACCAGATGTAGAAAATAGGTTGAATATACCTTAAGTTCTGTGGAGAGAGTCTATGCACTTCTTGTCAGGCCTGGGTCCTAGGTGAGAGTCCCTGATTCTAGGAGGGGATGCTGGGATGGGTGGGCAGAGCCCCTAGTGGTGGATTGGGGAAGCATTTTCGTCATCTGCTACAATACATTAAATATTTCCTGCTGCAATTCTTGCTCAAAAAGCTATCTCTGTCATAAGTGTTTTGCAACATTTGTGAATGTGCAGATACTTTTCTTCTCCAACGTTCTGTCAAACCATCAGATATATCTCTTCCACTTTGACAATAGAAAAAGATAAAATACTTTAAAATATGAATGATTTATGATTATAGTTCACAGTATGTGTTCTGTGCATATGGTTCTGGGATATGGGTGATATTTGTTAAGAATTATCAAGTGTAAATTTTAAAAGTATTATGAAAGGGAACTGATATATGACAGAAACATAGACTCAATATTCATGACTGTGCATTTAAGCTGGATGTAGTCCCCGCAATCTGCATTAAAAAGGCAGGCTTGAAACATGCCAGCAATTCATGGTCTATGCTAGATGTGGAAATAAAATACATGCGCAGGAGGAAGGTCATGCTGTTTTATTTCACAAAAGGTAATGGTTTTTTTTTGGCTCCAGCACTTTCAACAGTAAGCTTAATTGATGGAGATACAGCGTGAGAAACTGCCTTGATAATCTGTGCCATTAGCATGTCATGAACCTGTTCTACTTGCAATTGTCCTGTTTCATTGTTTCAGGATGTTCATGCGCATGGCCAAGCATGACAAACAAGGTGCCTTCCACCACTGAAGCAGCTAATGGTTCCATTGTGTATGTTAGGTGTTAAGTCACTATCTTATTTAAAAGGGGAAATATTATATAAGTTCAGTAAAATTAATACTGATTTATAAGGGGACTCAAATTATTTTTTAGGCTTGAGATTTCCTACATAAAATGTTGACTACGGAAGAAATGAGCATCCAGGTGGATGTTGAGACCTGTGCCCCTCCTGTTTTAGAATAAAGATATGAGTAATTTTATTTCAGCATTTTGTCCTTTGTGAAGCAAAGTACTACAGCACTGATCATGATGCTGATGATACTCAATGATCTCCCATTTCTTCCTAGATCGTATATTTTTAAAATTGTCTGAATCTCAGAAACACTGAAGTTGTTTAATTTCAGTGCTTGAATGATAGGCTTATCAGTTAACAAAAAAGAATTATAAATGACTCTTTTTAGTATTCGGCCTCGGTGAATATCACCGGTCAGGTCCGTAAAACCTGATATTGACCTCAACCGAAGTCCTTAATTGTATATTATCCACAATTACAGGAATGAAAGATCAGTCACACTATTCAAAACAAGATTTTTGTGAGAAGAGAAATAGTGTACCCTTGGAAACCACAATATAGTAAAACAACATGCTTTCTGTTTATCAATGCATTTAGAATGACCAAGAGTAATTCAATCAAGGCCATCTGCAAGTGGAGGAACAAGACCTAACCAAGTGCTTCCTATAGCACAACCAGGACCAGGACAAACAATGAAGTATATTAAAGGCTGATGGTGAGATGTTGTTGGGATAAAAAGGAACAAGTGACCTGCTAATGGCCACCAATATTAGATGCTGCTTTTTGAGTGTCAGGTTGATAGAACTTTGCTCTCTATAACAATGTTAGTCACATCGTGAAAACATTGACAATGAGGTGTGATTGATAGACATAATATTTCTGCTGTTTTTGAGCAACAAGAGAGTGGGGAACAATAAAATACTTTTTCATTTTCAAGTGCAAGAATATGTAGGCAGTTAAAAATAGTCCAAAATTACAGATAATGAAGTTAGGGAACGCATACTTCTCTTAATAAGTTTCAGGATTCCTAACTCCTACAGGTTTGGAGTTACACTGAACTGAGTCCATGCCAAATATTTATATCACTGTGCCCTTTGCATGGGGCACTGTGAGATAAATGAGACAGAAGACGTGGTACAGTGAAATGGGAGGGGGAGAGGGTGCTGCCAACCCTCTATGTCTGCTAAATAATTGCAAACTAATACATTCAGGTGAGTTTTTAGTTCATTTTTGTGCAAGTATGACAAAGGTAATAAGAGCAACATATTAATATGCTACAATGGAGAAAAATAAAAAAATTTCTCTGATACTTCCCTTTTGAGTTGTCTCTCTAAGGTCAAAGGTTAATGAACACTATTTAAATTTTAATTATGAACTGTGAGATGCCCATCACATCCAAGACATTGCTATTATAATGTTGATGTCTCAGTGTGCCCCACCCCGCTTTCTTTATGAAACATTGAAATCTGTTGAATGGGAGGTCCAAATCAGGGATCATCAGTTCACTGAAATGATAAGAAAATAGATCTACATGGTTTGAACCTCTGGGGATTGATTCGCATTTTCCAAATATGTGCAAATTATGGCAAAATGTCACTTGGCAAAATTATTTATTGTTCCAGGTCTGCCCTCTCATAATGCCTCGCTCTCCCCTTCAAATTGATAAGACAAATAAGAGCCAAGTCAGCCCAGTGATCTTTGAAAGCATCATTGATCATACAAAACTATCCTTTTTAATGGATGCTCTACATGTCTGAAAGACAGTCAGTTTAATGTTTTT
Source organism: Platynereis dumerilii (assembly GCA_026936325.1). NCBI lineage: Eukaryota > Metazoa > Annelida > Polychaeta > Phyllodocida > Nereididae > Platynereis > Platynereis dumerilii. The sequence continues at coordinate 40,934,125 of JAPTHN010000001.1, forward strand.
TCTTTTTATTTGTTACGATTTTACATACCAGAGGAACCTGGCAGCCTGGTTTATAGTGTTGGGTGAGTGATTAGACGATACATCTAACTGTCTGAAGGCTTAGAGATAAAGTTACAAAGCATCATGGTAAGCCTATGCATGTGCTACATCACTTTACACTGTACATTTAATTTGATTTAAAAATAGTATTCTTGCAAAGGCTAAGAAAATGTGACTGAGAGTTAGTTGGTTCAGCTGTGCCGGAAAGGTTAACTTAGCTCCACAGCAGGTTGACCATTCATCATGCAGACCCAGTACTTCACACCCGCAGCTGCAACAGTCACACACAGAGGGCAGTTTTATGGAGTGCATGTTAAAACCACTACATACAGAGTGTAGTATTACTGAAAATCGAACATCATTTATTTTACTTCGTCAGTATAGTAAGGTTCAATTGCGAGCAGACTTTATGACAATTGTAATAATGGTAATTCTATGACAACTCCTTTATTGAAAACTCCTTTATTGTTCAGGTGATATATATTCCTTTTATGATTACCTTGTAAATGTTAATGCTTGAAATCACCAAAGAATGACAACCTCACTTATAACTTGTTATTATCATTATTATTTCAATCGCACCAAATTTTTCCAGTCATGAAATCAAATGGAGTAATTATTATTGATGAAAAACCTTTTCTTCATACATCACTACCCAGACCATTAGTAACTTACTCTGAAAAACTATAGTCGACTTCATGCCTTAGCAAAATGAAAGTGTAGATATTTAGCTGGAAATAGTTATTACACTTCCTCTATGTGTCCTACTGTTTATATGTGACAGTATATTCATTGGAAGCAATAGAAGTTCTGTTAGAGCTGTGACAAGAGTTCATGCAGCTGTCAGAATGGTGGACTTTCATCTCACAGCCCCAAGCAGATTAAAAATATATCATGCAACTTGTTTCTTTCTTACTGCTGTGCATCTACAATTGCCACACACAAGAAGCTTGATTGATACTTGCTGTAAAAATGAAGAAAATTTTTTGGAAAAAAGCTACTATTAAATGATGTTGATCAGATGTTAAATATCGTAATATGGGGTGAATAGGGACACAGGGTGAATCAGGAATTTGTATTATTTCTTCAAAGATCAACCACTTCTACTCAACCTAGGGAATTTATTTTTGGCGCATGTATAGAACACATACCAACGCATATTTTGATAGAATTTCATACTTTTAACTGCAGGACTGCAGCATCTTAAACCAGGCCCTGCATAATTTGAATTTCAACATACTGGTCAAAACTTTGCCCATTTCTCAAAAAATATAAAAACCAGAGCCATCAAACTTGCAGGCAGCTTTTTTAAAATTTTAAATGGTATCAGGGAACCAGAATAGTAGAGTAGATGTGGGATTATGTTTGTTTGGTCATGGGTTAAGATCCAGGTCAATGGCAAAGTTTCGGGAATGATAAAAATATACTCCACCAATTTTCATTTGAATGTACTGGCATGGCTTTTTGATAAATATTAATGAACTTGGCATCATTTATTATTGATTTAGTCCAGAATTTGTAATAATCTACAAAATTAGCAGATAACTACAGCTTTTGACTGTTTTCTGTCATTTACCACATTTTTTATAATATGTATATTGTGAGGATCGCTCTCAGATCGACCGGCAAGAAGTGCCGCGATTTGACAGTTCAGGACGCCGGCGCTTTCAGGCGTCGGACGGCGGCCATGACAGCTAATTTCGAACTAATAACTGTCAGAAATCATTAAATAACTTACTTTTCGAAGCAATCACACCATTAAATAACCAGGCAGTCGTATTAAACGTCCGAAAAGAGCCAAATTCATGCCGCAAAATGGGATTTTGCATCTCGCGTCCGCCATATTGGAATTTTCCGGGTCACGTGGGGTCACGTGGTTCACGTGGGTCACGTGGTGGCGCTGAAGCTAATAAAAGGACGCTCCCACCGAGATCCAGGATCATTCCTGATTCTTCAGATCCCCAGTGAACTTCAACAGAAATTGCAGAATGTCGTCTAACTTGTGAGTGAGACCACTCTGACTCTTTTTAAGGCTGGAAAGTCCATTGAATGACTAAAAATTCCTAGAAAATTCTGAGTCTAACCAAGAACTGGATTTTACTGATCCCCAGTAAAATCCCCGGTAAAAATCCCCGGTAAAATTTGCTGGAATAAATCACCAGATAAATTCACCAGAATAAATCACCAGATAAATTCACCAGATTTAATCACCAGAAATAATCACCAGAATTAATCCCCGGTAAAATCCCCGGTAAAAATCCCCGGTAAAATCCCCGGTAAAATCCCCGGGCAAGGTCACCGGAGAATCTCCAGGAGAAGATCCCCGGAGAATCCCAAGGAGGAGATCCCCAGTAAACCCTCAGGAGGAAATCCACGGTAAATCCCCAGGAGAAGATCCCCGGTAAATCCTCAGAAGGAAATCCCCAGTTAATCCCCAGGAGAAGATCCCCGGTGAATCCTCAGGAGAAAATCCCCAGAAAATCTCCAGTAGCTTATATAGACAATTTCATACTTCAATCATGAACAATGCACTGAATGAGAGATGAGTCAAAAGACTGAATGAGACTTAATATATTTCAACTTCAGAGTTTGGATTTGTTTGTTCCTTGGTGTCCTCAATAAACCAGTTCTTCCAACTAGCATCCGAGTTTCATCACAATTGGTGGCAGCGGTGGGATCCAGAGAAATTTATTAGGACTTCTGGATCCTGTGGTCGAATTTGACGTCTCAAAGACTTTAGTAGACATTATGAATGATACAGAAAACATGGACAGTCCAAGAACACTTCTTAGTTATATGAGAAATTCTACATGGCAACTATCCTTTGAATGTCCTGAATGTTACTGTATAGTTAAGAGGATCGGAATCTGTCATAGATGTCCTGAGGACTTTTATTACATTAATGAAGAGGAGTTGGAAGAGCATCAAGAATTTGTGGGAAACATGGTGATCAGCTATTACACTGATGAGCTCCGTTACTCACCAGAAGCCTGAGCTGTAAGTTAAAAAAAAATAATTAAATAAATAAATAAAAACAATTAAAAACATTCTACAAAGAAAACTTAGTCATGGCTGAGAGGCATATGATGACTAGGAATAGAGCAGCACAACTCGGGGAGGAAACAGATGCAAACATACAGAAGGATCTGATAGATATGAACGGCGAGCCTTGGCAGACTCCAGAATTATCAAGAAGTAGGGAAAATTCCTTTACCCAGGAGAATGATTCCAGAAGACGTCCCACAGCAAATCGTACGGGGGGAGAGGCAGCTAGATCCCCGACTGATGATCGACCGGCAGGTGGAGATCCAGAACTTTCAAAAGAAAGAGCAAAAAGAGATAGAAGTACAAGCTACCACTTGGAGGAACAAGACCAGATCAGAAGCTATAGACCTCCTTTCTTCAGGCCAGGCCCTTGGTTTAACTATGAAGAAGGACAAGACATGTGGGACCGTGGAAACCATCCAGGACCACAGTTTGGGTATCCAGGTCAAAACTTAGGGTATGAATCAACACCCTTCAGACCAGACCACCTGGAATGGACTGAATATGACAATGATGATGGCCACTACCAAAAAGGCAGGAATTACATGGGAGATGGTGACTATGGCCGAAACTTTAATCCTCCCAAGAGACACCATTCCTTTTATGGGGGACCCGACCGAGGCGCTGGCAGCAACCTACCATCTAGGTTTAAACTGAATTTGCCAAGATATGACGGGCATAGCAGATGGAGGACCTTCATCAGGCAGTTTGAGGCGATCACTTATGATTGGCGGCTGAATGCGAAGATATATATCACATGCTGGCCTGTCTTTGTGGAGATGCAGCTGATTTTGCGTTTGGACTTGAAGATCACATCCGTGATAGCTACCAGCTGTTGGTTAGGAGCTGGGAAGGAGATTTGGAACAACCGAGACAGCACAGACCTGTGCGAGACAGTTCTACCAATGCAAGCTAAGGTCTGGGGAGACCATTAAACAGTTTGCTGCAGATTTGAAAACCTTTGTCCGCAAGGCCTATCCTCATGGGTTAGACAGATCTGCCATGGAGCAGATGCTAATCAAACAGTTCTTTGATGGACTCGACGATGATGATCTGCGATTCAATATTGAATATCTGAAAATGCCCAAAGACCTTGATGACGCAGTGGAGTTAGTTCTGGAGCATGATGAGTTCAGGAAGATAAAAAGAGGAGCCATGAAGAACAAAGTTCATGCAGTACAATTCCAGGATAAAGACAAATCTCAGAAGTTCACCTCCTGGAAAGCCACAGGTGCATCACAGGCTTCGGATTCAGGAACTTCCAAGTCTGAATTTGAGGAAATTAAACTCGCTCTGGCCAGGCTGACAGAAAAGGTACAGACGTTCATGAGTAATCCAAAAGCTTCCCGGCAATCCAGTAAAACCGAAGTCTCTGATCGGAAATGCTTCCAGTGTGGCAAGCAAGGACATTTCAAAAGGCAATGCCCTGAAAATCAAGCCGTTAAAATGGTTACATGGCAAGAAGAAGATTCAGAAGATGGTGAAGACTTGGAAGAGACAGCAAGGGAAGACCATGAGGAAAATGAGGGACAAACGTCGTTAAACTAGAAGAGGTCACTTCAGGCGGTCGGGAGGTGACCTGTAATTCTAAAGGCAATGAAGAAACTTTAAGAACTTCTGAATTAAAAGAGGATGAGAACTCTTTAAATGACTTAACTGAAAATTTGCAAAAATTTGAAATTTGTAAGGTATCCAAGCATAGCATGAGTATGAGAATTGACGGGCTGGTGCGAGGGATGCCGGTGGAATTTCTTGTGGATACAGGAGCAAGTTGTACCTTGGTTTCGGCGGACATCTTCAGGAGACTTCCGGAGGGAGAAGTGAGGATGGACCTGAAAGGAAGGAAGTTTCAGCTTGCTGATGGAACTCCGTTGGAGACTTATGGTGCTTGCCAGGTTGACATATCACTGGGGAGTGAAACCGTTCGCCATGAGGTGATAGGAGCTGACATTTCGTATCCAGGGATTATCGGATTTGACTTTTTGGAAGCACATGGGTGTCTCCTAGATATTGGCCGCCGAAGCTTGAAAATCAGGGGAAAGGAAGTTCCATGTACCAAGGACAAGAAGCTGCAAAGCATCAAGGAGAAGCACATAGCCAAGGTGAAATCGGGCATCACAGTTCTCGCGGGTTTGGAAGTTGTGGTGGAAGTGGAGATTATATCAAAACCATCCGGACAACAAGAGATGGAGCCAAGAAAAAAATTTGAAGAAAAGTATTGCCCAAAACTGGCCGCCGTCATGGTTAAAATTGATCAGCCCATGTTCACTAGGGTGATGGATCCCACAGATGAGCCTGTGGATATTTTTCAAGGCACAAAGGTGGCTGAAGCTGAAGAGATCGAAGAGGTCCTTAACTTTGGTCCGGAGGAGGATCCCAATAACATGATAACCAACATTTCTGTAAGGAAAATAGGGGATTATTTACGAGCTGCAGATGAATCCCCGGATGAGCTTGAAAAGCAAATGAAAGAAGTGGATAGTGACTTGCTTCCAGAACATTTAGATGATCTGTACAATCGAAGTATACAAACTTTGTCTTCCGGACAAGCCCAGCAAGTCAAGAGACTTTTGATCAAATATGCAACAGCCTTCCAAAGCTATAAAGAAGATTTGGGGAAGCTCAAGCCGGAATTTGGAGAACATGAAATCCCAACAGGGGATGCTGCCCCTATCAAGCAGGCTCCAAGAAGAACTCCCTTGGCCTTTAAAGGGGCGGAAAAAGAGGAAATTGAAAAAATGTTGCGCATGAAGGTCATCCGACCCTCAACCTCACCTTGGGCCTCACCTGTGGTTTTAGTGCGCAAAAAGGACGGGAGTACAAGGTTTTGTGTTGACTACACTCGTTTGAACAAGCATGTCACATCCACGTCCTATCCACTTCCGAGAATTGATGACTGCATAGACTCACTCAGCGGAGCAACAAGTTTCTCTTCAATGGACCTGGCTTGTGGGTATTGGCAGATACCTGTAAAGGAAGGAGACAAAGCCAAGACCGCAGTTGTTACGAAAACAGGATTGTATCAGTTTAATCAAATGCCTTTTGGATTAACCAATGCGCCGAGTACTTTTGAGCACTGCATGGAGAGGATTTTAAGACACTGCCAGTGGAAGACGTGCCTCATATACTTAGATGACATCATAACTTTTGGAAACAGTTTTGAACAACATGCCCAGAGACTAAGTGAGATCCTAGAGAACTTGATTGAAGCAGGGTTGAAGCTGAAGCCTTCGAAATGTCATTTCTTCCAGGATAAGTTAGTATTCTTGGGACACATGGTGACCAAAGACAGAGTTACTACGGACCCTGAGAAGATTGAGGCGCTGAGAAATTGGCCGTCTCCGAGGAATATACGTGATGTCAGATCGTTCCTGGGCTTCTGTTCCTATTACAGGCGCTATGTAAAAAACTTCGCCGAGATCAGTGAGCCAATCGTCCGTTTGACTCGGAAAGAACTGCGGTTTGAATGGTCAGTGGAAGCGGAACAGGCGTTTCAAAAATTGAAGCAGGCACTCATCGATGCGCCAATCTTGTCATATCCCCAAGATGAAGGAATATATGTGCTTGACACAGATGCATCGGAATTTGGAATTGGAGCTGTGTTGTCTCAAATCCAGAAGAGTGACACTTTTTCCTCCGGGAAGTTCCGCAGCCCCCTGGAAAAGAAATACAATGGTGAGGAGAAGGTTATATCATTTGGGAGTAGAATTCTTTCGAAGGAAGAGAGGAATTATTGTGTAACAAGAAAGGAGCTACTGGCGATTGTGAACTTCCTGAAACTTTACAGACATTACTTGCTGGGAAGGAAGTTCATCATAAGATCTGATCATCGAGCCTTGCAGTGGATCTTCAAGTTACAGGATCCTACTGGTCAGATAGCCAGGTGGCAAGAGAGGTTAACTGACTATGACTTTGAAATTATCCACCGACCCGGAGCAAAGCATGGGAATGCGGATGGAATGTCACGTCGTCCTTGGCCTACCTCAACTATTGCACCTATGGTGCCTCCTTGCGGCCTATGTAAAAAGTGTGGAAAGCAAGATTCAGGTTTAACAGAAACTTTACGTGCAGTGAAGACAAGAGCCGCTCTCCATTCAGGCATGGAATCTCCCACCAGGTCAGGAAACAGGAATTCCTGGATGATGACCTTCACATCGGAGGAACTGCGGCTGAAGCAAGAAGCCGATCCAGACCTGGCCACAGTTCTCAGCTGGAAGTCCAAGGGGGAAGAGAGACCAGACCATTCTTCTGTCCTTTCAGCTTCACCTGCAATAAGGAGTTATTGGTTACAATGGGACACTTTATTCATTGAGCAAGGGTTATTAAAAAAGAAAGGTCCTCAAGATCAGAAGTTGCGACTAGTGGTCCCAGTGAGCCTCTATGCTGAGGTAATGGAATCCTTGCATGAAAATTTACTATCGGGCCATCTCGGCTACAAGAGAACTTACAAGAAAATTAATGCAAGATTCTATTGGTACAAGATGAAGGAACTGATCTATGACTATGTTGCTAGCTGTGAGATTTGTCAGAAAAACAAGAGGCCTAAAAAAAGATCGACACCTCCTATGTTTCACTTACCTGTGGGTGCTCCAGTGGATCGGGTCTCCACTGACTTGTTCGGGCCTCTTCCAGAGACTGACAGGGGCAACACCTACATTCTTCTGATGTCCGACTTGTTCACTAAATGGACTGAAATAATTGCTATTCCTGATGCCACTGCTGCAACTAGTGCCCGGGTAATCTTGAATGAATTCATCGCCAGATTTGGGTGCCCAATATCAATTCATTCAGACAGAGGTAAGAACTATGAAGCTGACCTGTTCAAGGAGCTGTGTGATCTGCTGGAAATAAGGAAGACCCGAACTTCCCCAAGACATCCGCAGGCTAATGGGAGTGTTGAACGGTTTAATCAGACACTTGTGACAATGGTTAGAGCCTTTCTAAAAGGTAAGCCGAGAAATTGGGACCTGAACCTGGGATGTCTGGCCGCAGCATACAGGGCAACCCAACATGCGTCGACTGGGTATACGCCTAACCATCTTATGTTAGGAAGAGAAGTCCGGTTACCTGCTGACCTCATCTATGGCATGCAGAACGGCCAGTCTTTCCGATACGGGGAGCACGTCATGGAGATGAAACGGGATATGCAGAATGCCCATGCCATAGCCCGGAAGAACTTGAAAAGAGCAGCGGAGAGACTTGAAGGAAATCATCATCCGAGCATGAACTTCAAACCTTTTGAAGTAGGGGATGTGGTACTTGTCCTAAACGAGAGAAGAATCAAAGGACAGAACCTTAAGTTGCAAATGCCATATGAGGGGCCCTTTGTAGTAGTGGAGAAACGAAGTGATCTGAACTACCTTGTACAAGTGAACCCCAAATCCCAAAGAAAATTGACTCACTATGAAAAACTAAAGTCATTCAAAGGAAATATTCCCAGCTTGGATTAAGAGATTCATTGATCAGGTTGAGGATGCATGCTTAAACTTAAAATGATCAATACTTTTTTCAAACTTTACCAATGCCTGGAATGTGACTATCGCGGAGAAAAGTGGAAGGTTAGGAGACATTCTGCCGGCCACTTAAGTCCTTCAAGGAAACAATACACATGCAGATATTGCGAATGGTTTGGATCATCAAGGCAGGACTATGAACAGCACTGCGCGGCAAGGTCACACCAGCAGAGAAGGAAGGACAGAGGAGACGCAGGTCCCGACTCTCCGAAAAAGAACCCAAGATGGCGATCTCAAGCGGACTACAGCATTATGAGGGAAGTCTTTGTCGAGGAAACCGGAGTGGAAAGACCCAAGGCGGAGAAGAGGCCTAAGAAAGGAGGTGCTGGAGAATCGGCTGAACCCTCGAAGAAACTCAAAACAACCTTGCCTAGCAACGGCGAGAATCGGCCAAAGTCTCCGAAACCAAAGGTTGATGTTACGAAGAAGAAGTCGGCGACCAAACTTCCTGCCCCAGGGACACCCTGCCAGGACGAAGGAAGAGTGGGCAACAAGAGGCCAATTCCCAATCAACGACAGCAAAAGCGCCAAGGACGGTTACTATCAACACGTCTCCTATCCTCAGTATGCCTTCCTTTTCCACTCCAAAGAAATGTGGGCCTGATGTCAGAATAGAGCAGATACGACAAGCTGTGCTGTGTAGCCCCATGACCCTGATCACTCCCTTGGTCACTCTGAAAGACCCCTTCCTGTCTGCAGTGGAGGCTACTATTGATGAACCGGCAGTACTTCTGGTTGACCAGTCAGTGGAGCCGCCTGTTTCCATTCAGGATCCAAGTCCACAGGTCACCAATTCTTCTTCGAGCGCCACCGAGGGGAATACACCACCGGTGCTGTCAGACCAAACCCAGGCTATCATCTCGGAACTGAGAACCATCCGAAAAGACAACAGCCACCACGCCATGGTCCAGAAGGGGATCCTGCAGGACTTGCAAGTCCAGCAACAAAAGTTTCAGGAACAATTCCATGAAAGCCTAGCAAAGATGGCCAAGCCTACCCCAAGTATGTCACAAGATAGACTGAAGGCGTCCGTTGTAATCGGAGATACTCTGGAATTGCTGAGTCGTTCACATGATCATCGTCGAGGATTCGACCCCTGCTGTGTACGATGTCGGGCCACAGAGGAAGCAATTGATGCCCTCTTCCGCAGAGCTGATCCACAGTTGATGAATGCCCGGTACCCTACATACTGAAGGACCAAAGAAAATGAACTGTTGATGAATTTCCAATAACCTTAACTCCTGAATTTCGCTGTAATGTTCAAGTTTCTGGAAGAAAATTGTTAAACTGTTTCTGGTGTGAGTTATTCTTGCAAGAGGGATTCATCTAATGAGGGGAGAATGCCCTACTAACATTCAGATTGCTGAGCAGAACTGTAAAACTGTTACTCCTATGAGTAATTCGGGCGAGATAATTCTTCTAATGAGGGGAGAATGTCCTACTAACATTCAGATTGCTGAGCAGAACTGTAAAACTGTTACTCCTATGAGTAATTCGGGCGAGATAATTCTTCTAATGAGGGGAGAAAGTCCTACTAACATTCAGATTGCTGAGCAGAACTGTAAAACTGTTACTCCTATGAGTAATTCGGGCAAGATAATTCTTCTAATGAGGGGAGAATGTCCTACTAACATTCAGATTGCTGGGGAAAACTGCAAAGCTGGTGACTGGTGTGAGTAATTTTCTGGAAGAAAATTCTTCTAAGGAGGGAAGAATGTGAGGATCGCTCTCAGATCGACCGGCAAGAAGTGCCGCGATTTGACAGTTCAGGACGCCGGCGCTTTCAGGCGTCGGACGGCGGCCATGACAGCTAATTTCGAACTAATAACTGTCAGAAATCATTAAATAACTTACTTTTCGAAGCAATCACACCATTAAATAACCAGGCAGTCGTATTAAACGTCCGAAAAGAGCCAAATTCATGCCGCAAAATGGGATTTTGCATCTCGCGTCCGCCATATTGGAATTTTCCGGTTCACGTGGGTCACGTGGGTCACGTGGGTCACGTGGTGGCGCTGAAGCTAACAAAAGGACGCTCTCGCCGAGATCCAGGATCATTCCTGATTCTTCAGATCCCCAGTGAACTTCAACAGAAATTGCAGAATGTCGTCTAACTTGTGAGTGAGACCACTCTGACTCTTTTTAAGGCTGGAAAGTCCATTGAATGACTAAAAATTCCTAGAAAATTCTGAGTCTAACCAAGAACTGGATTTTACTGATCCCCAGTAAAATCCCCAGTAAAATCCCCGGTAAAAATCCCCGGTAAAATTTGCTGGAATAAATCACCAGATAAATTCACCAGAATAAATCACCAGATAAATTCACCAGATTTAATCACCAGAAATAATCACCAGAATTAATCCCCGGTAAAATCCCCGGTAAAAATCCCCGGTAAAATCCCCGGTAAAATCCCCGGTAAAATCCCCGGGCAAGGTCACCGGAGAATCTCCAGGAGAAGATCCCCGGAGAATCCCAAGGAGGAGATCCCCAGTAAACCCTCAGGAGGAAATCCCCGGTAAATCCCCAGGAGAAGATCCCCGGTAAATCCTCAGAAGGAAATCCCCAGTTAATCCCCAGGAGAAGATCCCCGGTGAATCCTCAGGAGAAAATCCCCAGAAAATCTCCAGTAGCTTATATAGACAATTTCATACTTCAATCATGAACAATGCACTGAATGAGAGATGAGTCAAAAGACTGAATGAGACTTTATATATTTCAACTTCAGAGTTTGGATTTGTTTGTTCCTTGGTGTCCTCAATAAACCAGTTCTTCCAACTAGCATCCGAGTTTCATCACAATATTATCAAAGAAAATGGTTTCAGACTTTTCTCAAAATAAATATTTTGCATTTTAAAGATGTTTTCTAATGTTTAGTCATAAGAAGCAATCACTTAAGGAAGCTAGGAAGTATTGATTGTTGAAATACATGTAATGGAGTGTCCGGATTCACCCCAAACTGTGGGGTTAATCGGGACAGAGGTTTTTTGGGCCCTGGGCCTTGGTAATTTAAGATATCATTTCAAGCTCCTATGGAAAGTTAGACCTTCTGCTGGGACACACTTTGACGCCATATTTCGGTTTCTGAGTCGATTTTGTCCATTTTATCACAGAAAAATGGCCAATTCTGTCCCGATTCACCCCATATTATGGTACATCATTTACAGATTTGGTGCAAAATCTTGGTATATAATGTGTCTTCTTGAAAACCAATACATGTTTCAAATGACAGAAAGCTGGAAGGAAATGTGATGTTGAGAAAAATGTTATTAATGTATTACATGTTGTGTGCATTTTACCTATTTGTTTATGACATATTTATAGTAACAATCTTTGCCGCTGAAAGCGCCCTGATAATGCCAGTGCAGCAACAATACTACAGTGGAGGCCCAATTATCAATCTCTCTTCTTTGGCTCTTCAGATGTCACCGCCAAATAAATAGTTCCATGAAATATTCAAAGCAGATAAATGCAGTTGGATATCTGATGATGTTCTGCCTTAGTCTGGAATAGAATGGGGTCATATCTTTGAAGAGAGGCAACACAAATGTCTGGAATGCCAAAATGACCTTCTTTGTTATTTCATCTGTTAATATTTTGTAACAAAATCGAGACTTCTATCTATCCGATTGGTGCAGGATCTGCTTTTGTGGGTTGACAGAAGAAACATTTTATATTTGGATACCAAGAGCAACTTTCTGTCTATGTATATTCCACTATCAAATTTTTAAAATGCCAAAGTGAATATCGATTGAACAAGCTGCATGATAACAATGTGTTTGGGCACATTGTCCTGAAGAACTTTTATTGCAAGATATTTGTTCCTTCCACACAAATTTTAAACTTTATATTGGAATAATACCTTCTTTTCTTCATTTCAGTTAATTTCTCCCAGTCAGAACAATATAATGAAAAATGTTCAGCAAAAGCATGGTTTGTGGTCTCCCCGAAGATGTCTGTCATATTACAATTTAGATTAAATTCTTGCTTACTTGTGTGTGGAATTGCCAAATTTGAAGCAATAAACTTTCCAGAGAGATAATTCCAAGGAAGCCTCCTTCCCTTTTTACTTGCCAAGTGATTTATAGGATTAGTCAGATGATTGCAAAAATGGCTTGTTGGTAAACGTGATCATGGTCACTTAAAATTTCAATTTTTATTTCAGTTACCATTAATTCAATCTTGAAAGCTGTAAAACAGGCCTATATGATTACTTAGTTTCTTTAATAGATGTCACATTTGCAGGAAATTTCAATAAATCCCAAACTAAGTTAACAAGATTTTGAAATAAAGTGTAGCGTTTATTAATTTTCAAGAAGGTCACATACCATGGTCAAGCTTGGATCTGAGTCGGAGTTGGCACACAAATTAAAAAAAGGAATGACCATTATGTGGCTGTGTGAAAGTGCTGACTTGGCAAGACTCTTATCCAGAGCCAATTTTGTGGATGGAGAAAAGTGGCACAATCTCCTGGGAAAAAGAGGTGTTTGCATCAAAAGAGGTTGTTTAGCATAGAAAGTGTGATCTTATTTTATAGGTGCTGGAACAAGGCTTTGAAAACAGCAGTGCCACTTACGATGATAATCCACATGGCTTCCTTGAAAGTGTTAATGTCTCTCACTGTATCTTCAAAGTGATGTATGTGGTCTGGGCAAATTGGGGTCAGACACTGGCCCATATTTTACTTCAATGTAGGCTTTGTTAGCTTTAAGTTGGAAATCTTTCAACAAAATGCCACAGCAGTAAACCACCCCAATGACGAGTCTTTGATTATGCAAAAAATAGACCATGTAACACTTTGCACAGAGCACAGTGATATATTGTTTGCCCCAACGAATATATTAATTTGTTTACACACATAATAATTTACTGTTTGTGGTTTTATATAAATAAAGGGGTTAGTCGCCTCTCCTTGTTTGCACCAAAAAGGAAAATTTTCTTGTCCCAAAGACTACTGTAAAGCTAAGACAATATCTGGAAAGTTACATCTGCATTTAAATTCTACTGTAAACATAAAATATCTAAAGACTCAATCAGCAATCCCAAGTATCAACTGGTAATGAGATAATTATTTTGAAAGGCCATTCGGAAGTGTCAATATGTGATTAGTAATCACCAGATTGTAATTGACCTTCTCAGATCCTTCTGCACTTCCTGCAGGATAATGCGATTTTCTCCGAAGTTACCTTCTAATTACTGCAGGAATTGTTGTTCTCAACATAGAATCACTGAATAACTTTCACTTGATAGTTTTAAGGAAATTTAACTCTGCATTTGGAAGGCAAGTCATGCAATGTTCAGTGACATAAATATTGCAATTAAAGAAGAACAAGGCTTGATCATTTAATAAGAAAGTTTCTGCAACCCAATTTGACAATTTTCAAGAATTTCAAGAAATAAATTTGAATTTCAAATTGAAGTACTGACACCAACAAGCAAGGCAATGTGCTTCCACATCAAATATTAATTAAGTTAAAGTTCAATCTTAGCCTTTCTCAGAACAGTTATGTTGCAGATCTGTTAAAATTCATGAATCATCTGGCAGCAATATTAGAGTTTAAATTGCCTTCTGGGACAGAGTTAATGCTTTAACAATGAGACAGACATTTCAAGGATAGACTCATTCAAGCGAAGCATTGTAAAAATGTTTCATTATGTACACTGTTGCTCATAAATATGGAATATACCTAAATAACCACGATCCTTGTTTTATTTTTTACCCTTGTTTTGGGTGAGTCCAGATTCAGAAAATTAACTTCAACGTGCTGAGAAGAGGCTCAACTAGCCCGATATGAATGACTGGAGTGGATTTTTCATATTTTGAGGTTGTCATGAACAATGGTGATAAACCAACCTTGTTTATTGTGATAAACTCTCAATTGCTAGCAGTCAAAACAATTTCTAGTTGAAATTATAGTACATTTTGGTAGAGCACACATAGGGTGTATAAACCTATATCAATAAAACGTTCCTGGTTATCATGCAGTCTTGGAGTTTGAAAATGTAAAAAACTGTTCCATTAGACCAAGCATAAATATGACCCATTTTGTCTGTGCTGTGATTATTTGTCTAGGAGATTCCACATGCTAATGACCATTGAATTGACTCATTTAAAGGTTAATCTTTCCTTTGATGCCAGCAACTTTCACAAATGAATAATTTTTGATGGATTTCTAACCCTAAACAAAATTCATAATTTGACCTTTTTTGTATCGTTTTTTCAATTTCCTCCAGCCTCCCAAATTTTCAAAAATTTAACCAAATATTAAAGTGAGGACTTCAAATAACTCTTCAGGAATCCACTTAAGTTCTTAAAAGTGTGACTTTAACCATTGGATTCAAATGGGATAGCCACAATTCAATGGTAGTTTTCCAAAACAAGAATTGCTTTTTGATGGGAAAGATTGGAGCCAGGTTGGCCAATTATTGTTTGATTAAATAGTTTTATGAACCAGTACATAAAAAACTTTCACAAAAATTTCAGGAGGAGCCAGATAAACACTGAATTAAGGTCCGCGATGCTAAGGGAATACAGGCCTTCAAAGGAAAAAGAGATTCTATTCTTGTGGAAGCCGTGTACATGTAGGTCATGTCAGTTAATTTTCTGACAGTTTTGAGAAACATTCTTCATTTCTCTGAATGAGGACAGAGAGGAACCCAATTACAGTCCATGTAATTACACTCTGGTAGAGGAGCATATCATCCAGATGACTTGCTACCAATATGAATCTGGGTCATTTCACAATAATTCAATCAAGGGAGGAAATAAAAATGCTGATGCCATGGATCTGTCATTTGAGTAGAATCCTTCTTTGAGATTGATGGGTATAATATTTCCAGTGTTGGGGAAATAAGGACATATAGTTACTATAGGCCTATCTGGTGAATTTTTACATAAAATTTGCTGAACTGATGTTACCAAAAATATTCATAAGGTTAACAACATGCACTCTAAACATTTGGTTGTCACTGTGACTAGTTTGTGAATACTTTAGGATTGCAATGGTTGCAAAAAATGGGTAGTGACTTCTTTGAAAATCATTTTGACTATTCTATCATAATCAAAATGACCACGTTGACTATGTAAGTGTCGGAAAGGTAGTCAATTTGATCACCATCTGGTAGCTTTGATTATGAGAGTGGTACAGCTTACTAATCCAATATTTGTCACATTGACAACCCTTTAGCAATTTTGACCCAAGGAGTTGTCGGTTTAGGCACCAGGAATTACCACTCTAGAGTTGTCATCTTGACCACCCTGTGTTTAGAGTGTAAAAATACGTGAAACCAAGGATTATCCTTTCTCAACTCATGGAATGCTGGGCTCCAACATTGTTATTTCACGAGAACAGCAGATGATAGAACCTGAGAGTGGGACAGTGTCCAACTGTCCATGCAGAATTGATATTGCCATTGTCATTTTCTGTAGATGGTGCCTGAATGGTCCAAAATATAAAAGCTTAATTTTGGTAAATCGAACGTTATCTTAAAGAGCCTATAGCTGCAGGGATCACTTGTGGTTCACTATCTTCAAGGGCAGTTGACCACTTGCTTCCGGAAAAATTCACAGGAGAGTGCCATCTTCATTCATGACCAGTTACAGCATTTTGTGAAAGTCTGTTATATATTTAACTTTTTGGAATTTATAGATTTTTTTAAAATATTGTAACCCTGCCCACGCCTTACACTTCATTTATTCACAAACTGATTCATTATTTCACTATTAGATAAGCACATATACCAACATGGTATAAAACAATGTTAAATATTTAATGGGATGTTCCAGTAAAATGGTAAAGCCAAGAATCCTTTTTCTTCCTGTTTCTTTTTTTCATGATCATGCTATCATTGATGGAATGATGCCTTTCCAATGTTTGTTATCCTGATGGGAACCTTTTGTGCATCCATGCGTTATGAGCTGCTGAACTGTCTAAATCTCCAGCATTATCTTTCATCACACATCCTACCCTGGGGTCCCATCATGCCTCAGGAATAATCCTCTGAATATCAGATGCTGGTCCCATGTCTTCATGTAGCTTGGCACACAAGAGGGTGGCAGTATCGACTATCTGCAAAGCCTGAGACACTGCCAGAGCATCATAGAAGCATTTGATGCAGAAAATATGTGTGTTTAGCCATCACCAGATGGAATGCTTTATTTTGATCATCCTTGCACATCTTTGTCGATTATTTTTATATTCCAATTACAGTTGTTCCATGTACCCTTTCAGAAAAGTTTCAAATACATACACACACTGCGCTTAAGAATGATGAGCGTAACTCCATTGCACCTTATTTGCATAGAATAATATAATGGAAGGTGCTCACTTTCCAAATATGTATAATGTGCATTCCTGAAATCTTGCTAATGTGTACTGTTATTTCAGGACCAAGATAAAACAATGAAGAGGGCAATGTTGGTTGTCAGCTAATGGCTCCTGCGGTTTGAACCGTTTATCATAAAAGTTTATTTTTTGCATATTTTTTTATCAATCATCAATTGGTTGTACATAGGCCTACAGCAGTTTATGATACAGTAGGCAATGAACCCCAAGATGCGTGTTAGCCCAATAAAGCTGCATGGTTATTGTCTGTGCATAATGCAAAGCTCATGTGAGCTTTTTGAGACAATATCAGTTCTCTTGAATTGACAGAAAATCTCCGCTTCTTCTGTTGTCAGTAATTTCAGGAAAATCAAACTCTTCCCTGAGAGTCAAATCAGCATTCCATGACATGAAAGTTGAAATTCAAGCAGCACAAGAATTCATCAGACAATTAGAAAAGTTTCTGTAACTAAATTTGGCAGTTTTCAAGAATTTAAATTGGCAAGGAAGTGTGGATATCTATTTATAGTTTTAGGTACAGTACAAGCATCTTAAAGTGGCTCAACATAGTGATCCATAGTGATCCAGAGCAGTCCGGATAAAGAGTGATCTGTACTGACCTGAGATGATATAACTCTATCTGTAGTGATCTACTAATCCACTTTTAGTGAAAATCAATCATGTCAATTATTTAGGATTATAAGTCAAAGAACAGATAAAATCTATCTAACAATTGAAAATATTGATTAAGGAAACATATCCAGAAGTTATTGGGTTCAGAAAAAGATAACCGATTCTTTCTTCTTCTTTTTCCAGAAGTTGTGTAAATGTAGGTTGACAAGGTCATACAATTACCCAGCAAATTGAACAACATTCTTCATTACCTTGCAAGAAGATGAGCAGGAACCCAATCACAAGCCACGTGATTACACTGCAGTCAAGCACATTATCCGGTTGAGTTGCCACAAATTTGAAAGTGGGTTATTTCAGAAAATTTCAATCATGGATGGACAAAAATTTACTGACTTCATGAACCTATCATTTTCATGTTTAAATCTGGGTAAAACTCTCTCCTGAGATAGTATGACATAATACTTTCGTCATTTCACAATTAGATGGAACATTTCCTCATAAATACTATCAGGTAAATCACTAGTTAGCTGTTTTCAATGTGCATGCCAAAATATTCTCAAGCATACACGTATGCTGTAAGATTGAGCACAGGACTAGATTCTTTCAAACAGCACAAGACTTGCGGATCTTACATACATGTAATAATTAAATTTTGACTTTGTTATAGCATATATAACTTAACATTCCAGATAAACCTTGGGATGACATGAAATTTTGAGTCATTCCTATCCTTTATCTACTGGCAATTCAGTGAATCTATGCCCACCATTTAATCAATAGACCCAGCGGTTGGTATAGCAAAGTGATATAGCTGACTTGATATCGCTGTCACCATTCTCCATGGATGATGACTGAATAGCCTAAAGGCAAATACTCGGATTGGATAAATCGCTATCTTGAAGTGCCTGCAACCATGGAGATCACTTAGGTTTACAATATTGCAAGAAAGGCAATATCAGTCCTCCACCCCCAACAGTGAGCCGAGTGACCACTTGCATACCAGCTTATGGGGCAATCTTCCAATGAGTTCCAAATTTATTCATAGCCAGCTTTGGCATATACATTGCAAGTATGCATTACCACAAATGATTGTACATATGACATAGTAGTGGCAGAAGTACTTATTTCTCTTGAAATAGCCATGAAGAGTAATAATATAAATAGTTTCCTTTTGTATTCTGTGTAGATTAACATGTGAATTTTGTATTTCGATATATTGGTTGGGCTCTCCGCAGTGGTTGGTATCTTTCAGGGTAGACCGAGGTCACAGTCTTCACGTTGCTGTAGGCAACGTAGACTGAGGACATTACCTTTGTTGAGAACTCTTGTAAGCAATAACCCAACAAACACAATTACGTTTAAATTACGTTTATAAACGGTCGAAAATCCGTTGAAAAACCGTTTTTTCACTACGTTTAAATTATGTTAAATTGGATGGTCCAAAAAACATGATTTTAACGTTTTACACAAACGGTCAGAATTATGTCATGCCAATGTTTCCAAAAACTGTTTTTTGATAGCGTAAAATAATCAGCAAAATCATGTTTTCATGAAACGGTTTTTCCAAAAACCTTTTTTTAACGTTATTTTGATGTTTTCTCCAACGGTTATAATTTATCATATATTTTCTGTTTATTTGACATTTTTAATACACTGATGGAGGGAACATTTATTTAACACATTTGAAAAATGTTTTTAGAATGCTTGCTATGCATGCTTTTATAACATTACTTGTGGAATGGTTATATTACGTTATGAAAAAACTGTTATTTGACGTATTTGGAGAATGGTTTCATTACGTGATGGGAAAACCGTTATTTTTACGTTTTGATGAAACCTTTTTTCAACGTTTTTGGGAAACGTTTTCATCACGTTGTGGGGAAAACCATTTTTCAACAATTATATTGAAATGTTCTTTCAATATTGGAGGAGGAATGCCTTTATTATGGTCTGGGGTGTTGAGGTGCAGGGGTAAACATTTGTTTGTTGTTGTTTTTGTTATTTTCCATGCATCTTGAGGGTCTTGTGTCACTGCTGGCCTCATCATGTTCTTCCACTGCAAAGAAAGTATTTGTTATCAGTCATTCACTAGTTATAAGGGAATAAGGCAAACATGTAACAAGCTGTACATAAGATTGATCAGAAAGATAAGATCAGCCAGGAAAGATCAATTTGAGAGGTTTCATACATGTAGATTAGATAACATAGATAGAAGAGCGACAGATGGATAGATAGATGGATAGATAGATAGATAGATAGATAGATAGATAGATAGATAAATAGATAGATGAATAGGTGGATAGATAGATAGTTAGATGGATAGAATGAAAGATAGATAGGTAGATAGGCAGATAGGCAGATAGATAGATAGATAGATAGATAGATAGATTTAAGTCACAGAGCCTGAAATTGAATGAAAATCTTCCAGTGCATTGAAAATGTCTATATAAGAGTGCAAAGTATACCAAGCTAAAGTAAGTTTTATTCCAATTGTAGTCAAATCCATACCTTAGATCGTTGGAAGTTCATTCATTTCATCTTTGGAAGTTCATTCACTTGATTTTGACTAAATTTCACCAATATACATAAATATTTCTTGTAAATGATTATGGGAAAACAGGGTTTTTATCCCAGATAGATAGATAGGTAGACAGATACACTTTGATTAATTTGTAGGTAGCATAAGCAAGATTATACTTAATACCTGGGAGCTGCAGCCAAGAATTCCTCAAGTGATTGTGTGTCTGCAGGAAAATTCTGGAAGAACAAGTGAATTAATACAATGTGTGTTCTTCACATATTTCAAAATATTACCAGCAAAATAATGTAATGCCTGTTTCTCAATTGATAAGAAATATTGAAAAACTCACCTATGAGTCTTCAGCATGATGTTGCCTGGACAAAATCTGGACACTTCTGAATTCTATCAACTCTAGTACATGTGCATTCAGCCATGGAGGTTGTAAAATTGAGTTTCTTGAATAAATTATAGGGGGCAATTAGGGGGTAATTAGCTCCAGAAATGTAATGTGACTCTGCTTTATTACAATGAGCAAACTATATTGTAAAATAAATTCTTGTATATTTATATCTGTGTATTTGAATCTAAAATTAGCATTGCATTTTAGTTAATAGAATTTGAAAAAAAGGACACTTAGCATGCTTAGATGTTGGATTATCATTTGGAATATGCTACACAAGGTCATAATTATAGCATGCTTATATTATGATATTGTGCTACATGTAGATCCATAAAATTAGTAAATTTGACCTATCTATCTAGTTATCTATCTAGTTATCTATCTAGTTATCTATCTAGTTATCTATCTAGTTATCTATCTAGTTATCTATCTAGTTATATATTTAGTTATATATTTAGTTATATATTTAGTTATATATTTTGTTACCTAGTTATCTGGTTGTTAGTTATCCAGTTATCTATCCAGTCATCTATCCAGTTATCTATCAAGTTATCCATCCAGTTATCCATCTAGTTATCTATCTATCTATCTATCTATCTATCTATCTATCTATCTGTCTATCTGTCTATCTGTCTAGCTGTCTGCCTATTGTTTGTTAGTTAGTTAGTTAAATAGTTTGATTTGTCTAAAACCGTCTATGTATTGAACACATTACAATGACTCTACTGGAAATGAAAGATTGGGCCTTCTGTGCATAGAACAAAGAGGAGCAGGGTGGGGGGGGGAAATAATCAATCTATGTTCCGTCTATTGATCAACTATCTATCCATCTATCTATCTATCTATCTATCTATCTATCTATCTATCTATCTATCTATCTATCTATCTATCTATCTATCTATCCATCTATCTATCTATCTATCCATCTATCTATCTATCTATCAATCCAATCTATCTATCTAATCTATCTTTCTATCTGTCTAATTCTAGGACGCATGATATTGCATGGTCATTTTAACATGTGACAGATTGGACGGACCTGAGAGAAAACACCATGTTTTCAGTGCTGCTGCAGCCACAAGTGACAAAATGCTGTGTTTTTCAATTTTAGTAAAAAATTCATTGCACAGCAACGGACGCAGATAGGAAGATGATTTTTGGGGCAAAAGATGCGCATATCAATGGGCTAAGTGATATTAGGTTCCTGTCCTAGTTGTATGTATTTTTTTCTTCAGAATAAAGCATTAAGTGGCTGAAAAACGTCATTTTTCCGATTTTTTTGTGTGTGACTTTTTTGTGTTGAGAGGGCCTGAAGTCTACAAATTTTGAGGAACACAATTTTAACAAAACCCACCATCGAGTATATCATCTGTGGATTCCAAAAGTGTGAACCATTTTTTTGTAGGTAAAGTAGTTGTTGATTGAGAACGAGATACATTTTAACATGCAAGTGAAAAGAAACACAACTCGACTGACTCAGGATAGTTGAATATGTCATCAGAGTAACACAGGAAAAGCATGACATGCTCAGACATTTCTGAGTCTATGCTTTTGATTTAAAAACTTTATGTTATGACAACCTCATGCAGGGTCTTCAACCAAACACGTTTGCTTTCCACATATTTCCTACGTAAGAATAATGTATTTTCCATATTGCAGAAAAACGTTTTCAAATAACGTATTTTTAATGTTTTCATTATACATATTAGAAACGTTAAACAATGAAGTTAAAAGTTTAACATTGTCGTTCAGTTTCAAAATTCTGTTGAACAATTTTTTTTTCAAATGTTTTCGAATTGATCATTTATAATGCTTTAAAGACACTTTTCAATATATATGTTCTGAAACAGTCTTGGAAAAATATTTCTGTGACCATATTGTCAAATGAACAAGTTTCATTAATCATTTTACATATTTTCAAGAAAGTTAGATGTTACATTGTCATTAAAACTTTACCAACATCCATAGTGTTAGAATAATGTATTTTATGCATTATACAAACTTATTTTCAGGCAACTTATTTTCAACATTTTCATTAAACGTTTTTTCCACGTTAAAGAAATACGTTTTCAAAAAACATATTTTTAACATTTTCTTGAAACATTATTTCAATGCTAAAGTCAGATGTTAAATCGACATTAAAACTTTACCTACATTCATAATGTCAGAATAACGTATTTTATGCATTACAGAAACTCATTTTCAGGTAACATATTTTCAACATTTTCATTAAACGTTTTTTCCACGTTAAAGAAACACGTTTTCAAAAAACATATTTCTAACATTTTCTTGAAACATTTTTTCAATGCTAAAGTCAGATGTTAAATCGACATTAAAACTTTACCTACATTCATAATGTCAGAATAATGTATTTTATGCATTACAGAAACTCATTTTCAGGTAACATATTTTCAACATTTTCATTAAACGTTTTTTCCACGTTAAAGAAACACGTTTTCAAAAAACATATTTCTAACACTTTCTTGAAACATTTTTTCAATGCTAAAGTCAGATGTTAAATCAACATTAAAACTTTACCAACATTCATAATGTCAGAATAATGTATTTTATGCATTACAGAAACATATTTTCAGGTAACGTATTCTCAACATTTTCATTAAACGTTAAAAATATGTTAAACTTTAACGGTCGGAATAACACGTTTTTCAATAACATTGAAATTTGGTAAAAAAAACGTTATCAAATAACGGTTTGAGCACCGACCGCTTTAAAACCGTTGAAAAACCGTTTGTGTTTGCTGGGAAGTGATAGTAACAAACAATCAAACAAGAATACAAACACAAAACTGTAATCTGCAAAGTTGCAAATAGAAAGCAACATAAGCAGTCATCTGATTTTGTCGCCAGTTCTGAGGTGTTTTAAAGACAAAGAGCAGTCAAGATTTCAGAAAGTGGGAGGAAACATTTATTTGTGTATGTCATTGTAAAAAATATCAGAATAGGTGGTAGTTCATCACTTGCGAAACAATAAAAAATAAAATGCATAAATTAAATTAAAATGTACTTTCCTGTTTTGGTTCCAATATCTATCTATCTATCTATCTATCTATCTATCTATCTACAGTGCCGCCTGTAAGTAAGTGAAACGCATGACATTGTGCCATTGCATCAATGCTAAACATCCTCAGCCAAACTGCTTGTGGAGGCACGAATTCTCATCGGATGAAAGGGAAACAAAGTGGGTCATAAAGGCCGATGTGTGAGGCAAGTGGGATAAAAATAGCAGCCCATTTTCTTCGCTGTAGTCGGAGTTAGGTATGGGTCAAAGTCTTTGATAAGTAAGTGAACCACCCTTCCCTATGTTTTAACATTGGGCCTGCGTTTCACTTACTTATCAAAGACTTTGACCCATACCTAACTCCGCCTACAGCAAAGAAAATTGGCTGCGATTTTTATCCCACATGCCTCACATATCAGCCTTTATGACCCAAAATGTTTTCCTCTCATCGGATGAGAATTCGTCCTTCCAGAAGCATTTTGGTTAAGGATGTTTAACATTGATGCAATGGCACAATATCATGCGTTTCACTTACTTACAGGCGGCCCTGTATTCATACATCTTGGTCCCTATATATTTTTACATCTAAGCCAATCTATTTTATTTTTTAATATACCTTGATTACAATGACGCTTTATAAAGAGGGTTGGAATTAAGCATATTGCACCAAAATGCGATCTGAACTTGTCAAATGTGGTGTAATTCAATCACTGTTCAGAAAAGTGTGTTTGAACCAACCAATCACACAAATCAGAGAAATGCTTGACTGAGTTTGATTGACTGCTAAAAGTATCAGTTCAAAGCTGTTCATTTCAAAACATAAAACACTAACAGAAAAAGTGAATCATGAACAACATACTGATTAACAGTTATCTGTTTGTAGAACATAGTAATTAACAGTTAGCTTTTTGTACAAAGCCTCCCTCTATTCAACATAAATTTTTAGAGGTAATTTTGTTGAAAATTGGCCGATTTTGACACTTTAAAGCGCAGGAAAATTCTGAAAATCACATACAATACATTTTAAACCATTTCCTATCAGCTCATACCTTTATTTTTGATGGGAATAGGCCCTAAACTGCTGCGACACAGGGGCTGTCGCAGGTGTATAGTTCTCAACCCATGTTTTGTCTCCCATCCTTCTCAGCTACACTGAGAAGGTGGGTCTTCCTATCTACTTTCAGGGGTCTGCCATTCACCAACATCTACAACTGTATACTGTTAATATAAACAATGATATATTACAATTACTTTTTTGGGAAAATAAAATTAATCTGAGTCTGAGTCTGAGTCTGACTGCCACTGCATAATGACCAGAGCAGTTATGACTAAAATAATATAATCTTTGGTTTAACTCCCTTTTGCCAAACATTTTGATTATGAGATGTTGTTTTGTAAAATTGGATATGGAACCTACTTTTGATATGGGACCAGCATTCAGCGTGGGGACAAATATTTCATGGTATTCTATATGCAAATATGATTGGGGACGTAGAATCCAAGACCTTCGGTGTGTGGCATAAAGGTGGAATTTGTCATGTCAGCAGAGAAATTGAATTATCAGGCAATTTAGTTAGTAGGATTTAGTGATGTTGGAGATAGCGTTTCCATGGCAAATGGCGCAGAATACTTGTGAGCCATGCATTTTGTGACTGATGCCAGAAACGATCCGATATTGAAAGATGCTTGAGATTTGTCAGAGAGGCATGAGTTTATGTAGCACAGAAAATCTTTGCATATCAGACAAATTATAAATTAGATTAAATTTGGAAAAAGTTTGATCTTAAAAAAAAAAAGATTTATTTATAATACAATCTCAATTCCTAGCCACGTACATCTTTCTGCTTTACACATGTAATTCAAAATATTGTATTGCATGTGGTTTTGTCGAATTGTAAAGTGGTTTAAAGAGTAGTTATTTTGAGGTGTAGCTGTTACACATCAATTTAGGTGTTTCATGAGCCAGCAAAATATCTGGCATTATCTTTCATCGCACATCCTGTACCATCAGATTCCACCAATAACCTCTGAAAATCAAATGCTGGTCCCATGTCTTCCCATGTAGCTTTGGACATGAGAGGATAGCAGTATAGTATTGACCATCTGAAAAATCTCAGCACATGCAGGATGTGTGTTCAGGGATTGATCAGCTGGTGCATCTTACTCTTTTTAATGCACAATATTTGTCTGATCACCTTGTTAGTGAGTATTCACAAAATTTCCCAATATCCTTCCTGAAAACGAATGTTCTAAATTTTCAACTGCATGCACAGCATTGTTTGACATGAGAATCGCAAGCGGTACCAAATTCAAGCGGTGCGCTCATGATGCGAACCAACTCATAAACTAAGCCACTTTTTCTGGGTTGGCTCCTGGACTATGACTGTCAAGATGGAAAAAACACATGTGAAGTCTGGTCTATCTAACCCTGCAATGCTTGTCCTGTGTGAGGCTGTCTCACATTTTCCTGATGTAGACTGTTATTGCTGGACCAACATAAACAATGATGAGGGAGATGTGGGCTACTGAATGATGGGGCTTATGACCAGCTAATGGCTCTCGTGGTGCATAGTCTATCCTTTTGTTTACAAAAATGCTACTGACATACATATTATCACTCACTGATGTGTCTTATTATAACTCGCATACATCTCTTTGTGATTTTCATGACAAAGCAGTATATCAGAATCCGATGATGAACTAAAAGACAAGACTCCAGCAGCTTGTGCTATTCTTAAAATACAGCCTGCTTTTAGCACAGGCATGCTCCTGTATTATTCAATTGATACTCAGTATAAATATCATCAAGGTGCATGACTTCAAAACTGAGGCAAATAACACCTTCGTTTTCAGGGTCTAATTTCAAACATCTAACATTGTGTCACAGCCGCAATTTTTGTCAAATCCCTTGCCAGATAAGTTAACTCCGAATTCCACACCTTAACTCTATCAAATTATAGCTAATTTACCTGTAATTAAGGGAATTCCTTGCAGATTTGCAGCTTAATGAACAACTGCAAGTTCGCTCACCCAAGCTGGCAGGAGAGGTACCTATGGGGTATTACACCACAAGTCCTTTCACTGAAAAACTGCGAATATGAGAAGGATTTTGTCATAGATCCTTGGAAATATTATATATCAACAAATAGAAGTAGTTTGTAACTTTACATTTGGTTATTTTGCCCAAATTTTCAGATTTTAATCTTCCATGAGGCTCCCAAATGGTGCCTCAGATATGAACAGAGCCCTCTCTTGGATATTTCAGAACTAGAAATTTTGTAATACAAAAGCTGATTGGCTCTGCCTTGTGACATCACTGCCAGCTTGGATGAGCGGGTTCTCTGCAGAGTCAGTTATTTCTAACAGACTGTACAGTCAGTCCAGGAGAGTGCCTGTGCTTTTAGACCATCACATCTCGGACATTCTAAGGATAAGACATAAACACAATTTATTCTCTCCTCAGGCGGCTGTGATCTGTGACCCTCGCTTCAGGCTGTGGTGTTTCTTGCATAATGTCAAACTATACAATTTCACTGCTGTATCAGATTTGTCTTCCACCAGAACTGCTTACTACCTAGATTCATAACTTCTTATATTTGACTGTCCAAGTTTTAAGAAAAGTGTCATCCAAATAGTCTCACATAATTATGTAATGATGATTATTTGTGATCATAAGAATTATCACATTTTCGAAGGGGTCAGTTTTTATTACAGTAAAAAGAATTATTCTGTACGGTTTCTTGATCTAAATATAATTATGTATACAATGTATAATTGTATATTTTAAACAACACACCTACAAGCAAGACAAAACATGATAAATTTTGATAGGGCAGATAAGGTATGAAATCTGACAGATTTTTCAGTTAATCTGTTGAAAAGTCCAGTTCAAAATATACCGTACTTTTCCCCTAGTCTTCAAACATAGCAAGTTTGCCTTGGTCCCAAGCTGTTATTCCATTTTCACAGGGTAAAATTAAAAACTCGTGCTTAAAATAAATTACAGTTTGATATCCCATGTGGTAGACGATTTCAGCTGTTGCATGAGTCCTGTCACTTTGAAATCGACCTGCCTGCTTGCATCTTATATGTTGAAGTCATCTTCTGTGTTTTTGCCGTGCTTCTTGGTGCGATATCAATTTTGTTGACTCATTCATCCCTATGCATCTTTCGTCTGTAATTGTAAGGAAATCTAACTCTTCCCTGGGAGTTAAATCTGCATTCTGTGACATGAAAGTTGAAATTCAAGAAGAACAAGACTTCATCAGAAAAATAGAAAAGTTTCCATACATAAAATATAGACACTTTAAAAACTTACTTGACTGCACGAATTCGAACTCCCAGTGCTAGTAGGGAACCCTGAATATTAAGTGGACATTCATGACCAAAGACCCAGCTGGACGTAGTTTGAAGAAATAAAAATTGTTATTGCAGAAGCTATGTAAGTTGACTTCCCAGCAGTTTTGAAGAACGGTTTTCAAGAAGATGAACAGGAACCACAGTATTTCAATCATGGAAGGAAAGAAATATGGCAACTTCATGTGATTATTAGTCACTCTACACTGCTTACCTGCATGATAGTTAGGGTAGGTTGATTTCGGAACTTCACCATTGGACAAATTGGGATAGTGGGATTTTCATATCAGAAGGCTACATCAAAAATTTGAGGTCTCTAACTTGAAAACTTTTTTGAGGAAATGACATTGAATTTGTGACATTTTGAACATTTATCTGTTGTTTCGCAAACTCGCGGTATCACATAACTTTGTCATTTATCATCATACAGTAATACAACTAATATATTTGAAAAGATCTCAAAAAGACCTACAATTTGAATACAAACATGAAGGGTTTCCGATAATTTTTCATCTGCACTTCTTATAAAATTTCACAATTTTGAGAAAAAAAGTCAGATCTGATGATTCAAAGCAGTAATAAACAGGAAATTACTTCAAAAATGTTTTTTACTAGTCTGGGTTATATTCAACCCTATGTCAGTCTACTGGATTACACTTTCACAAGCATTGGAGGCCTTACAATGAGCCATATCGGAGGTATGGGGGAGTAACAGTTTTATTTGTCAAACCAATATGAAACTTTGCCGAGTTTTCAAGCTGGACAGCTTAATTTTTAACAAATCAAACCTCAGAAATAAAATTTCAATGTGGTATTGATGCAAACAAGTTAACAGCCAACATCAAGCATAAAACTTGTTTAAAATCTGAGGTGTAGGCCATTATATGGCACTGCACACAACAAAAGCAAATTGCATTTTTTCTCTCTCTTTTTGAGCATTGATGTTATTTTTTAAATGTAATATTCCCAATCCAAAAGGCATGATGTGTTCTGTAAGGCTCCAGTGATGACATAAAGAGCTGTCTAATAATCTATCATTTTAGTTCCATTATAGAAACTGTAAAAACTGTAAAGAAGTGCTTAAATAATATTTATAGTACCTTATTGGTCAAAGCAGGGAAGTTTCATGTTACAACTTCCGCACACCGGTACAGAAACATATAATATCCAATCAGGTGGTTGTTCTATTTGAACTTCTTCTTGGTTAGAATGATGCCCTGGGTTTCATTTCTTTCTCTTTTTTAGGACATCATAATACTGAATGTGATTCTGAAATGACTCACTGACAAAATCTAATAACCTGATACCCGTGGTCAATTAATATTTACAAGTTAATTTCTGTGGTTCTATTCAGGATACCTGTGACAATCATTGAATTGACAAAGGTAACCATATTATAGGTCTAGGTGCTTTACCAAAGATCACTAATATTGCCAGATATCTCAACAGCCAATGGAGTTAAATTTACACCTACAGTCATACTTTGATTGGCAAGTCAAGCAAAAAAATTAAAAGTTATCAGATTGTGAAGTTACTTGCGCCTTCAATTTTGTCCTAGACCATTGATGTTGGTATTCAAAATGAAGGTCTGATTGAGCCCAGTCCAACCATACCAATTTCATTGTCTTATCTCTTAAATTGACTAAGTTATTCAATACCGCGAATCGGCAAACCTGGCGAAAAATGTCTAAAAACTCAAAACTTTAAATGGATTTCCTCAAAAAAGTATTAGAGTTAGAGACCTGAAATTTTGGATATGGCCTTTTGACATGAAAATGTCACCATCCCAATTTGTCCAAGATTGAAATTCAGAAATTTTTGCAAAATCAACCTACCCTAATGATAGTGTCCTACTTTTCATGTTATTCAGTCTTTAATGAGCCATTGATATATTATTACAACTTTTTTTTAATTACGCTAATCATTATACCCTCATTAAAATCAATACACTATAGCTATATAATTACAATGGTAGGCAAAACAACTGATATTTCTTTAGACTAGGCCAGGAAGCAAACTTGATATCACTGTGGCCATTCTCCATGGCTGATGACTGAAAGGCCAAAATGGTCATACCGGATTTGATAAATCGCTATCTTGAAGCGCCTGCATCCATGGAGATCACCTGGGATGAAAATATTGCAAGAAGGGCCGCATCGGTCATCCAGTCATCCACCCTCAACAGCTAGGCAAGTGACCATTGTGAAGATATAGGCAATGGAAGGAGAACAATAAGAGGTAAATTTCAGCTAGTTTGTCTACAAATACGGTGATGTCTGGGCAGACTCAGCGGACCTAAGGGAAGCCGAAAAATATGTAAAGAAGCTTATCTATTTTCTAAAGATATTGTCCCCTACACTTTAGGAGGTGTCTAACCACCTTTACATCTGACTGGTTCAAATGTTTTTATCAGTTGAATGCAGTCAAAAACATAGCATCAGGAAGTTAAGAACACAAACATTAAATAGATTAGCTGCAGTATTTTCGAAATCTGCATTAGATAAGCTCAAATATACTGTGATCATAAAATCATGCTTCCTGCACAAATTTCAAGATGTCAGATATTTCCATATTGCAGAGTTTCCACATGGCAAGGGTCCGCTGTGTGATAGGATGCAAGGTTCCTCAACTGAGGATTCTGCATCATTTGTGATGGAAACCTTGTGGCGTGTCATCTCCAACATTGCTGAATCCCATTTGTCTGATTGGCTTGTAATTCAATTTCTCGGCTGACATGACAAATTTCATCTTTCAAGCCACACGTCAAAGCTCTTGGACCCAACATATCTCCAGTATAACATATATTCTACTGGTCCCTTTACAAAATGCTGGTGGTCACAATGCTGATGATTATTTTTTAGGCATGATTTCTGCGCTTAGCAGATCAATTTCTCCCATATCCAAACCTCATGTGATAATGTTGTTCCTCCGAATGTCTCTTTCATTTCTCTGTGTTGGTTGAGAAGCAGCGGTATTGTTTGATGTCCCTCTCTGTGCACTTGAAGTTGAAACTGTAGCTATATGACAAACTGGTGATTCTGTGTGTGTCTTTAATTCTTTTATGTCCTTCTGCACAAATTTATTGGGTTCTATTTGTAGATATTGCTTTTTGCTTTTTATATATACGAGTATTAGGATTTATAACTAAAAATACTTATGTCATTTTTTTAAAGCAGAATTCTTTGCCGACCTGAATTTTATCATAAATGCGATGCCATGCATCTTTATATACAAATAGGGTTATAAAAACACAACAGATTATGAAATATCAAGTGTGAGCCATCTATATAAAGCGCACCATGGTTTTCCAGAAAAATAACATGAAAAAACCATACCACTGAAGTTGCTTCAAATGCTTTCTGAAATCTAAATCTGAATGCAGACAAGTATTCATAACCCAGGAAGTCCCATCTGCTTGTCT
Source organism: Platynereis dumerilii (assembly GCA_026936325.1). Taxonomy (NCBI): domain Eukaryota; kingdom Metazoa; phylum Annelida; class Polychaeta; order Phyllodocida; family Nereididae; genus Platynereis; species Platynereis dumerilii. The sequence continues at coordinate 40,965,392 of JAPTHN010000001.1, forward strand.
AGAAGCAGAATAAGAGATTACATAATCTAATGGATGTGATTTCTGCAAGAATAAGAAACTATAGAAACATCACTGATGTGTATGCCCAAATCATATAATCACTTACAAATATCCAAAAATATCCACAAGAGACTGTCATGGATTTTGGCTTAGTCTTTTGACTTTGACCAAAAAGCCTATTTGACTACTAGCCTATAGATTTGATATTAGGTGCAAATTACATTGGCTGTTTGATACTAGATGGAATCTCATTGAATTATCAGTGTGTCTAATGAGAATGCGGCTTAATATCCACTGGCCAATCATGGCTCTATGAATATTAGACTTGACTGTCATTGGTTAGGATATTTGACCAGATTATCATTGGACATGATATTAGGATATTAGGTGGAATTTTCATTGGACAAACTATTAACTACAGTGCCCCCTACTGTGGATATTAGGGTGGATTCTCATTGGTCAAGATATTAGGGCGTATTCTCATTGGTCAATTCACGATTATCCAAAGTTGGATATATGTCAAAATCCTCAATTGCATATAAGAGTTATTGCGAGTGACTTTGGCATGTATTCAAAGTATAAGATCCTTGCCAAAATCCACTATAGCCAGGAGTGAGCATTAATGCCAAAAGGAGTCGTAATGCCCAAAGGCCCTAAAGTTTGACTAATGAACCTATTATTTGCCAAAAGGCCCTATATTTTGCCCAAAGGCGGGCACAATAGTGGATATTGGCTGTAACAACTGCCCTCTAGTAAAAGACAAACAATGTAATTTCTCTGCTGAAAGAATTGGTCATCTCCCATCTAATCAGTCATAGTGCTTGGCATTTCTTTTACAACTAAAAGTTTCCACCCACTGATAGAGTATGGACGTGTCATCGGATAAATTTGTTTGACCCATCTTTTCAATAAATTCATGCAAGTTGCAAAAATATGCCCCCAATAGCTGCACCGTATGGCTTTTGGGACCCAGAGAAAAATAGACACTCATTTAGTTTTTCTGTTGGAAAGAAGTTCACATTTTCTGTCACTCGGAAGATTTATTAGCGCTTCAAAAAGTTTGACAGCCTTTGTTTTCTGCAACAAAACCTCATTTAGTGAGTTCTAAGGCCATGTTATTGCTTTGGACAAGTCAAATATTGGTTTTCAGAAAGTGATTTGCATGTACGCAGTGGCCTGACTGGAACCAGACACAAAGTTATTGGTTTGTATTTATAGATGTCGCTTTTGCTTTTAGTTATGTAGACTCTCGAATGGCTGCAAGAAGTTTTTTTATTGACATATTTCCATTTATGCACAAGATTAAAAGAAACATAAAAGAATGTGTGTCTCATATATATAACCAGATACTGGTTCTCTAAACTCCTTCTGCTCTGCTGTGAGAAGAAACTGCAAGTATGACGACTAATTTTATTTTGGAATAAGAATTGTTCAAGACAGCACACAAATATTGTTCTCTCTTTGCCTGGAGGCATTTGATCTTTTGTGACCCTTCCTGGTTTCTTATTCCCAAAGAAATTACATCCATCATATTATGTCATCTTCCATTCTGCTGCAAGTAGATGGGACTTCCTGAAAATAAGCACACAGAAAACAAAAATTATTGTCAACCACATTCCATTTGTAGAATATGGTGCATCTTTTATCATGCTGATGTTTATTCACATCAGGTATTGGCTTTGAAATCAGCCACTTTTCTTTATTTACTCTCATTGCATTTTTGGGGCTCCTACATGTGCAGTTTGTCTTGTAATTTTCCATTTACCAGAACGTTTCAGGGACATCAAAGCTGAGATTCTGCAGTGAAGAGCCTCTGCAAGCTATTTTACATAAACATTTATTGAAATATCTTTATCCAGTCACTGCTTTGTAGTTTTTGCTGAGACTCAAGGTGACAATGAGCATCACCAGCTTCTCTGACCAAGGAGCTAAAACATGATGCCTGGAACACCATATAATCTGACCCGGAGTGGGAAATCATCAATAACACCGACTACCCAAATCCATTAGGCTGAATAGGCTCACACGGAGGCTGTAAAGCTGAAATTTATTGAGCCACGATCTGCAAGTCATAGAGATAGAAAGAATATTAGCTATTCTGTGAATGATACGATGCTCTTTGATAATCTAACAATTCTGGAAGAAATTAAGCTTTTTGAAATATCGAAGAACTCTTCCAGCTTCATGCTTTATTAAAATTATATGTCTTGCCTCACTGCATGTTTAAGAATTGTTTATTAAGTACTTGCTTTTTGTGTAAGAGCTCCATTTTGGCAGTCTCATTACATTGAAACATGGAAGGAAGACCTGCAGAGATATTGCCTCAGAAAATTAGATCATGCTGCCACTGAACAGGCACAAAGTACTCACTTTGCTGGTGTTGATTGAGTCTTCCATCTTTTGACCCAAGGGACAACTTCCACATAATCTATGAATTTGTCATCCATGGAGATACAAGAAGTGTTCCCTTTCTGACATTGTTTGGCACTCCAGGTTTGTTGCTGTGTGGATACCATCAGCGTTGAAACAATCACATTCTCAGTGATAAATGTAGGATATTATCTCTTCCATTGAAATAGTCCTGATGCCGTTAACTGCTCTGGATCTCTTTAGTATCAATATTGTTGCCTCCTTTACACATTACATGAGAAGCAAATCAAGTATCACATTAGAGTGTATGTCTTGTCTCGGTCAATAATGAATGAAGCCGTAACGTTGATGTTCAGATGGTTATTTAACCTGATTAGCCCTGGACCATATACTAGGGAGGCGGTCCTCTCGTAAAACTAATTCAATCTGTCGGAAACCACGGTTTATTACTGCCATAATATTTCTTGTTTCCTGACCCAGTTACCCTGCTGCCCAGCAGTTTTGTCCTCAGACGTCTCATCCATCATAATTACTTCCACAGAGAGAACTGAGCAGACCAGTGCCTTATTATTAGTTGCAGGGGATTTGCGTCAGCAGGAATAACATAGAAATTTCAGGTGACTCACAGTGCAATAAGTGGGGTTGAAGAGTTTAAAAGCAGACATAAAATGCTGACATCAATCTAAATAGTTCATAAAAGATAAGTCGCTTCCAAAATGAAGTTGAATATCTCAACCAAAATTTTGATCTGTTTGTCACACATTTTCAATTTTTGAAAGGCTAAAAATTATCGAAATTTGTTTGTACTTAAAAATCAACACCATGAACATACATACATACATACACAAGATGTGCCTTGATTGTTTCATCAGACACAGATGGTGTCTTTTGCAGCATTGATCATAATAATTGCTGAATGTTATTTGGCTGATTGCCTTATAATTCAATTTCTCTGCTGAAATGACAAATTTCATCTTCCAAGCCACATACTCAAGTTCTTTTATTCTATGACCAACGTCATATCTCTAATAATATGTTTATTCTACAGAACCCTATATGGAATGCTGGTCACAAAGCTGATTGCTTGTCCTGTTCTGAATATTGTTCCCATCATGTCCAACTTTCTATTCGGCAATCAAAATAGCGAAAGCATGGCAACCAATGAATATATTATTTTTGGTCATTATTGTATGCTTAGTACACAGTGGCTATCTTGAGTTACCTTTAACCTACATGAGGGGTGTTACAAAAATTGAAAATCATCCTAATGTATTTTCCCTATCTTGTTTTTTTCTTTTTTAATTAGAAATACAGTATTACAGAAAAAGCTTATTCATTTCAGCGATATACAAAGGTAATTGACAATAGAAGCAAACATTACTGATTCCGGGAATCTAGATAGCATGAGAGTTTTTGAGGATTCCAATGTCGCCTTTGTTGCAATAAAAAAATCACTAAAACTTAATACTTGGGTTGTACGAAGGAAAGTAATATACTCAGGAAGATTGAACTTTTACATGATTGATATGAAATAAGAACTCCCTCTGAACAGCAACCAGCAACCAACCTACATTGTTTTTCTGAAGTGCAAAGTAATATCCCAGAAGGAATGCTTCCTCATGGGTGGTAAATGCCTGTATTATGTGGAAGTTGTCCCTAGGGTTAAGTGACGGACGACTCAATCAACACCAGCACAGTAAGTACTTTGTGCCCGTTCAGTGGCAGCATGATCCAATTTTCTAAGGCACAGTCTCTGCGGGTCTACCTTCAACACAACAATGGAAAAGAGATTGCCAATGAGGTTCTGCCAAATGTGCATGACAATTGCTTATGAGCCATACAGAAGTTTTTGGCACAATACAATGAGACTGAGAGCTGCACAGACCTTATTCAATGTGATTGAAAAGCATCCTATAATCACTGTCTGAAGCAATTTCGTTGACATATATAGACACTCATGAAAATAGGTTCCATACTCACCTGAAACCTGATTTAATTATTCTTCTAATCAACGAGGAAAATCAATTTTCACATGGTAAACTCATTGTTAGTTCATCCTGTATACTTGATGTTGCATAATTATGTTTATTGCTGCATTTTTATCTGAAATATTTTCATGGAATAATCCTCTTCATTTCCAGTTAATGGTAGAATTGTCGAAAGAACCAACAACATTTTATTATGTACAAAAGAAACGGAAATAATTCTGCTTGTAAAATCTTGGTGTCTTGCACAAAATGGCTCCAGAATGTCAGTTTTACAACCTAAAAAACCGAGCCTAATGGATTCTAGGGCATCCATGTCATTAGCTATTTTCCACACCAGGTCAAATTATATGCTTTTCATAACACCTCATTTTAGCTCCTTGGCCATAGAAAGTCCCCATCATCACCATAGGCTCAGGATTCAGTAACTACAAAGTAACAAAGTAAATGCACTGCAGCTGAGAATTTAGTAGCAAGAGTGAAACTCGTCATATCCTGACTTTTTGCTTGGTGTGAATATTTCTAAAAATTACCAATATTATGCAATAAATAACACAGAATTTATTTTTTAACATGATTTAATCACACTATTAAATTCAATATGAATATATACAACATACATATCAACATGATTAAAAGGGTAAAAGCTTTTCTTAAAGATGACAGTGTGGTCATATTGAAAAATATATATGACCATTTAAACAACTGAGAAAACTAACATCACAGTTTTCTCAGAGAAGACTTTGCCAATTTCAGTCTTATGATATATGAATTTTTAGATTTAATATGTACAAACACAATTTTTTATTAAACGCTGCTGATTACCAAATATTAAGAGTAAGGCCATCTGTATAAAAGGCCTTGCAGAAAAAATAATATAAGAAATGCAGCTGGAGATGCTTCAAAAGCTTTCTTCATGAATACAAGGATACATAACCCAGGAAGTCCCATCTGCTTGTCAAGAGGCTGAATGCAAGATGACATAATCTGATGGATGTAATTTCTTCAGGAATAAGAAACAAGCAAGGGCCATAAAAGATCACTAGCCTCCAGCAAAATATGAGCAATATGCCTCCTGCCTATAAAGAATTTGTTCCTCTTCTATCTGATCACTCAAAGTGCTTGGGATTTCTTTTATAACTAAAAGTTTCCACCCACTGATGGGTAAACATGTGTCATCAGAAAAATGTGTTTGTCTCATTTTCGCAATCAATCCATGCAACATTGCAATTGGCAAAAACATATCCTGAACGGCTGCACCGTGTTGCTTTCGGAACCTATAAAAACCTAGACAGTCATTTAGTTTTTCTGTCACACTGAAGATTTATTAGCTACACAAAATGTTTGACAGCCTTTGCTTTCTGCAACGAAACCTCATTGAGTGAGATCTAAGGCCATGTTATTGCTTTTGACAAAGTCAAAATATTAGTTTTAGAAGTGATTTGCATGTACTCAGTGGCCTGACTCAAAGCAGACACAAAGTTATTGGTTTCTATTTATAGATGTCGCTTTCGCTTTTAAAAATGCAGACTATCAATTGACTATCAATTGGCAACTTTCCATACTAAAATACAAATTATAGAATGTGTGTCTAATTGCTGGTGTACCCATATGGTTTTCTAAACTCTTTTCTGCTCTGGCTGTGACAAGAAGAAGTATGTACGATGACTGATTAGATTTTGGTGAAGGAATTTTGTAAGGCAGCACACAAATATTGTTTTCTCTTTGCCTGGAGGCCTTTTATCTTTTGTGACCCTTCCTGGTTTCTTATTCCCAAAGAAATGACATCCATCAGATTATGTCATCTTGCATTCTGCTGCAAGCAGATGGGGCCTCCTGAAAAACATGCGCACAGAAAGCAACTGATCAGCTTTCATACATATTTTCTTTAGTTAAATTTATAAATTTTACTCATTCTGGGTATCAGACGATCTGTATTTAAGTGCATTTGATAAAATGTCTATGTACAGACTCATGCCTTAGGGATGCACATCCCATATGGGGTTTACATACCAAATGATTGTACAGATCTTGTCAAATATAACTATATTTACCCTGTTCCTTATCTTTCAAAGCAGATGCCAGGAGGAAAATCCTTGTTAGCCAAATGAATGCAATTTGTTGAATAGTGCATATCTAAGTCTTTTTATCATGCTGAATGTTAATTCACATCAGGTATTGGATTTGATATCTGATATATACTTAATTGCTACTATCTTCTTTTCATTCGTGGACTCTTACATTAGCAGTTTGCCTTGTAATTTACCAGAATATTTTTACCAGAATATTTGAGAGACAACTAGCTGAGATTTTGTTGTGATGAGCTAAATGCAATTGTGCATGCTGAGACATGAGGTGACAATGAGCATCGCCAGCTTCTATGGCTTGGTTTGGCTGAAACAAGGTGCCAAAGTGCAGCCAAACACCATATAATCTGACCTGGTGAACAGCATATAATCTGACCCTGAGTGGAAAATTGTCAATAACACTGACTCCCTAAATTATAATGTTGGCTCTTCTGTGAATTATACAATGCCCTTGGATAATCTACAGTACAAGCAATTCTGGAAGAAATGCTAAAAAAGCTTTTTTGGAACATTAAGAGATCCATGTAACTTCATGTTTTTTAATTGTAATAGTCCCATGCCTTATCTCACTGCATGCTTTAAAGGCATTGTTCAATGTTCATACACAATTTGCTTGTATGTCAGAGAGAACCTTATTAACAGTGTCTTTACTTTGATATGAGGAGGGAAGACCCGCTGAGATATTGCCTCGGAAAATTGGATCATGCTGCAACTGAACAGGCACAAAGTACTTGCTGTGCTGGTGTTGATTGAGTCTTCCATCACTTGACCCAGGGGACAACTTCCACATAATCTAGGCATTTGTTATCCACAAGGAACCATTCCCCTTTGGGACATTACTTGGCCCTCCAGGTTGGTTGCTGTGTGGGTACCATGAGTGCTCAGACAATTATAACCTTAATTTGTGGTACATGACACTTTGCTATGAAGAAAGAAATTCATGGAAGTAGGTCCTGATGCTGTTTACTATTATAATTTTTTTTAGTATCAATATTGTTGCTTCCTCTCTCCATGGGAAAAGCAAGCATCACATTACTTATACAATGTTTCTCCTGTCTCGGTCAATAATGAATGAAGCCGTAATGTTGATGTTCAGATGGTTATTTAACCTCATTAGCTTGGACCATATACAAGGCAGGAGGTGCTCTCATAAGCACTAATTCAATCAGTAGGAAACCACCTTTTATTACTGCCATAATATTTCTTTTTCCCTGACCTAGTTACCCAGCTGCCCAGCAATTTTGTCCTCAGACGTCTCATCCATCATAATTACTTCCACTGAGAGACCTGAGCAGACCAGTGCCATGTCATTAGTTGCAGGAGATTTGTGTCAGCAGGAATAACAGAGAAATCTCAGGTGACTCACTGTGCATAAAGTGGGGTTGAAGTGTTTCAAAGCAGACAAACAATGTTAACATTAATCTAAATATTGCATAAAAGATAAGTTGCTTAGAAAATAAGGTTGAATATCTCAGCCAAGATTTTGATCTGTTTGCCACACATTTTCAATTTTTCAAAGGCTAAATATTATTTTCTAAATTGTTTTTCTATTTAACGATCAACACCATGACGATGTACCTTGATTGTTTCATCAGACAAAGATTGTGTCGTTGGAGCATTGATCATACTGAGGGTCAACAAAGTTGAAGGCATTTCTTAAATATGTGTAATTATGCTAATTAAAAAGTGTCCAATGTAACTTGATAGAGGCAGAGATACCAACAGTGCGGTTTCTTTGAAATTTACAGAAACAGTTGTTGACAAGGTTGACTGAATAATTACAAGTATGTAATATATGAAAGTTTCTTGAAGGTATCATGGAATATAAAAAAAGATCCATATTCTTCCAGCGCTTTCAAGAATATAGTTACAATTTTTTTTTAATATAAATTTATGATGTACACCCTAGTTCTTTTCACATGAATGCCCCTTCAAATAAGAAAATTAATGATGAGATGGGCTGACAGAATGTTACAGTCACTCCTGCTTTAATGTGGATAAGTATCTGCAACTAAATTATTCAAAACTGGTCATTGTAACTTGTATCAGGGATCAACCTCAATATTATGAGGCAACCAAGTCATAGAGCAAAGAAATATGGTTACTGTGAAAAGTGGTTTCACACAGAAATTCGTGTTTACAAGGGCATTCTTACATCTGCCAGTGAGCTCACAAACTTTCATTAGCACCAATTAGTTTTGTCCTTATATTACGTATGTCGTATGCCCATGATGTGTGTTGATTGATGATATGAAAGAAAGAGTATTTCAGATGCTTTTCAGAAAATCATTGCTTCTGTTGGTGTGTGGTTTTATGACCTTTTCCTAGATTCCGATTTCTAAAGAAATTATATCTATCATGTGAGTATAATGGCAGCTCACATTCTGCTGCTTGACAAGCAGATGGGATTTTTTGACATGAATGAATACGGAAAGTATTGAAGCCATCTGAAGCAGTTTTTATCTGATCTTATCAGGCAATCTATGCAAGCGGCAAAAACATGCCCTGAACACTTATTTGGTTTTTCTGTCACTCTGAAGATTTATTAGATCTTCAAAATGTTTGACAGTCTTTATTTTCTGCAATGAATCCTCATTGAGTGAGTTCTAAAGCTAGATTTTGCTTTTGACAAAGTCAACATATTGGTTCCAGAAATGATTTGCATGTAGTCAGTGGCCAGACTCGAACCAGATACAAAGTTATTGGTTTCTATTTATAGATGTTGTTTTGCTTTTAAAACAATTTGGCAGCAAGTATTTGTTATGTACACAATTTAAAGATAAGTTATATAAGATGTGTCTTATCATACTGCTTTCTATACTCTTCCTGCCCTGGCTGTGACAAGAAACTGCAAATGTGATGACTTATTCGATTTTGGTGGAGGAATTTCGTAAGGCAAGACAAAAACATTGTTTTTTACTCTTTGTCTAGAGGCCTTTGATCTTTTGTTACCCTTCCTGGTTTGTTATTCCTAAAGAAATTACATCCATTAGATTATGTCATCTTGTATTTTGCTGCAAGCAGATGGGACCTCCTCAGAAATATGCACACAGAAAACAACATCAGCTCATATCCTCTTCATGTGGGGCACCTTCGTAAATGTTACTCATTCTTAATATCAGACGATCAGTTTTGATGTGGTTGATAAAGGCTGTATATCAACTGAAGCATTTAGATTTTCCAGCCAAATTATTTAAAAAAATTAAGACATTCCTTATCTTTCAAGTAGATGCCACAATTTATGACATAATGAAAATTCTTGTTAGTCACATGTATGTCATTTGTTGTGCTGTACATCTTTTAAGTCATTTTAACCATATGCTGATGGCTTTGAAATCAGTCTTTTTTGTATAAAGTAGCAATAGAATCTGAGTCTGAGTCTGAGTCTGAGTCTGAGTCTGAATAGAATCTACATGCATTCTGGACTTGTATGTGTTCAGTTTACGACGTAATTCTTGATTCAAGGCTTGGGAGACATACAAGCTGAGATGTCATAGTAATGAGCTCCTACAATCTATTCTACATTAACATTTATTGTTATGAGACATAAGGTGGTAATGAGCAGCAAAAGCCTCTTTAGCAAAGGAGCTAAATCCATGTGCCAAGAACACCAACTAATCTGACCTGGAAAGGGAAATTGTCAATAACACTGACTCCCTAAATCTGTTAGGCTGAATAGGCTCACAAGGAGGCTGTAAAGCAGAAATTTATTAAGCCACTAAGTGCAAGTCACGAAAACAGAAGGAATATTAGCTATTCTGTGAATGATACCATGCTCTAGGATATTCTAGCAATTCTGGAAGAAAAGCTAATTAAGCTTTTTGAAATATCAACGAACACATGCATGCAGCTTTATGCCTTATAATAATCACATGTCTTGCCTCGCTGCATGCTTAAGCATTCTTGATAAGCAATTGTCTTGTGTGTTAGAGAGAACCTTATTAACAGTGTCTTTACTTTGATATGAGGAGGGAAGACCCGCTGAGATATTGCCTCGGAAAATTGGATCATGCTGCAACTGAACAGGCACAAAGTACTTGCTGTGCTGGTGTTGATTGAGTCTTCCATCACTTGACCCAGGGGACAACTTCCACATAATCTAGGCATTTGTTATCCACAAGGAACCATTCCCCTTTGGGACATTACTTGGCACTCCAGGTTGGTTGCTGTGTGGATACCATAAGTGCTCAGACAATTATAATCTTAATTCCTGGTACATTGCACTTTTCTTGGAAGAACATAATTCATTGAAGTAGGCCTTGAATGCCCCTGATGCTGTTTACTATTATAATATTTTTTCAGTATCAATATTGTTGCTTCCTCTCTCCATGGGAAAAGCAAGCATCACATTACTTATACAATGTTGCTCTGGTCTCGGTCAATAATGAATGAAGCCGTAACGTTGATGTTCAGATGGTTATTTAACCTGATTAGCTTGGACCATATACAAGGCAGGAGGTGCTCTCATAAAAACAAATTCAATCAGCAGGAAACCACTTTTTATTACTGCCATAATATTTCTTGTTTCCTGACCTTGTTACCCAGCTGTCCAGCAATTCTGTCCTCAGCATCTCATCCATCATAATTACTTCCACAGAGAGAACTGAGCAGACCAGTGCCATATCATTAGTTGCAGGAGATTTGTGTCAGCAGGAATAACAGAGAAATCTCAGGTGACTCACTGTGCATTTGGTATCCACAAGTGGCATTTCCGGAATTCTGTGGGGTTGAAGAGTTTAAAAGCAGATGTACAATGTTGACATCAAGCTAAATAGTTCAATAAAGATAAGTACTATCAGTTACACCCTGCTCGTTTCGAGGGTACGGGAATATACACCACGAAGGACTCCATACACCACGAAGCCGAAGGCTGAGTGGTGTATGGAGGCCTGAGTGGTGTATATTCCCGTACCCTCGAAAAACGAGCAGGGTGTAACGGTTTTATCCTCAGATTTCCTGTTTTATTGATGCCCATAAATTGTCTTGAAAACTGAGTCTGAAATGTCTTCCAGTAACAAAGCAACAGCATTGTGACGTCATCACTAGTGCTGCCACCTGGATGATGTCACAATGGCTCCAACAATGGCATTGTGACGTCATGACTATTGTTGCTACATGGATGACATCATAACAATCCTATGGTTGTAATTGTGACATCATTGTTTTTCCTGTACACCCTGTCTGATGAGCACAGAAGGGGTGTACGGTCTCATACACCTCAGCTCTCAACCAATCAGAATCGAGGATTAGCACTGGACTGAGGATAAATGTATATCCACTCTTAGGACACCCTGTAGACATACTTGATGTAGCATAGCTGCATTGTGTTATCATGTTAATTGCTTGTAAAATCTTGGTGACTTGCACAACATAGCTCCATAAACGTCAGTTTTACACAGGGATGGGCACGAGTACATGCCAATGTACTTGAGTACGAGTACAAGTACTTTGCAAGTAACGAGTACAAGTACAAGTACAAGTACAGCAAATTACAAATGTACTCGAGTACAAGTACAAGTACATTCTACGAGTACAAGTACGAGTACCGAGTACTTTTTGAAACCAGATCCAACAAAAATATAATTTAAAAAATCATTCAAGCTAATGTCAATAATTTATTAAATATAATATAAATAAACAAAAATTAAATAAATGAAATATAATCATATGCAACAGTATCTCCAGAGTGGCACAATAACAATTTTATAATGTACATGTAACACTTAAAGTTAACAAATGCAGTAGCAGTGCCCAAATATTAAACATGCTTAATTTGAACGCATTAGGGCTGCTTTTTTTTCATCTTAATTTATTAAATGTTTTTTTCACTTATTTATGACACATGTATCATGATGATAATCTGGTGTCAATAAAATTCTATATATAGAAGCTGTCCAATGATATGCTATCATTTTATTTCAATGCAGTACAAAAAGTTAACAAATGCAGTAGCAGTGCCAAAAAATTAAACGTGATTAATTTGAACTCATTAGGGCTGCGTATTGTTCTTGTATGGAATGCACTGCATGCCACTTTATTAATTAATAAGCCGTTTTAAATGAGCGCATATCAAGTGAAAAAAAAATATTACTTCGTTCATAAAACACATATTTTCATTAGATGACCATTTAAACTTAAGAAAAAATCCTTTGAATGAACAAAATACTCACTTAATCTTTTGAAATATATTTTTTAATGCACACCAATCAGAGGACAGTTTCGTTCACTCTGAATCACTCCATGTCTGAATCAACTGTTTCCTTCCTGTCAGACCACGTCCACAATACACAAAAGCTTTATTTGTGTTTTTCTTTGATCGTGCAAAGCAGATACCTAGCTTGACAAGCTATTAAGTGAAGGTAATAAGACTAGGAACAATTAAAAATCACATACGAAATAAAATTCTTCAAAATATTTAAGAGTGCATTCCTTCATTGGTAGCTGGCTTGAACAAAAAAAGAATAATAAGTAAATTATTCGAATGATTTCCCAGATAAGTCAACTTTTAAAAAGTGAAATAAGTTAGTGAAATGACTAAATTAGTGAAAAAATGACTCTTAAAATCACTCATTTTGAGTTATCAAAGACAATTTAAGTGTTAAAACGATTTTGAAAACTTTGGTTTAACAAAGTTTGCCTTCATATTAAACTTTTGCAGCCTCAAAAAGTGTGCTTATGGATTCTAGGGCATCTGTGTCATTAGCTATTTTCCACACCGGGCCATATTATATGGGTTTTTTTACACCTTGCTAAATTCTGCCTGGCCAGTGTATAGTTTTGATACACGAATTTGTATACAAAATACTACAGACAGGTATAAAAAACACTTGATTACCAAATATCAAGAGCGAGGCATCTGTGTACAGTATACATAAAATGCACTGTTTTGTTATTGTTGTCTTTTTCCCTTTTTTCAGAAAAGGAGCTGGGTATGGTTCAAATGCTTCCTAAATGAATACAAGACTAAATTACTGCCTAATTATACATAACTCTGGAAGTCCCGTCTGCTTGTCAAGAAGCTTAACATAAAATGATATAATCTGATGCATGTAATTTCTTCACTGAATCTTCAGGAAAATCAGAAATTAAAGATCATTAAGCCACAAGCAACAAAGACAAACAATATAGATCTCCTAGTATTCCAATTAATTGTATACAAACTAGGGCTGCAACGGTTCACTATCACACGGTTCGGTACGGTTCTCGGTATGAGACTTACGGTTCGGTTTTTTCACGGTTCTCTCTCAATCGGCAAATCCATACTTTTCCAATGCCCATGTCCTTATATTACTGTAAAGAAGCGTCATGATATCTCAAGAGAAGGCACAATATTTTTTTAATTGCTTAAAAGTAATTTTTAACCTATCACAATAAATGTGAAATTTTGCCATTTTTGGTCACTTCAGCAAAGTAGATTCTCTGGGTGATGTGGGTATGTATACCAATAAATATATATTTCAAATTGTAATTGGGACAAAAGTTACCATAACATTACATCATTTTTCATGAATTTGATTTAAAGCTAAGGTAACAATTATCTGTTTCATACTCAATGGCCTCCATTCATAAGAATATCAGTTCACAACTTGAATTGCACTTCAGCTTTTACACCTCTGACACCTTTGATTGGATTTGATTTGGCAGGTGTCAAAGGGAGTGAAATATCAATTGCCATTAACCAGTTCTATTGTGTGTATGAATTGGCAACACCTAGAGTTGGGCAATTGGCAATTGCTTTGAAGAAGTGGCCTCTATTGGAGTAATAATAATAATAATAATAATAATAGTTTGTATAGCGCCAGTTCCAAATAAAATTTGCTCACCGACGCTTGTTGATTGGAGTTATTTATTCATACGATTTAGTGAAAAGGTGTGTTTTAAGATTTTTCTTAAATCCACCATAATTAGCAAGCTTCATCACTGCCTCCGGGAGTTGATTCCACAAGTTTGGAGCAACAACAGAGAAGGCTCTTTCACCCCATTTATTTTTTAATCTGATGTCGGGCGGTTCAATTAAATTTTTTCTTGCACTTCGTAAGTTCCGTGGGTTGGCTTTTGGTTTTATCAAACCCTGCAGGTATTGTGGAGCTTTTCCGTTGAGTATTTTCCATGTGGTTGTTAGTATCTTATATTCAATTCTTGCAGGGATAGGTAGCCAGTGTAGATCCTTCCTATATTTTGTGATATGATCTCGTTTCTTAAGTTTCTCAATTAGTCAGACTGCTGAATTCTGAGCAACTTGAAGTTCATTCTGAAGTTTTTGTTGTGTTCCGTGCAGAAGACCATTTCCATAGTCAAGATGTGGGGTTACCAGAGCATTTACTACTGTTTTCGCATCATCCTTGTTTAGGCAGTTTCTAATTTTAGCAATGTTTCTAATATTCAAGTATGCTGCTTGACACATTTTGTTAACTTGCTTTTCCATGGTCATGTGCTTGTCAAAATATACTCCGAGATTTCGTACTTTGTCTGAGATTTCAATTTTATTGCTGTTAATTTCAAGTGAATTGATTGTGACTTTTCTGTTGTCCCGCTTTTGTCCCAAAATGATTATTTCGGTTTTTTCACTATTGTTACACAGTTTGTTGCTCCAGAAAAATTTACAAATGTCTTTGATACATGCTTCCATATTAGATTTTGCATCATTTGTATCTCTGTCATTTGGTTCGAATGCAAGCATCAATTGCTCATCATCTGCATATTTCTCGTCTTCGATGTTATGTTTTTGTGCAATATTACTCACTGGAGCAATGTACAGATTGAAAAGGACCGGCCCAAGTTTAGACCCTTGGGGTACACCATATTTTAATGTTTTCTTTTCTGATTCAGTGTCATCTATGACAACAGATTGGGTTCGACCCTTCATATAAGTCCTAAACCAGTTCAGGGCCGTGTCTTTGATACCATATGCATTCTCAAGTCTCCTGAGAAGAATCTTGTGATCGATTGTGTCAGAGGCTGCGGACAAGTCCAAAAGAACTAACATTGTTGCTCTATTCCTGTTGCCATTTAACATTATACTGTTGTGGACTTTAGTAAGAAGAGTTTCAGTACTGTGGAGTGGTTTGTAAGCCGATTGCCTAGTGTTGTGTAAATTATTATCAGACAAGTGATTTGAAAGTTGGGAGATCACTGCTGCTTCGACTACCTTGCTTAGAAATTTCAGGTTTGACACCGGTCTGTAGTTCTTCTTGACTAGTTCAAGACCCATCTTCTTCAGTAGAGGTTTTATTACTGCATGTTTTAGTGAGTCCGGCATGATTCCTAATTTAAGCGATGTGTTTACAATTCTGGTGATGATGGGCAGGAAATCATCCAGACAATCTTTTAAAAGCCATGTAGGTATTGGATCCAGTTTGGAGTGCTTTGTGGCCATGTTTGTGATTATTTTCTTAATTTCAGATTCAGTTACTTCAGAGAATTTTTGTAATGGTCTTCCATTAAAAGTAGAATTTTGAACTGCATACAAAGGGTCCGTTATCACAGAAGTTGCATCCGAGGAGTTATCCAGTTTATCTCTTATCTTGTCAATTTTTTCTTCAAAAAAGTTTGAAAATTCATGTGCCAGAGCTTCACTGTTGTCATGTATAGGTAGTGGCGAGTCCTGTTTCCGATACAGAGCAGAATTGACTATTTTGAAGAGTGCTTTAGAGTTACCCTTGTTTTCAGAGATCTTATTGCTTAAATGTTTCGATTTGAGCTGATTTAGGTGAATGTTGAGTTTGTTCCTCATTTGTTTGAAATTTTCAAGGTCAGTCGAGGATCTTGTTTTGCGCCATTTTTTCTCCGCCTTTCTCTTAGCAGATTTTGCAGCTTTAATGTCGTCCGTGTTCCATGGAGTGGCCTTTCTGATTGTGAGAAGCTTTTCATTTAGAGGGGCGTGTTTATCAAGGACACTTTGAGAGTCCTCATATGTGGATATCAGACGCTCAAGGTAGTCAATACCTACTGGATCTGCTCTTAGAGATTTCAATTTATTGGAGAAGAAGTGTTTCAGATCAGTTCTAAATTGATTCAGATTTATATTTCTAGTTTTCCTGAACTTTATTTTCTTTTGTTTTTGCTGAGGCTTTGAAGAGTCGATTTGGAAAATTATAGAGTGGTGATCCGAAATCAGTTCATCCACAAGGTGGCCTGCACTGAACATGTCAGCAGATTTAATTTACGTGACGGCGGCGCCCCTAGCGGCGGAAGTCGGAACTACGGTGAACCGATTATTCGTTAGCATGTACGGTTTATCGTGGCACGTAATACCGCGGTTTATTTGTACCGCAATAAACCGTTGCAGCCCTAATACAAACAGCTATATTTACTTCCATTGGAAGCTTTCAGGCTGTTGCACTAGCCCTTGTTCACCCAAAACTGATCACTGGGGCGCTGAGGGGTGTTTTTGTTTTGCAGTTATTGCGTGCTGAGACATAAGGTGACAGTGAGCATCGTCAGCTTCGATGGCTTAGTAGCTGAAACAAGTTGCCGAACACCATATAATCTGACCCGGAGAACACAACTAAAATTTTTACTCACTGATGGGGCAAACATGTGTCATCAGACATTTTTGTTATTATCTGATCTTATCAGGCAATCCATGCAAGTGGCTCGCCCATGTTGCTTTCAGAATCTGGAAAAACCTGAACACTTATTTGGTTTTTCTGTCACTCTGAATATTTATTAGCTCTTCAAGACCTTTGACAGTCTTTATTTTCTGCAATGAATCCTCATTGAGTGAGTTCTAAAGCTAGATATTGCTTTTGGCAGAGTCAACATATTGGTTCCAGAAATGATTTGCATGTAGTCAGTGGCCAGACTCGAACCAGATACAAAGTTATTGGTTTCTATTTATAGATGTTGTTTTACTTTTAAAACAATTTTGTAGACTCCCACTTGGCTGCAAGTATTTCTTTTAATGACATATTTCCTTGTTATGTACACAATTTAAAGATAAGTTATATAAGGTGTGTCTTATCATACTGCCTTCTAAACTCTTCCTGCCCTGGCTGTGACAAGAAACTGCAAATATGATGACTTATTAGATTTTGGAGGAGGAATTTTTTTAGGCAAGACACAAACATTGTTTTCTCTTTGCCTAGAGGCCTTTGATCTTTTGTGACCCTTCCTGGTTTGTTATTCCTAAAGAAATTACATCCATCAGATTATGTCATCTTGTATTTTGCTGCAAGCAGATGGGACCTCCTCAGAAATATGCACACAGAAAACAACATCAGCTCATATTCTCTTCATGCAGGGCACATTCATAAATGTTACTCATTCTGAATATCAGACGATCAGTTTTGATGTGGTTGATAAAGGCTATAATATTATATCAATTGAAGCATTTAGATTGTCCAGCCAAATGATTTTATAAATTTAACACATTCCTTATCTTTCAAGTAGATGCCACAATTTATGACATAATGAAAATTCTTGTTAGTCACATGTATGTCATTTGTTGTGCTGTACATCTTTTAAGTCATTTTAACCATATGCTGATGGCTTTGAAATCAGTCTTTTTTGTATAAAGTAGCAATAGAATCCACATTGCATTCTGGACTTATTTGTGTTCGGTTAACGATGTAATTTTCGATTTAAGGCTTGGGAGACATACAAGCTGAGATGTCATAGTAATGAGCTCCTGTAATATGTTCTACATTGACATTTATTGTTGTGAGACATCATAAGATGGTAAAGAGCATCATAAGCCTCTTTAGCCAAGGAGCTAAAACAGGTGCCAAGAACACCAACTAATCTGACCTGGAAAGGGAAATTGTCAATAACACTGACTCCCTAAATCTGTTAGGCTGAATAGGCTCACAAGGAGGCTGTAAAGCAGAAATTTATTAAGCCACTAAGTGCAAGTCACGAAAACAGAAGGAATATTAGCTATTCTGTGAATGATACCAAGCTCTATGATATTCTGGCAATTCTGGAAGAAAAGCTAATTAAGCTTTTTGAAATATCAATGAACACATGCAGCTTTATGCTTTATAATAATCATATGTCTTGCCTCGCTGCACGCCTAAGCATTCTTGATAAGCAATTGTCTTGTGTGTTAGAGAGAACCTTATTGGCAGTCTCTTTACTGTGATATGTGGAAGGAAGACCCGCAAAGATATTGCCTCGGAAAATTGGATTATGCTGCAACTGAACAGGCACAAAATACTTATTGTGCTGGTGTTGATTGAGTCTTCCATCACTTGACCCAGGGGACAACTTCCACATAATCTAGGCATCCGTCATCCACAAGGGACCATTCCCCTTTGGGACATTACTTGGCTCTACAGGTTGGTTGTTGTGTGGATGTATGCTCAGACAATTACAATCTTAATTCCTAGTACATTGCACTTTTCTAGGGAGAAAGGAATTCATTGAAGTAGGTCCTGATGCTGTTTACCATCATAATTTTTTTAGTATTAATATTGTTGCTTCCTCTGTACGTGGGAAAAGCAAGCATCACATTATTGTTATAGTGTTTCTCCTATCTCTGTCAATAATGAATGAAGCTGTTACGTTGATGCTCAGATGGTTATTTAACCTAATTAGCCTGGACCATATACAAGGCAGGAGGTGCTCTCATAAACACTAATTCAATCAGTAGGAAACCACCTTTTATTACAACTATAATATTTCTTGTTTCCTGACCGTGTTACCCTGCTGCCAAGCAATTATGTCCACAGATGTCTCATCCATCATAATTACTTCCACATGGAGACCAGAGCATTCCCGTGCCATACCATTAGTTGCAGCAGATTTGTGCCAGCAGGAATAACATTTCATTTTTCAAAAAAGCTGTAGCTTGTAAAAGTCTGAAAATCCCTCTGGTTTCTCAACTGATTTATAAAATCCAAGTGTTCTGCTTACATTTAAACCAAAAATGGTCAAAATAAATGCTCCATCATGGGAGTTACGGACATTTTAATTAGCATGTTTTTCAAATTTCACAAAACGGCAAAATCTTCAATTTCTGAGAGCGCCCCCTGGAGTAGCCTTTTTTTATGGAATTACCACAAATGGTGTTTTATTGTTCAAAACAGGGAGTAGGTCAAACATAGACAAGTTTTACGTTGCAAAAACGTGTTTTTGGTGAAAAATACGCATTTGAACACCTCAACTTTGAGTCCCCGGTGTGGTAAGGGTTTTTTGAAATTGAAAATTTTGACTTCTGTTTCCCTAGTTTAAGAGTTGACCTGGTCCCTGTGCAACTTTTCAAGGCATGACGAGAACATCATGGAGACACCAGCATGATTTTCTCTGAGATGGACACTTAGATTAGTAAGTGTGCACATGACAATGTTGTCCTGAGAAGACAGCTTCTGTCACTGTGAACTGTGAGGAGTTAAATGATAATATTAATTGAAGAGTATATTTACAAGATATATTCACAAGATCATCAGGTGTAGGGCTGCAACGGTTCACAATCACACGGTTCGGTACGGTTCTCGGTATGAGACTTACGGTTACGTTTTTTCACGGTTCTCTCTCAATCGGCAAATCCATACTTTTCCAATGCCCATGTCCTTATATTACTGTAAAGAAGCGTCATGATATCTCAAGAGAAGGCACAATATTTTTTTAATTGCTTAAAAGTAATTTTTAACCTATCACAATAAATGTGAAATTTTGCCATTTTTGGTCACTTCAGCAAAGTAGATTCTCTGGGTGATGTGGGTATGTATACCAATAAATATGTATTTCAAATTGTAATTGGGACAAAAGTTACCATAACATTACATCATTTTTCATGAATTTGATTTAAAGCTAAGGTAACAATTATCTGTTTCATACTCAATGGCCTCCATTCATAAGAATATCAGTTCACAACTTGAATTGCACTTCAGCTTTTACACCTCTGACACCTTTGATTGGATTTGATTTGGCAGGTGTCAAAGGGAGTGAAATATCAATTGCCATTAACCAGTTCTATTGTGTGTATGAATTGGCAACACCTAGAGTTGGGCAATTGGCAATTGCTTTGAAGAAGTGGCCTCTATTGGAGTGCCCTGCTGCCTGCACTGAACATGTCAGCAGATTTAATTTACGTGACGGCGGCGCCCCTAGCGGCGGAAGTCGGAACTACGGTGAACCGATTATTCGTTAGCATGACGGTACGGTTTATCGTGGCACGTAATACCGCGGTTTATTCGTACCGCAATAAACCGTTGCAGCCCTAATCAGGTGTATGGTTCTCTAAACACTTTTATGCACTCACTGTGACATGGGCCTGCTAGTATGATGACTGATTAAATTTTGGGTGAAGAAACTCTCTCAGCAGACTGAAGGTTCGTCTTTGCCTGCAGGCCTTTGATCCTTTATGACCCTTCCTGGTTTCTTATTCCTAAAGAAATTACATCCATCATATCATGTCGTCTCCCATACTGCTCCTTGACAAGCAGATAGATGGGAGTTCCTGAGATACATTTGGAAATATCTGTCAACATATCCCCGAATCAAAAGGGGGGGATCCAGAAAATTCCGGTGGGGGGTCTAGTGAGCTATCGCATTGCGGAACGAATATTAACATGTAAAAATTATGAATTTGGGTCTGGTGGGGGGGATGCATCTCACAACCCCCCCCCCCCCCCGTGTCTATCCCTGCGAATCAAGGCAACATTTTAATCTGACGTGCTGATAACGTCCGTCGTCTGATCTCCTTTCATCTTCCCAATCATCCTCCAGGGGCTTATTTATATTTACGATTTGCCAAATTTTGATGCGCATGCATCTATTTTTACAGGCAATAAAATCGACATGATGAACTTCAGCAGCTGATCCTGGGCCATTGCTGTGCAGTTATTGCCTTCTCAGACATTAGTTGTATTGGGAAGTCTTCTATATCTGATTCTCTGAAGCTACAATGCTGAAATCGATTGGACCATGAGTGCCTGTAAAAATTATTTACATGATATACTAAATAGCAGTTCAAAAATGAAAGTGGATATGACTTAGCATTTTTCTGGAAAATTTTGTGCTAGATATCAAGCATGTTTTGAAGAAAAAACTATGTTACATATCTACACTCCAATTAATGTCTCATCTAACTTCACCTGATATTTAAGCATCGTACAGAGACTGCTATTAGTGTATATGGCAGAACTTGATTGGCTATTTCTTGTCCATTGTTATGTTGAAGGCAATCCCGCAGAGATATTGCCTCAGAAAATTGGATCATGCTGCGACTGAACGGGCACAAAGTACTTACTGTGCTGATGTTGATTGAGGCTTCCATCATTTGACCCAAGGGACAACTTCCAAACTATACAGGCTTGTGTCAAAGCATTCCCTCAGGGACAGTAGCCTAGATGATGCTATCCTACTGCAGGTTGGTTGTTATATGGTGTTGAGCATTCTTTGATATTGTTCTGTTTTCCACAGCATATTATTTTAAGTTGCTGGTAAACTTTTGTACACTGTACAATTGGATGCACTGAGTCGGTTCCTTTGATTGTGACAAGATGGCTCAAGTACTTTGGTCCAACAGAGATTACCGTTTTTATACCATTCGACACCTCTTTCAGCCAATCACACGCCATTATTACAGGGAAATAATTCCTATATTCTTTGTTGTCCACTTATCCTCTCATGTTTGACTGTTTGAGTGTTTTTCTCATGGTATAAGCCAGTTATTCACCATGGGATCAGGAATATGTGTTTATCACACCTCGGGCTAAAGCCCTCGGTGATAAATCACATATTCCCTCTCCCGTGGTGAATAACCTATACTAAGACACTCAGAGGGACAAATTCTTTATTGACCTGTGTAAAATACACTAACTTCAACAAACATTATTTGAACAACAAACTCCTTCTAAAATAAATATTCTGCATTAAATTTATCTAAATCTGTCAAAATCAACAACTTGAAGATGTTATTATCGTTTTCATTGATACATGTTTTTCCAGTTTGTATTTCGCTTTATACCAAAACTGTGATGTCACAGATTTAGTTGCATAACTTTGTATATTACAAGCACATATTTCAAGTAACTGCCCAAATGCATTCACACATGGATTATGTATGTTTAGCTTTGATACCTACACTGGTTGATGAATGCTTCAATGAACTGTAACTGAAACAAACAGACCGCTTATCTCAAAGGAGAGTTACATTGTTGGGCAAAAGCTTGAAAAGGATAAGGTGCCCACCATTGCATTAGTGTTGAAAGCGCAAAATGGTATATCGAAATTGATGCGGATTATTGAAGATAAATTTGTGAAAAATAGGGTTATATTTCAAAGGTTGCAGTAAAAAAATTGAGATGTGTCATACTGAGTCAGCATTGGCAAATTGCTATTTTATCAATATGCATACCCACTTGCTTGGAGCCATCAGCATTTTTGAAAGCAACGAAGGAAAATGAATGCAATTCATATACACTGTAGAAAGTTACTAGAAACTACCCCATAAAATCCCTCTTCCTATTTTGACATATTTTCTTATCATCAGATAATAAACCTTGCATCCACAAGCAAATTTGTGTAACACTAATCTAAAGACAAGAAACATCGTATTTCCAAACATTTTGGCCTGCAGTGTGCATTGACTGACAACAAATGATTTGAAATTGTGATAACTAGCATCTTATGAAAAACATTAAAAACAGACTCTGTTTGGAAAACATTGAAACAGAGACTCTTCTGGCACTCTAAACTTAGAGCTCAACAGGTTCACAAAAGTGTATGTGCTGCCCTCTGGAATCCAGAACAGAATATACAATCGATCTGACACTGTCAGTGAGCTCTAACAGATTTCAGATTCAGCAACTGTTGGTTTTCTGTAGTGTTGTGGAGTAATGAATTTGTATGTTGAATTGGGCCTAAAGTTGACTATTGAAGAATTTTTAATCAGCCAGTTCATGCTTTGAAACATACTTTTGCTGCAAAGTGGTACCCATTGTGGAACTTCTTTTTTCACGGAACCATGCTTTTTCTACCCAGCAAGATGTGAGTAGTCCCTGTTTGGCAGCCAGCCAGACAGCCACGCACGAGCACCCTCACTTCTCAGTATAAGCTTGTTAAGCTTGCCCTGACCAGTGACCACAACATACATTATTTGTGAAGTTGTAACAAAAAGATTAACTCTTCTTTGGTGTTACAGACATAATTAACTGTCGCAGATCTCTCAAAGCAATTGAATGAATGCTTTAGTGTTTCATTGTTGTCCGTTTGTTGTTTCAATTAGTTTCGTTGGAGAACGCCCTAAACTATCATTTAAATCATGCTGGCAATAGCTGTTAAAGGATTTGAAAACTTCATAATTTTATGGTGCTCATTGGCAGTGCATGTGCACTCATTGACAGTTTGAAATTGTTGATTGCACTTTGTTTATATGTTGCTGGCAGCTCAGCTGTGCGTATGAGCACAAGTGATGAGGTCCCTCTTCCTAGACATGACCTGACCTACTCGAATATTAATAAATGTGTCAGGTGGAGGTCATCCGATTTCTGGCAGACTCTCCAGCTGTGCTGTTCGTTCAGAGTCTGTGAGCAGACTGCTCTTCTGGTTAGGTGTAATATTCAGCTTGGACAAAAGTTGCTTGTTGCAGTTGTACAAAAATAATAATATCGCCTGGCAGTTTTGAATTCCTTTGTCTTAAACCGTGATGTCAAACTTTAAACTGAGTGTCACAGATTGAAGAATAGACCAATCACATTCGCAGATACCTGATGAGGTCACGGTTTTGCTGCAAAACGAAGTTTTAAAAAAAACACATAGCTATGAAAACGATAATAACATTGATATTCAGAAATATGTTTGAGCCGTTAAGGAATGAGTACACACTGGTCAGGAAGTACATTTTGTTTATTGCAGCCAAAATATTTCTGATAAATACCTCAAGGCTTGACCTTGTTATCCAACTGTCAAGCAATTCCGTCAACAGGCATCTCATCAATCAGAACTTAGCTTCATCAGAGGGACATCCCAAGACCAGTATCGTACAATGGGCTTTTTTTGGACAGTGGTGTTTTCAAACTTTTCAGGTGCACTCTCAAGTTCTAACGACGATTCAGGCATTCCAGAAATGTCACAAGAACCTGATATAAATTGCAGAATGAACATTTTGCTACATTGTATAATTGTATCTCCATCAATTTAAGTCCCTGGTGACTCTGCTCATAGTTATGTTGGTATTGCTCATGCGATGAGGTGTCACTTGTGCTAATTCTTGCTCTCAGAGGAACAATTTATAAGCAGCACTCAGCTAATACATTCACTACCATTATCCCCAGAAGCCCAGTTAACATAAACTTCTTGGAGGTGATAACCTCCTGACAAGACTATGATTGTATTTTGCAAGGTTGAGTTAGGTTTGCTGCATATTGCACAATATGTTTCACTTGTTCTTAAAAATAGGAGGAGTTACAACCAGTGCTGGAAAGTAAATTACTAAAAACTGTAACCAAACAGGTTAATAATATACAATGTTATGAATATAAATAACTGTGAACCAGGAGTATACATGGCAGTTAAATAATTCAGCTCAATATATTGTCTCCTTTCTTGCTTATTTTGGGCTAATATTGTCAATCCTGGCTAAGATTAAAGAACTTTTGAAAAGATAATCATGAAAATTCAATCAGTCTATATATCTCCCGTGATTATGTTTATGCTTCTTCTTGATATCATCGATTCTCTCCTTCAAGCTCCTTTAAATTTTTCATAGGGCGATGCATCCTTGTCAACAGATGACCAAAATATAAAACTTTCATTGGACATAACGGATGGGATGGCTACATACGTATGTTGTGCTTCAACCTGGAAACATCTATATAATGGGTCAATTTTTTCCACAAGTTGGCAATGAATATTTTACTCTGGACTTTATGCAAGCTTGGAAAGAGATATTTCGCACTGTTTATGGTTTGCCTTTATTATAATATATTGTTGTACTCATTAACATCAAAATGATTAATGTTATAATTAAGGTGCTGCCATTACAGCCTGTGTATCGGCTCTGGCATGCTCCCCCTTTTACTTAATCGCTTTTATACTGGAAATTAAATGTTTGCTTAATCATTGTAAAGTGTGTGTGAAAAACTATCCTATAATGGTTTTATATCATACAGAATTTCGGTGACCCCTGCCTACACAGCCAAAACCAACTCACTCCAATTGACTCAATTGAATTGATTTCGAGGAGAGGGTTTCGAACCTGTGTTGTTGAGTGCCATGGAATTCTTAGTAAAGCAATTTGACCATTGGGCTATGGGAACACCTTATGCAAGCTAAACAAAAGATAATAGCGAGGCAGCGCCGAGCTCGGTCGCCGAAGGCGACCGAGCTTTGCCGAGCCTTGATGGTCACGTGACCATTTCTCAAAAGGGACTTGATCAAAAAATGTTGTACATCTGCGCAACCGCACTAGCGTTGCGTGACTTGCGTCATTTGAATCCTACGATATTCTCGGTGGGGGGTGACCACAGCTGACTACAAACATAATCATTTAGTAATTATGTAAAGCAGCAGACTGACCAACCGTGATGAAAAGCAAGATTGATTGTATGAAATGCCATCGTAATTTAAAAACGAAGTTGCCCAAAATGCCAGGTTGCCAGGGTGACGACGTCCATGTCACGCATGTTGACCAGTTGACATGCTTCCCACACGGACATGCTTGATGCCGCGTGGCTGGGATTGATGCAAGCATGGAAAAAATTCACTGATAGCAGGCCGTGAAAATGACCATATTTGGCAAGTGCAAACAGTCCTGTTTCGATGGCTAATTAGGGGGCTGCTGTCCCTAACCCCCGCCAAATGACGTGATTTAAACAATTGAGTCAAAACGTAACTTACTCTTTACTCTTTTTTGATAGTTTTCTGACTTTTAGCGTCACCAAAGCAAGTCACCAGTCATCATGTTGATTGCGTCATGTCAGCATTTCTTGCTTGGTTTTCTCATCACAAAATGACAAATGTATTGTTCTCTAAATATGGTCATTTTGACGGCCGCTCAAGTGAAACAGAATTACAAGACAGTAATGAACATTCTTGCACACATGCGTGATATTATGCAGGTCATTGCAATGCAGCGATCAAGCACACAACTGCAAGCACTAGCCAATATATGGACTTGCCTGTCATTGACAATGACATGTTGTGAAGTTGTCAACCATGCCGTGCGTATGATATCCATCACATGGCGAATGAAATAAATAAGACCAACCTCTCAGGACAATGCAGTAAACCCCAAGGTATATCCAGTATGCACGTAGACCAAGGTATATCCAGTGTGAATGTAAAACAAAATGTCATTTTTCAAGTCAGAATGATCTGACTGAAAAAATCAAACTGACAAGCATTCGTTTTTGTGACGTCATGTCACTCGTAATTTGTGAAATTGCTACATTTGTCCAGGCACCTATTAACATGATCAACAAAACCCATACGCTTCCACTTACATCATAACTATTTTGCACCTGATTGTCAACTAAGCAATCATGTTTTCTTGTTGTAGAACGAAATGTAGCTATTTTCACATTGAGTAAATGAGTGCACAATCATATAGGTCAGCTTTTATTTTCTTGAATTTTGTTGACATGGTCATGACCATTGACCTCTCTCAGACTTGATGTTGACTTGTTGAGTCTATGGCCAAGCATCAAGCATCATGGTGTAGGCATATAATTACTATGGGACTATTTATATTTAAAAAAAATTAAATCAAACTTATTCATTCAAGATTCAAACTTGAGAGTTAAGATTCAAACTTGAGAGGGAGAAGGCTTGGATTTTTTTTAAATTTCTTGTTCAGTTCTGGTGTAAAATCTTATTCTTGTTTGGCAGTATTGAAACAATTTCTGGTGGGGGTACTTCTTAATTTGTAACTTACTGTAATTTATGTTGTAAAATAAATAATTTCCTGCTGATGAAAACTCCCAGTCAAGAATGTGATGCCAAAACAGGCTAATCAGCTGAGCACTGTGCAACAAAAAACCAGCTATCTCATTTTTTCCCTGATCTCAGAATCTATCAATCAAAACCACTGACCAATAGTAAAGCACCACTGACATCAGCATTCTTCACTGCCCCTCCCCCCTCACTGTCCCTGAGGCTCTCCCTTTGGGCACCAGCCAATCACAGCAGAGCATTGTTGTGGCCTGCCTTTTGACTCCTCCCTCCAACTCAGAGCCACGTGGCCACTGCTTCACAGGTGACTGACCTCCTGTGAGCTCTGTCTGCCTTTTGTTGCTCCAAAAAAACCCAGACATAGCTCTTTGTAGCAGCGACTGGGGACTGGGATTATTACCTGACTTTCTTAAACTTGAAGACCTCATGATTAAAGGAAATACCTGTGCAGATCCAAACTCATTACCAAATACAAGATTGAAGGATCTCAGCAACCAGATGTGCTAGAATGATGCGGTTTTCTGCTAACCAAATTATTTTCTTGTCATAAATATATTGGATAAACAGGTCATGGCTCCATGCTGTTGCCCCATGGAAGGTTACCTGTGAATATACAAAATTTGAGGTATTTAATTGATTGCGTTTATCTTATAATGTATTTCCATGGGACTAAACAAATAATCATCTGCTTCTCTCCTCTGCCCTTTCCCTTCAGCACATGGGTCTAGTGAATCAGTAATGTATCTTGTATATCACATGGATAAATAATTCAGACAATTAAATTTATTTTCCACTTAGATGCTCTGATTGTAGTGATTGCTTTACCGTAAAATCAACAACAAAAACAGTTTATGAAAAGTTTTGTAATTAAACTGGTTAACAGTTAGGGCCAACCCAATTGGGGGGGGGAGGCTATGGACTTTTTGTGAAAAAAAATTTTGTTTCCCTGACCCAATTGTTAGGAAAATAAAGGTTTATTCACATGAAAAAAAAGTTTTTTTTCCACCTGTAGCTATATAGGGTACCGTAATGTTAAAATTGCATAAAAAAAGTTTGGTGTGCGTCTGCATGAGAAAAAAATTGTTTGGGGGGGGGGGGGAGTCCATAGTCCCCCCTCCAAATATCGTCTGGTCAGCCCCTTAACACTTTTTAATTGGACAATCAAATTTCTGGAGTCTGACACAGTGGTGTCATTGTTTCATCAGAACAAATATTAATGGTTAATGTACTTTTGACTTATTTTTAGACTGCTTAGCAATTCTCTTAAATGATGCTCAATTACAGGTATTTGTGCAGATCTGCTCCATATTTTCAGCATCAGGCATCTCAAAAGACATGTCAAGGGGGAACAAATTGGGGGGGGGGGGCGGGGTTACTATAACAAAACAACCCAAGTCAGGGTCACTGAGTAACAATATCACGAGCTGTTGTGTGAATTAATATCACTCGAGCCCGCAAATTGGGGGGGGGGGGCGGGGTTACTATATTTTTTAATGGTGAAACATGCTTTTTAGCTTAAAATGCGAATAAAAACACAAATGCGAGGCCAAGGGATGGATTTTGACACTAGAATTGCAAATGAGGTGTCAATTGAACGCTGGGAAAAGCACTATATATATATATATATATATATATATATATATATGATTCTGGAGGCCATTAATAAATTTTGGTCTATGTACTTATTATTGAGTAAGAAAGATGCCAAATAAATGGTTTCAATGAAAGTGCAATTTTTAAGAGGGAGTCTTTTCCAATTTCCCTATTATTATTAATTTTTTAAAATAAATCCCAAAACACTACCAGTAAAATTTTGAATGCATAATCAATAGTACTTGTGGTGGAATGCATTCACTGAAATTTAAAATCTGATTTCTCTTCATAGGAACAAAAATTACACTTTACTGCCTCGCTCCCATGCTGTGGCATTTACATATTAGTTAGAATGCAATATTCATGAATTCTTTTGTATACCCAGCAGTACACTGTTTCTATTCCTTTTGATGTTTGGTGTACATTTCATTGACCTTCATAAATTTCCGTATCTATAGGGCTGTGAAAAAAAGAGAAATTCATATTAGCACCACCTTAGTTGCAATTTTGTTTCTATAATATACAGAAACACCCAACGGTTGCCAAACAAGCTACCATCTGCCAAAGGCAGCAGCAGTGTTACTTCTCACTTTAGGTTATAGACAGGTTCCAAGTTTCTCTTAGAACTCACCTCCAACAGGAAGGTCCTTGGTAAATTTGCCATTCTGTTTTCAGGAGGGTTAAATAATGTTTCGATACGTTAATTATTATCGAGATTAGACAAAGACCAGTGTTTGGGATGCTCAACAAGACAGCTGATTTGATAAAAATAATTCAGGAGTATTTGTTGCTTTTCTGTCCCAAACATTTGCATGAATCCAGTTATGCAGTTTCATGACTGAACAGTGCACACAGCACCAGCCTTTCGTGTAGGGTTTATAACTTTCAATGCTTCCAAAAATGATTCTGACTTTTATTTGTCCAAATGAATGATCCTCACCAGAACCCTGAGGTGTTTGCTTAAAATTACATGGATCAAAATACATCCTCAGAGGTGGGTCAAACTAATTTGGAGATTCTGGTAACATCATTAGTGGTAATGACCAGTAAAATGTTAACAAATGCATCAAACTCTACTTTTGCCAAAACAGCAACATTGCAGGCAGGCAATAAATCAGCTTTTCCTTTGGATCAAGTTTTAATTGCATAATTGTTTGTGACAGATTCCAGCTGTCCCAGCATTTTACAAGATTCGACCCTCAAGAATTCATGACACAAGAAAGAATTAACCTGAAAATCCCATTATGTCGACTTTCCTGTTTTGCTCTGCCACAACGGCGAAAAAGATATTGATCATCCATATATATACACCAAAACGCTGCTCCCTGCTTTCAAGATTTCACTTAGGAATGAAGGGCTATGCAAGTAGGCTGAATGCAAATGCAAGAAGAAACAGACATCTGACAACGTAACAAGGGACATGCAGACAATTGTGGTGTAAAGAACAAAGTGATTATTATCGTTTTCATAGCTACGTGTTTTTTTGAAAACTTCGTTTTGCAGTTAAACCGTGACATCATTGGGTATCTGTCAATGTGATTGGTCTAATCTTCAATCTGTGACATATCAGTTCAGAGTTTGACATCACAGTTAATGACAAAGGAATTTAAAACTGTCAGGCAATGTTACGATTTGTGTACAACCACAACAAACAACGCATGTCTAAGTTGAGTGTTTCACCTTATTAATTGTTTTTCATACAAAATGTGTTACTGTTTTTCACAGGACACCAGTCATCAAAATTTCAAACAACGTTTTTTGTTAGTAATTGCAACTCTCCTTTGAGGCTAAGTAGTTTGTTTGGTTCAGTTACAGTGCAGAGTAAAACATACATCATCCGTGTGTCACTGCACTTTGTCAGTTTGTTGAAATCTGTGCTTGTAATAAACGAAATTATTTAACTTAATCTCTGACATCACAGTTTTGGAATGCAGCAAATTGCAAACTTGAAAAACACGTAGCTATGAAAACGATAATAAACAATAGGCCTTCAGTTGGCTAACTTGAGCTATGCCAACAACCGAAGGGTATTTGTATCCCTGAATCTGCTACTGGGACCAGATTGTTCAAGTTACAAAGGGTCAAAAGAAACTGAACACCAAAACCTAATTCCTTAATCTTTACATTTAAAAAAAATTCTAATCTATTTTCCTTTATGGTGGTTAGGAATGAATGAGTAGAATGTAAATGTAGATTTTGATTCGAGAAAAGTTAAACAAATTCTCTGGCAAAAGAAATAACAAAAAGCATTACTGCAATTTCAAGGTGTATGAGTTTCTGTTATAGGACAGTGAAACGTAGCAAATGCACTTCATGTGATTGGTGGAGGCACTGGATTACACATTATAAATCTAATTTGAATGGCATAGAGGATTATCTAACAAAACTATGTATCAGGAGCAAAGCATCAAGGAACCTGTAATACCACCAACTGGAATGAATTGAAACGCTCCCTTTTAATCACTAAGATCTAAATGAGCAGTTTAGATGAAAATCTGCTAAGCTCACTATCTCTTTTCATTCTCGAAGAAGATTGATGAGAAATATGCAAATCAGAACTTTCAACATAGACACGATGTATTCTTCGAAATTCCACACTTCGGTGTTTTTGTTGTTGTTTCGATGGTGCCTGTGAAAGAAAAACATTCAGCATTAAACTGTATTCAGTGGGAAACTGAGACCAGATTTCATTTATTTATGTCTTTAAATTTCTGAAATAAATTCAATCTCTTAAACCTGATCAATTAATAAAGACCTGGCGAAGCATGGATTTTAATAAACATATGGATAATGATATTCATGTTTACAAATACATGAAGAGATTAACGGTTATGCGTTCTAGCACACAAAGCACATTAAACAAGAATTGTTCATTAGAGCTGCAATTATTAGTGCATCAGATCTGAGAGCAGCGAACCAAACTTCCTGATCTCGTGCATTGATCAGTGTTTTTATTTATATTTATAAAAGACATCATGATAACCAGTCTTTGCTTATAATCTTTCGGGTTCTCTCGTGGCCTACTTGTAAGTGCGCTTGTCAACTGGCTTTGATGGCGTGGGTTCAAATCTCACCCCGGGAACTCACTTGAGTCCGAGCCCATGGGACTTTAAATGCTGACGGGTTGTACAAAGTATTCTATGCTGGGCAACTGAAAGGACCTGGGCATCCCTGAATTAATAAGGTATGTGCCAGACTCTCAGTCTTCTCATTTCATCATACGGCGGTCGCCTGCCTCGATATAGCCCACTAAGGCGCTGCAGAGGCGTAAAACACAAACAAACAAACAAACAAACCAGCTTATAATCTTTCACAGGGCAATCTATATATCTGTCATCAGATGAGAATCCTGTTGACATCCACTGCTATGTCGTGCTATGGTTGTGCATGCAATGATTCAACCTACACAACATCAGTATCATCTGTACAATTCCCCAGATTCATTCCACAAGTTGCCAATGAATATTTTAATCTGGAGTTTAGGGGAATTAGGAAGGGATAATGGTTTGAATGCAATATTCATGAACTCCTTCATACTGTATAGCCAAATGAAAATGCTGTTTTCTATTGTTTTCAGTTATTGCATTTGTATTGTATTGTATTTTATTACTTTATAGTGGCAATTACATACAACCAAACAAGAAATCATAGCACAAAATGATGTCACCCGGCCTTCCACACGCAAGTATTTATTTTGAGAGTAATATTTTGCCTTTTCATTTTTAAAAATGTAAATAATGTTGTAATATATAGGAGAAAATCTTAGTTACATTGTCATCGCCATTATGTTTTTATTTATCAAAGTGGAGTTACTCAAATTTATACTTATACTAAGTAATTTTTTGTTCTAAATAGTGCAAGAGCATGTAGTACCAAATAACAATCATATCGAAACTTGATCATCCGACATGGCAGAGCCAGGACTGGTGACTGAAGACTCATATTGGGAATTTTGAAACTTCCTGCATATTCAGAAGTCATCTGTTTTGGCCAAACAGACTGAGAGTGTACATGTACACATGTGCTCTTTTTTTTATTACTCAAAATATAGATAATCTTGCTTTCAGCGAAAATGTAAAACGGTTTATTGGTTTATCGTGTAAAGACACAATGTCATATGAAGTAAATTTCAAGTTATGTGAACACAACATACCCCACATAATATTTGAATCTCAAAGACAATATTATGAATTGTAGAATCTGAAGCAAAATCCAAAAGGAAAAGCAAAAAACCTGGAACTAAAACTTGTCTTGTCACCCTAGTTCATGAGAAAGCATCTGCAGTAAATGTAACTGGAGTGTTAAAGTATTTTCATCAACAAGATAGTTTTTGCATTTCTTAATCCCAAGAGGCTGATTACATTTGCATAGTAAGATTCTTTCGAAGAAAGGAATAGGCCCAAGAGAATAATGATGCAGATAAAAATCCACACCAGATGCAGCAGTTGTTGTACAAGTTGTAATTAAAAATCCTTCAGATTTAATGAGACTTTGTATTAATTTTGTTTATAGATCTTTGCAGATCAGTGGCCCACATCATTTTCAAAATTAAATTTCGACTTGGCCATGTGATGTCACTGGCTTAAAAGTGTTTTAATGACTTGTTTGAATCAGTTATTGTTTATTGGTTAAAAAGTAAGTTAGCATGTGATATACTCACCCATCAGCATAGGTGTCGATAAACAAAAGATTTAACTTTGTTTGCAAGATATGCGCCTGATAAGAGGATTGAAAGACAAACAGGTAACTGTGAATGATGTGGCAAGCCCAGTTATGAAGTTTAAAATAAAAAAATCAAGATTTCACTCGACCGCCAATCTGCAATCAGCTCTAATGAATGTTGTTACAGATTTTTGACAGACTTCTTTTTTCTTTGGGAAACCATCATACCCACTAACCAGCTGGACTTAAATTGGTTAACCACCTATTTTAATTTATGAAATTTGCAACACCAAGCAGTTATTGTCATCATACTCATTGCTTATCCCAGATACTTTTCTCTAACTTTTCAATTAACAAAAGAGATTTAATGTAATAGTCACCCACAATGTTTGAGATTTTTATAAACACTGACAATTTGCTTATTAAAAAAATTATATTGGTTCTCATTGGAAATGTGACTGATCATGACCATTTATCAGCCTTAATGGTTTCAGAATAATGTGTTGGATGAGACCATTAATTTTGCAGGCATAAATATATCCTCATAATTGGGTGAAGTTAAATCACAGAATCACCACACTGATCACTGTTGATTTGGAGTTTCTGAAAACAACATGGATGGTAATGACCAGTAACATGTTCACAAATGCATCAGATTCTATTTTGGCCAAAACAACAACAGTTCATGCAGGCAGTAAATCTGCTTTTCCTTCGGATTAAGTTTTAATTGCATAATTGTGATGGATTCCAGCTGTCCCAGTATTTTACAAGATTCAAACCTCAAGAATTCATGACACAAATGAAAAATTAACCACCAATTTCCATTATGTTGACGTTCCTGTTTTGCTCTGCCTCAAGGCATATTAAATAATTTCTTGAGAGCTCTCATAATTTCTTTGTTTAAATCAACTTTGCAGCTGCAAGACAGACATGGATGGATCGGTGAGAATGATATACAACTGCATCATGCATTGCATCATGCTCATGGAATGCTCATGAAATGTGTATTTTCAATCTCCTTTATATTCTTCCAAAAGATTTATGTACAAATAAAAAGTTCTTTAAAAAATGTGTTAAAATTACAGTTTTTCTGGTTAGTTTGATATTACAATCAATTTAAACACCAATTCAGTGAAAACAAAACCATCCATATATATACTATTCTCTACTATCAAGAATACACTTCACAATGAAGGACTATGAAAGTAGGCAGAATGCAAATGCAAGAAGAAACAGACATCTGAGAAGGTAATAAGGGAAGTGAATGCGGAGACATGCAGAAAATCGTGATGTGAAAAACAAAGCAAGCAAACAATAGGCCTACAGGTGACTAACTTGGGCTCAGCCACCCACCAAAGGGTATACGAGTATTTGTAGCCTTCAAACTTATACTCGGTCTGGATTGGTCTTGTTACGGAGGATCGAAAGACACAAAATGGACCTCCTTAATCTTTATCCTCTCCTTATTTCCTTATTTTCCAGTTCACCCGGATCACCCCGCTATAGTCAGAAATGGCTGTGTAGAAATTTTTTTCTGCATGTAATTTGGTAATAGCACCAGTTTGAAAGAATTAAGATCCCTTTAATCACTAAGTTCATAGTTAAACTTTATGTTTTTATGAAAGACTACTCCTCTCACTATCTCTTTTCTTTCTCTGAGAAGATAATTAATAAGAAAGATCTATGCAAATCAGCACTTTCAAAGTAGATAGGATAAAGTTTTAGGAATTCAAGACTTTTCTTTATTTTGGTTTTTTTAGATAGCGCAATGTCAGAAAAAACATTTGAATTATAGTGTATTCAGTAGGAAATTCGAGACTATATTTCATTATGTCTTTAAAACTTCAGAAAGGGATTCAATCTCTTGAGCCTGATCAATTAATAAAGGTCTGGCAAGCTTGGATGTCAACAAATAGAGTTGATATTCATGCTCATAAATTCATGAAGAGATTATGCATTCAGGCACACAAAGTAGTTTAAAGAAGATTTTTTCATTGTAGGCGCTACTGTGCAGTTTTCAGTACATTAGATCTGAGGGAAGTGGAGCAAACTGCTTTAGTCATTGCCATGCATGCATTGCTGCAGTTTTTTTTTAATGTAAGAGACATCCTTTTAATCTTTCACAGGGCAATCAATATACCTCTCATCAGATTAGAATAATGTCATCATTCACAGCAAGTAATTACTTCAACCTACACATGCATTGGTATCATCTGAGCAATTCCCCAGATTCACTCCACAAGCTGCCAATGAATATTTCAACTGGAGTTTACAGGGACTTAGGAAGGGATAATGGTTCGAATGCAATATTCATGAACTTTTTTATATAGGCACATGGAATGTTGTTTTCTATTCCGTTTGAGTTTATAGCAATCATAGTTTCCTTATAAACGTTTTTATTTTGTAGAATGGAGAAATGCAGAAACTATGTATGCAGTCACATCCTGCATTTATACATGGTTTATGTTGTGATCCATTTCCAAAATATGCAATATATTGTGAATGAATGATCCCCAGCACAATGCTATTGAGCCGTCTTCGAATTATTCAAATGCAGTTGAATCATTTTTCAGAAATGGGTCACATTGGATGGCTGAGTCACGAGCGTGACCATAGATTCAGAGTTGAATTAATGAGCAAACTGCATATTCATGAATCGTCTGTTCACGACATTATAAATTTGCTTTTGTCTTGCTTGCATTAATTATGATGGGTGAGAACATATACACAGCATCTTGCAATATTCATGATTCCATTTTGTGGACACTTCGGTTTGGCACTCCTGTGACAGGCATTTTCTCCACATTAAATCTATTAAAATGTGATCATTTCCAGCTGGCAACCAAGGCCAAGAGACAATTAGGATTGCCCTTGAGATTATGTTATTTGTGAAATAAGTTGTGCTGTTGCTTTTCTGATCACCCTCTCCGTGTAAAAGCCAGTCAGTATGTTAATATTCGCGCAGCGAAACGGCCGAAGGCCGTTGAGCGAAGCGAATTGAGTGCAAGAGAAGACTAAAAAATCTGTGCAGTGATGGTCTCAACATCAACAGTCCACAGTTTGGAATTAGGTCAAGTGGGTCCAGCTTCTTATCAATGATTTAGTTTCGTATTTAACAAAACATAACATATTCATCTTCAAATGGTCTTAAAAATTCAATTTTCTCTAGTAAAATATCTTGTACCAATAATTTTTATGAAATAGTTAATTATTAGCATTGACAAGCTAAATCAAATGATTAACATGTGATTCATTTAATTTCAATCAGACAACAAGAAAACATAACAAAATTAAAGTTACATAATCTTATAAACTGATGATTATGTAACAGTGAACAGATAATATACATGCAATGTTATTGTTTTTGTATTACTATATATTTATACTATTATGTAATATCAACAATCTAACATAGACTTGACTTTGGCAGCTTTCAGTGCTGTCTGCCTTTTTACCATTTATCTAATATATATATCTATCTATCAATTTATCTATCTATCTGTCAGTCATTATATCTATCTGTCTATCTGTCTATCTGTCTATCTATTTATCGATATATTTATCGATATATTTATCTATTTATTTATTATATTTTTTGTCTAGTTATCTTGCTATTCTACATTTTTCTCTGTCTTTCCATGTATCTGTCTTTCTAATTTTCTGAAACTGTTACATAACTCCTTTCATACATTGAATATGAAATAAACATGAAAGTTATGGTAAAACTATAAGTCCTACAAAAACTTTTTAAAGTGCTGCGCGAATTTCATGGCAGTGCCATTTACATATTATATTGCACTTATTCTCTTCTTGTTCCTGTTCATAAATCTTAATGTATATAAAAATATAATTAATATATTGGCTCATAATATAATTAAGACTCATATAATGGCCTTGTTTATTTGAAATATTTTCATTGCTGCCCTTTAGTAACAGCTCTCAGGAATCTTAGAGGGGTCTCAAATGCTCTTATTTTGTATGATGAGACAAATAAATTTTCTGAATCAGAATCTGAATCTAATCTCCGGATTGTGATCAGTTGATACATTCAGAACCATCTTTATTATCTGCGCAAATATCTAAATGTCAGATATATAATGTCTATTGTGGCTGCAAGATAGACGTAGATGCATATGTCAGAGCAAAATTATGACCATGCATGTTTTGTGCTCATTTTGGTCGATTTAGTGGCATATCAATCTAACATGCATATTGTGCGAGTGACTGACAGTGTTCATTTTCTTATTTTTTAATAATTAAAAGATTGATAATCTATGCTTTTATCTAGCTTTTGAAACATGTGAAATGGTTTATCATGCAAAGGCAAATGTGGATATTGAATTACAGAATCTGAGTCAAAACCAAACAAGAAACACATAAAACCTGGAACTGGAGCTTTCCTTTTAATCGTTAGTGCTACAGGTTCCCAAGAAAACATCCAGAAGTAATATTATGGAAGTGCATTTGCATTCACAAGATCTCTTGTACACTTTATAATCCCAAGAGGAATACATTTGCTTATTAAGTCTCTTCTGAAAAAAAGAATAATGATGCATATAAAAATGCACGACAGATGCAGCAGTTGTAGAAGATGTGTTCAACAAGCACTCACACAATTCTTAAAACCCTTCAGATTTAAATAGACTCTGTATTGGTATAATGGCATGTTGTTACAGATTTTTTATTTCACAGGCATAGTTTGATTTAAGGTAACTGTAGCCTACTCACAAGCAGGACTGAAATTAGCTTATCAAATCTTCAAATTAAATCACACAACTAAAGATACCATTTGCAACATCAAATAATATTTTTTGTGCCCTGCTCTTCCCAAATAATTTTCCTGACTTAATTCTCAGTTTACAAAGACACAATTAATTTATTAGTCATCTTCAATTTTTATTAGGCTTAGTATAAGCTTTCATGCTGATGTATTGGAAAAGACCATTCATCATTTCGCTGGCAGCGGATGCTCTCACATTATGCAACAGACACTTTATTGTCATGAGCTCATAGCCAAATGAAATGGGAGATGCAGTGCCACTGAAACAATTGCTGCAAGGATGTAGTATCTTGATCAGCCATCAGGCCTTAATATTGACACACATAATCTATATATTTTTAGAGAGTAAGTCGTGAAAACATTTCAGCTGCTCATTTTTCTGTAACATAAAAAAGAATGATGAGTTGATAGCTAACTTCATTCATGACAATTACGAAGATTTCTTTTCGTTTTGTCACATTCAAGAAAGCACTACATGGAAAGATACCAACTGTACCATGAATAACATGCTGAACTGGGTTTGTATTCATAGGCTGGGAGACATCTTGATAACATCAATCCCTGCTTTAAATTTTTCACAGGGCAATCTGTACATCTCCTCAGTATCACATCAAACATTTATTGCCTGTAAAGGTATGCTGGCCATACATCAACCTCAGAGGACTCAATATAATCTTTATAAATCGCCAGATTCCTTCCACAAGTAGCCGATGAATATTTCAATCCAGACCTCATAGGGACTTGGAAAGAGATAATTAATGGTTTGGATACAATATTCATGAACTCCTTTTGAATAGCCAAATCGAAACATTGTTTTCTATTCCTTTTGGTGCCAAGGCTTATGTTTTGTTCTATTGCAAATTTTTTGGTCAAATTCACATTTTCTTGTAACTTCCTTACTTGTAATTTGCTAAAGAGTCTGGACCACAATGATTAATGGTCGAGGTGCCTTTTGCAGACAATGAGTGGAAGTTTGAATAGGGCCATCTGAATAAACATAACGATGCAATTACATGCATTTTGCCTGACTTGATTTATCCTCAATTTGGCAGAAAAGAATGTTACCTGTTGTTTTTCTTTATCCATTCTAACCTTCTGTTGTCTGGCAGCCACCTCGAACCAGAGATATGGTTTAAACAAGTCATAGGATGAAATCTTTTTTATTGACCCAAAGACCATCTCTGCCCAAGGGGACTTATGCATCATGACTTGAAGTCACTATGAACCCAACCCATCCACTAGTAACACCAAGGATTTTTTTGATTGCATGTTTCACTGCTTACATTGCAACTTCTAAAAATAATTAGCAAAACAGCAAGTGTCTAAGTAATTTTGGTCTGATTGTAATTCAGAGACAACTGCCATGTGTATATGGCATAGCCTTATTGCCACTGGAAATTTTTTGTCCATTGTTATGTTGAAGGTTATCCCGCAGAGACATTGC
The DNA here is from genome assembly GCA_026936325.1 of Platynereis dumerilii. Classification (NCBI taxonomy): domain Eukaryota; kingdom Metazoa; phylum Annelida; class Polychaeta; order Phyllodocida; family Nereididae; genus Platynereis; species Platynereis dumerilii. The sequence continues at coordinate 41,005,151 of JAPTHN010000001.1, forward strand.
CTTAGAAAATTGGATCATGCTGCAACTGAACGGGCACAAAGTACTTACTGTGCTAGTGTTGATTGAAGCTTCCATAGCTAGACCCAAGGGACAACTCCCACATAAGCCAGGCATTTGTCATCATGAGGAAGCTTTCCTCATAGGATATATCACTTGGCACTCCTGAAATAAAATGTATTGGTTTGGTTCAGAAAGGTGTTACAGTACCCACTGTTGCATTATTACTTCTGCGACAACTCACGGACAGCATTATTATGATGAAATAAATGCACTGTCTTTATAAAAATCAAGCCTATGCCGAACTTCTGTGCAAATCTGTGTAGAATAAGCTGTCACAACCTCAATCGCAACTTTGCAAGTAGATAAGCACTCTGTCAAAAATCAATAATAAACTCAAGATGTATAGGAAAAGCTGGCATTAAAATCAGATTCTTTGACTTGTTCATTATTGCATCAGATTCTGCTTTGTCAAAACAACAATAGTTCATGCAGGCAGTAAATCTGCTTTTCCCTCATTTAAGTTTTAATTGCATAATTGAGATGGATTTCAGCTGTCCCAGCATTTCACAAGATTCAAACCTCAAGAATTCATGACACAAATGAAGAATTAACCACAGATTTCCATTATGTTGACCTTCCTGTTTTGCTCCGCCTCAACAGCATATTAAATAATTTCTTGAACTCATCATTTCTTTGTTTAAATCAACTTAGCAGCTGCAATACAGACATTGATGCATAGGTGAGAGTGATATATTACTGCATCATGCATTGCATCATGCTCATTGAATGCTCATGATTGATGTACAAATAAAAAAAAACTGATATGCCACCAGATCAATTCAAATTAGAGCAAAACATGCATGGTCATAATTTTGCTCTGACACATGCATCTACGTCTATCTTGCAGCCACAACAGACATTACATATCTGACAGTTAAGATATTTGCACAGATTATATAGATGAGATCAGAAAGGGCAAGAGCATTCACTTTATTTCACAAATAATGTAATTTCAAGGGCAATCCTAATTGTCTCTTGGCCTTGGATACCGGCTAGGAATGATCACATTTTAATAGATTTCACATGCAGAAAATGCCTGTCACAGCAGGGCCAAACAATGGAATTCTCTCATTTATTTCATTTCATTACATTATTTCTTGAGGTTTGAATCTTGCAAAATGCTGTGTTTAATTGTTCTCATCCATCATAATTTATGCAAGCAAGACAAAAGCGAATTTATAATGTTGTGAATATTGCTCTTGCTTTGACCAAAACAGATGATTCCTGAATATGAAGTTTGCTCGAGAATTCCAATCTGCATCTAAGGTCATGCTTCTGGCTCAGTCATGTAAAATGACCAATTTCTGAAGAATGATTCAACTGCATTTGAATAATTCCAAGACGGCTCAATAGCATTGTATTGGGGACCATTCATTCAGATTATATTGCATATTTTGGAAATGGACCACAAAATAAACCATATATAGATGCAGGATATTGTGACTGCATGGATAGTTTCTGCATTTCTCCATTCTACAAAATAAAAACGTTTATAAGGAAACTATGATTGCTATAAACTCAAACGGAATAGAAAACAACATTCCATGTGCCTATATAAAAAAGTTCATGAATATTGCATTCAACCATTATCCCTTCCTAAGTCCCTGTAAACTCCAGATTGAAATATTCGTTGGCAGCTTGTGGAATGAATCTGGGGAATTGCTCAGATGATGCCAATGCATGTGTAGGTTGAAGTAAGTACTTACTGTGAATGATGACATTATTCTAATCTGATGAGAGGTAGATTGATTGCCCTGTGAAAGATTGAAAGGATGTCTCTTGCATTAAAAAAAAAAACTAAAGCAGTTTGCTCCACTTCCCTCAGATCTAATGTACTGAAAACTGCACAGTAGCGCCTACAATGAAAAAATCTTCTTTAAACTACTTTGTGTGCCTGAATGCATAATCTCTTCATGAATTTAAGAGCATGAATATCAGCTCTATTTGTTGACATCCAAGCTTGCCAGACCTTTATTAATTGATCAGGCTCAAGAGATTGAATCCCTTTCAGAAGTTTTAAAGACATAATGAAATATAGTCTCAGTTTCCTACTGAATACAGTATAATTCAAATGTTTTTTCTTACATTGCACTATCGAAAAAGAAAAGAAAGAAAAGTCTCGAATTCCTAAAACTTTATCTTTTATTTTGAAAGTGAGGTTTGCATCTTTCTTATTATCTTCTCAGAGAATGAAAGGAAATAGTGAGAGGAGTAGTCTTTCATAAAATCACCAAGTTTAACTATAATCTTAGTGATTAAAGGGATCTTAATTCTTTCAAACTGGTGGTATTACAGGTTCCTTGATGTTTTACTCCTCAAAATGTATAGTTTCGCCTTGTTGTAATATCAGTGATGGTGGACCAAATTACATGCAGAAAAAAATTTCTACACAGCCATTTCTGACCATAGCGGGGTGATCCGGGTGAGCTGGAAAGGAAGGAAATAAGGAGAAGATAAAGATTAAGGAGGTCCATTTTGTGCCTTTCGATCCTCCGTAACAAGACCAATCCAGACCGAGTATAAGTTTGAAGGCTACAAATACTCGTATACCCTTTGGTGGGTGGCTGAGCCAAAGTTAGTCACCTGTAGGTCTATTGTTTGCTTGCTTTGCTTTTCACATCACGATTTTCTGCATGTCTCCGCATTCACTTCCCTTGTTACCTTCTCAGCCGCTGTTTCTTCTGGCATTTGCATTCTGCCTACTTTCATAGCCCTTCATTTTGAAGTGTATTCTTGATAGCAGAGATCAGTGTTAAATATGGATGGTTTTGTTTTCACTGAATTGTGTTGATTGAATTCATTATAATATCAAACTAACTGGAAAAACATTATTTTTTAACAAATATTCCCAAGAAAACATCCAGAAGTAATATTACGGGAGTGCATTTGCATTGACAAGATCTCTTGTACATTTTATAATCCCAAGAGGCTGATAACATTTGCATATAAAGACTCTTCTGAAAAAAAATTAGACCCAAGAGAACAATGATGAATATAAAAATGCACATCAGATGCAGCAGTTGTAAAAGTTGTAATCAACACGCACCCACACAATTTTTATTAAATCCTTCAGATTTTTTAAATATAGACTCTGTATTGGTTTAATGGCATGTTGTTACAATTGTTTTTTTCACAGGCATATTTTGATGTAAGGCAACTATAGACTACTCACCAGAAGGACTGAAATTAGCTTACCAAATCTTCAAATTAAATCACACAACCAGATACCATTTGCAACATCAAGCAACATTTCTGTGCCCTGCTGTTCCCAAATAATTTCGCTGACTTCTCGGTTTACAAAGACAGAATCAATTTATTAGTAACCTTCAATTGTTATTAGGCTTAGTGTATTTCTTCCTGGTGTATTGGAAAAGACCATTCATTATTTCGCTGACAGCGAATACTCTCACATTATTCAGCAGACACTTTTTTGTCATGCACTCTAGCGAAATGAAATGGGAGATGCTGCGTCACTGAAACAATAGCTGGAAGGACATAGTATCTTGATCCACCATCAGGCCTTAATTGACACACATAATTTTTTTTTTTTACAGAGTTTCATAGATTGTAAGTCGTGATGACATTTCAACTGCTCATTGTCCCATAACATTTTTAAAAAAAGGTGAGTTGATAGATAACTTCATTCAAGACAGTTGAGTTGAATCAAATGATGGATTTATTTTTTCATTTTGTCACATTCAAGCAAGCACTACGTGGAAAGATACCAGCAGGAACCACGAATAACATGCTGAAATGTGTTTGTATTCATAGGCTGGGAGACATCTTGATAACATCAATCCCGGCTTTAAATTTTTCACAGGGTCATCCATACATCTCTTCAGTATCACATCAAACATTTATTGCCCATAAAGGTATGCTGGCCATACATCAACCTCAGAGGACTCAGTATAATCTGTATAAATCGCCAGATTCCTTCCACAAGTTGTCGATGAATATTTCAATCCAGACCTCACGAGGACTTGGGAAGAGATAATGGTTCGGATACAATATTTATCAACTCCTTTGTATAGCCAAATGGAAATGCTGTTTTCTATTCCTTTGGTGTAAAGGTTTATGTTTTGTTTCTCTTGCATTTTTTGGTCAAATTTACATTTTCATGTAACTTTCTTCCTTGTAAATGTAATTTTATAAAGAATCTGGGCCACATGATAATTATTGGATAAGAAACCTTGTGCAGACAATGAGTAGAAATTTAAATAGTGTACATATTGCAAGAAATATCAATAGGCATTGCACTCAATCAACCACACTTAGGTTGCAGTTAGCACCTGCTCCAAATGTAATTTCCAACACATAAAAACCTGGTCACTGATGTATATCTGACAGCAGATTTTCCTGCAATTGGGTTAATCAAGTGATTTTTTTCTGTATTTCAAATATTTCAATAAAGCAATTTTCCGCATTACCACTTTCAAACTTTAACTTACCAAAGGTCGAGTTATTCTTGAAGATGTACCAGGAAATCGGAAGACTATAAGACAGGCTACTTCTTGTCTTCCATCTTCCAGGTGCCAGCAGACAGCTCGATACTTTTTTTCCTACAAACACAGAACCAGCTTCCTTCAGCCCATTAGCAGACATCTTGGAAGCTTTCAAAGTGGAAATTCTACTCCTTGATCCATTTTGTAAAGCAAATAGATTTCTGAAATCAAGAAGCCTCCACCCATTTTTGACCTTAGCCACCAAACTAGAATAGTCACCGAACAAAGAAGACCAAACATCCCTTCATTGGTCCAATGATCAGGCCTAACGCAGCAGAAAAATTGTTTTTCAAGAGCAAGTAGCAGAATGAAACAGTACTCAGCTTCACTAAAACAGCAGCTGCAAGGACATGATATCTTCTACACATATCGGTCTTCTGTTTTATACTCAATATTAGTTTCTGTTCAGAAGTCATGAAGCCTACATGGCTTGTTACTTCGATATGAGATGACGAAAAGGAGAATATTTCAGTTTGTATTTTTTAGCAACTTAGTTTGTTCTGTATTTAGACAATAGGCATGTATCAAATGAGCCCGGAAATGGTTCACATGTATACAATGTGTTACATTACAACACAACTACCATCACATACTCAAGGTTCTTGCTTACATTTAACTCACACAAATTTCAGAACCTGAGCTAAGCGGGATGGGTGTTGCTCAGTTGCCATGAAATTGCTGCTGCTCAAATGAAGAAAGTGCTGCTGTTTTCATGATAGCAGAACATATAAAATTATATTTTATCAACCCATTTTCTCATTATTGAGTGTCTGGTTTTACATGCATGAAACCATGTGTAAAGATAGCTTCCGAGAGAATTGTTTTAATACATGAACATTACTTCTTTTTATGAGATAAGTTCCTCTGACAGATTTAACAGAGTGAAGTTCTGCAGCTTTGCAACTGTGGAACAAGACCATTTACCTACATGATTAGGCATAATGCAGCAGAACATCAATAACAGATGGAAGAATGAAACAGGACAGAGTACCACTGAAACAATAGCTGCAAGGACATGGTATCTTGATCAGCCATCAGGCCTTCAGTGGTATACATATCGAAAAAGCAGTTTCATGTCATAAGTAATGAGTACATGCAAACGGCTAATTATTGCAATGTAATATAATGAATGATAGGCTCACTGCATGTTCAGAAACGCACTGGACTCTGCTTTGGCGAAGACAAGACTCAGATCTTTTTATCTTTTTTATTTTGCAAGAACAGTACATGATGCAATAAATCTGTTTTGTTTAGCTCAAGTTGTGGCAGAATAAATTATGATGTATTGGACTGAGTTAAACACAGCATCTTGCAAGATTTAAAGAAATCATGACATGGGTGGAATAGGCCTACACTTTAGAAGTCCATTATGTTGACACAATGACATTCTGGTCAGCACTGATGCTGCATGAATATTTACGTGAAAACCATCATTTCTGTTTTAACAGGTTTCAAAATTCAAACTATTATTCAGACACTGACAACAATATAGCTTGGTATAAAAAATACATTGATAGATATTTGAACATACACTATTACTTGATTAAGACCTGCATGTCTGAACATCCACCACTGTCCCAGATGTGAGTGCTTATTCAAGAGTTTTGACAAGAAAATTCAATTTGTAGATTGCCTGATGTCAGACATCTAATCTCTTGATGTAGCTGCAGGACAGATATACGCGTAGATTGATTTGTGAGAGTGAAAAACAACATATATATGAATTTTTGGTGTTACATAGCAGAACTATCGGTGACTTCCTCGTGTTTATTTAGGATTTTCATATGTGCTGTTCTTTTGACTTTATTGGTGTTCTGAAGATTGATCTATACAGAAGAACAAGGACTTGCAAACGGAATTTCAAGCAAAGTGAATGTAAAGGTTAGATAATTATGATCAGTCACTCATGTATACACATAAATAAGATGAATACTACATTCTATACTGAATGAACAGAACTTTCAACAGTATCCTTCAGGTTGAACAGCCGTATGCAAGTAGTGACAGGCATCCGGGATAGTAATAAGGTCAGCAAATGGGGGGACATGCAGGCCTGTGATGTGGATAACAAAGTGAGCAAACAACAGATGCATAGATGGATGGTGGATGGACAGCTTGTACAGGTGAGTTCTTGTGGACTTAGGAAGAACACCATCACTATCTAGTCCTCCTCTTATCTCAATATGGAAGGAGGCCTGCCACTATAGGCATTGTGTAATTGCAACATTTTATAACGCATCCTGAAAGAACTTCCATTTGATAAATACCACAAATGGGAGGTTCAGTCAGAGTTCTCATTCTTTGCTGTTGCAACTTTCAACTTGGTGATCTATATATATTATATACAGACAAACATGACCATAAAGATTGTGTCAATGTCATTATTTTCATCGTATTGTATCAATTGATAGTAACTGTTGAAAAAATATTTTTAAAAATGTTGAGCCTCCATGCATGTAAGACGATATGTCCAATGTTATTCAGAAAGATCGAACACACACACTGAAACAGTTTCCCCAGCCCATCAAAAGACATCTCCAATGTTTATCTCCCGGAATGTATTCTGCGATCAATGGTCCGGGAAACAGAACTGCAAAAAAAAACCCTTTCTGTAATGTATTTTATTTGGGTTTTACTGTATGTAGCAGCCAGTCAGAGAACCTATCTATTAATATCTTGGCAGCTTGCCCCACCAACTCCATCCTCGTATTAGGGAATGGAATGCTGTTGGTTGGGCAGGATCCAAGAGGCAAAGGCCTCTGATTGGTTGCAGCCCCAATGATCTGGAGGGAGCCTAGCTCTCTCTGGGCAGTTACTGTTTGGTCTTGAACCAGGAATAAATGGATCAACTGCATCTATGAGTTTTATCATCTTTCCATCTATAACTTAATTAATAACCCAGGAATCAAAATATCACATGGTGTAGCTCTCCGGGATTTTACACCACACCAGTGGATTTATACATTTATAAATTTATGGATTTATGAAGAATTCCTGGACAATTACTGACTAAAGTTTTCCACTGGGTGGATAACCCTTCCTGGACCCTCACAGGCCAAGTGGGAACCCGAATGGATATTTACAACATCATCCTGCTCTATCACATCGAGAACAGCAAATTTAATGGAATTTGACAGCTGTACATTGTACATGGAACAGCTAATTTGATTTCTGACAGCTCAGATCATCATACCCTTTGGGAGGTCAAATCTTTAAAATTGAATCTACAGATTAATTCTACAATCGCTGAATACCATACCGGTATGTTCTTCTAACTTTTGAGGGACTTCACAGCTTCAGAACTGTATTTTTCTACTTATTTCTCTTGTGGATTCGTTCCTTCATGTCGACTGATCATCTCGCCCGCACGGAGCAGTGACAGAAATGCGCATGCGCAAGCAAGCGTCTGCTTCGCGCTGGGCCCACATTCTGGAATGCGATTTCAGCCGCTTCGTTTATCACTGATATCGAGCATTTAATCATCATTCCTACTGCTCACATGTCTCTTTGGTATTTATCCTGACTGTACACATCGTTGGAATTTACATCAGATCCTTTTCATGGACTCTGCAACATCGCTAACACTTTGAAAGAATGTCCGATTTTTGGATCCGGCTGCATCGCATGTCAAATTCCATGTCCTTATTTGGCCGCCAGGGACGCTGAACGCTGCTTGCGTTGCGTGCGCATCCATCACTGCATCGCTGTCAAATCGATGTTTGTTCTTCAATACAGCGTTCCAAATTAATTCTGCACTACGAAGGTGTGTTATCATGCAGTTTTGACCATTTAAGAATCATCTACTTTGCTTGGAAGAGCTCGCATCAACGAAATACCACAGCGCTGGTTGTGCTGCTGATGCTTCTGATCTATAAATAGCATCCCGCTCGTCTGGATTGTGCGCGCGCACCTGGTTGCGCTCTTCTTCTTCCGAGGACGCCGTGCTGTTTGGACGGGAAGGATGTCTTCTTCTTCGTAATTTCTTCGTTTCCGTACATTATTCTACTGTTTATACTCGTGGCACATGGTTGCCTTCTTCGTCATCATCTTCCTGTTCTTCTGGATCGTATAAGTATCGCTCGAAAATGCTATAATACTTCGAAATGTACTGACTTCTACTGTGTTATTTTGTATACTTCGAAATGTACTGACTTCTACTGTGTTATTTTGGTGGAACAGCTGATTCTCAGATTCTTTGTTTTGGAATTGTGCTACTATCTAGCCATGTGCTAATGTGTATTACCATGCTAACCTGAACAGCTGATCGCTCCACTGTTTACATTCTTCAGTTTTGTGTTTACATACAGTTCTGTGTTTACATGTGCTTACAGCTGACTCACACTCTGCTCAGTGGACTTACTTCTTCTCAGCTGATCACTTCACTTCAAGAACTTCAGTATTCAAGGCACAACATTGACAACAAGGTATTTTAAAACCAAGACACGACTATGATTAATCAATTTAATGACTCTGGCACTTATAATTAATTACACATGACTTTACTTAAGTTTAATTAATTTACATTACCATACAGTGCCATGTTTAATTTCATTGAAAAGTAAATGATTTGTGATGTTTCAATACCAATGTTGAATTTAATTTTGTGATCTATGCCATTGTTTACATTGTTTTAAATTTAATAGGATGTTTTGATGTTTCCTATTATGTTGTCATGAACATCCTGCATTATCAATACTATTCACAATAGTATTGATACTACTCACACATCTGTCATTCACAGTCTGTCATTCTGTTTCATGAGGCTGGCACAGCCATTCCAAATCAACCTGTTCTATTGCAACTTATTTCAAATAATGTAGTTTTAGGGTCAATAGCTCTCTGTCAATAGTCATCAAAATTGTTTATTCAATCAGTAACAACATTATTTTTGGCACTTCATTTCTTTTGTGTTCTTCTTGATTACTTGAACATTCACCATGCCTAATGAAGGTAATGAAGCTGTTCAACCCCAACCTGTTAATGTCACCATTAACAACAATCATAGGCCGACATTCTCTGGAAAAGAAAGTGAAGACCCAGAGGTACACTGGCTTCTTGTTGAAGACTGGTATGAGGATAACAATATCCCACAAGAAACCAGAATCACAAAATTCCGATCAACCCTTAACGGTGATGCCAGGATCTGGTTTAGAGCTAATTTTGACACATTTACAGATCTTGCAACTCTAGAAAGACTTTTTAAGTCTAATTTCTCAATTCATGTCTGCAGGGCAGATTTATTGAAACAGTTCTGCAACTTGCAGATATTGCCAGGTGAGGCATTACTCACTTATAAAAATCGAACAAAAAAGTTGGCCATCAAGGCTGACGTTAAGGACCAAGAAATGGTCACCACACAATTCATCGAGGGATTGCCTGAATCGATGAAGGATATAGTCAGGGCACAAGGAAAGAAGTCCATAGACGAGGCTTTCCAGGTAGCCCAATCCTTCTCGGTGGGAAAGCCTCAGGCAGCAGCACCTGCCAAGGACTCCCTGTGTGCCTCCGTACAGGCACTTCATATCACGCAGGCTCGCCCGTGGTCTCGGGAGAGAAGCCGTGACCGCCGCGATAGATATCGCAACAGATCGGGAAGCAGATCCCGCTTTCATGAGAAGCCCCGATATGGCTACTCTCCCAGCCGCGGCAGACAAATGTCGAGAGAGCGGAATGGGAATAGACGCTCCAGTTGGAGTCAATCCCGTTCGGGCAGTCGCGGTCGATACCGCAAACCGACTCCAGGTCGGTATACGCCTGAGAGACCTGCAAAACAGGTAGAATTCAGGGATGAGTCCCCAGGTCCATCGCCTAAATGCGATTACTGCAAGGGCCAACATGACTACACTGTGTGTAGAAAATTGAAGAAATTTCTGAAGTCGAATGCCTTCAAGGCTATGCAACAGGATTTTCAATAGGGGAACAGATTGGCCGCACCAAACTTTCTGTTTCCCCTGCTATTGATGATCCTGTTGAATCAAACATGCCTAATGAATTAAATGTATGTTCATCATCACCTCATCCTTTCTCATCTCAGCATCCCTCATCTGTTCGCCCATTATCATGCACTGTTGATGTTACCAGTGATGAAAATTCATCACAAGGTATTCCCAGCAGCTGTACTCCAGAGCAGCATTCTTACAATGCAAACTCTGATGAAAATTTACCGGAAAATGACAAAATTGCCAAAATTGACAAAATTTTAAATGACACACCTACAATGACTGCCATGCCAGGCTCTTTTGACACATCTATAAGCTTAGATCGGAAAAATATGGTACTGGCAATGCTACCTAATCGTGAGAAATGCTTGACACTTATTGATTCAGGTGCTAGTGACTCGCTCGTTTGTGCTACATTTGTGAGCCAATCAAAATTCCTTTCTCAATTACCCAAAATTTCAATTCCGCAAGTTCGCTTCAAGGTTGGCAATGGACAATTTTTGGCCACTCGTTTTGCGCTTGATATTCCTATCAAAATTCAATCTCACACTTTCATTGTTCGTGCACTTGCATTAGATACACTTGGTGGTGTCAATCTTGTTATTGGTTCTCCTTCGTTATCTGATATAGATGCTTGTCTGGAATTCAGACACAACAAATTACGTTTTAAGCATTCTACCTTTCCTCTGAAACTTACCAAGTCTTTTGTGTTAAAACCACAACACATTCATGTGGTTTCTGTCACTTCACGCTTGCCTACACCATTGCGTGATGCAACTTTATTTGTAAGACCTACAAATTACATTTCCAAATTTTGTGCTTCACACATGCTTCTCCAATTTAGAAATGGCTATGCAAGCCTGTTACTCACAAACACAACAAACAAACCAGTTACTTTGTGTAAAGACAAATTGTTTGCAATTATTGATTTGAGATTCCTGACACAGACGTACTCTCAATTACTGGCAACTGACTGTACTGAAGACAGAACAACACTGTATTACCACACTTCAGCGACAGACCACCAAACTGACATACACACAGACAGACCCAATGTTCAACCTACAGCTGCCGACATCTCTCCTGAGTTGTCTCGCGAAGAATTGTTCAAAATTAAAAGAGAAAAGTTTCCATTTCTGGAACCATCTGATCCCAGGTTGAAAATGTATGACCATGAAATCATTGATAGGGATATAGTTTTCGCACATACCCCTCTCAATGTTGACCAACAAAAACATGTCAAAACTATGTTACTGAAGTATTCCAAGGCTTTTAGTCTTCATTCTGAAGTAGGTAACACAAATTTGACCATTGACTTTCAACTGACTGACAACAAACCATTCTACATACGACCATTTACTGTCTCACCAGCTGAGAAACCTATCATTGATAGAGAACTTGAGAAGCTTGTTCAATTGGGAGTGTTACAAGAACACCACTCTGCTTACTCAAGCCCTGTAATGCTTCTCCGGAAGAAAAATTCTGATTCTCTCAGGTTAGTCAGTGACTTCAGACACATAAATACAAAGATTGTCAAGAGAAACATGCCTTTTCCTTTAATCAAGGAAACATTACAATCAATTGGCCAGGCACAGCCGACAATTCTTAGTGTCCTGGATCTGAAAGAAGCTTTCCATTGCTTGAATTTGAGCAAACGTTGTCAAGAATATTGTGGCATAACATCATATTTTGGTGGCAAATCCTTCCGTTACTTAAAATTGCCGATGGGTTTATCGGTGAGTCCAGCCACATTTCAACAACATATCAACAACATTCTGCGCTCTTGCAATGCCAACGACTTTTCAATTGGCATAATGGATGACATCATCATATTTTCAAAATCCATTGAAGAGCACCACAAGCACTTGGAAACTATCTTGAAGGCTCTTTCTGATCAAGGTTTAAAGATCTCACCAGCAAAGGCTAAATTGTTCCGCACAAAAGTGGTTTACATGGGACATGAAATATTGGTGAACAAAAACCAACAAGGCATTCGGCCGCTTCGCGACCGCACCGAAGCAATCCGTAAATTGCCGAGACCTACGAACAAAAGAGCTTTGAAAGGCTTCATAGGTAAGGTCTCGTATCTCGCGATGTTCTTACCCCAATTACAGGTATTGTTACAGCCGTTACACAAGATTTCCAGCAAGAAAGCTGAGTTCTTGTGGACAGAAGAACATCAACAGGCTTATAATACCATCCTTCAACTGCTAGTCAAACCACCCGTTCTTACACTTCCGCGAAGTGATGGACTAATGAGGCTATATGTCGACACTTCAAGGATTGGAGTCGGCGCAAATTTATGGCAAGTCCAGAACGGCCAGGAAAGGTTGCTAGCCTACTACTCAAAAGCTTTGCCCAAAGCTGCTAAGCATTATGGGATTAGTGAACTGGAATTAACAGGTATCTGTTATGCTGTTTCTGCATTCCGCCACCTGTTGAAAAATACAACTTTCGAAGTCTACACAGATCACGCCAGTATTCCGCTGATTATGAAATCAAAAGCTGAACCTTCAACTGACAGAATTAAGCGTCTTCTGGAAAAACTTAGTAGCTATTCTATTAAGATTGGTTTCAAGAAAGGCTCTGAAATGGTGATTTCTGACTATTTATCTAGAAATCCCATTGTGAATGACACTGATTCTGTTGATGATATTGCCTTCCCAATGTTGACTCGAAGAACCGCACAACGTCAAAATGTGCAAGTACCTACTGTTAGACAAACAGTAGATAGCCAAACCTCCAAGCAGGTTTACAAGGATGCAATGCCAAGAGCACCACCACCTCAACCACAAGTTAACAATGCTCCTGTGGCACTGCCACAGCAGAATGCTGATCCACCTGTGCTACCACCGGCTGATAATTATCAACCACCGGTTGAGTACAACAGACCACCAGTTGTACCTGCACCCATTGCACCTGTTGCACAACCTGTTGCACCAGTTGCACCAGCCGTTGCACCAGCTGCACCGCCACCGATGATTCAACCACCGCAAGATCATGTTCAGCCTCCACCAGAAAGGCAAATACAACCGCCTCCAGTCATTCAAGGACGACAAACACCTCCGTTGTCTGATAATGACATCACTGAAACACATTCTGAACCATCACGTCATGTCTTAAGAAGACCTGCACCATTAGATCTGCAAAGTGATGCTGTTTTGGCAAAACATCTCCCAAAACAGGCTGACATTGACAGAATGCTCAGAAAACTAGAGACAGCACGTCTTCAAGATGTTCATTTACCTTGTAACAAGCGTGAACTCGCATTGTTGCAATCACAATGTCCAAATTTCAAAGACATTTATTCGTACATCTTAGAAGGTATGTTACCCTCTCCAAAGTTAGCTGCAAAACGCATTATGTCTCAAGCTGAACAATACATTATGATTGACAAAATTTTATTCAGACTTCCGATTGATGATACAAGCCCATTGCGATTAGTCATACCACAATCCTTGGTGCATGAAATCTTGTTCGTGTATCATGACAGCCTTCTGGCTGCACATCAAGGTATAGCTCGAGTGACAGCAACAATACGGCAAAAGTTCTATTTTCCAAGAATGCACCAACTTGTTCTAAATTACATCAGATCATGTCGTATTTGCCAGGCGCGCAAATCTCCTGCTGACCAGGAGCGCCCATTCCATCTGAACATACCTGTCAATTATGTTCCGTTTGAAACGATACATGTCGACCTGAAAACTTTACCTCTTTCAAATCGGAATCACAGGTATCTACTTGTATTAGTGTGTAATATCACTCGATACTGTCTATTAATTCCAATCACCAGCAAAGATGCAATGACAGTCGCTGAAGCCATTTTGGAAAAATGTATTTTTCAATTCGGTCCCTGCAAGAACTTCGTGAGTGATCAAGGAAGAGAATGGGACAATTCCGTCTTAACATACATTTTTAAGGCGTTACGTGTCAATCAACGCTTCGTATCTGTTGGAAACCATCAGTCCAACAAATCCGAACGTTTTATCGGTACGGTTTCATCATTGTTGACTTCGTATCTCACTGCCAACGGCAGGAATTGGCATTTATATGCTAATGCGATAGCATTTGCATATAATTCCTTCGTGAGCCCAGCTCTCGGAAACAATAGCCCTTTCTACCTTGTGTACTTGCGTCACCCTCCAACGGTTTTCGCAAGCCCACCATCAACACAAGTTACAATTGGCTACCAGGATTACGTCGCTCTTTTGAAGAGCAGACTTGACACAGTTGGCAAAACAATGCTTGATGTGCAAGCAAAATTACAACATGTCCAAGCTGAAGCACAGAAGAGGAAAGTGAGGAATCCTCCTTCCTATTCTCCTGACATGTTGGTTTACTTGCTGGCACCAAGTAGCAGTGCGCTACAAGCTGCATCCAGAAAGATCCGTCTGGATTATGTGGGTCCCTTCTATATAAAGGAGGTTCTGGATCGTTCCCATGTCATTTTAATGACATTGGAATCGAAACAAGTGCCCTCCATCATCCATGTCTCCAGGCTCAAGCCTGCATGGATACGTTGTGGCCAAGATGCAGTTAATAACATCAATGAACTGCGCAAACGCTCCAGAAAATTAGTTCCTTCTGAATTGAACTATGCCCACACAGAAAAGCAGTTACCTGCACAATTACCACCTGCTACGTACAACATCAAGAAGTTGCGCTACAAATGTGGCGATCTTCAAGCTTTGTTGGACACCAACATGTGTATTAAACACAATCTGTGGTTCTCTGTGTCTGCGAACTCAGATTGTTTACCTGAAGTACCCTCAGTACGAACTGTTGGGTCTCTTCAGAAATTTATTAGACTTCTTGTCTAAACTCACACATACTTTTGTATTGTTATTATTATTCGTATCACTACTTAATTATATGTACTTCAAGTAGGTTTACTACGGACTTGGTGTAACTCACTTACTCCAAGTTCCTCATCAAAGCCATCTACCACTGTATACTTTGTATACTATGTTTTGAATACCCCAAATACGGGATCATTTTATGGTGCACTTTTGTTGTTTGACATTTCCGGTGACTGTTCTATAAATATGACCTATTTTTGCACATTGATGTGTCAGGTCAACACAGTTGCTTTTGATATTTTACATGTATTGGTACTTGCCTCCATTTAAAGGCAAAATTTAACTAGATGGTTGTTCAATTTGATGTCTCAAGTGACTGATATTCAGTTTATTAGTCTTTGAGTTATTTGTATTATACCTACAATTTTATATATAAGTGTGTTCTATCAGTTCAACTCACTTTCCAAAAACAATTCAGAATTGACTTATTTTACCTCCAAGGTGTTAAAAATGATAAGCTGACAATGGATGCCTACACTTAATTAGGCTAATCCTATTTCTTGGATGACAGAAGCAATTGTCTCCAAAATTTTTTTAACCAGCTTCATTTTACTCCTTGCCTCAATACTTCATATGTATTGTACAGTTAAATGTAATCACTGATTCTCCAGTAACATTTGACTTCAAGGATATTACATGTATTTTGATACACACATGTCACTACAATGTGACATGACCTGTTTTCCTTATTTGTATATCATCTTAATGGTTATGAATTTAAATTTTTTTGAATTTAAATTTTATTCATTCTTCATTTCATTCATTCCTCATCTCATCAAGACCTGTACTCTCCACACATGCTTACTTTTGGTATTTAACTTCATTACAATATAGTCTTTTCCCTCTCATTTCAGTTACATCAAAATGGCTTTCCTCATTCTGGGTATGCTACTGCTCTGTACAGCTGAAGCTGCAGTTCTTAGTCGCCCTAATGTAGGTATTGTGTTCAGTCAGGAAGCTGACATCCAGATAACTCCTACAGTATGGCATCATACCATTGCCATACCCTTCAATTTCTCAAATGCCTTAGCTAACAACATAACTGTATGCCCCATTGAGGACACCTCTCAGAGGTGTGTATTAATTAGGACCTTAGATACGTTGTACCACTCTATTATTGATCGCCTGCATGCTGATATTGTTAGTCTCCAAGCCGACATTGATCAGCTTGCAGCTTACTCGAATGGACCTCGTTCCAAGAGGGGTCTATTTGACTTTATTGGGAAAGGTGCCAAATCCTTATTTGGTTTGGCAACTACTGATGACCTTAAAGTGTTTGCTAAACACATAATAAAGTTACAGGATATGGTAGACAATAGTAATATGGACAGAATTTCGGATGTGACCAGGTTGCACTCTTTTCAAATACAAGGTTCACGTAGGATGGATGATTTGGCAAGCCATCTTGTCACCGTCGATGACGCTTTGCTAAATATTACATCCGAATTTAAGAACTTGACCAAATTTGTCAACAGAATTGCTACTTTGGCTGAGGCCACTCAAACTTTTGCTAAAACATTCGTGGACACTTTTAATATAATTAAGTGGGTGTCTCACTATAATGTCCGACTAACGACACAGATCGAAACGTTGAATGTTATGCAAGCCCTCTTACATGACATTCCACACTTATTAGATGGTAAACTGACCCCAAATATTATCAGGCCGCACAGCGTTAAGGAAATTATTCAACAAACTTCTGATGATTTGCGTAAGATTAATCCAAATTTTGATGTAGCTTGTGACGGCACTTACTTCTACAGAAATGACCACACCATTGTTGCAACATGGTCGCAATCTTCTCTGTTCGTTAAATTCAATATCCCAATAATGACGAAACTTTCTACTTTTAATGTATTTGCTGTTGACGTCTATCCAGTTCCTGCGGATGCGTCAAAACAAATGTTTACAATGATAGCCAATACTAAACCTTATCTCCTTATCACTCCTGACAACTCCAGCTATCTGGAACTGTCTTACAATCAGAAACAAAAATTTTCAAAATTCAAGTCCTTTGATGTTGTTCCGAAACGTGTCTCACCTGACAGTTGTTTGCTTAATTTATTTTTAAACATACATGATAGGGTCCCTGCTTCATGTCAAGTCTCTATCTTGCATGAGCCCCAATTCCCACCCGATGTGGTCTATCATGTATCGGAAAACAACTACTTAATCTATGCTCCGACGACCAACTGGCTACTACAATGCCCTAACAAGACTGACCAAACTCTTCACCATTATGGTCTATTCCGTCTGTCATTGGCATGTCGTTGCATTCTAAGGTCAAGTGAGGACACATATAAGTCAATAAATGTCGCTTGCGAACATCAAGATCATGTAACAACCTTTTCGTCGAACTATCTGGTTTATGCTTCTTTGTACAAACCATCCATAGATCTGAATTTGGAGTTGATGGACATGTCTTCTGAACCCATCACCTTCCAATTACCCCAATCCATCGTCAACACTGCTCTGCTAAGGTCACATGAGCAGAAAGACCAAAGCAAATATTCTAAGGCTCTACATATGTTTAATGTATCGTCCACCCGTTCCTCTAGCTCTATGGCAGAATTTCTTGATATGTTCGATATGTCGTCTAGCACTTCAATATTGGTTATTACTACGTCTATTTTGATTTTATTAAACCTTGTCTTTGTTGGTGCCATGATCGCCCTTCTTATAAAAGTTCGGCAACTGCAGGTACTAATTGCTGCTGCGACAGCAATAGTGCCTGCCAATGCACTAACATTCACTTTACCAACGACTACGGCAATTGCCCGAACGTATTTTACCTTCTCTGACGAAGATAAATTTGTCTTCCTCTTAGTTCTAATGTTCATTTGTCACCTCGCTTTGGTAATTCTTGGTTACCATTTGCGTACCTTTGGCTTGCGTCTGGTGCAACAATTTTCTCCCTGTGAAAAGTTGCACCAGCGTTTATTCATAACCTTCTGGTCGGGCCATGACTACTTAGCCGTTCCGTTGGCAATTCTGCCAGCCAACGTTGACCTAGGCGACTTGGCCACCCGACTTGAGCTGCGTGCAGTCGCCCTGCACATTTGGTCTACCCAACGTTTGCGTTTTCAGTGGATTCATTCCACCTACACTACGCCGTTTGGGGACTTCTCACTGCCTTTGGTTACTTCGCTTGGGATTCTGCAGGCCTACCGCCTTCGTAGAATCCTTGCTTCTAACCATTTATGCCAAATTATGCACTCTCAGTGCTCGGGTTCTGCTATTCTTGCAGAATGGTCTAATCGGTCAGGCATATATGAACCGATTAGAACCAACAAAACCCAAGAGGAGCCTACTTCTCCTCCCCTTTACCCCTCCCTACGTCAACAATCTTCAGCCCCGTCTATGCCACACATTAACGTATCTTTGACTTAGCGTAAATAATTCAAAATTCTTTCAAAATTTTAATATGAGTTGAGAACAGGTCCTCATTCATCATTTATATTATATTATAGTTTGCAGTGCAATTTGTGTGCTATGCATTATTTTTTTTAAATGATTATATATATTTCTTTCACGTCTGTTATTAATCAGACATGTTAAGTACATATTACGCTATCTGTCGTTACAAATTTTTTTTTTCATACCTTTTATTAGTCCAATGTACTGATAATGCTTATTATCATCAAACTGATGACCTATTATTTTTGGGATAATTTCTCCCATCTGATTGTATTTACATCCTAATGTTATCATATTCAATTGTTGCTATATTCAATTGTTGCTATGTGAAAATGTTATTTCAATTCTTATACTGATTATTGTGTGAATTGTGCAATTTAATGTTATTTCACATCTTGTACTGATTATTATGTGAATGATGCTATTTCATGTTAGTTTACGTCTTATACTGCTTATTATGCTAACTAAATTCTAGAAATACAATTTGTATTTCGTGGTAATTTTCTTATTGGTATATCATTTACTTACTAGAAATACAATCTGTATTTTATGGTAACTGTATTTTTATTACTCGCACATGATTATGTAATGGTATTATTATTGGTATACTTATGTATCCTTATTACAACAAATTTTTTGCTGTTTCATGATGGACATCGTGTCTTGAGTTTCTACAGCTAAACTTATGTTTCTATATATTATGTTATACTTCGTGTTATTGTGTGCTGTGCATAATTCGAAAAGCAGTTATTCTTATTCATTCAAAATTTTATACAAATTTTTTTATACCTAAAGCATGTAATGCAATATCTATATTTATTAATTAAAGAAGTAACTTTGAGAAAATTTTCCTGTAATTCAAAATTATTAAGTTTTAAATTATTTAGCAAAATTTTCTAATATACCTAAAGCATGTAATGTATTTTATTTGGGTTTTACTGTATGTAGCAGCCAGTCAGAGAACCTATCTATTAATATCTTGGCAGCTTGCCCCACCAACTCCATCCTCGTATTAGGGAATGGAATGCTGTTGGTTGGGCAGGATCCAAGAGGCAAAGGCCTCTGATTGGTTGCAGCCCCAATGATCTGGAGGGAGCCTAGCTCTCTCTGGGCAGTTACTGTTTGGTCTTGAACCAGGAATAAATGGATCAACTGCATCTATGAGTTTTATCATCTTTCCATCTATAACTTAATTAATAACCCAGGAATCAAAATATCACACTTTCTACTTTGGACAACACTGAAACTTTAACGACACTAATGAAAAAACATAAAAAATTAAAAATCAGTTCCATCCACAGTAGGTCTTGGCTCTGGTACCTCCAGTATCCCGTATTTTTCTGAAGTTATTGCATTCTTGACATAAATAAATAACAATTAACAATCATGTATTTGTTTTGCGGAATTTATTATTCCAAGAAATGCATTGTTGATCTCATTGGAAGCAGCAAACTATGGGAGAAGACCACCCATCTCTTCATTGGTCCAGTGATAAGGCTTAAAGTGACAGAAAGTCAGAAACATTGTTGTCAAGAGCTGATGGTGAATGAAACAAGACACATCATTGAAACAATAGCTGCAAGGACATGGTATCTTGATCAGCCATCAGGCCTTCAGTGGTATACACAATGCCTATACATAATATGTGGTATCATGTCATAACACATTATTCCCAGTTGTATACAAACGATTGTATGACACAACATACTTAGTGAGAAAAACAAACAGAATCTGGAAGCAGTGCTATCGCTAGGAATTTTAATTCTTTGTGGGTACAGCAATGTGAATGAAGAAATGGATAAAAATGAGCTACATTGAAAAGAAAATTCAAAGGATTATTCAATTGCATTCAAATGTAGGCCTATATATAAGCACCATTGTTTGCAGTAAAGCTGTGGTTTGTAAAGAACGACTGCTGATCCCTTTGTCGCTTCTCATTTCAAGTAATTATGCTGAAAAAGCTGCAAATCAGCACTTTAAACAAGATAAGATATATTTCTAGCAACTCTGCTTTTTTATAATAGACATCTAGTTGTTCACAGAAACTCTCCACAATGCACATGTGAAAATGAGATTACAACTTCAAAACTACAAAAGAAAATTAATTAATGTAGATTTCTAGATTAATTATTATTATCCTTCCAAAAAGTATGTAGAATTTGAAAAATCTTGCAAAGTTGGTATGTGACCTCACACTGTTGGGACATAGTGATTGGCTGTGGTGAGGAGTGTGATGCAGTGTTGGCGTATGATGTAGTGTGGAGAATAGCCATATATGGTATGTGACATAGTATGAATGTTTTATCAAGCATACCTGAGTAAAAGAAGAAGATTACAAACTGTGAAATTCAATAAATAACTGTTACTCGTGATACTCATAAACTGTCTAATCTGAATGTTGTTTACGGTTTGCTGCCAGTGGCACAGCTAGGGTGTCCCAAGAAGGGGATACACAATTGCACATATTTTGTTGGATGGATTCACCCTTGTGTATTATATATTTTTGAAATTATGATCATTATTTTTGTATGCCCTTGGTTCAGGGTTGAGGGGCAAGACCCTTACCCCTCATGCCTAAAATTATCATGGAAGAGACAGGAAATGCAGAGCACTGCATTTTCACCAAATTTTATTTCCCCCCAGGCCATTTCTACATTGTCGATACGCCCCTGCTGGCCACACCTTTCAGTGTTTCATTTCTACAAACATGGCTTGAAGTCATATGCCTGTATACTACCTCACAGATTTGATATGACATACTATGCAGAGTGAGCCATGATTGGCTGAACAACCTGTGACCTCACATGGAACACCTGCTTTTCAATGCTAACCTATGGGAACTGCCATATGATGTCACACTTCAACATTAAAAGAAAAAAATCACTTTCTACATACTTTTTGGAAGGATAATAAAGGTCTGTCAAATTCTTGTGTTCATAAACACAGATGGTTTCATGTACCTCCAAAAGAGGCTTGCTTTAATATTATTGAAATTCTATTCAGTTTCATATACAACATTTTAAGTTTGGGAGAAAATGAAAATATCTATCTATCTGTGCCAAATTTTTTGACACATGCCATTTTGATGAATTATACATTCTTCCCTGACCCCTGCAATTACTTTAACAGCATAGGCCTAACACCAATTACCATAGACAGTAATGATGTATTTTAGAAACTCTTTTCTCTGATGGCTTTAAAATTGATGTTGTTCTGGTTACAACAATGAATATTTTATGAACATGTCCAATGTTCCAAAAATCACTATTTCAATACATCTTTCAAAGGGACTAATGATCATAATAAGTACCTTCAGTCATTGGGAATGGGAGAAGGAATTGGAGGCGTTTCATATGACCCAACTTTACTACTCAAGGCAATACTTTCACGAGGAGCTATGGATATTCCTGCAATTGTTTTTGCATTTGCTATCATCAGCTCATTTCATGGATATGATTGCACTGAATACAGGAAGGAGAACATGGGCCTTACTTCAATACCCAACGATGTTCCTACTGATACAAGAAAATTGTATTTATCGTACAACATGATAACGCACATCGGTGAAAATGACATGGAAAACCTGACATATCTGAACATTGTGGACCTCAGCCATAACCAAATAAGTAGCATAGCGTCAAATGCTTTCAAAAACACTTTGTGGGTTTGGTTTTTGGATATAAGCTACAATAGCATCACAACATTACCAGCCTCATTTTCAGTTGGGTTTGGAAATCTTTTGACGCTGAAAATTGAACACTGTGGTCTCCATGTTATAGAAAATGGTGCGCTAAACTTGCCAACCCTAAGAAGCCTGAATTTTACATCAAATAACTTAACCCATTTTCCCAATATTTCAAAACTGGTCAATCTGCAAATATTTATTCTGGACAACAATAACATTGCAGAAATTCCCAGTAATGTATGGATTAGCACTGTGCTTGACCAGGTTATAATCACGGGTAATAAGATTAACGAGGTAATCCCATTTGGTGAGAGTTGTGTTAATCTAACAAGAGTCCTTTTTAACAGCAACTCAATTACCACAATTGCAGAAGATACCTTTCTCAGATGTAGCAAGCTCAGTTACCTTGGATTCACAGATAACTATCTAACTTCTCTGACCTGGATGAAACACCTGGGCCCCACTCTGAACTATCTATATCTCGGACAAAATAAGTTGACCGATTTACCATCCAGTCTGTTTGCTAATCTAACAGGTCTCATGGTAGTATCTGTAAGCCATAATTTGCTAAGTTCCATTGACATTACAATACTGAGATACATGCCTAACTTCAAAACTCTATGGATGGCAAGCAACAAAGTGTCTTATATCAGTAACCCTTACCCTTGGTGCAGGGGTGTAACCTGCACTTCACTCCACATATTTGCACTTGGAAATCCTTTGGAATGTGATTCAAGTTTCTGTTGGGACAAACAATACAGTGGCATCAGATTGTCAAGGTCCGATTGCTTTTCGAAAACTTGGGCTTCAGTCACACTCTCTGAACTAAGTTGTGAAAGTAAGTTGTCCGTCTTTGTAGACCTGAATTTGATTTTTAATCAGAACAAGCGGCTCGTATGTTATTTTGAGGCAATTTGCTTCATAAAAAATTATACTTCCAATATCTTACTGATATTGCTACCAGTCTAGAACTATCACTGGCAATGTTCTCAAACTTATATAGAAGGCATAAATTTTCATGAACATTTTTGAACTTGAAGGATAGAGATTTGATAGTAAAAACTGTATCAAAGTAGAACTTGGTACAATAAGTGTGTAATAGGCAAGTATACAGTTAAAATTTCAATTATATTCACAAGCTTCATTCACTTTTATTTGGAGCCATTCAGGCACACATTCTTGAATTCACCATAAATGACTTACTATATCTATATAATTTTTCATTAATTTCATGCTATTTTATATAATGTTTGCCTTTTACTTTCTGCAGTTGGCCTGGCGATGACAATGATAGACAGAGGAGACAACTCTGCACTTTTCGAAATGCAGAATAGAACCTTGTCAACTTACAAAACTTCAAGGATGAATATATCGCTAAGAACCAAATGTGCCTCTTGGTGCCTAATGGAAAGATCATGCAAGTACTATCAACATGCAAATAATGAGTGCATTATCTGGACACGATAAAATTCATCAATAACAACAATGCGACAGACGTAGATTACATGTATTGACATTTATTCATCAGTGTTTCAAGAAAGGCAGGAAGTAGCAATTATGTATGATGTGTTTGGAATTAAGACAACATACTATATCACCTAGTGTTCTGTTCCTCTACTGGTACCTGGGCAGACTGGCAACACTTCAGGTCCCGTGGAAAAATAGGACAATTATTTTCAGCATATAACTCCATTTATGCCAAGGTGGATGGGCCTTTTCCAATGTGGTGATTTTTACCTTCAGCAAACAAAGTTCGAAGAAGGTATTGTAGTCACTTTGGCAAATAGTTGTCCGTCCGCCGGGCTGGCATCTGGGCGGCGAGCGGATAGATAGTTTCCGGGCCAGAACTCTGCCCCTATTGTACATGCATGAAATGTGGTACACATATAGCGTATATGGCCTACTTGTGCCTTTTGATGGTCTGATTGACAGATAATCTACGCTTTTTTGAATATTGAAAAAAGAGATAAATACGTCTTTTTTTAGTTTCAGGATCAAGATTCCCTCACTATTGCATGTACGTGAAAGAAATTTGGAGCACATATATGGCCTATATGGTTCAATTGTGCCTTTTGATGGTCTGATTGATGGATATTTTATAGTTTTTGAAATATTGAGAAAAATAATACTAAATATTTTTTCATTTATGGCCTAAAACGTGGCCACTATTGCATGTACATGGAAGAAATTTGGTACACATATAGCCTATATGGTCTAGTTTTGCCTTTTCTGGATGGTGAGCCAACAGGCCTCCATTGGAGTATAAGTGCTGCGATTCCTGGATATTCTATTTTCTTTTTCAACTTATCACACAAAATTGAGCTTATATGTTCAAGAAATATATAGTGGTAATTCGTGACTGTACTTCTTTGAAAAAGGTTTATGCAAATAGCACTGTGATAAAACGGCATAACAGAGGATTACACTCTCCAAAAACAGTAGTTTATTCTTTTTAAGTTAATTGGCCTGTAACTGCACAGCCACAAACTGAATTGGGCCATTACATACTTTGGAATTTGACAGCTAAAATGAGGTAATTGGCATTATTTACAAAATTACGGTGTACTTCTTTCAAAGCAAACAATGTGCTGTTGAGATGCAAATATTCCATGATTATTGCATAAAGGCTTAGGCAAGCAGCGCAGTCATAGAGTACACTAACCATAATTAGGGGTGATCATCAGATATTCAGCGGGTATTGGAGTTTTCTCCAACTGGAAATTATTTGTTTCATGGAAACGCCAGACTTATATTTCAAGACTGCCAAGAAAGATTTCATCAAAACTGGGAACGAAAGTGATTATTAAATTCCAAGCGCCCCCCCCCCCCGATTATGTGGCCTAATAAATATTGTTGCGTTTTTTCAAAAATCTATAGCGTAGAACTAATCGCACAGTGTTCAATAGAAAATGACAAAGATGCTTTCCCGCAGCTTGTTAATTTTTTTTTACTTAAGCATGAAGCAAAATATAATTCAGGTGTAAAATCCAAATAACATCCAAGCAAGCAGATCATTATTCTACAATGCATCTGCTCAGTTGTTTGTTGTTTTTTTTCATGGGGTGTTTTTTTGCCAACGTTACAAGCTTATACAGCTCCCACAATTGATTTGAAGAAATCAGTTTTTCACTCATGGCCAGAGTAGACCCATGATGTCATAACTATATACTCCATTGCCTAGCACTGGAGGATATGCAAACTTGGTGCAATCAATGATGCCACTGGTCAAACTGGCCAATAGTGTTTGTTGTGGACAGTTTCATCATAGCCTTGCTGTTACATCACTGCCAGAGTGGCAAATTATACAGCAACAACAGTTTGATGCAAACTTGGACTACTCCTGGGGAGGGGGCAATCTGTGCAAAAGCTTTCAATTAATCCTCATGTTTGCATATTCACTCCACGAACTGTGGTAATCAACAACGAAAAAAAGGATTAAAGTAATTGTTTGTAGTTTTACACTGAATGGAACAGCCAACAAATCTACAAACAGTACCCATGTGTGATTAACTGCCAGTTATCCTATTAACCATGATTGGTTGATATGAATTTCAGATAATTTTAGTGTCACCAAATAAAGTTTAACCATCTCCCAACTTAACACCAGATTTTTTGCAGTGGTATTATTGGCTAATCTGCCCATGACATAATTGCAAGGCTGTGATGAAGTTATCTACAGGGAATGCTATTGGCCAGTATCATCTACGACATCATATAGATATGTTGCAAACATTTTTAGAACTGGCATTTCACATTAAAATATTTTTTTGTGATAGATGCCTAAATAAAAGAAATTTAGCCATCAGAACCACCTTAATATGTCAATTATTAAGGAAGTTACAAGCATTTTTAAAACTGATAGAAATCTTATTACTAGAATCAATGAACACACCAAAGGTAACAGTGAAATATTTAACCATGTTCAAAACTTTGTTAATTTCAAACATGTACAAAAATTGTACACGAGCTCTTGGACCTTCCGGATAAACTTTGTGGTAACCAACCAATTGGTCTTACTGGCACTATCTTTGCAAACACAAAAATCATTGACAGTGCCAGACATTGGTCACTGCTCCTTTTTAAAGAAGCTCTGGCCATCAGAAGGCAGGCCCCACTTCTTAATCATGGAATAAAAGCGTCTAAAGAGTTTGTTTTGTTTAGGTAATTAACAGTTTTCCCTGACAATTTCTGTAAACCATCATTGTTTTCACAGTTTTTCATGTATGTTTGTTTTTGTTTTCTGTGTGATAACCTTCCTCTATCAATATCTCCTTTCATTATGTACCTGAAGATGACCAAATAAAGGTTGAAATATTGTACTCAAACAATGTCTCTATTCGGAATTACTTTTGTACTGTATTACAAGCACTTATGTAGTCGAAAAATGAAGGAAAAAGTTGCTATGTTTTAGTCTGTGATCAACGACTGTGATCTTCATAACTCTGTTAAAAATTAAGATAATTGAATGAAACTTTCAACACATGTTTTTATCAAGTTCAGTGCATTTAGTAGACTAAGCAATAACTTCATATGCTATAGTTAAACTTGTGTTTTAATGGCACAAACCAACACAGAGTTAAGTCTCTGGGCATTTACCACTTATTCAAACAATAAAACACATTCAAAAGTTCTGAGGTAAGTTCAGTTAATGTGAACCACAGTCTTACATAAGGCCAAGCATCTATCGTCCATAAAGGCAATCTACTGTCAGCTAAAACATAGATGGATGACTGGGACTTTATGTCTCATATTTATGCACTTAGTATAGGCTCATTTGAACTGGAGAAAGTAACGAGGTGGCAGTAAATTAATAGGTCTACCGATATTTAACCAGTTGCTTCACATAAAGAGGGTCAGCTTTTCAGCCAGGCCACCAAGGCAAATTTTCAACCAAAGGAGAGTGACTTTGGAAATTTAGGACTCATATAACTTTTGCCCTATTCATACAATTTTGTTCATATTTTGCAAAAATGTAGGAAAGAGTGTAACTTAAATGACCATATACCTCTAATCAATGGCCAGAGCTCACGAAAAAAGCTGTAGCAAGTTGATTTACACTGTCATTTTCAAATGCGTGGAAAAGACAAACAACTGAATAAAATTTAAATATTTAAAGACTAGGCCGTCAAGGATGATCCCAATAACATTCGCTGTTAAAATAATCAAGCTATGCTGAGTACAGACATAGCCAGAGCTATTTTCATGAAGGAAGTTTTCAAATGCACAGATTTTTGCCAGCACATTGCAGGCTGAAATTTTTCTGGGTCATTTCAGCGTATTGCAACATAACTACATAATAGCTAGCACCCCAATTGCATAGGTTCCAATGGTGTCTCCAGCTATGACATCATAGGTCCACACTATGAAAAAAAAGATTTCTTTAGAGCAATTGCAAAAGCTGAAAATGCAGGAATTGATTTGAGATTTTATTTTGTGGGACTTCAGAAAAGGCGCTTTATTACATCCTCATGACAGCAGTCTATACAATAATCTGCATATTTATTAATTTTGCCTAAGAAAGTATAACTTGTCTCATTTGTATTTAATAAATGTATTAAAAATCTGATAACTGTATTGTGATATTGTGCTGATTTTCACAAGTTTAATATTACCTTGCAATGTTGCCATTCAGAAAAATTTCTTTATGAAGGGCTTGTAGAAATGAATTTCATGGCAATTAAAGATTTAAAAAAATTAATATATCCTGCAAATGGAAACAAAAGTTTCTTATAAGACAGATGATGATGCTGTGACATGTGCAGCTTAAATAAGATATTACTGAGTTCGGCCCCACACTACCTGTAACATTACAACATAAGCCTGCAACTTGCAAGTTGAGTCAGTTTATGGTGAAGTTAGTGAACTAGACTACCATCCATATTGTGCAGTTGTAATTGTCTTCGTATTGAAAGTACTTGCAAGAATTCTCAGCCGTACACCATGCCGCACACAAATAGATGCTGATTTGATCTCCTGAAGTCTTTACAAAATTAGAGTTGAATACAACGCTCTGTTTGTAGTAGGCAGATTTGTCATTTTGGAGTAGTTTCATCATGACATGGTGCACTGAAAGATAATACAATGGAACATACGGTTACTTGGTTTTGGAGGAAGACCAAAGGAAAGGTTTTCATACATAAGACATCGCCAACAGCTTGAATGACAAGAAACAGACAAACATGCTAACAGACAAACATGCTGGTTATTGACTTTTCTAAGGCTTATGAAAAGTTCAGCCACCACAAACTTCTCTTCAGACATGCTACAAGTGCAAGACCACTGAGATACTAAATTTCTGTCCAGATTAAACCATTACTGTTAGGGAGGACCACTGAGACACTAAATTGCTATCCAGAATAAGCCATACTTGTTGGGGAGGGCTCAAAGTGTTTAAAAGTGGTCTAAGATGACTGTCTACCTGCAACAGGCGTTTTTCCATAAGGAACTGGTGCGAGATAGCAATTTACCCTTTTCCGCACTGACATCTCCATGTCTCGCTAGCTGCTGTAAATGCCTGATTACATTATGTTTTAATAAGACACTGTCAATGTATCGATTTCGACAAATCATAAAGCTATTGAATAAGAAAAACCACTCACCTTCACAGTTCAGGTCACTGAGTGTGACAGCAGACCAGGCCTTGCCAAAACAACCATCTCGTAAAACTTCGAAACTGGAAAAGTACTTTGCCCAGCAGAAACTTCGGTCACAAGATGTAGGGTTTCCCAAAATGCTTATCTTCATAGAGTAACAGGTCTCACTGCTGCACCATGGATGTGGATCACCAAGAGAAGTTATGTTGTTGCTGTCCAAAATGAGCCTCTTCAACCCAGGAAGTTGTTTAATTATCGACACATCAAACGAGTCTATTTCATTAGCTTTAATGGACAGAGTGTGTAGGTTCTTGAAATTGATGAGATTTTCAACTTTGAAACTTCCGGACAATTTGTTGTAAGAAATATATATAGACCCTATGCCTTTGCCCAAGGAGAGCACCCAATTAGTAGAAGTCAGATAATTTCTACTCAGCATTAGGTATTCAATCTTCTCGCAACCAACAAAGAAGTTATCTGGCAAATATGTCAGATTGCCTCCGAATACGCTCAGAGTTTTTAAATCTTTGCAGCTTTCCCCGAGGGGTTGGATAGTTGATATTGGATTATTGATAAGATATATCTCTCTCGGAAAAGTATTCTGAAAAGCACCTACTGGAACTTCAGTGATACGATTGTTTTTAATTATCAACGACTCAAGACTTATTAGTTTGGAAATGTTTGGAAAGGTAACCAGTTTGTTCCCTTCCATCTCCAAGTTTCTCAAGTTTTTCAAATTCAAGGTATCATTCGCAGCTGAGGCAATGTTATTACTGTTCAGATTAAGTTCCAGTAGATTATATAACCCAGCAAATGTATGTGATTCCAGAGCAGTCAGCTTATTGTTATTCAGTAGCAAACTGGTCAGTTTTACCAAATTATTGAATGCATAAGGTGTTATTGAACTAATTTTGTTGGACTGTAGATCTAACTTTATCAATGAAGACAAATGACTGAGATCATTTAATAATATATTAGTTAATAGATTATTAGATAAAATTAATTCTGTTATATTTCCTGGAATATCGACAGGAATATTAATAAGATTTTGGTTTGTTCTGGAGTAGAGGTTAGCTTGTGTAACCATTATGAAATAAGGAACCAGCAGAAGATGAATGTCAACAACCTTGAACTGAAAAAAGAAAATGTGCACACATTTCATTTTGGGGCGGCCACAATTTTTGTAGTTTGGCAACTTATAACAAAATAATTAAAGAGGGATACATCTTCTCAATAGAGGTATTCAGAAAGATCATGTCTTTTGTTTTTCATAGGGACACTTATTTTTAACTATGAAATCTCCCGTGATCACAAGTCAGCAATTTTGGAATTTTACATTCATGCCATGGGGCTCAATGCCCCTTGCTATTCCATGTACTATTTCAATAAGTTAACTTCAGAAATGAATCAGAATGATTTTTGTCAAAATTCATAAAACATAGGCCTACTTACTTTTCTAGAAAATGTCATTTCCTCAGAGCTGAGAACCAATGGATATTGCAGTGTTTGAGACAAAATCAAGTGTTTTACCAATCGATGAATTTGATTATTGCCAAGAGTTGTTTACTTCTGGGATGTTACTGCGTCAATGTTCAAAAGAACCAAAACCTTTCTTTGAGCTTGTTTAAAAATTTGAAAAAACAGAAGGCAAAACATTAATTCACTGAATTATTAATAAAAAATTGATCAGATTTCAGTTGCGAGCTCCTGAGATTTTTTTAAAATTATGACAAATGAATTCATGCTCTGTTTTGTCTTCTCCAAACAATAATATTGATCTTAGCAACTCTCAACTTCTGACCACTGTTCACAACTTACATCTGCACTGGCTGCTAGGCAAAATGATGTTACAAGAAAAACAATCAAAGATAAGAAAATAATGATCTAAAAATAAGTACAACCCTGCAGATACAAAGATAAATAAATTAGGGGGAATCTGATTATATACATAAGTCCAAGATGTTATCTAAAAGGCAACATAATTATTTTACATATTTGCTCTAGATTTTTGGATTCTAATTTGTGTTTAATATTTGAATTTTCAGATTATTCAGATTCTAAATACACAATGGTACACACCAGATACTTATTGGCAGACAAACACTGTATAGATAAACACAGAATTTTGCTTATGTTTAGAAATCCTATACGCCAATAACATAGTAATTTGCAGAATGAAGGATCATGCAAAGCACAAAATCCAGAGCATTATAGTTATGAGATGCACAGTTGACATATGACAATTCTAACCTCTTTTCATGTAATTTCTACGAGAAACTACAAAAAATCGGCATTATCCTACTTTAGCCCCCTTGAGGGTTTAAACATTTATAGGTATTTCCATAGATATTGATCAACAAAAACTGAAACTGAAAAATAACTCAAATATGTTTCCATTCTGTATATCACAGAATAAATACTGTAAAAGTGTGAAGGGAGATCATTAACAAGAATACTCAAAGTTATATGTTTCTTAAAACATTCAAACTGAAGTGTGATATATTGCAAAATACTGTCTTATATATACTCCCACTTTAGCCCCCTTTCCCATTGACTGTACCATTGAAAAGGGGGCTAATGTAGGAGTATATATAGACACTAGGATATAGCAAAAACTGTCTTATTATATTCCTGCTTTAGCCCCCTTTTCCATTGACAGTACCATTGAAAAGGGGCTAAAGCAGGAGTATATATAGACAGTATGATATAGCAAAAACTGTCTTATTATACTCCTGCTTTAACCCCCTTTTCCATTGACAGTACCATTGAAAAGGGGGCTAAAGCAGGAGTATATATAGACAGTTGGATATAGCAAAAACTGTCTTAATATACTCCTGCTTTAGCCCCCTCTTCCATTGACAGTACCATTGAAAAGGGGGCTAAAGCAGGAGTATATATATATAAGACAGAATTTTGCTATATTTTGGTGGTATTTCTACTGTATAAGCATCATTGTGTTTATACAAAAGATGGCGTTTATACAGTCAATGTAACAAAGAAACACTTGTCTCTTTCTAAAAATTCTACTGTCTTATATATACTCCTGCTTTAGCCCCCTTTTCCACTGACAGTACCATTGAAAAGGGGGCTAAAGCAGGAGTATATATAAGACAGTATTTTATATATCCTACTGTCTTATATATACTCCTGCTTTAGCCCCCTTTTCAATGGTACTGTCAATGGAAAAAGGGGCTAAAGCAGGAGTATAATAAGACAGTATTTTGATAAATAGTTAGACAATTATTTCTTTGTTACATTGACTGTATAAGCGTCATCTTGTGTATAAATATAATGACGCTTATACAGTAAAAATTACCACCACTATTTCCCATGAAAAAAGGGCCTAAATGTTTAGACCCCTGAGGGGGCTAATGTAGGATAATGCCAAAAAATCTTCAACAAATTTCTCTTCTTGACTTTCAATTTAATTATGCAAACTCGAAAATATATGGTCGTCATTCGGCAAAACCATATTGAACCGTGCTTTCAACCTGGAAAGCTGGACTTTATGGTAAAGCTGACCTTGCTGACCAAATAAATTGCGAATGAACAATGTCCCTATGGCCTGGTGCACCTTGTAATTTTTTTTTTTGAAGCCAACCAAACGATGATTGCTGTGGTTTCACACCTTTATTTAAAGAACAGAAAAAACTCTTTATTACATCCTCATGAAAGCAGTCTATACAGTATAATCTGCATATTTATTCATTTGCCTAAGAACGTATCACTTGTCTCATTTGCATTTTATGAATGTATTATAAATTGAATAACAGTATTATGATATTGTGTTGATTTTCATTTATCATAAGGGACCATTCAGAATTTATGACTTGTGGGAGTTTTGGGTACTTTTCACACGTATCTCAAGGGGGGTATTTATTTGACAACATGTTCAGGGGGGTAAAAAATTTTTAAAAAAACAAAGATGTCATAAAACACTCATTCACTCAGTTTATACGTGCGTTTTCACAGAAAAGTCCACGAATTGTACGCGTCATTGTCCAAGGTCGCATGTTTAACAGTATATATATGTGTGTATTGCTTTATGTCGAGGGGGGGTATTAGAAAAATGCATGAAACCAAGAGGTGGGGTACTAAAAATCCACATGCAACTCAAGGGGGTATCAATTTTTGAAGGGAATTTCTGGCATAACTACCCCAGTCATAAATTCTGAACGGTCTCTAATACAAGTTCAATATTAGCTTGCAGTGTTGCCATTCAGAAAGCTTTCTTTGTGAAGGGCTAGACCAAGTAAATTTCATGGCCATTAAACATTTTAGAAAATCAAAATATCCTGCGAATGGACACACAATTTCTTATAAGACAGATGATGATGATGTTTTCACAAAAACAACCAGCCATTTTTGAAAATATAAATAGGAAAAAAACTCCTGGGCAACGTATCATAAATTTCTCAAGCTTTTCATGACAGCTTCCACGCCTAAATAAGATATTACTGAGTTCTGAACCACACTACCTGTACAATTACTACATAAGTCTGCAACTTGCAAGTTGAGTCAATGTACGGTGAAGTTAATGAACTAGATTCCCATCCATATTGTGCAGTTGTAATTGTCTTCATATTGAAAGTACTTGCAAGAATTCTCAGTCATACACCATGCTGCACACAAATAGATGCTGATTTGATCTCCAGAAGTCTTTACAAGATTAGAGTTGAATACAATGCTCTGTTTATAGTAGGCAGATTTGTCATTTTGGAGTAGTTTCATCATGACATGGTGCACTGAAAGAGAATACAATGGAATTGGTTTTGGAGGAAGACCAAGGGAAAGGTTTTTTGTAAATAAGACATCGCCGACAGCATGAACGACAACAAGCAGACAGACATGCTGGTTATTGACTTTTCTAAGGCTTATGAAAAGGTCAGCCACCACAAACTTCTCTTTAAATATGCTACAAGTATAAGACCACAGAGACACTAAATTGCTGTCCAGATTGAGCCATTCTTGTTGGGGAGGACCACTGAGACACCAAATTGCTGTCCAGATTGATCCATTATTGTTGGGGAGGGCTCAAAGAGTGGTCTAATATGACTGTCCTCCTGCAGCAGCCGTTTTTCCACAAGGATCTGGTTCGAAATTGCAATTTAAATTTTTCAATACTGACATCTCAATCTCTCGATAGCTACTATAAATACCAGATTACAATATGTTTTAATACAGCACTGTTAATGTATTGATTTCGGCAAATCATATATAATTCAAAAAAACCTTACCTTCACAGTTCAGGTCACTGAGCGTGACAGCAGACCAGGCCTTGCCAAAACAACCATCTCGTAACACTTCGAAACTTGAAAAGTACTTTGCCCAGCAGAAACTTTGGTCACAAGATGTAGGGTTTCCCAAGATGTTTATCTTCATAGAATAACAGGTCTCACTACCACACCATGGATGTGGATCACCAAGAGAAGTTATATTGTTGCTGTCCAACCTGAGTTTCTTCAATCCAGGAAGTTGTTTAAGTATTGACATATCAAATGAGTCTATTTCATTGTAAGAAATATATAAAGACCCTATGCCATTGCCCAAGGAGGCAACCAATTAGTAGAAGTGAGATAATTTCTATTCAGCATTAGGTATTCAATCTTCTCGCAACCAACAAAGAAGTTATCTGGCAAATATGTCAGATTGCCTCCGAATATGTTTAGAGTTTTCAAATCTTTGCAGTTTTCCCCGAATGGCGGGATGGTTGATATTGAATTATCCGTAAGATATATCTCTCTTGGAAAAGTATTCTGAAAAGCACCTTCTGGTACTTCGGTGATACGATTGTTTTTGATACTCAACGACCCAAGACTTATTAGTTTGGAAATGTTCGGAAAGGTAACCATTTGTTCCCATCCATCTGAAAGTTTCTCAAGTTTTTCAAGTTCAAGGCATCATTCGCAGCTGAGGCAATGTTATTACTCTGCAAATTTAGTTCCAGTAGATTATATATCCCAGTTAATGTATGTGATTCCAGAGCAGTGAGCTTATTGTTATTCAGTAGCAAACTGGTCAGTTTTACCAAATTATTGAATGCGTAAGGTGTTATTGAACTAATTTTGTTGGACTGTAGATCTAACTTTATCAATGAAGACAAATGACTGAGATCATTTAATAGTATATTAGTTATTAGATTATTGGATAAAATTAATTCTGTTATATTTCCTGGAATATCGACAGGAATATTAATAAGATTTTGGTTTGTTCTGGAGTAGAGGTTTGCTTGTGTAACCATTATGAAATAAGGAACAAGCAAAAGATAAAATAATAATAATAATAGGAATTTATAGAGCGCCCAAATCCAAAATTTAATTTGCTCATCGGCGCTGGATTAGTTAAGTGTAGTGGATTTTAAACAGATGCGTTTTTAGGTATCGTTTAAACCCGTCAACAGTTGCCTGATTTCGAATGGACACCGGTAGTTTATTCCAGAGGTTTGGGCCCACTCTTGCAAAGGCTCTAGTTCCAAAGTTTGTCTGATTTATGAGTTGTGGGACCTCTAAGTATTTGGAACAATGGTTTCTCAGGTTGTGTGATGAAGTCCTGGCTTTGAGTAGGTCTTTAATGTAGCATGGGGCCATGTTGTTGAGGGCCTTCCATACATTCAATAGAATTTTGTAGTCAATCCTTGCTGGAATTGGCAGCCAGTGAAGATTTTTGCGATGTTCGGTGATGTGGTCATATTTTCTTAGTTTCATGATGAGTCTTACAGCAGAGTTTTGGGCAGTCTGGAGTTTATTTATCAGGCATTTCGATGTTCCATATATCATGGCATTTCCATAATCGAGGTGGGGGGTGACCAGGGCATTGACTAGGGTTTTCGTGTCATCTTTGGTGAGACTTTTGCGTAGGTGAGAAACGTTTCGGATGTTAAAGTAGGCATTTCGACACATTTTGTTGATTTGTTTATCCATTGTCATGTGACTGTCAAATATTATGCCGAGGTTTCTAACATTGTCTTGATTTATTACATTTACACCATCAATTTCAATGGACTCTATGCAGAGTTTCTTTTGGTTTCCTTGTGAAGAAATTAGAAGCAATTCAGTTTTTTCACTATTGCAACACAGTTTGTTGTCCAGAAGAAAGCGTCTGATGGCGGCGATACAGTTCTCCATTTTGCTGGTTGCGTCAATTTGGTTGGAGGAAGGGTTTGGTTTGAAAGAGAGCACTAGCTGTTGGTCATCGGCATATTTATGGTCCTCAATCGCAAATTGTTGAGCAATCTGGCTCACTGGAGCTATGTAGGAGTTGAATAGTATTGGCCCCAGTTTCGATCCCTGTGGCACACCATATTTTAGTGTTACTCTGTTTGAAACGTTTTGATCTATCACAGCAGATGATGAGCGGTCGTGGAGGTAAGATTTGAACCAGCTTAGAGCAGTATCCTTGATACCATACATGTTTTCAAGTCTACTGAGTAAGATATTGTGATCAATGGTGTCAAAAGCAGCTGAGAGGTCTAGTAGGACCAGCATAGTTACTTCGCCTTTGTCCAGGTTTAACATTATATCATTGTGGATTTTAGTGAGTAGTGTTTCTGTGCTATGAAACTTTTTGTAAGCTGACTGTCTTGAATCATGCAAGCTATTTGAATCAAGATGTTCAGTGTATTGCTTAATGACAGCACTTTCAATCAACTTGCTGAGGAATGATAGGTTAGATACAGGTCTAAAGTTTTTAAAGGTGAGTTCTAGGTTCGGTTTTTTGAGGAGTGGTCTGATGATGGCATGCTTTAGGCTTGATGGCATTTCCCCAGATTGGAGTGATTTGTTGACAATTTCAGTGATAAGCGGAAGTATTTCTGTCAGGCTGTCTTTGAGGAGCCAAGTTGGTAGAGGGTCAAGTTTGCAGTGTTTGCTAGGCATAGCATGGATGAGTTTTTTAACTTCTTCCATGGTTAATTTGGTAAATGTGCCCATTTCATTCGCTAAGAATGTATGGTTGTTCGGTACATCGTTGTTCTCACTCATTTTTGACCTAATGGTTTCAATTTTTTCATCGAAGAATTTAGCAAAATCATTTGCCAGAAGGGAGGTTGTTTCGTGGGGTGGTAGAGGTGATTCCTGATTCCTATTTAGGCAAGAGTTGATGATCTTGAACAGAGCTTTAGAATTGCCTCTGTTTGAGTTTACTTTGGCTTCAATGTCCTTAGCTCGGAGATCAGCCAGTAGCTTATTGTGCGCATTTCTTTTGTCACGAAAAGCAATGTAGTCGTCAGGATTTTTACTTTTCCTCCATTTATTTTCGGCTTGTCTTTTAGCTAATTTGCTTTCTTTGATATCACTGTTGTTCCATGGGGTGGGTTTTCTGTCAGTCACTTTACATTTAATTAGCGGGGCAAACTTGTCTAACACTGAGACAGTTGAAGAGTAGATGTCAACCAGTTCATTCAAGTTAATATCACTTAGGCGCCTGTGATTAGATTTAACCTGGAGGTGCTCTGTGAGATGGTGAGCAAAGGTCTGTTTATTTATTTTCTTAGTGCGTCTAAACTCAATATTTTTTGTTGCTTTGGATTTGGTCGTTTTAAGTTCGAGAATTATCGCAGCATGATCAGACAGGAATTCATCAACCACACAGTTCTTAAGGATTGAGTGTTTGCGTGTTATGACTAGGTCAAGAGTATTTCCATTTTTATGTGTGGGTTCAGTTACATGTTGTTCCAGGCCATAGATATCTAGTAGTTCATTGAGCTTACGGACGTGAACATTTGATGGTTTGTTGAAATGAAAATTAAAGTCACCAATGATGATCAATTCACTACTGTCCTGGTGAAGTGAAAGAAGATTGGAGAATTCATCGAAGAAGTCAGAGAAACAATATCTGTGTTTGCTACTGGGTTCAGGCCTTTAGATTGTGATCATTTTGATGCTCTTACCATTACAGATGGTAGATACAGCGATGTGTTCAAAAGTTACTGTTGGGTTTGATTGGAGTTTGGTGATTTGAATGCTAGATTTGAAGAGACAACCTACGCCACCACCGGCCCTGCCCTGACGTGGATTGGTGATAAAATGACAATCACCTTGGTTTTCGAGCAGACCGATCTCATAGCTATCGTTAGACTTCAGCCAACTTTCAGTGAAAAAGAAAACGTCCAGGTCTTTGTCTTTTCTGTAGTCAGTAATGAGTTGGGTTTTATTGCGCAGACTTTGGGCATTTAGCAAGCCTACTCTCAGAAACTTCTGAGGCACTGTGCCAGTAGGCTTAGGCTTTCTAGAATTTGATTTGTTGTTACATACATTCAAATGGGTGTCCGCAGGGACAGTACGATTGTTTGAAAAGCCAGATTCACAACAGACAAATCGATTTGTTTTGCTTGCAATTTTATTGATAGATTGGTACAAATAAAGAGATCGGTATCGTTTTGGCTTGAAAGTTTGTCCCTGCGACCCTGGCCATCAGAACTTGAATTTTTTGACAGTGGGTTCTGGAGTGGGGGTTGAGTCACTGGTCAATTTGTCTACTCGGTGTGCAGCAAGCCTGACTTGGTCAGCTCTGCCTGAGATAATGACGGCATCACACTTGTCGATGTATTCAACCGTACTTCCCTTGGTTCGTTCCATCCATTTGCCAATTGACATTGTCACTTTGTGAGATTCAGTGAGATCACGAATGGTGTGGCCTTTCTTGCCAATGACATTTCCTATTTTCTCATTTGGGATAGCGACCAGTTCAGTGACATTTTCATAGGATGTAGTGGACACTGATAGGGAGGAGGCTGCTATTGACGTTGGCGGCTTGGGGTTTGAAGGGATGGTGAATTGGTTGGCAATGGCATTTGACCAGAGATTCAGTCCGGCTTGTGACAAGAGTATGCCATCCTGACTCAAGAGCTCATTCCTCGGAAGGTTGTATTCAGGGTTGATAAGACGTGCATCTAGTTTAGGGGATGAATCTTCATTATTCAGACAAAAGTTGAAGAGGTTCACCTGAATCAGGTAAGGGAGGTTGAGCGGTGGTAAGCATACCACAGTGACGTTAGTTGAGCTTTTAATCAATTCAACAACAATATTCAGACTGTCATATAGTTTGACCACAGCCTGAGCAAACGAGGACGATATCAACTGATTGAAGATTTTCAAGAAGCGAGTTGTTAGAGGGGATCTCACGGATGTTCACTACAATGGTTTCCCATTCAACTGTTGTGGGTAGATCAGAGCTGAGATGTTCAGTAGCTTTGTCCGCCAAGAAAATTCCGCGAAATTTTGGTTTAGGTGCTTCCGGGGAGCGATCATTTGAGTGATTGATGATTTGTTTCATGAGTTCCTCGTTTTCAGCAGATTTATCACTAAGTTGTCTTGCGGCAACAAGCAGTTCGTCACGGCGGTCTTTAAGTTGTCTTTCTTTATTGAGGAGCTCTTTCTGTAGTTCTGTCAGATCGCTTTTCGACACCTTGACAATTTGATGAAGCCTTTCCAGTTCATCGTCTTTCACTCTGGTGTCACTTTCGTATTTCAGCAGGCGAGCTTGTAGTTTAGTGATGTCCTCCTCAGCTTTTTTGAGTTGCTTTATGAGATCGGCTTTCAAGGGAGCACCATTTCTTTTCTTCGGATCGTCTGCGTTTTCTTTGTCATCGATATCCGCCTCGGGGTTATTGAGTTCAGGAGCATTGCGCAATATATCGTCTTCTCTGCTCATTCTGTAGTATAAAAGAAATACTGTTGAAGTTGGAAGTAGGTATTGGCAGATAAAACAGGATATATATATATATAATCTTGGGTAGAATAGTGCTGGGTTTGTGTGGTGAGTGAAGGTAAAGAGTGGAGTGAAGAAATCGATCTGAGTACCGTGGTCGACTTGAAAATTTAAACAGGTCTAGTAGCCAAAATTGGTGCACTGGTGAGCAGCGAGTCTAGCAAGGAGACACAGAAAGCGTACCTTTGTTCAGAGAAGATGTGAGAAACGTTTGCAGATCGCTGCGGGCAATTGACGGAGCGGTGTCTTTATTGAGTGAAGATGTGAAAAACTGTTGCAGGTCAGTGCAGGTAATTGATAGTGAATACACAGGGCAGTGTGCCTTTATTGAGTGAAGATGTGAAAAACTGTTGCTGCTCAGTGCAGGTGATTGATAGAGTCAATACACAGGGCAGTGTGTCTTTATTGAGTGAAGATGTGAAGAACTGTTGCAGGTCGGTGCAGGTAATTGATAGTGAATACACAGGGCGGTGTGCCTTTGTTGAGTGAAGATGCAAAGAGCTATGGCAGGTCGGTGCAGGGAATTGATGGAGTCAATACACAGGGCGGTGTGTCTTTATTAAGTGAAGATATGAAAACTGTTGCAGGTTGTTGCAGGTAATTGATAGTGAATACACAGGGAGGTGTGTCTTTATTTAGTGAAGATGTGAAAAACAGTTGCAGGTCAGTGCAGGTAATTGATAGAGTAATACACAGGGCGGTGTGCCTTTATTGAATGAAGATGCGTGAAACTGTTGCAGATCAGTGCAGGTGATTGATAGTGAAAACACAGGGCGGTGGGCTTTTTTTGAGTGAAGATGTGAAAAACTGTTGCAGGTCGGTGCAGGGAATTGATGGAGTCAATACACAGGGCGGTGTGTCTTTATTAAGTGAAAATATGAAAACTGTTGCAGGTTGGTGCAGGTAATCGATAGTGAATACACAGGGCGGTGTGCCTTTATTGCGTGAAGATGTGAAAAACTGTTGCAGATCAGTGCAGGTTATTGATAGTGAATACACAGGGCAGTGTGCCTTTATTGAATGAAGATGTGAAAAACTGTTGCAGATCAGTGCAGGTAATTTATAGTGAAAACACAGGGCGGTGGGCTTTTATTGAGTGAAGATGTGAAAAACTGTTGCAGGTCGGTGCAGGTAATTGACAGTGAATACACGGGGCGGTGTGCCTGTATTGAGTAAAGATGTGAAAAACTGTTGCAGGTCAGTGCAGGTAATTGATAGTGAATACACAGGGGGGTGTGCCTTTATTGAGTGAAGATGTGAAAAACTGTTGCAGGTCAGTGCAGGTAATTGATAGTGAATACACAGGGGGGTGTGCCTTTATTGAGTGAAGATGTGAAACACTGTTGCAGGTCGGTGCAGGTACTTGATAGAGAATACACAGGGCAGTGTGCCTTTATTGAATGAAGATGTGAAGAACTATGGCAGGTCGGTGCAGGTATTTAATAGAGAATACACAAGGCCGGTGTGGCTTTAATGAGTGAAGATGTGAAAAAAAAAATTGTTGCAGGTCGGTGCAGGTAATTGACAGGAAATACACAGGGCGGTGTGCCTTTATTCAATGAAGATGTGAAAAACTGTTGCAGGTCGGTGCAGGTGATTGATAGAGTAAGTACACAGGGCGGTTTGTCTTTATTGAGTGAAGATGTGAAGAACTATGGCAGGTCAGTGAAGGGAATTGATGGAGTCAATACACAGGGCGGTGTGTCTTTATTTAATGAAGATGTGAAAAACTGTTGCAGGTCAGTGCAGGTAATTGATAGTGAATACACAGGGCGGTTTGCCTTTGTTGTGTGAAGATGCAAAGAACTATGGCAGGTCGGTGCAGGGAATTGATGGAGTCAATACACAGGGCGGTGTGTCTTTATTAAGTGAAGATATGAAAACTGTTGCAGGTTGTTGCAGGTAATTGATAGTGAATACACAGGGCGGTGTGTCTTTATTGAGTGAAGATATGGAAAACGGTTGCAGATCAGTGCAGGTACTTGATAGTGAATACACAAGGCCGGTGTGGCTTTATTGAGTGAAAATGTGAAAAATTGTTGCAGGTCGGTGCAGGTAATTGACAGGAAATACACAGGGCGGTGTGCCTTTATTTAATGAAGATGTGAAAAAACTGTTGCAGGTCGGTGCAGGTGATTGATAGAGTCAATACACAGGACGGTGTGCCTTTATTTAATGAAGATGTGAAAAACTGTTGCAGGTCTGTGCAGGTAATTGATAGTGAATACACAGGGCGGTGTGCCTTTATTATTAAGTGAAGAAATAGCTGAGATGCTGTGCTTAAGTTACTGCAGGTCGGTGCAGTCAAGCTCTACTAGACTAGAATGAGTCGGGTGATCAAATAGTGGATTTTGATGAGCTTCCTGCAGGTCGGTGCAGTCAGCAGAGGTGATAATTTTGTGAAGTTGATAGTCTAAAAGCAGAGGAGAGAACTGCAGACAGGTGTGGGCTGGAGTGAAATTTTAATTGTGATTGGAGAGAGTAGTAGTCTATAGAGATGATGTATATACCTGGTGGTTCTGTGAAGCTTCTCAACAGGAGAGGAGAGTATGACTGGTGATGGTCTGAGCTGCTGATGGTGCTCCAAGATGATGCTGGGTTCGTAGTTACAATGATGTTCTGATAAGCTGAAGCCAGGCAGACTGTAAATAGAATTAGACAAGTATGAAAAAAGTCCAGGAGTGATGTATGAAAATAAACTTGGGTCAAATTTGATAAGTTGGTTAGGTGAAGTTTGTTAAGTTGATTGAGAGTAAAAAAAAAATGAATAAACAGATGTTTGAAGTTGGAAGTTGAAATGTACAGTAGGAGAAGATTTAAATAGAGTTGATTTAGGATGAAGAGTTTAGATCAATTGGATAAATAATGAAAGATTTGGGAGTGAAATTGTGTAGAGTTGATGTGTATTGAGAGCTATTGAAGAGAAGAGGTTGAGTAGATGGAGTTAATGGTAGGAGGAAGAATAATTAGGAAGAATTTGGTTTAGACCCTAAATGTATTGTTAAAAAGTTGAGCTGAATTGGATAGGGTTGATTAGGTCGATTATAAGTTATTGAGTTGATTGAAATTAGCAGATAGAAGTGTGTATTGGTAAGAATAAGAGTATTAAAGTTGGAATTAGGTGTCAATTGAGTAAATTGGAATTAGGTTTTGATATGATTTAGGAAGGTAATTGAAGAAGTAACTAAATGTATAGACCTAGGGCTTAAGTGTAATTAAGTGTAATTAAGTTATAAGAAGTTGAAGTATCGATTGAGAAAATTTAAATGGCGGCAATTAGGGATAGAATTACGATGTAATTAGAGTTAATAATTGACAATTATTAATATGATTTGGTAATTATTTATACAGGGAAGGAGAGATAAAAGAGATAAAAGGTCGTGAAGAGAGAGAGAGAATGAGAGAGTAAATAATAATAATAATCAAGGATAGGAAATTAGGATTTGACAGGTGAGTGAATGAGTGTGCAGAATGAGGAAGGAGGCCGTAATGGCGAATTTGAAGATCGTTGATAGAAGAAAATAAGTTTGAAAAATCGAAAAAAAAATAGAAAAAGTCACATAAAGTACGCAAATAACGCACAGGTAAACCGCCAGTAGGATAGAGGTAAGATAGAAGCAGAACAAGGGTGGTAGAAAGTAGAAAATAGATAATTAACTGCTTATTTACAGGAGCTCTGCTGCATACGTCTGGTCCCTCTGAATTCTTAACCAAAGATGAATGTCAACAACCTTGAACTGAAAGAAGAAAAAGTGCACACATTTCATTTTCATTTTTGTAGTTCAACAACTTAAAACAAAATAATTAAAGAGGGAGACATGCTGTCAATAGAGGCATTCAGAGAGTTCACGTCTTTTGTTTCGAAATATGGACACTTATCTTAAATTATGAAATCTTCCATGATCAAAAGACAGCAATTTTGGAATTTTAAATTATGCCATGGGGCTCAATACCCCTTTCCTACTCCATGTACTATTTAAAAAAGTTAACTTCAGAAATGAATCAGAATGATTTTTTCCAAAATTCATAAAACATAGGCCTACTTACTTTTCTAGAAAGTGTCATTTCTTTAGAGCTGAGAACCAATGGACATTGCTGTGTTTCAGACAAAATCAAGTGTTTTACTAATCGAATAATTTGATTATTGCCTAGAGTTGATTACTTCTGGGATGTTACTGCGTCAATGTTCAAAAGAACCAAGATGTTTCTATGAGCTTGATTAAAAATTTGATAAAGTATGAAAAACATAAGGCAAAACATCAATTCACTGAATTATTAATAAAAATTGGTCAGATTTCAGTTGCGAGCTCATGAGATTTTTTTGAAATTATGACAAATGAACTTGTGCTCTGTTTTGTTTTCTTCAATCAATCTTATTGATCTGAGAAACTTTCAACTGAAGACCAATGTTCACAACTTGCATCTGCACTGGCTGATAGACAAATAACTATTCACACAATTCATCATATTTTCCAATTTTCACTATTTTATTGCACACATGCATATAATTTTATCAACCTTCCATTGAGTCTCAATCTTGAAACAGGGAACCAGTTTGTGCCGATGTAGAAATAAAAACAATCAAAGATAAGAAAATAAAAATCTATCAGTAAGTACAGTCCTGCAGACACAAAGATAAATAATTTAGGGGGAGTCTGATTATGTATGTCTGTGGTAATTCCAAGATATTATCTAAAAGACAAAATTATTATTTTGCTCTGGATTTTTGGATTCACATTTTTTTCAATATTTGCATTTTCAGATTATTCAGATTCTAAATACACAATATTACACACCAGACAAGCAGTGTATGGATAAACACAGCATTTTTTAGGCAAAAGACTGCTAAAGCTTCCAAAATCCAATACCCCAATAACATAGTAATTTGCAGAATGAAGGATCATGCAAAGAGTAAAATCCAGAGCATTATGAGATGCATAAGTAACTAATATATATATGACAGCATGTTTTTCTGAAACAACACCTGTTTACACGTAGTGTTTACATATAATTTTTGTGAGAAACTACAAAACTTTTTTCAACAATTTTCTCTCCTTATTTTTCATCCTGCAAACTTAAAAATATAAATGGTCGTCATTCAGCACAATCATGTTGAACCGAACTTTTAATTTGGAAAGCTGGACTATATGCTATAGCTTACCTTGCCGACCAAGCAAATTGGGAATTAACA
Organism: Platynereis dumerilii; assembly: GCA_026936325.1. Classification (NCBI taxonomy): domain Eukaryota; kingdom Metazoa; phylum Annelida; class Polychaeta; order Phyllodocida; family Nereididae; genus Platynereis; species Platynereis dumerilii. Next base: position 41,050,104 of record JAPTHN010000001.1, read on the forward strand.
ATGTCCCTATCTTACAGACATATGATTCCGTATTGACCTTTTTAAAAACCTGGAGCCTTTCCAATGTGTTTGATCCAGGGTATTTTTTAAAGGATTTTTTTGTAAAAAAGTCATTGATATCAATGTTAGAGATAGTTATTCGAAGTATTGATCCCTGAGGGACGCCCTTAATTACTTCTCACATTGTTTTTTAGAATGACTGTTTTAAATCATTCAAAATCAACAATTTTGGTGGCCAACAAGGCAAGCGCATACATACCAATAATACCCTATAAGACAATACAAGCGTATGAAATTCGAATTTGGAGATTGCAGAAGCAGGGTCATTTTGCAAATAACATATAGTCGGGCGGATCAGAGGGGTCCCCCTGCACCCGTCTGAATATTTAACGGGACCAAGTTTTTTGGTGCCCTAGTAATGTCCTTTTAACAAAAAGCCAATGTTAACAGGGCTATCAATGTCCCATGGGGTTTTTACGGCGGCCATTTTGAATTGAAGTTGACGGCAGAAAAACGTCTCTTGGAAATTACAAGTTTGATTATCTCAGGAACTATTCAAGCTACATTCACAAATGGCACATCTATTTATATGTTTTTGGACATGCCGAATCTGAAAATGACATTAATTTCTTTCTAAATTGTAAATATCACCCCATTATGGCCAAATATTTACGAAAAATTGCATTTATTAAACATTTCACCTTAGTTCAGTTTATTCTACATCTGCCAGTTAAGCAGTAGCTCTGTGTGATGATCATATTTGACAAGCACTGAATATAAGCTTTCAAATGAGGTATAATATGTCTAAAAGAGATGATTCTTTGATGAGCTGTGGTATTTCAAAGATTTTCATTTGTGATTCGGTGATCATTTAGCAGAATGGGCGAGGTAGAACTACTAGTCAGGTTGCAAGAGAGATTGCCTTGCACCCTCTGGTATAGTTAATGGCACCCAATTTTTTGAATGCCAAATATTGTCTGGTAACATATTTTAGATGCTCCATTGCCAAGTATTGTTCCGTGGGGTTTTTCTGGTGGCTATTGCTCTATCATAGTTTATGCCAGTGAAGAAAATTTCTTCGTGAGCATAAATGTGTCTCATAATTCATTCAATTTAATTTTTTTAGTGAGTAGCCCTAGAAAAACTTCTGAAACCCAAAGATGGATAGCCCTTGATGTCAATTACCATCTAGCACATTAATTTTCTTGTTACTACTATTTTCAACCCTTCCTAAGCTAAATAAATGTTGCTGTCAGTGTCATAAATCTCCTCAGAAACATAAAATCCTCCCATTTATTTTCAATTTTACCTATCCCAATCACTAGATGATTTATCCCTAACCTACCAAATGGATAGCCCTTGATGTCACCTTTCTCTTGGCACCTTGGTTTCCTTGTTACTACAATTGTCTACCCTCCCAAACCAAAATAGATTTTGCTGTCCGGGTCGAAAATCTCCTGTGAAACACCAAAATCTCGCACGGATTTTCATTTCCACCTATCCTAATCACCTGATAACTCATTCCTAACCAATTAAATGAATGTGGATGGATAGCACTTTATGTCAGCTTTCTTTTGGCACCTTGGTTTCCTTGTAACCAGAACTGTCAACCTTCCCAAATCTAAATAAATGTTGCCGTCAGTATCAAAAATCTCCCCCAGAAACACAAAATCCTTCCATTTATTTTTAATTATACCTATCCTAATCAGTATATGACTTATTCCTAACCAAACCAGGATGAGGATGGATAGACCTTTATGCCAGCCTTCATTTGGCACCATGGTTTTCTTGTTACTACAATTACCAGCCCTCCAAAAGCAAAATAAATGTTATGTCCTGGTCAAAAAATCTCGTCGGAAACACAAAATGCTCCCTTGTATTTTAATTTCCACCTATCCTAATCACCAGATAACTTATAATGAACCATACAAATGGATCTGGATGAATTGCCCTTGGTGGCTGCTTTCATTTGGCACCTTGGTTTCCTTGTTAATACAATTTCTAGACCTCCAAGAGTAAAATAAATGTTATGTCCCGGTCAAAAAAAATCTCGTCGGAAACACAAAATCCTCCCTTGTATTTTAATTTCCACCTATCCTAATCACCAGATAACTTATAATGAACCATACAAATGGATCTGGATGAATTGCCCTTGGTGGCAGCTTTCATTTGGCACCTTGGTTTCCTTGTTAATACAATTTATAGCCCTCCAAAAGTAAAATGAATGTTATGTCCCGGTCAAAAAAATCTCGTCGGAAACACAAAATCCTCCCTTGTATTTTAATTTCCACCTATCCTAGTCACCAGATAACTTATAATGAACCATCCAAATGGATGTGGTTGGATTGCTCTTGATGGCAGCTCTCCAAAAGCAAAATAAATGCTATGTCCTGTTTGAAATAATCTCCTCGGAAACACAAAATAATCCCTTGTATTTTAATTTCTACCCATTATAATTACTAGATAACTTATTCCTTACCAACCAAGTTGATATAGATGGATAGCCCATGATGTCTGCTTTCATCTGGCACCTTGGTTTCCTGCTTGCTACAAATGTCAACCCTCCCAAAGCTAAATAAATGCTGCAATTTGTGTCAAAAATCTCCTTGGAAACCCAGAATCCTCCCATTTATGTTCAGTTCTACCTGTGCTGATCAATAGATCACTCATTCTCAGCCAACCAAATGGATCAGGAAATATAGCCCCTGAAAGCTGATATCAAGGGCTATGTGTTTGGTTGGTTAGGGATGAGTCTTCTGGAGGTTAGGATAGGTGAAAATCAAAATACAAGGGGTGTATTTTGTGTTTCTGAGGAGATTTTTGACCAGGACAGAAACATTATTTTGCCTTTGAAGGGTTGACAGTTCTAGTGCAAACCAAGGTGTCAAATGAAAGCTGACATCAAGGGCTATCCATCCACATCCATTGGATTGGCTAGGAATGAGTTATCTGGTGAGTAGGATAGGTGGAAATTAAAATACTATGAAGGTTTTTGTGTTTCTGATGCATTTTTTTTTACCAATACATAACATTTAGTTTGCTTTTGGAGGGCTGGCAATTGTAGAAACAGGGAAACCAAGGTGCCAAATGAAAGCTGACATCAAGGCTATCCATTTGATTGGCTAGGGATGAGTCATCTAGTGATTAGATAAGGTAGAACTGAAAATAAATGGGAGATTTTGTTTTTCCAAGGAGCTTTTTGGTTGGCTAAGAATAAGTCATATACTGATTAGGATAGGTACAATTGAAGATAAATGGAAGGATTTTGTGTTTCAAAGGAAATTTTTGATACTTACGGTAACACTAATTTAGCTTAGGGAGGGTTGACAGTTCCTGTAACAAGGAAACCAAGGTGCCAAAAGAAAGCTGACATAAAATGCTGTATATCCACATCCATTTGATTGGTTAGGAATGAGTATCAGGTGAATTGGATAGGTGGAAATGAAAATCCGTGCAAGATTTTTGGTGTTTCACAGGAGATTTTTGACCCGGACAGCAACATTTATTTTGCTTTGGGAGGGCAGACAATTGTAGTAACAAGGAAACCAAGGTGCCAAGAGAAAGGTGACATCAAGGGCTATCCATTTGGTAGGTTAAGGATGAGTCATATAGTGATTAGGATAGGTAAAATTGAAAATAAATGGGAGGATTTTATGTTTCTGAGGAGATTTAGAAAGCAACATTTATTTAGCTGTGGAAGGGTTGAAAATTGTAGTAACAAGAAAATAAATGTGCTAGATGATAGTTGACATCAAGGGCTATGCATTAGAGCCCTGCACGGGATGGGAACGGGACTGAACTTGACAAAATTTGACGGGAGTGGGTCAAAATTCGGAAAATTTTATCATTGTAATGCCTAGAACGGGACGGGAGCGGGAGCAGATTTGGAAAGAACGGGCGGAAGTGAGACAAAAATCTAGTCCCGTGCAGGGCCCTACTATCCATCTTTGGGTTTGAGATGTTTTTCTAGGGCTACTCATTAAAGAAACGAAATTAAATGAATTATGAGACACATTTACGAAATTTGCAACCCAGGGAGGAAGAGTTTAATTATTTTTATGACATCCAGCACAAGCATCTTACAAGCATACTATTTACACCATTTGAAAGAGTAACTCCCTGGCTTTTAAAGTTTAATTTGGTGTTTAATTTTCTTCACTGGCATAAACTATGATAGAGCAATGGCTGCTTGAACACAGAAAGCGACAATAATGCTAAAACCACACTTTTACAAATTTTAGAGGTTAATCCAAAATAGCCACCAGAAAAACCCCATGGAACAATAATTAGCAATGGGGACATCTAAAATATGTTTCCAGACAATATTTGGCATTCAAAAAATTGGGTGCCATTAACTATACCAGAGGGTGCAAGGCAATCTCTCTTGCAACCTGACTAGCACTTCTACCTCGCCCATTCTGCTAAATGATCACAGAATCACAAATGAAAATCTTTGAAATACCACAGCTCATCAAAGAATCATCTCTTTTAGACATATTATACCTCATTTGAAAGCTTATATTCAGTGCTTGTCAAATATGATCATCACACAGAGCTACTGCTTAACTGGCAGATGTAGAATAAACTGAACTAAGGTGAAATGTTTAATAAATGCAATTTTTCGTAAATATTTGGCCATAATGGGGTGATATTTACAATTTAGAAAGAAATTAATGTCATTTTCAGATTCGGCATGTCCAAAAACATATAAATAGATGTGCCATTTGTGAATGTAGCTTGAATAGTTCCTGAGATAATCAAACTTGCAATTTCCAAGAGACGTTTTTCTGCCGTCAACTTCAATTCAAAATGGCCGCCGTAAAAACCCCATGGGACATTGATAGTCCTGTTAACATTGGCTTTTTGTTAAAAGGACATTATTAGGGCACCAAAAAACTTGGTCCCGTTAAATATTCAGACGGGTGCAGGGGGACCCCTCTGATCTGCCCGACTAATACAGATATGGTGGAAATGCAATAGTTAACCTTGTACATCTGACTTATTTTGATAATGTTGTGGCATGCAAATTATTTTTTCCTTTATAGTATTTGCATTTTTTGAAGAAATGCGTAACAAGTGGGAGCCTATTCCAAAATCACATGACAAATTCTAATTAACATAAATCAACAGTAGTGATCACAAACTGTTATACATTGTTTGTTAATATTTGTGCTTTTAGCAGTTAGACACAAAATAGAGGTAGATAAGCCTCTACAACTTGTAGAACCAACAGCACCCAACAATAACTGTGAATTTTGAGAAAATGTTTTTCATTAGCAACTGTCTAATTAGATGGAATCTGTGACAAATATTATATATCAAAACACACATATCTTGAGCATTCTTTGATTTGTCATAATCAACTGTCAAATTGGATGAAATCTATGAATTATATATCAAAACACACATATCTTGAGCATTCTTTGATTTGTCATTTGCAAGTATATAGGTGGACTGAAGCCATTTGCATGCCCTGATACCTTTTGTCTCTCAATGATTAGTATGGCCGCCCATGCAACAAGGACACAATTCAATTTTCGTATATTATTCTGTTGTTTGGTGGTGGATACTGGATAGCCAACTAATTATCACTTATTGGACCAGTTCCTGTTGTCCTATATGCCACCATAATATAAATGGTTTAAATCTAAATCTTTTAAGGTAGGAAGTGATGTATAGTGGCTAATGAAATCTTTTAGCAGTGATTTCTTGAGTTCTGATTGGCTGTCAAGGGAATTCCCTTGTGATGCATGTCTTTGCCATCTCAAGTTTATACCTTTGCTTTCCAATAGAGGGTGCTTGACATGCACACCTTATTTCATTAAGAGTAAGTAAGAAATATGCATGTGACCATTGGCCTGGGGACAGATATTAAAAATGGGAAAATCGGCTGAGAGGAGTTCTGAATGAACTGCCAGTATATTTACAGCTAATTACCAATTTGCTAGGCATCTATATATAGATGGCAACCAAATTAATGTCTCATCCAAATATAATCTAGCTGGGATGTCATTCTTATCATTAAACAGTTTTCTTACCTGGAATAAAACCAGGGAAATTTGACAGATGGAGCAGTCCAAGACAATTCTGAAACGCCTTATCAAATGCATTAGAGATGCAACATCGTTATTTGCCTTGAAACTTTCAATTGCTCTCAAATTATTGGCAAATGGCCTCCATTTGCCTTTCATGTTTTCACAATGAGGAGTGAGGAATCCAGGGTGATTTGCTGACTCTGCAACAATTCCTGTTTCAAACCACAAATAACAATCTGTGACAGAAAGAGCAAGACAATGATCATTTACCTAAGAAGAGGCTGAGGCCTATGATGGTGGGAGATCCTAGCAAACAGCAAATGAACAATGATGAGTGTAAACATGTGCAATAGTAATGACCTTGTGACGTGGGATATAATATTGTTACAACTAAGCTAGTTTTTCTAGATGCAAGCTTTTTTTTTGCTTCTGTCACTGCAAAATTCTCATGGTTTATTACACGTCCTCACGGCAATAGTCAATCCCAGTCAGTTCGTATTTCATCCAGGCTGATTGAATTTCAAAATACCTTATCTCTAACCTTGGAGTAACAGGCTTGTTCCAAAAGTCAATTGAATAGAATGCATGCGTGTAAGAAAAATAATTTGATCAACTGCAATGGGATGCATTTCATGGCCTGAATAAATTCAATTAAGGAAGATAGAACAGCGAGAGTGAGAACGGCGGCCATTTTGAAAAATGTCTCCTAGTGGCTATTCGCAGTAAAATCTGAACGTCCACCTTTGTGATTTTGGGAGCTAGGACACTAAGCTACAAGAATCAATCATCAAATTCTCTGCGGCTCGCATTGTATACGGGGTTCTAGGTCAGAGCCTGGACTATTGGTTTACCAAGGCTTATTTTTCCATATATTGGAGAAAAATCCAAGTGTATGTTTTCTTTTGACCCACCAAATTTTGGACATTTTGAATTCATAGCCTCTTAGCAACTACAAATCACATTTGATTTTTTTTTTCAAGTCCCCAAGTTGAAAAACAATCACAGCAATTAGTCTGAAGTGTTTTATATCCGTATTGACAGATTTTATGATGCCACACAACTTTGAAAACATCAGCCCTCGCTGTATGAATACATTTGACCTCAACTGTAGGTGCATGAAATAGGATGTTGTAACACTGAAACAACAGCTGTAAGGATATGGTATCTTTACCAGGCTACAGGCATTAATATAATGTTATATCTCGCCATAAGTCACGAAAACACAGAAGCAGCTCATTATTACAAGTAATATAAATGAAGGTATGTTAGAAAAAGCATTTCAGTGGGAAAGAGACAAATGAATATTTACATAAGCAGTTTTTGTTCCTCAGGACATAGCAATATAAAGGGGGGATAAAACTCAGAATAAGAAATTCTGAAAGAAAACATCAAATACAACTCATTTATAGGAATGAAAGCCTGCCACATATAATGAAAGAGCATTGGTAGTAAAGTGGTAGTCTATAAGGAAAGACTGCTGGTTGCATTATTTCTTTTAATTTCAAGTAAAAGTGCTAAAATTGTGCAAATCAGCAACTTAAAAGAAATGAGATATATTTCCAGCAACTCAGCATTTTTTTCAATTTGACATCACACTTTTGAAAGAAATTCTCTCCATTGTGAAAATGAGATTATAACTTCAAAACTGCAGAGGGATAATAAGTCGCAGTAACTTGATTAATTAATAAAGGCCTGGCAAATTCTTATATACATTAACAGAGCTATCATTGCATGCTGTTTGTGTATTCATGAAGAGATTAACTTCCATAGCTGTGATTGCAAAGCCAACAATAAGACATCAAACAAAGCTTCAAGTGGGCATGAAATAAACAAGAGAATAGGTAACAGCTCATTGGACAAAGTCAGACATCATGCAGGCATAACAAAAATGCATTTGATGATAACAATATGTAAATATTTTCTCAAATTGAGGGAGAAGGATGTCTTCAGTTTTATTCTCGCACTTTCCCAATAGCTTCAAACCTCAAAAACAAAAATACTTTCATTATAATAAGTTTTGATATTTAATTTCAAACAGCCATGGCCGTAAGTTTTCACTCATCTGCAATGCTGCACTGTGGTGCCATAATTGTGACCAATCATAACAAAGCAAATACTTGCTCAATCTTCACTAAATCGTGAGCAATTATAGTTTGTATAGAGTAGAAGGTGTTCTGGTAGAAATAATTGCATTAAATGATATTTTCACAGTAATCGTGAGGCAAAATAATGAATAAGTTGAATTTTGAGCATAAAATCAATTATGATGAAATATGTTATTCTCATGGTAGTAACAGCCACCAGAGTATGCCGATTCATTGTGTACACATGAAATTAAGCATTAATGACAAAATTACTATAAAATACAAGGTTGAATTTTTCGTTCATCGGGTTTTACTAGAACTGTTTTTCTTTAAACATGGCGAAATTCTATGTAGGTGTAGGAAATAAGTGCACTTCTTCTTTTGAAAGAAAGTTGTGTCAAAATCTTTCCATAGATGAGGAATTTTATGAAACAAATTAAATTTCATAATAAGAAAAACAATTCACTACTTTATTATATTGTAATTTTGTCATGAATGTTTAATTTGATGTGTGCCCAACACATCCAGACACTTTGGTGAATATTACTATCATGTGAATGACAATATAGGATCAGAACTTATCATATGCTTAAATTTCAACTAATGCAGTATTTTGCCTCACAACTAATATGTAACATTATTCCATTTAACAATTTTTATCAGAACACCTCCAAATAAATACTAACTATAATTCCTGACATTTTGGTGAAGATTGAGCAAGTATTTGCTTTGTTATGACTGGTCAAAATTATAGCATCATAGTGAAGCACGGCTGCTGAGTGAAAACTTATAGCCATGGCTGTAGGGCCTACACAACATTACACACCTTCAGACACCAACTGTATTCTCAATCAGAAAACTTGACGAATAAAGACCAATCCCCAGATTTGCAAAAAGAGAAAGTGGTCAGGTTTAGTTCAATCATTCATGCAACTAAATGTGTAAGAAGGATAAGATGATAAATACAATTGAATACAAATGAATGAGGATGCTGATCAAAGACCAAAAGGACAAGCCCTAAGCACTGGTGGGCTGTGTTGCTTTTATCAGTTCAGACAGTATTGATACTCAAGGAATTCAGAATAGCTCCTTATAGCTGACACCATCTTTGCCAGGACAACAACACTTTCTGAGCAACGACAAGAATCTAAGTGCAAGATAATGGATGGTTGCCATGAGCACAAGTGATAAAACTGGTCCTGGATTGAGTTTTTTTTTTTACCAATGACAAAGAAAATTCGCAGATAAAAAGAACAACCATGAATCCGGAAATGTTGACTCAGTAACACAATCTAAACATGATCAATAATAGCATAACCAACATTTTCTCGGTGTATATATATTTTTTTCAGGCTTGTGCACCATCCTTGGAAAATATCAATTCATTTAGTTATTAGATATTTATTTCAGAAATATTCTACTCATATCCATAAAGTGGCATCCAGTCAAGAAGATGAGAGGATTGCAATGCAAGTTATGGAACTCTGTGATATTAAATATGATTTTACTCTTGACCATGATGAACTGATCAATGTTGATTTTAGAATATCTATTTTGTATGTGATGTCTTTCTAATTTGGAATTTTTTCCTTAGAGATCTTTGCAGATTAGCAGTTCAAACAGTTTCAAAATTAACTTTCAACTTGGACTTGTGATTTCACCGGCTTAAAATTGTTTCTATAATTTGTTTGTGTCAGTTGTGGTTCAATCACTTAATTCAGCGTATGTCATATCTAGTAGCATAGATGTCAATAAACAAACTAATTAAATGACTGAAGGTACTCATTTTATAAGAAGATTAGGAAACCAACAGGTAACTGTGAATGACGTGCTTCTTTATGGGCATAACTTAAATAGCTTTGCTGGTCCAAATAAACTTGCGCATGGATAAAATGATATAGATGTAATATATGTAATAGTGAGGTTGATTCCAAGAATATGTTCTACACATGTATAATATGTATACATGGTATGTATTCATGTCATATATATCTTTCTGGAACATGAACAATGACCAGCTTTATTTGCATTTTTTTAACAGCTGCACTTTTTCTAACTTTATCCTTGAAGCATCTTGTTCCGTTGGTACCTGTTCACATCTTTTCCATAACGTTGGGCCAACCCAATGGTAGGCAACTCCCGCAGACTTTCCCATTGAAAAAAAAACTAACCTGGCAACTGAAGAAAGCAATGAGATGTCAACCATCTTTTTTTTGGTCAACATAAGTGGTAATTAGACATAAGCAAACCTAGACAAAGTAAATTACCTGTTCTTCATTTCGATTAGAAAGTAAAACACGTTACAATGCAAATTTCCAATGTCTGCATTTGGTCAAGAAAATTGGATCATATCATACTGCGAGCAAATGGGGCACTGGTATTTTCCATGCAAACAGTGTTTTGGTGTAGATTGAGCCTTCCATCTTTTGACCCAATAGGCAACTGCTGCATTTTTCATCAAAATTGCCATCTTCTCAGAAATTTAGGGTGGACATCAGTTTTCCAATAAGGGTGTTGCCTTTTGTCATGCTTTTTAAAACAAGTATAGGGTGACCCAAAAAAAAAGTTGACACTTCTTTGAGCGGTCATTAAGATAATCAATTTTTGCCACAGGACTTTGATTTATGGCTCATTTTGTTGGTAATCATCAACACATTGCATTTGAAAGGCAAAAACGACAGACAAACCTGCATAGCCTTGCTGCTAGAACAAAGTGTGAGTTGTCCTTGATTTTTGCTGTGCCGAGTTAAAGAGGATGCATAAATAAGGCTGTTAAAAATGTAAATATGAGCGGTCTGAGATGTATAATACTGCTTTATCTTTGTTGACTGGTATGTAAGGAAGCTTGACACAGGTAAATGTGGTCCTGGAAACATCAGAACCCCTCAAAATAATGTTAAATGGTCACAAAAGGTAAATATGCCAGGTCTAGGAGAGATTATTTAACATTAGCAGAAAATACTCGAAAATTAAGGTAAAAAGTGTCTTATATTGAAGTCACCATAAGGCACGGAGGCCTAACATATGCCTTGTTCCTTAAGAATGAATTGCTTTATGTCTAACTCTGAAATTGTGGCACATGAAATGGAGATGTGAGGACTTGACTGGTCATTGTGTGCCACCAATCTCTCCTTGTGTAGATAATCACTGAGGATGCTTCAATCCAAGTATTGTCATGATATAGACAGAAAATGTAATTGACATACTACAAAAATCAAAAAATGTTGTTTCAGGACCATTTACATTGTATTAATGAAATTTGGGCAATTACTACGCTGGTGACTGACGGAGAGCTGTATATTTCATTATACATAAAAGAGCTGATAAAATATATAGTCAGCCTGGATGAATAATCATGATAATACATCAAATCACAGCTAGAGGTGCTTAGACTATGTTTTGAACATAAATAGACATTTCGGCCAGTTTAAACCCATGTACAGGATCTCAAAAGTGGTCAGTAAAAATTTTTGGTAAATTTCAATCGGAAGTAATCTGTTCCCTCAAAGGCTAGACAACCCGCAATATAACTAAATCACAATGGCAAGTATAGATGGCATTACCTTTAAGACAGTTAACCTATCAGCTGACTTTAAAAAAATGTTTATACAAGAAACAGACAAAAACTTCAAAGGACATCAATTTCAAGGATATAGGTTATATTAAGGGTCACTGTGAGGTCAATTTTGCAACTAGAAAAAAATGACCTTAGCAGTGTTTTGTCAACATGTAGGTACATCCTTGTATGTAATTTCATGAAGATTGTGTACTCTTCAGCTGCAGTGTACATTGATAAAGTTCATTACACAAGTGTCAACTTTTTTTTGGTAATCCTATATTTTACATCACAGTGATCACATATTTATCAACAATATTGGTGGCCAACAAGGACACAATTAAATGTCATATATATTATTGTGTTGTTTTGTGGTTGATACTGCATAGCAAACTAATTATCACTTCATTGGACCAGTTCCTGTTGGCTTAGATGTCACCATAATAAATGGTTTAAATCTATATTGTTTAAGGTAGGAAGTGATGTATTTTTGCTAATGAAATCTTGTAAGCAAGAGACAAAGATTTAAAAAAGGGAAATTTGCAGAGAGGAATCTCAAATGAACTGCATGTATATTTACTTCTATTCTCCACTCGGATTGTGTTGAGTATTCTTGGATAATATCATTGCTGTATCAGGCAGAGAAAGTTATATTGGACAGTGAAAAGTTATATTGGACAGTGAGAAGTTATATTGTGCAGTGAGGAGTTGTATCGCCATATTATAGGGCAGTGAGGGAGGACCTGAGAGGAAGCACCTTCTGCTGTGCCCTGCTGCAGCATCAGCAAGACGAACAGTTGTGTTTTTTACTTTTAGTAAAAAATTGATTGCACGTCAATGGGAAGACACAGAAAAACACAAATGATGTCAAAAGTTGCGTACTACATGGCCAATTGTGCAGCGTACGTAAAACGTACGTTGCTCTTTCTTGCGTATTTCGTACGTAAATCAGTTGTTTTCACGTATGAATTACGTACGAAAATTAACGTAAATTTTCGTATGGATTTCATACATATAAAGTTGGTTTTTGGGGCATTAACTTGATTTTTTTGCTGATTTTTTTTCACATACGCCAATACAAGGTCTAATCTTAAACCGTTTATGATAACCATATTGCACTAAAATGGCCAAAGTAACTGAAAAGTGCCTGTGTGAAATTTTTATGAATTAGTACGAAATTCGTATGAAAACGTACGTACGTTCTACGGATCGGCTCTTTTTTGTGAGTTTCGTACGTAGAATTTACGTACGTAATTCATACGCTGCACAATTGCTAGTGATAATTGGGATAACAGCATTAAGTAAATGTAACATTGCTCAGACAGGTTATGGGACCATGGTATGACATTGAGTGACAAAAAATGCACTTTTTCACCCATTTTTTGCGTAAATGCATGTGTTTAAAGATAATAATTGTGCTATAAAATTGAAATAAAAAACATCAAATATAAAGAGCCTTCTTGGTTATGGAATATAGATTCAGAATATGTAAATTAGATATTTTTGTGGCTACCCATTGCTGAAATATGACGAGATACATTTTGAAGAGAATTCTGCAGTTTAACCAAAAGAAACACAAACTGACTTTCCAGCACAGTCAAAGTGATTAAACCTATTGCTTTAAAAGTGGGTTCATTTATGGAGAATATAACAAATATTAGATGGTAAGTCATCCAATATAGCTTTTCTTCGTCCAATACATGGCCAATTGTGCAGCGTACGTAAAACGTACGTTGCTCTTTCTTGCGTATTTTGTACGTAAATCAGTTGTTTTCACGTATGAATTATGTACGAAAATTTACGTATGTAAAACATACGTAAATTTTCGTATGGATTTCATACGTATAAAGTTGGTTTTGGGGGCATTAACTTGATTTTTTTGCTGATTTTTTTTCACATACGCCAATACAAGGTCTAATCTTAAACCGTTTATGATAACCATATTGCACTAAAATGGCCAAAGTAACTGAAAAGTGCCTGTGTGAAATTTTTATGAATTCGTACGAAATTCGTACGAAAATGTACGTATGTACTACGGATCGGCTCTTTTTTGTGAGTTTCGTACGTAAAATTTACGTACGTAATTCGTACGTTGCACAATTGCTAGTGTATAGCTTTTCTTCGTCCAATTATACTCCATATTGGACTCCTCACCATCAAATATTTATATAATATGTGCAGCATAGACGCTGAAGTGAGGGCAGCCAAATTAATGTCTCATCCAAATATAATCCAGCTGGGTTGTCATGGTTTATGTCATTTAACTGTTTCCTGATCTGGAATTTAACTAGGGATATTTGACAGATGCAACAAGCCAAGACAATACTGAATCGGCCATCATTATATCCAATGGCTTGCAACTTGGCCTCACCAGCAGGAAATTCTAGTAATTATCATGGCTATCAAATGCATTAGAGATGCAACAACATTATTTGCCTTAAAACTTTCAATTGCTCTCAAATTATGGGTAATTGTCCTCCATTTGCCTTTCATGTTTTTA